>CM053769.1:546894055-546916544 GCA_028658325.1 Potorous gilbertii
CATATTCCTTAATATTTAAAATAAATATACTTCTTTACATTTATTTTCCCTTTTAAAGTGTGAATATATACTTTAAAATATATATCTTATATATAATATATAAATATATTTATATGTAATTATCTATATTATCTATAAATATAAAATATATTTTTTATTTTTTCTCAATTACATGTCAAAACAATTTTTGACTTTTTTTTTTTAAGTTTTGAGTTCCAAATTCTATTCCTCCCCTCCCTGCTCCTATATATACTTGTCTGGGTGGGAGAGGTTGACCTTGAATATATGAAAATTTTTTTGTATGTCTCTCTCTTTTTTGTTTTCTTCTTGTAGCTAAAGTTTGTTCCAGTGTGCCTGGTGGGCAGAGTTTAACCTCACTGTTTAGGAAACTGCAAGAAACCATAGATAAGAAAACTAAATTGGAAATTGGGGATGTTGTTCGAATGAGAGGATACATCCGTGTCTACAGAGAACAACGAGAGATCCATGCCTCCACTTATTGTAAGCAGTGGTTATTTTGGCTAAAATTGGAGAAAAAAATACTTGCAACTTAAATTGACTTCAGTTTAATTTAAAATTTTGGTTTAGTTTAGTTTTATTTAAAATAAAAAATTAAATTAAAATTCAGTTTAGTTTAAAATTTCTACAGAGGGATATCATTTCTTCATTTTATTTTTAAGGATGATAATAGACTGGCATTGGTTTTTGGTAATAATATTGATGTTGGGAGCTCAGCCACATAGAGAATTCTCAGTGTGTAAATTCCCTCCATGAATGTAGGATTGTAACTTCCAGTCAGCATTGCCTCTGAGAGGTTTTGCCCATGATCACCTCGCTAATATGGGTCAGAGGCTGGACTTGAACCCAGGTCTGCTGACCTCTGATGAGTCCTCAAGTCACAGTGCCTGGCTTTGGTCACGTCTGATATACATAACTCTGAAAATGCTTCCAGATTTGGATCTGAATAGCTTTTAGAGAATTCACTTTGCATTTGTAGAGCATATTAATTTATAGTATATGTTTATAATGAAAATTATAAAGTATAAATTTATAATTTGTTATATTTATTAATTTATAGAATGTATTGAGATTAAGTCTTGCTGTATATTATTAACTCTGGTCATTTTGAAAGAAATTGGTCAATCAGAAACATGATAGCTTAAGATTTATATGTGAGACACTTTTTGCATTACTTCTGTAGTTGTTCCTTTGGAAATCTCAAAGGTGAAAATCACTTTTTGAAGGGCATGGTGGGGCCTGCCTGTAATCTCTCCTGCTGGGAAGGCTGAGATTGACAGTTCTCTCGAGGTCAGGAGTTCTGAGCTGTAGTGGGCTAAGGTGATCAAGTATTTTCACTAAGTCCTGCATTAACAGGATGACCTCTTAGAAGAGTGGTATTACCATATTGTGTAAAGAAAGGCAAACTGGCCCAGGATGGAAATAGAGCAAGATGAAGCTCCTGTGCCAGTCAGTGGGATCAAGCCTGTGTGTAGGCAGCCCCTGAAGTTCCAGCCTAGGTGAGATAGGGAGACTCAAAAGATGGAAGGAAGGAAAGAATAAGGAAGGGAAGAGAGAGAAAACCTGCTCACAAGGGTTTTCTGACAGTCATAGTCTGTTGTGGTCTTCTTTCCTGTCCCAGAGCATTCCCCTGGTAATCACTTAAGTAATAGAGGAGTTGTATTCCCTCATGGACATCACTTGGGAACCATTTAGTACGCCTCAACATTAATGATCCCCTAGTGTGATCCACTAGGAAAGCCACTGAGGGCCTCATTTATTGTTGCTCCAAGCAGTGCCTTTGCCATGGGGGAGAATAGACTTCTGTGTAACTACTGTGGCATTTTTTCCATCTCCTGATAGATAAGGTGGATGATCCAGTGTGGAATGTTCAGATTACAAGAATGTTGGAGCTTCCAGATATCTACAGAAAAGTTTATGACCAGCCTTTTCCAAATGGTACAGTAGTAAAAGAAGAGCCAGTAAGGTAAGCAGTTTAAAATGTGCACAGCAGTATTAGTTCACCTGTGTAATTATAGCCTTGACACCAGCAAAGAGTTGAGAAAATGTACTTTGCTCACCTCTTTTAAGAGGCAGAGGACTGTGACATATGGAATAGTAGCTCATGTACTGTCAGACATGATGGATATATTGATTGGTTTTACTGACCTGTTTTTTTCTCTTTATTTTTAAAAACTTTTTATAAAGGAATGGCTCTCTTACTGGGTAGGCAAGGGGCAAGGGATATATACAAAAACAAAAGATAATTATAAAAATAAAATTTTTAAAACTGTATTTGTTAGTACTTAGGAAAATTGGTCATAAAGGGTTTTTTTGGCCTTATAACGTAGTACATATTAAATAAAAATTTGTGCTTGTTCAGTCTTTTTTCAGTCATGCCTAACTCTTCATGATCCCCATGTAGATTAGCATTTTCTCTGCAGGGTCAGGTCTTAGAGAATCAGTCACCTCAGATACTTAGAGGGTAAGTGATTTGCTGAGGGTTTTATGGCCAGGATGTTAGAGGTGAAACTTAAACTCATTTTTTCCAGACTCTGAGACCAGTTCTCTACCCACTGTATCACACTGCCTCCTGATATGTAAAGTAATGAATATCATGACGTATCACTTTTCACATGAATCACTAAATTGCAAGTTTAGAAGCCAATTTTGAGCTTTAAAGAAGGGAAATGTTTTTGTCAGGGTAGCTTCAAGGTTGTTTCAAGAACTTGCCCCTGATACTTGGATCTTGGTTTGAATCCCTTAATTTCTAATTGCACATTTTATGAAGTTAATGGTACTGCATTTTATTTTAGAGTACTGTGCTTTTGTTGATTTTTTAAAAAACCCCTATGTGCATATGTGTGTATGTTCACACATGCACACATACATGTTCTCTATATACACACACATATTTCTGGAATGCACATATATTTTCGAGAAAAAGCATAACAAAGATATGCAAGATACTCTTGGTGTTTTCCTGAAATTTTCTAAAACTCATTCTCTTACTACAGCAACCCAGGTACCTTGGACCTTTCTAGTCAGACAGGTTTGCTGAGTGAAAAAATCCAAGACTTCCTTGTTGAGCACAAAGTGCAAAGCTTTTACCAACAAGAGCTAGAAGCTGTGGATTCTTTGATGGCTCCAGCTAATCAGCCTGTTGTTGACAGATCCTGCTCTGAACAGGTGAGGACTTTCTAAAGAATGCCATCAGCCGTGCCCCAGAACTGGAGATGAAGTACTGGTGTTCCTGTTGGGATTGAGTGCTCCATGACCACACTGCAGGGAGGGAGGTTTTGCTGGGGCCTTCTTTCCCTCTCAGCAGTGTACCTGGCCACAGGGAAGTCTGAGATGGCAATGAACCAGTTTTTCACCTGGCTCAGTTTAGCCTCTTTTGGTTCACTGTAACCCTGTGAGGTAGGGGGCGCACGTTATCCTCATCTGACGGATGGGGAAACTGAGCCTCTGAGAGGTCTCTGCTAGAAAACTACTTGGGTCTGAAGTAAGTTGTCCTTTCCCTCTATGGGATTTTTCCACTTTCCTTTTGGATCAGGTTAGTTTATACTCCTTGTGTAGCACTTAAAGCCCTTCACACTCTTTCTCCAGCCTATCCTTCCAGGTTTCGTACATATTTCTTCCCTCCTTATAGCTACCCTCCAGCCAAACTAGATACTTGCTGTTGGCTGAACCCTACATTCAGTCTTCTGATTCCATGACTTGGTACAGGCTGCCTTGAATGCCTGGGATACATGCCCTCCTCACTGCCACTTTTGTACATACCCACCCAGCCTGTACCTTTGGTCAAGCTTGGTCTCATGTGCTACTCCCTACGGGAAGCCTTTCTTAATTGCCCCAGTGGTTAGTGCTCCCTCCTCCATCTTCTCAATTTATCATCTCTGGAGGTGGGAGAGGTAGAGGTGTGTGTGTTCTCTTTACAAACTGGAACCTCCTAGTACAATATCAATTCTTTGACTGTAGAGCCTGTTTTCATTTTGTCTTTGTTTCCCTAAACCCTCTTGTGCCTTACACACAGTAGGTACTTGGTTAACTAATTTCCTATGAGGGATGATTAGACTGTAAATATCCATCTCCTGCCTTCAAATAGAACCCCATATCTACTGTAGAATTTTTCATTTGTACCAGAATTTCTTTGATTTTCTCCCTGTCTGTAAGGTAAAGTTTCACTTCTATTGTTCTTTTTAGAGATTTTGTGTGTTTTCAGCATTTCTCTGGGGCGTTTTGGAGAGATTGAGGGGTGCTATCTCCCTAGTACCTACTCACTCTTCTGTCATCCACTGAACTTTTCCAAATTAAATCATTATAAAGACACTGTCTCCAGATTGGTTTCACAGAACGTCTGGTGACTATAGCAGAAGATGGGGTACTTTGGAAGTGAATTTTTGTAGCCCAAAGGGAAATATGAAGACCATATTCTCCAGATAAAACCAGCTTTTTTCTAAGAGCTACAATCAGGCTTAATTTTTATATTGTGAAATTCAAATGACTCTTCTCCCCAAGAGTTTTTTTTCCTTCAGGCACCCCTGAGTTGATGTCTTTAAAACACTGTACCATCTACTCTCTCTGCCCATTGTAATGTGTTCTAATGGAAATTTAGCATTTGAAGTAGATCCTCTTGTTGTCTTTTAAAACAGTTTTTCAATCATTCATGAATCTTCCCCTCATATTACTCCAGTTAGGGAGATCAGTGTGATTAAATTCTGCTTAGTGAGTCCCTGAAAAATAAAGCCACTGATCAGTGGTGAAATCTGATGTAACCCTAGATCTGCTCTTTTCTTTTGTGGCACAAATGGGAGCTTTCCACAAAGGCTTAATGACAGCCTGGAGTTTAGAAGCAGAGGAAGGAGAGCCTCCTTTCTAGCGGCCTCACTATGGACAGCACAGCTTGCAGAACGGTTGTTTGTTTTCATTTAAAAAATTTTTTTTTTAAGTTTTAACACTGAGTTCAAATATAATCAACTGAATTTGCTTAATAACTTTACATTTTAATTAACTTCAAGAATCATTCTTTGCCACATGATGAATATTAAGTTTGACAATGAGAACTTTTAAGTGTTTGGGGTTCCTGGACTCAGTTGCTGAGCTGCATTAAGGGGCACAAGGCAAGGGTTACCCCACGTAGTGTAACAGCTGCTTTTTCTTGTTGGATTGTTTTCCATGTCTCATACCTCATCCGTTGGCCTTTATCTTTTTAGGCTGTTTATAATCAGGACAGGCAAATACGCCTTTAGGTCATCCGAGGCTAGGTTGGAACGGACGTTTCACACGCTGTTAATGTTTACACAAAGCTTTTTCTGTTAGGGCTCACTTGTATGCAGGATTCAAACTGATTTTTTAAAAATATCTTTCTGTTACATGTCTGAAAGTAGGAGCCACGCCTTGTATATTGTCTGTAATCCTCATAATAATAATACCTGACATTCGTGTGGTACTTTAAAGTCTACAGGACATTTACTATACAGTAGCACATGTAAGGATTAGCCCTGTTTGCCGATGAGGAAAGCGAGGTTCAAAGAGGTTATTTCAATCACCCACTCACCGAATCACCACTCAGCTAATAAATGTCCAAAGCAGAATTTGAACCCAGGATTTCCCGACTCCAGTACTATATCTCGTAGGCCACCTTGTCTGCTGTGTATCATTTAGCTAACTAGGCAGTACCCAGCAGTCATCATGAAAAGCAATTACTGTATTCCAATTCTGATCAGGAAATAAATGCTTGGCTAGTAGAATTCATACTCTTGAAATGAGCTTTTAGGAAGTGTTACTGAATTAAGACTGCACAGAATTTTGATGAGTGCTACAAAATGATGATTCTTTTGGTTCGTTAGGATCATTATGAGTAAGAGGATCCGTGAAGAAGAAGAGGAATGTTGCCACCACCCCGTCTCCCCCCAAATGTTAGACTTTGTGACCCTGCCTACACCTAGACAATGTCAGTGGGATTTCACCAGATCATTCTCTTGCTTGTCTGGAGAATGGACCCCGCTCTGGCATTTATTTGGAACATTTTTAGTTCCAAAACAGGCTGGAGACTGAGTATGCCAGTGAATCAGTTAGTTCATATAAGAGTTATATGCTAAGTCAGCCTTAATATAAGAAGATACTTTGAGCCACCCGTAATATTTATTAGCTACAGAAATCCCTTTCTGGGTGGAGTCCTTTCTTAGAAAGTTGTGGGTGTAAGGTCCCTGAGGCCATGCTAGATGACCCTTCGGAAGTCTTCCTTCCTGCCCCTCTTGAGGCCTCCCCTTTCCTAGCTCAGGTCTGCACACACAAAATTCTCTTAATTCACTCCCTTTACAGGAGGGGCTTTGGCATGAAATTAAACTGGCTCACGGTGGTACTTCTTCACTACTTTGGCCTTTTTGCTTTTTTGGATTCATTTCTTTCACCTTAAAAATTGGTTGGAGTCTTGAGAGAGAATTCCTTTGCCAGCAACTTTTCCTGTTGTTAAAATAAACTGGATATCATCCTCTGAATGACAAGGAGGAAATAGCCCTTTTAATTGGAATATGGGAGGGGCCCAGAGCTCTAGCTGGGCAGCAAAAGGAAACACCCAGGCTATTTTAGGAATGTAAAATGGTGTCTTTGGCTGGCCCTTGAGAAAGCCTTTTCTTAGAGAATGGTGGTTTCTACAAAATCTGAACCTGTGATTTCATTGCTGTGGGAAACTCCCAAGGAAGAAACTACCTCCAGGGATGCATGGTAGCCCTTCTTCTGTCACTTAGAGTACAGTCCAGTGCACCAGGAGGCTAAATGACTTGCTTCTTGGTTATACACATAGCCATGGCAAATCAGAAGCCTGATTTGAACCCAAACCTTGCTGATTTCAGACTGCCCCTCTTTCCACTAGAAGAACAACTATTATAACTGATGTTAGATTTAGGAAACACTTTACAGATACTGTCTTACTACAAACCTTCCCCCCACAGTAGATGTAAGACTCTGCTCTGAAAAGTGAAGCATTAGCCCCTGATCACGCAGCTAGTCTGTTGTCTGAGGTGGAACTTGAACCCATATCTCTCCTGAGTCCAGGTCTATCTTCCTGTCTGTTCTGCCACACCGCTATTCAGCTTAACTGAAGAGATGTTGAGAACCAGGATATCAGAGGAGAAATAGGAAATACTTCTTTCTAAGTTCTTCTATTTCTCTTTTATGTTCTTCTTCATCCATTTCCTATATAGTATTCAGACCTGTCCCTGGCCACCCTCCTGACCTTAACACTCCAGATGGTCTTTGTCAGGTTCCTTCACAGCTCTCACCCAACCATTCCTATCTAGAGAATGGCCACCCTCCTGACCTTAACACTCCAGACGGTCTTTGTCAGGTTCCTTCACAGCTCTCACCCAACCATTCCTATCTAGAGAATGACCATAGCACCGCTACTTTGCCAGGATTGTTGCAGTATGTATCCAGTTCTTTGAGATCCTTGGGAGTTTATGATGAGTGGCCACAACTCATGTCTATAAGATACTAGAGTCCTGTGTGGGAACCAGAGAATTGTGGATACAGTTCTTTAAGGTTCACAAAGTACTTTCCTAACACCAACCCTAAGAAATAGTAACATATTATCTTTATTTTACAGATGAAGAAACTGAAATTTGGAGGAAGGTCTGCTGCAGGGGGAAAGAACTCTAGATTTGTAATTAAGAAACCCAGTTTTGGTTCTGTCTTCTACTACACTTACCTCTGGGCCCAGTTTCTTTATCTTTAAAATGAGGGAGTTGGACTAAGTGAATTCTAAGGTCCCTTTCAGTTCAGAATTTGTGAACCTTGGAGACTTTTGCATAACATAAAGAACTCTGCAGTCAGTCAGAGGATCTGGGTTCTCATCTTGGCTCTGCCACTTTGGACTTTGGGCAAGTTGCCTAACTTCTCTGTACTCACTTTTCTCTGTGAAACGAGTGGGGAGTTAGACTAGATGACCTCTAAGGTCCCTTCCCACTGTACAAATCTCATCCTGTGATGAGAACAGGGAAACATAGCTAGTAAGTGTTAGAGTTGAAACTAGCATCAAGTCTTTGTCACTGGCAAAGAGGAATTAAAAGACAGTGGGATTGCCTTGAGGTTTTTTGCATGATAGTTTCAAAACAAAAACCCTACAGGTAAGTTTCAGAGTATTTTACTTGTCAGACAGCTGTGGAAGAATGTTTTCCCTAACCTTCTCAGATACCACTCCTGCCAACCTGCCCAGTTCAGGTTCTCGGGGACACCTTCATTTTTTGACTCAGGCTAGAACAATCCCATCAGATCAACTCAGAAACCAGTTGGTTTGGGAGATTGCTCCTAGGCATAACACAGTAGAGTTTTTCTTTCAAGGTTTCATTTTGGTTTTTTTTTCTGATTATTTTCTTTCCACAGGCAAATTTAGAAAGCCGTCCAACTTCCAAAGCAATTCACAACATATTTAAGGAAGCTATACGATTACTGCAGAAAAAGGGAATCGTCTTCCAGAAAACACATGACTTTACTGACCTGTACTATGTAAGAGAGCTGCAATTCTATCCTTATTCTAATACTTCAGGACCCAGCCTTATTGGCCAAAAGCTGGGTCTCAACTTGTAGAGTATCCAGAATTGGGCCCTACTAAAGAGGACTTTATACTTTGATGGGTCTGAGGTAAAAGCTTAGCCAGTGAAGCAGTGAATTCAAGGTTCAGCATCCCTTATGGGTGAGGTCTGCAGATACAAATACAAACAAGAGATAGTTCCTGTCCCCAAAGAGCTGTTATCTATGGGAGAAGTACTTGATGCAGTGGAAAGAGCACTGGATTTGCTGGCAGAAGACGTTACTTCCTGCCTCTGCCACTTATTCCCGGCTAGTTTGCTTAATTTTTTCTACCCCTCTGTTTCTTCACCTGTAAATCTGAGTGACTTCTAATGTCCCTTCCAGCTCTGAATCTATGATCCTAGGGTAATTAGACATTAACACCTAAGGGGAGTAGTAAAGGCTTCCTGTAAGAGGGGTTTCCTTCCCCCACCCCCGATCTGAGCATTGAAAAGATGGACACATAGGGAGGGAAGACATGCCACATTTTGGGGCATGGTATTGAGAGAACAGTATGTAGGGCAATTTGACTGGAATGGAGAATGTGTAAAGGAAAAGAATGTGAGCTAAGTCTTGTAAGGAAAAGAAGAACCAGATTGTGACGGGCTTTAAATGCTAGGCCAAGGAGTTTTTGTTTATGCCAGAAATAATACTGGAGATTTTTGAGCAGGGAAGTGATATGGTAAGACCTGTGCTTTGGGAGGATTATTTTAGCAGCTGCTCGGAAAATGGATTGATGAAGAGAGAGACTAGAAGCCAGGAGACCAATTAGAAGGCTATTACAGTAGTTTAGATAAGAAGTGACAAAAGTGGTGGCCATGTGAATGGAAAGGAAGAAATGGATTTAAGAGATGTTATGGATGTGATAAAACCTGGCAACTGAGTAATAAATGCTTGATAAGGAAAAAGGTAGACTCTTGGATTAATTTAGCTTTGTGAACCTGAGCAACTGGAGGGAAAAACAAAAATAAGAAAATGTGAAGGAATGGATAGGTTTGGGGGGGGAAGATAATGACATCTTTTAGACATATTAAGTTTGAGACGCCTATGGGACATCTGTGTGGAGATGTCTAGCAGCTAATTGCTAATGGAGAATTTGATTTCAAGAAAGAGTTTAAATTACGTAGATTTGGGAGTCATCTATGGGTAGATCATTGAAGTCATGGTAATTGATAAGCTTGCCAAGAGAAAAGGGCTCAGGATGGAGCTTTGGACAACACCTGGAGGTAGCAGGTGTGATGTTGACCATAGTCAGGAAAGGAGCCTGAGAGAACAGCAGTGAGCACCATCAAGAGAGGAAATAGGTTCTAAGAGGAGAAGGAATAGTTGACAGTGTGTAAAAGTACAGAGGTTAAGGAAGTGAGGATGTGGAAAAGGCTGTTGGATTTAGCAATTAAAGGAACACTGGTAACATTGGAGAGAGCAGTTCCTGTTGAGTGATGGGGGTGGAAGCTAGACAAGAGAGATAAGCGGAAGCTGAGGGAGTGCTGGCAGTGAATATAGGTGGTTTGTTTTGTTTTGTTTTCTGGAAGTTTGGCTGTGAAAGAAAAGAGCAGATTTTATCTCCAATTTCAAGGGTCAAATAAAGGTGCCTTTGAAGGATGTGGATGACCCGGGCATGTTTGTAGGCCGCAGAGAAGCACTTAGTACCTAAGAAATTAAAGATGAGAGACCCGGGGGAATGATTAAAGGATCAAACTCCTAGAAGAGCCAGAGAGAATGGGATCAAAGGCACAGATAGAGCTCTGGGTCTTACCAACTGGTAAAACCATTTGCAACAAAAGAGAGAATAGGGAATTCTGGAAGAGGTTTTATGGTGTGAGATTTGGGAGAAGTGGTAGCTCGTGAAAAAATGACTTTCATTTTCTCAAAGTAGGAGGCGAGGGCCTCTGCTGGGAAATAATTCCTAAGGATCATTCTTTTTTATAGAAAATTTAGCAGGTGCTAATTTCTTTCAGTGATTACTGAATTTAGAGAACTTTAAAAAATTTTTTTTAATCATTTTACTATCTTCGTTTAATAATTTAAACATAGAATCATAGATTTAAAGCTGTCTCCAAAATCTAGTAGTCTGTCCACTGTACTGTGCTGCCCAATCTCTCGTGTAACAGAACATATTGAAACCTCCCGAATGAAAAGATCTTTTCCTGGTTTTAGGAGTAAACACTGATAATGGGTTCAAAACTCTCTCTTATGATGATTAAGAAACCTACCTTTTTTGTAAAGCACATAATCAGTAGTTGCCCCTTGTGGAGTCTTTAGTAGACAGTGGTTCCTGTGGTCATACTTACTTTGTTGCTCTCCTTTGAACTCCTCATGCCTCCCTGTCTGTAAGGAGTAGCTCTTCCTCGTGAGAAGTAGCAAAGTGGGTAATTGGCAATGGAGGCAGGGAGTGGCTGGGGTGGTGCCAGTTCTTCCTGTGAATCATTAGGATCTGCATCCATGGGGTTGGAACTCATTTCGTAGACAGCGCCACCCCCATCGCTGACTCTCCTGCTGCATAAGATTTGAAGGTTTTAGCTTGTGATTTTATTCCAGAAGTCTTTGGGCTATTCTGTAAGTTTGGCTCAAAGCAGACTACCTTATTTGATTGCCAGTTCATTTCAGCAGTATTTTATTAAATGACTGCTACATACTGAGCACTATGCTAGGCACCAGGGTTACAAGGACAAAAAGAAAACAGTCCCTGTCCTTGAAGAGTTTACATCCTACTGTCTTTTAATATTGCTATTATTTTAATATAATTTGTATTATATCTCAACCAACAGGAATTTATTAAAGGCTTCTAAGTATGTGTCAAGAACTGTGACTGAACTCTAGGAATACAAAGAAAAAACAAAACTCACCCCTTTACTCCAGGATCTCACATTCTGACACAGAGATAACTTGTTCATTCACGGCAGATATTAGGTGGCCTTGTTAGAGGCACTGTAGAATAATGGTTACACAGCCAGCTGTGGAGTCAGGAAGCTGAATTTGAGCTCTCCATCTGACATACACAGCTTAAGCTGCTTCTCCACTGTCTACAAACACACCTGGGTTATCCATATCCTTAAAAGTCACCTTTAATTGGCCCTTGAAATTGGAGATAAAATCACCTCTCTTTTCTTTCACAGCCAAACTTCTAGAAAACAAAACAAAACAAACTAGCTATACTCACTGTCACACATATTCTGTGACTGTGGGCAGCTCGTTTTGGTGAGCAATCTTAATGGTCCAGAGAACCCTCCAAGACTTAAGTTACTGAAGAGTTTTCCTGTCTCTATTGGTAGAGGTAGTTTACATACCAGGAGTTCCCAGTACTATTGAAAGTATAGGTTTGAACCATAAATAATTAGCATTTTCTATGCTAATATAATTAATGATGCACTTAATAAATTGTTTGTTGAATTGAATTAAATCATAGTAATAATAACTTCATGAATTGGAAAAGCATTTATTAAGCTCTTACTACATAGGAAGTCTAGTATCCTTGCTCTTAAGGAGCTAACATTCTAATTGGGATAGACAACAAATAAAGAAAGGTTCGTGTTCATGTTCAGCTCGTGGCAGATGGAAAGGTCAGGCAGTACTTAAGCTAAAAAAGTAGCAGGGCAGATGGCAAGGTCCTGAGGCTCTTGGGGAGTAATGACAGGTCAGATTGTTACCAACCAAAGGGTGAGTGGGTTTGAGGGTTAGAGTGGTGTGGGGCTCTGGAATATCTCCAGCAGAGGTAAGGCTGTAGGGATTCAGTGTTCTACCAACAGTGGTTGTCCTGCAAGTGTCTGGTGGGAATTGGATCAAGGGAAACCAAGATGATAGAAGTTAAAAAAAGATCCTTAGTGAGAGAGATAGGGCAGTCTCTTGAATGGATGAGAAGGCAGAGAAGGTGAGTGACTCAAGCAGAGTTGCATAGCCAGGAAGTGTGCGAGGTGGGACCAAGACCTGGATCTTCTGTAGGGCTCTTTCCCCTATACTAACTTGCCTCCAAGAAAAAATTTGAAGTGACATCTGCTTTCCTGACTGATGATGATGCAGACAATAAGACATCTGCACAGATGAGAGCCCTTTAATTGATGCTCACATGGATCCAGGGATGGGGAGGCCACTGAAATCCTTTCTCACTTAAAATTCTGTGGCAGGCTTGATTTGTGTACTTACTTTGTTGTTTTTCCAGAAACTTTTCTGTTTCGTCAAAATTTTATTAGCTTTCTTTATTCTTCCTACCAAAAGCAAAAGATTGTATGGGCTAGCAGAAATAGTCCTAGCCTGGGAGTCAGTGCCCATGCCTATGCTGATGACCAAGAACAGCAAAAATCAGGTCCTGCCCTTGAGGAGCTCACAGTCATTATAATGGGGAGACAACATGCAAATAGCTATGAACAAAGGACATGACACACAGGATAAAGTGAAGATAGTCAACAAAGGGAAGGCACTAGCATTACTGAGGATCGGTAAAGGTTCCCTGTAGAAGATGGGATTTTAGCTGGAGCTTAAAAAAAGCCTAAAGCCAAAGATGAGAATGGAGAGGATTCCAGATATGAGAGGCTATCGTTGGAATGTCTTACTCAAGAAATGACCAGGAGGCCCGTGTCACTGGACTGCAGAGTGTATGGAAGGGGGAGAAAGGATCAAAGGGGACCTGGCTGGGGCTGTGAACCCCAGAGAATTATAGATTTGACCCTGATATATTGAATAAGGGTAAGGGGAAGTCATATTTGCATTTTAGGAAGATCAGTTTGACAACTGAGTGAAAGGTGAACTGAGGTCCCTCTGGGCTCTGAATCTCTGAGATTTAGGCAAGAGAAGTCGGTTCTAATCCCAGCTCTATCACTGGTTATGTGACCTTGAATGATTTCTTCTGTAAATCCTATGTAAATCCTTTCACAGGTATGAAAGTTTTATTAGCTGTTCAGAGGAAAGTTGTCATATAGATAAGAGAATTATTTTGTTTCCTGTATAGCTCAAATGAATCACCTCATAACAGTGGCCCTTATTGTCCAAGCAAGTCATAGGGTTAGAAATGATTTGGTAATATGTTTAGTGTTCAAAGCCTGATATCAGCATTGGAAAGATAGTGAAATTCCTTTGGAATCTATTCTAAATATTGATTTAGAGGTTCAGATAGTACAGATTGGGTATTAAAAAGCTTTCTCTTTCATTACATTCCCTTTTAGGTAACAAGTCACGATAAGGAACTGCACAAAAAAATCCTCAGTATCATTCAAGATGATTGCCAGAAACCAAGGCGTAAGTTGTGCAAATATATCCTTTGATGATATAAAAAGGCAGTGTTTCCTGTCAATGGATATATAAAGGTACAAAAGACGATGTGGCAAAAAGAACGGATTTCAGCTCTGCTCCTACCGGTCTGTATAATCTTGAGAAACTCCCTTAATTTCTCTGTACCTTATATTTTTAATTTCTGTAACCACAGTGAGGTAGACAAACTCGATGATGTCAGTAACCTTACGAGGCCTATATTGTTACTGGTAAATGGTTGAGGAGAAGCAGAAAGAAATTGGAGTAGATGACCTGCAAAGGCCCTTCCATCTCTAAGTCAGATTTGATGGGAAGCAGTGTGGTATAGTGACTGGACTTAGAGAGAGGACGAGCATGCACATCTTGTCTAGACCACTTATTACTTACAACCTTGAGTAAATTGCTTAACCTCTCAGGACCTCAGTTTCCTCACTACTACATAAAAAGAGGGGCTGTGGTGCCTGGGGTAGAGATTAGGTTTCTATGCCCCTGAAGTCTCTTCTAGCACTAATCCATGATTCTGTCAACTGCGAAGCTTCTCTGACTCTCATTTCTATCATTATTCCGCTTCTTCTGTCTCTGGAGCCAAGGCTAAGTTTCCAGGTATAAATTTCAAAGTTAATGAAATTATACGAGCACTGGAGCTCATTAACACACTAAATATGCCATCTTGGGAACTTAGGGTCATCTAAGTCTTATCTCCACCCCCATCCCCTTTTACATACTAATAAGCAAACAGAGGTCCTAAATGGTTAAGCATTTTGCTCAAGGTTGCAAAGGAATAACTGGCAAAGCTAGGGTTTGAACCCTAATCCTCTGGCTCCTGTCTGATGTTCCTTCTGCTGTACCATCAAAGGCTGGAAAAGCATTGGCCGGGAATGTGATTTACTTTAATGGAGTTAGGTCAGCCTCTAGTGGTTAACGTATCAAACTGTAGAGATTACAAGAGGCTTTGGTCACTTATTTTTCAATCCTTCTCTAAAACATGCCACTTTAAATGGTTGTTGCACAAACAACGTAAATGTGTCCTTGTGTAGGGGTGGCCTTGTGTTCCTGAAGACTGTTCTACACAAGTGGATGCAAGCTCTGCCAAACAGGAAAGCTTTTGACACACTCTTGTCTAGGGACCAGCCTAGGGCAGAACAGAGAAGTTGGTTGGCCACTAAATGATGCAGTATGTTTTAGGCCCTGGCAACCGATGAAACAGACGAAAAGCACAGAATGATCCTCAATAGATGCTTCACTTTGGGGGTACAGTTTCTCCGGTGAGGAATGTATGTATTTCACATATAATCTCTCTCCCTTAAATCAGACCTGTGGAGAACAACTTGGGAGACATTTCATGCCACTGTTTTAGAAAGGAGTAATTCTTCCTTTAGCATTGAGTAGCTATTATGTGCATATTCTACTGAAAATGTTGGTGGGGAGGAAATGACTTGTCTTGAAAGAATGGCTTAGTATGAGGTTCCTTAGTGACCAAGACTCATTTCCCTTATGACTTTCTTTCATCTTCGAAAATTTCAGCTCTGGTGGCTTATATTCACCCTGACTCAAAGGACAGGAGCAGAGAGAATGGAGATTTAAATTAGTCTTTATTGTGCCCAGCCCTGTTTAACGTTGAAGAACCGGTGAAGTCACAGTGCAGGCAGGCAGGGTTGTTGTACTTTAAAGGGGATCTCAAAGGGAGCATTAGTGCAGGGCTTTCTGGTGTTTTGTTTTCATTCTCTGCCTCACGATTTGTTCTCTTACGAATTCAGAGCTATAGGCATCAAGCTTGTTTAAATTCAGAAGAAAATATTTGCCCTTCTTTTGGGGTCATCTTTGGAATTTTGAATGGAATGATTTAATCACGTACCAGAATAATTGCTGCCAGTGCATCAGTTTGACATATATTTCACCGGAGATCCAAGAAGTATAAGGTTGCACATTCTTCAGGAATTGACATATGCCCGTTAGCCACTTAGCTGGTATCTGCATTAAGACCAGAATTGATTGAAATTAGCTATGAGCCTCAGGAAGCAAATGAAAAAAAAAATTGTATTTCACTCCTTACAAAAACTAAACAACCTTTTGTCACCTGAAGGATAGCATTTTTTAGGCATTTCTCACTCTGCAAGGCAGCTCCTGCAGATTTGTGTTGTGCTAAAACAGACTTGGCCAATCACATGGTCAATAGGAATCTTGTTATTAAGCCATCATTGAACTGACAGAAACTAATAAATTTTTCAGAAGCTGAATTCAGTAGGGTGACTAACTGATACAATCTATTAAAACAATAATAAACTTCTTCCTGCCCCCACCAAACTAAAAATAAAAAACCTTCTTAGTGACTATATTAGAAGCTGATGCTACCTCCTCTGATGCTTAAGAAATAGTGATTCCATTGTGTATTCTTTTCTCTGGCTCACCTATAGAAGGATTTGAAACAATGCTCTTCAAAGAGTCTCTTGGCATGGGCTTGCTTAGAACACTAGAATCTTAGAGTTATTTTTATACCAGTACTAGAAATGTGAGGCACTTCAGAGTAGTGTCTATAAGAGGGCAGCTTCCACATCAAGAAAACCTGGGTTTAAGTTCCATCCCAGATATATGGTGGCTGTACTGTGTGACCCTGGGCCAGTCATCTAACCTCTCCATGCTCCTGATAGCTCTCTAGGACTATCAATGGAAAAACAGGTAGAGATCTACATTGTAGAGAGAATTTCTTCACTAGGAATTCCAGACTCTGTCTTTAGGATATAATCCAGCAATGGGATGGCTGTTTATAATTGGTTTGGTGCTCTTATGTTGCCAGCCAGTTCTTCAATAATATATTGCAACCTCCTCAATAATATATTGAGTGCCCATTTCCCCAAAGAAGAAATAATATACAAACGACATGTAGAGGCAGAATTGGAGATCATCTCAGAGGGATGGCACTAGCATTAAAAGGACCAGGAAAGGCTTCTTGCAATGAGTGGCAGAGATGGGACTTGAAGGAAGTCAGAGAAGCCAGGAAGTGGAGATGCTTGACAAGAAAGAGCATTCCAGACATGGGGGGTGGCCAATGACAAGGAGAGTCTTGTTTGAGGCACAGCAGAGGCGCATGTCAGTGTATTGTAGCATGTATGGAAGGGGAGAAGAGACATGTTCCCCTTTCATCCTCTTCTTTTCAGTTCCTTCAGTGGAACATAATATAATATAACATATTATAACTTTGAGTGTTCTCAACAATTTACTTGTCATCTCACTAATAAACTGAAAATAATCTCTCCATTCCTTGAATTCATAGATTACTTTGTGATATTGTGTTCTCATCAATCTTAATAACATTTATTAAGTGCTTATTATGTGCCAGGCCTAATGATTACCTGGATACAAAGGCATAAAACAGGCCCTGCCCTCAAGGAGCTTAAATTCTAGAGGTAGCATATACCTCCAAGATATAAGCCTCACAGATGGAAGATAACTTTATACAGGAAGCTACTAGCAGCTTGGGAAAGACCAGGAAAAGGCTCCTGCTGTAGATGTTTGAACAGAGTCTTGTAGGAAGCCTGGGATACTTTGAATTACTGTTATATGTGTGCATATCTTATTTCTCTTACTTAACTGTTTACTCTTTGAAGTTCTGGATTATACCTTGTTAATCAATAGCTTGCACATTTAGGCCTGTACCTAGTAAGTACTAAATGCTTGGATGGATTGATTAACAATGTTTTGCTTTTAGAGAACTATTGCTGTAGTTCTTGTAAGATCCCCTTTCTTGTTATCAGAAGAGATCATTCATAACATTTGATAAATAATGGTTTCTATTATAAGAACTGACTTTATATAATACTTTAAAATTTGCAAAGCATTTTATGTATGTATTTACCTTATTGGGGCCTCACCACAGCCTTATGAACTAGGTCATACAGATTTTACCCTCATTTTACAGATGAGTAAACTGAGGTGTAGTGTAGAAAGGGTAACTAACTTGAACAAGGTGACATTGCTAATATGTAAAAGTGGGATTTGAATGCAGGTTTTTCTAAGCCAAGCACTATGTCTCCTATACCAGCTATATTAATTCAGAATCAAGTGGATGGGTTTTTTTCTTTTTTTTGCTTAGTCCAAGACTCTGTGAAGAAAATAATTTAGAATAAGATCTCTAGGAAAATTTATTTTGTACTTTTTTCCTGGTGGAAGCAGGCTAAAGGTTAGGGAAGATGGACAGAGCATAGTGTGTCCAAAGGGTTAAGTAGAAACAATTCAGTAGATGTGATTATGAGAAGACTATATAGGATTTGTATTCCAAGTAAAATATTTTGACTGTTACTTTGGGGCTGGTTCTCAAAATTATGAACTGTCTAAAAAGTATAGTATATTGAATGTTTTAAAATAATAGGTTACAAATAGATTAAAAACCTGTAGCATAGTATGTTGCATATAGTTGGTGCTTAATAAATGTTTATTAATTTGAAATGAATTGCAGTCTTTTTCAACATTACTTTTCTTAGAGTATTTCTACTTTTTCCCTAAATAAACAAAACGTGATTCATCAAGTACTGAAATAGATAGACCATGTCACTAAATTTTTTTAAAATTTCATTTCATTTTTTTCAGTTAACAAAAATGTATTTTTCCTCCTTCCCACCTTGTCTACCTAGCCCAATTTAAAAAAAAAAGTCCTTCTAACAACAAATAATCATAGTCAAGCAAAATAAATTTCTGCCTTGACTGTGTCCAAAAAAATATTGTCTTACACTTCACCCTGAGTTCATCACCTCTCTGAAAAGCAATGGGTAACATACTTCATCCTCTGCCCTCAGAAGTCACAGCTGGTCATTGTATTTCTCAGAGTTCTCAAGACTTTCAGAGTTGTTTTCCTTTACAATGTGTTTGTTATTGTAAACACTTCCCCTGGTGCTTCTTAACTTCATTTTGCATCAGTTCATTAAAATCTTCCCAGGTTTCTCTGAAACTACCCATTTTGTCATTTGTTATGGCTCAATAGTATCCCATTCAATTGATATACCATAATTTATTCAGCTGTTACATCCCATGTCACTAATCCTGAAACAATTCAGGTTAACATTCATTAAACATCAACTGTGTTTGAGGCACTCTTCATGGTATGAGAATCAAAACAAAATAAATAAAGACTTACAATCTACAATGGAGACTTACACCTCCTATGCAACAAATACAATACAAAGAACAGAGTATGGCAGGGGCTATAAGAGAGATCCAGATAAAATACTTTAAGAAAAATTGAGAAGAAAAAGCAGCTGTAGCTGAGAGGATCTGTAAAGGCTTCATGATGGAGGTGATACTGAATTGGCCTTGAAAAGGATTTCAGAAGAGGAAGATGATGAGAATAAGTAAGAAGAGGCCAGGGGAAAACAAATGTGTCATGGTAGGATACACGAAGGGTCTGGAAAGGTAGATTGGACCTAGATTGTAGAGGACCTTGAATGTCACAATAAGGAATTCGCATTTTATTTTGTATACAGCAGGGAGTCCTGGGAAGAGATATGACCAGATGTGGCCAGATCTGTGCATAGGAATGGTGTGTACAGGAGCAGGTCATTAACAGTGTAGAGCTAGTGCTCTGTAGCTTAGGATGTATCTGAACTTGGTTTTGAGCTATTTTAGCTATTAAATCAGCACAATGTAAGGGTGAACTTCAGATAAGCTACTCCATTAGAAAGTACCTGGAAAAATGTAAAATGTTATGAATACTATTATTATTTTCTCTGCTTGAAAGCCATGTTGCCAAGGAGTATGTACCGAAGACCATGCCTCCTCCTCTAGAAGCCAGGCATAAGTGAACGTCGAGGGAAATCGTTTGACCTTTAGGGAAGGGCCCATTCTACACAGGGTACAGAGACTGTTGGTTGGTCCCTTGGATGTGGGAAGGGCACAATTTCCCTGTCATTAAAATGTCTTGCTATACTGGCTTTCCAAAGACTAACTGATGAGTCTCTATCTACTTTAATGGCATGACATCGTGAAACTTAAAGGAAATTATTTTGCTAATGGTCTCCCTCAGGGTAATTGCAAGGAAAGTGCTTTTTCAAACCTCAAAGCATTTGTATAATTATAATCTGCTGCTGCTGATTATGAGAATGATAAGAATGATTTTAGAAGACCAAGTCTGGGTCCCTAACTCACATGGAGCTGCGGAATGCAGCGTCTGACCCATCTGAAGCAATATTTTGGCAACCATAGAGACCCTTTATGGAGGATCAGCTGGGTAGGGAGGCACTACATAAGATACTGTGAAAGTTCTATTCCACCTTCAAATACTGTAATTCTTGTTCTGTTACCCAACTGTAGCCATTATACAGATCCAGTTATACAAATACAATTTCAGCGGCTGGACTTCCCCATCAGACTCAGAGAATCCCCTTTCAAGTTATTCTAGTGTAACTATTTCCTTGACATTCCTTTACTCAGAGGGAATTCCTCCAAAGTACTCCCTTCTCCATGTCTTCCTCTGTAAGTCACGATTCTTACACAATACCACAATGACACAGGTACACAGCTGTCAGGTTGTGTATATGTTGGAGCTAGAGATGGAAGCTTTGGATGGAAAGATGATACTTTTAGTTAGTGCCAGTGACACTTTGCTAGTTCACCTCTGCCATTCATTCCCCTTTGTTTTAAGCACTTGCTTTTTAGACTCTTCTACACTGCGCTTCCTTTTTGAGGGGAATCTTCCTGTGGGGAATTTGGGATTTCTTAGTCTATATCCCCGGGAGCATTCAGCACAGAGATGGGCATATAGTGCACAGTTAGTATAGTCAGTAGCTCCTAAACAATGTGACCTTAACCTATCTACAATCCAGACCTCTTTCTCACCGTCTTACTAAATGAAGCTTCATCTCCAAAAAGACCTGATCTCTCTTTCTGTCTTCATTCATGCCAAATTCCTTCCTTCCTTTGTGCCTTGGCTTAAGCTATGCTGCCCTAGAATTCCCTTCTTTCCATTCTACCAACCCATATCCTGTCCAACCTCTGAGAACCCAGATCAGTCTTACCTTTTTAATGAAGCCCTCCCAAGATCACTCTAGCCCATGGTGATGATCTTTCCTTCTGAATTTCTGCAACACTCGGATGTTTAATTGTTTTAACCGTTTGTCTCTCGATCATGTCCCTCCAGCTAGAAGTGAGGTTCTAGAAATGCAATATTTTATGTATCACTCTGCCCACAACACCTGACAAAGCATTGAGCACATTGAATTCACTTTATAAATACATGTTGAAGGAATGAATGAATGAATGATCAAATCTTAATAGAAGCAGCCCAGAAGTTTAGTTTCCATTGTTAAGTGAAGTAGGTCCTCCAAAAAAAGTGGAAATGGTGAAACAAAATGACCAGTAGATGGAAGCATTTAGCAAGTATTTCTTAGTCCAGGCCTATGTTTTTAAAGCTCTGGCTGGTAGGAGTAAACTCAGTATCATAGCTCTGAGAGTTTAGTGAGACCCTATGAGGTAATCTAACCCAGCCCTTTCATTTTCCAGATGACTTGGCATACCGACCAGATTTGCAGATGGCACAAAGCTGGAAAAAGCTAACTTGGTAGATGATAGAAGCCAGCTTTTGATGGCCTAGACGACTAGACCGTAGCTAATCATAATACTTAACATTTTACATAGTGCATTTATTTTGTGAAGTTTTTACATAGATTATCTCATTTTGTCCTTGTGAGAACCCTTTCAGGTTGATAGTGTTACTGTCTTCATTTTAGAGATAAATAGAAGCTGAGACAAGTGAAATACTTTCCTAGGGCATCGTGGCTAATAAGTGTCTGAGATAGGATTTCAACCGGGTCTTCCTGTTTCCAAGTCAGACCCTCCAGCTGTGTGAAATTATAATAGATATAAATGTAAAGTACAAGGTAGGGGAGGCAAATGTAAAGTACACGGTAGAGGAGCTATGACTAAACATCATTTTGTCCAGAAAAAAAGACCTAGGGAGAGTGTGACTGAAAGCTAATGTCATCTTGGGCTTAATTGAGAGAGAGGACAAATGTCCAGAATGAGAGAGGTGACAGTAAGTTTTGATTCTCCTAGCTTCTGACAGTTCTCTTGTCTTGGGGATGTGATATATATTGATAGCTGAAGGTCATCAGAGTTTGATTTGGGCAGAAGGGGTGAGGTCAGAAGTATGTCAGGTTGGAAACATTAGTACAAAGAACGCTGGATTTGGAGTCAGAGGACATGTATTCAGATCCTAATTTGAATTGCTGTGCAACTTTTGACAAGAAAATTCAATTCTCTAATGCTTGTTTATCACCTGGAGAAGTAAGGGATCGTATTGGATAAACTTCAAGTTCCTTTCCAATTTAAAATCCTCCTTTACAACAAAGAAAAACTCAATATCAGGTAACAGAATGGGGACCTCTGACAGTTTGGACCCTCTCGCTTTCCTGTTAATTTCCCAGCTTTTACTAAGAGGAGGAAAGTGTTTTAACTGTGTTCTCCAGGATCAAGATTGGTTATTGCAATAAATCTGAGATAGTTGCCTTTTAGTGTTTTTTGTTTACGTTAATGTAAAGACAACATACTTTCAGGATAATAGGTGATATTAATTGTTATGGTTGTTCAGTTGTGTCTGACTCTTCATGACCCCATTTGAGGTTTTCTTGGCAAAAATACTAGAGTAGTTTGCAACTGTGAGTTGCTAGTAGTTTGCACTTTCTAGTTCATTTTA
>CM053769.1:546917044-546940415 GCA_028658325.1 Potorous gilbertii
GCCTAGATCCACCCATCTAGTGCTTGGGGTCTGAGATTCAAATGCTGCTCCCCAGCCTCAGGGATTTTCGCGGCAGGCCTGCCTGCTATTCAATGAGAGCTTATCTGCTAGTGCTCAGGTGGGGGCAGGGCTGCCTCCCAGGCTCAGTTCCCTCAGGGGGTTTATGCAGAGACCTTTTGTAATGGAACTGCTGCTGAGCTCCTGCCTGCTCTGGGAGCCTCTGGTCGCCTGCAGCCTCTGCCACTGCCGCTGCTGCTGCCACCCGAGGGGCCCTGAGTCCCAGAGACACCCTGCTCCCCTCTCAGCCCATCTCTCTCACTGACCTGCGAGTCCGTGGGTGGAGGGACCTTCGAGGCCGCTGGAGATTCTGTCCCTGATGCCTGTTCGGATCTGCTCGCTCCTCTCAGTGCCGCGCAGCCGGGGCAGGGGAGGGCTCCGCTCCCGTCAGGGGCACAATGGACCTTTGGGGTCGGTTTTTCAGGGCTCTCTGGAACGGAAATCTCCTTCACTGTGTTGCTGTGCGGCTTCCACTGTTCCAGAGTTTGTTGGGAGTTCTTTTTAGAGGAAATCCATGGGCTGTGGGCTCGGAGCTACCAAATGTGTGTCTTTCTACTCCGCCATCTTGGCTCCGCCCCCATAATTTTCCAATAATCTCCTAGGAACAGGTTCTTTGGGTGAGAAACTAAGGATAATGGGGTTCAGTAAAATATGGTCCCAAGACAAGTCACAATCTTGTGGTTACTATTCTCTGATAATCCATGCTCTGAAACTCTTGCACAAGGAATCAAATAACCATCTTTAGGAGTGGAATAAAACTTTTAGGATATATGCATATACTTCTCGGGCTCACTGGAGGCATTCTGGTCACACCTCCCACCACAGTGAGGGTGCTGAGGTGATTTACATTTCGTCTTATTCTCATATGATTTTCATCTCTGCTAAGTCTTAATGGTTTGGAAACTTAATCATTCAGGGTATCTTGGAGATGGTAACATCTATTTAAAATGTCATTCTTAGATATTTATGGATTGTTACATCCGGGAGATTGTGGACAGCAATTTGGTCTGTCATTTGACCTAGTCCTCATACATTTTTTCCCGGAGTCTCTTGAGAACCCCAGAGTTCTCCAGGATAATTTGGGATATGTATTTGTAGTTTGGGGGTTTTCCATTGTCTGGTACATGAAGAGTAGTTGATAATCATCCATCACCAGCTCATATTGTGCTCGGTGTTTGATAGGTGCTAAATTTGTACAGTCTGCCATGATGGGCTGCCCAGTTATTGCTGTTATCATAAACAATAATTCTATCGTGTTCTAAGGAATCTGAGACACAATGAAGTTGTGACTGGTCTTTGATCACAGAGCTAGTAAGTCAGAGGTAGGATTTGACCCTAGGGTTTCCTGACTCCACATCCAGCGTTCAGTCCACTAGTATGGGCTGCCACAGACACAGTTTGCTTCAATTCAGTGTGAGAGGGAAGAGCCTTTCTTGTGGAAGGATTTGCAGGCATGGCCAGGTTTAGCAGTCTGTCTCTTTCCTTCCAACAGATTCTGAGAAGGGTTGCCATTTCCTTCACATCTTGGCCTGTGCTCGGCTGCACCATGACCCCAGCATGAGTGAGGCGGTGCTACAGCGGGTTTTGGATGTCCTGGAGGACAAGAGTGAAATAGTCAGCACAATGGAAAGATACTACACAGCATTCTGAGAGGAAGGAATTCATTCTGAAGCAAGATAGCCCCTTAGAGCAGAGGGCAGGGGCTGGATTTGTGCCCAGCAGGAAATCAGCTTTTGAAAGACATAGAAGGCAATATTCCTTTATTTAAGTGGCTACAATTTTGGGAGAAGCTCACTTTACAATAAAACATGAAAGCAATTACTGTTGAGAATCCAGTTTAGTCTGTGGCCAATGGTGGCCTTCTCTAGTTTGGGGTGGAGAAGGAGGAAGACAGCTTGGAACTTAAAATGTAAAAAAATAAAATTGAAAAAAATGTTTTAAAAAAATACGGCTTTAGTCTTTTCTCTTGGTTATGAATACACAAACCCTTCAACAATCTACATTGACCTTGTACATGTCCATATAATTCCATGTATTTTAGTCATCCCTGATCAGAGTATTAGAAGGAAATAAGGTCAGTGGGTTACTAAGCGGTCGTGCTGAAGTAATATCCCTTTGCCTTGCTTAACAACAGATATTCTCAGCTAATGTGTTACTTTATAGTGTAATCAATTCATTCAGGAACTGAAAAAATATAGCAGCAAACTTGTACCATTCTTTCCTTCAATGCATAATTCACAAAATATCCCAAGTTGGCAAAAGGCTGCTTCTCACACAATATGTTCCCTTTCCAACTTCTTTCATTTTTACTGACTATCCCCATTTTGCCCCTGCCTCCTGGTTTCAAATTTAAAAAAAAAGTCTCTCCAATTCTAGTTCATTCTCCCTGTTGGTTATCAATTTATCCTGTATATATTGTTTGTACATAGTTCCTTGTACATCAACTCCTCCATTAGGCTGTAAGCTCCTTGAGAGAAGGGATTATCTCTTAACCTTTCTTTGCATCCCCAGCATTTAGCTTAAGTGCCTGGCACATAAATGAGTAGCTGACTGACTGACTGACCCCTAACAGAAAAAGAATTGCCTCTCTAACATAAACCTTTCCATGGCCAAAAGCTGCCTTTTTTGCTTTGAGTTTACTGGCTCCATTTTTTGCTCAAAGATCAAGCCTTAAACAAAATTCACTCTGGAGCTCCTAGACTGGACCACAAGTCCTCACCCACCTAGCGCAGAGTGGATGTCATAACTAAATAGTCATTGTTTCTCTTTTACCCAGAAACCCTGAGGGTCTTCCCCTCCCAGCTTGATTTTTTTTTTTTCTGATTAAAGGGGCCATCCCTTGAGTAACTACTTAAAGAAGCCTATTCATTCAATGGGTGTATGTCACTCAAAATGAGAATGTGATAAGACCTTAGCCTGAAAAGGCCAGGGTCTCCCATGGCATCCTGGGCCATCTCCAGTCATCCTGATGAATATCAGGCCACTGGACCCAGATGACTCAGGAGAAGAAAGTGAGGCTGGTGACCTTGCACAGCCCTTCCTCACTCAAAGTCAACTGCAAGTCATGTCATCATCTTGATGTCATGGTCCTCCTCAAGAACAAAGGACAAACACAGCAACATGAAGTAGTCCTCCAGCTAGGGACTCAAGATCTCCAAGGAGTCTCCAGTCTGCCTCTTCCTGAGACAGCCCATTCTGGCTTTGGATAGCTTTAACTGTTTGAGGTTTTTCTGGTTATTAAACCTAAATTTGTCTTTGCAATTTCTATTCATTGCTCATAGGCCTGCCTTCTGGAACCAAGCAGAAAAAAACTACTACTCCCTCTCCTAATAGAGAGACCTTCATATATTTGGTGACACTTGTTATATATCCCTGAGTTGAGTTTTCTCCAGGCTAAACATCCTTATTCCCTTAGCTAGTCCTCCTAGTGGCATGAACTTCACAATTCTGATTGCACTCAACTGGGTCACTCTGTAGCTGATCACTTGTAGGGGAAGTATATATATTCTCCTGGGATGGATGACCTTTGAGATATCAAAGATATGCTCAAGAATCAGCTCTAGAAGAAAAATGGACTTTAGATAAGGGTCATTGCAACACACAGTCCTGGGTACTCAGTCCTTATAATGTATTAATGGATTCCTCCTTTCAAACCTGGGACAGGAGTAATGGCTATATATATATATATATATATATATATATATATATATATATATATATATATATATATTTCTTTGAAGTGGACCCTACTGCACACATCCTATATGTCTGACTTACTAATTTCATTGTCTACTCTTGTCACTGAACACCACTGGACATTTTAGCTGGTTACTCATAAAGCCATAGATAATATATTTTAAGACTTGTCAGTATTCAAGACACTAGACGAAGTCCTCAATATATGCTCAGACAGGTGGAGTCATGCATTCACATGGATGTGAATGGGGGAATAAAAAAAAAAATCCAAAGTGGGTACCAACTTGTCCTAACAGGGAATTAAGAGATCCATGCAGCAGTCCAAACAAACAAAAAAAATTAGGAGAAAGAATTGACGTTAATATCGAATAGTTCAAAAAGGTACCAGTGCATTTGTCTCATGTCTTGTAGGCTTTCAAGTTTGATCTAATAAACTCTGAGTGTCTCTGCTAGAGATTACATTTGTCTAGAATAGCTCATCTTCTCTGTGTTAAAAATGGAAGATTTTCATTCTCAGAAATAGAGCAGAGAAAGGGAAAAAACAGCCTTTCAGATTCACTTAAACGTCTAAATGCTGAAAGCTGGTACCACAACTACCTGCTATCACCACTAACTTGTCTCTGCCCAATGCATAATAAGCAGTTCTCCAAACAGAGTCATAGCTAACAACTTTTGCACCTGGGGCAAATGGCATAAAACAAGTTAGAGGAAAGGAGTACATAGTTTTCAGTACACTAAAGACATTAATGTGCTCAGAACAAGTAGAATCATGCATTACTCAGGATAAATGTGAAGCAGGGGGGAGATCTGAATGATGCAGCAATTTGCCCCAATGGTGAGGGATAATAGCATTCATCTGGGAAGGGAGGGTCAGGAGCGACTTACCTGGAAAATGACTTCCAGTGGAGAAGAAGTATACTCCAGATCATTTCAAGGTTTTGATGAGGTAGAAAGATCTGGTAGTTTCCTATCTTAACTAATTATTCTTGTTAACTAGGCATGAAGCTCAATTATTCGTTGGTTTGTTTTTTGTTGGTTTTTGTTTTATGCTGCAAACTGCAAGTAACCAACACCTCATAAATTTCTGTGCCCTGTGACAAAACTTTTGTCATCCTGCTCTAGTTAGAGCTCTAATTCAAAATGCAGAAGTAGTTCAGTAGTTAGAAAGGGGTCCTATAGAATTGGTTCTTAAGTATTTGGAATGGCTTCCAAGTAATATGGTCAGGAAGGGGATTATATGGATTCCAAATAATATAATCTGGAGGGGTGTTTTCTCCCAACTCTGATTTTTTGAACCACCTTAGTAAAGAGGTTATATCATAAAAGGATGGAGAATCAAATGTCTGTCTTGCCACTAACAGGAAGACCCTGAGAATAGGCATAATAGAGAAGATCCTCTTGTGACTATTAGCTTTCAGCTTCATAACAGTAAGAATTTATATAGCACTGGAAGATATGCACAGTGTTTTATACATATCGTTTCATTTGAACCTTTCAAAAACCACATGCGGTAGATGTTCTTATTTGTCCCTTTTTTAAAGATTAGGAAACCAAAATTGACCAAGGTTGAGTGACTTGCTAGAGTCACAGCTAATAAGTAAGGCAGATTTTGAACTTAAGCCTTCCTAAGTTCAGCACACTCGCTACATGACCACCTACTTGTCTAAAATCCAAGACTCCAATATATTTTCTAGTCCTTTAACATTTAGAAGGCATTGAAATGGTTAAATCCTTTCCCAAAAAATATCAGGATGAGTAAGGAAGAACATTCAATGAGCATCATGCTTTAGCAATCTATAAGCACGTTTCAGGAGGTGTGAAATAGGCCATAACTTATACAGCTAAGACCAAAAGAAAGTACTTGCCATTTGCCCAAGAATTTGTTTGAAGTTCTTGGATTATATCCATATGGTACATCACTACAACACACTTAATTATCTGTCTACCTTTGGTGTGCCGGAATGCTGGTCAGGAAGAAGCCAAAAGAAAAAAAGAGGCCAGTGATGAGAAGCCTAATTGGTTCCAGGGATTAAAAAAAAGAACAAGTAAACAGTTTTACAGTGGATAATACTTCTGCAAATGTTTATTAGCTTATTTGCTAGAAATGACATTTTATAAGGATGATCTAAAGAAGCACTTTTATTATTTATCAAATAAACATAAAGCATAGGGACAAACCCAGCCTGTGAGTAGAAAATGCCTACATAGGGAGGCCCAGTTATTTGAGGAAAATGAAGAAATGAAGGCATTGCACAACTGAACTACTGATTGTGTATGTGTTCATCCTTCATTGCTGAATAAGACTATGCCATCAGAGAAATAATGACATGACTTGCATTTGACTTTGTTTTGAGTGAGGGAGGGCTGTGCAGGTCACCAGCCTCATTTCTCCTCCAGAGCCATCTGAATCCAGGGACCAGATATTCATCAGGATGACTGGAGATGACCCAGGATGAGGCAATTGGGGTTAAGTGACTTGCCCAAGGTCACACAGCTAGTGGGTGTCAAGTGTCTGAAGTGAGATTTGAACTCAGGTCCTCCTGACTCCTGCACTGGTGCTCTATCCACTGCACCACCTAGCTGCCCTGAACTATTGATTATCATGTCTGTTAATCACAAGGAAAAAGAATATAGTAAAGGTTGAAATATGAACCCCAAAGCACAAAAAGTTAATTTTTTAAAAATCTAATTTTATCTTTCTTGTAAGTTAAAAAAAGAAAGTAAAACCAAAACAAAACAAAATGAAGATACTTGTTATCTCTAAGTCTCTGGATATTGATTCCATGTTTATTAAATGTGCCAGAAAAGGTAACTCAGAGCGCAACCTGGTTCCCACACTTTGCCTCTCAAATATTTACATCAAAACCTAAATAAATGAACTCAGGTTCATTTGTAGGATCCAGAGGAGAACAGATCTGAATCTGAGGCTGGAAGGACTTTCTATTGAGTTAAAATGGTAAGTCTTAGGTCTTAACTGTAGAGTACAAAGTAAGAAATTTTAATCTCCATGGAAATATCCATATTTCCTGATAGAGCCTGAACTTGTTAGACTTCAAATATTGTGGTTAAAAACCTAATCTGTGCAGCCATATTTGACAAGAAACTTATGTGAATTAGTTATGACCCTGAAGAGTTACTATTTTATTGGTTAGTATAATGATGCATATTTGCATATGCCAATAGGTCACCATTTCAACTATACACTGTCCTCTGCTCTTCCTTCCCTTTTACTCCTTCCCTTCCCCACCTTACTGCTTCTTTGCTTTTCTCTCCCAGTGAGCCTTCCCTTTTTATTGAAGACACTGAGACCATTTGATGTGAGTTCTTTCTCCCATTCTCTTCCTCTCAAAACCCTGTGACATCATCTTCAACTCATAGCTCTGACAAAGAGGTGGCCTTTCTTGCCAAGGTCAGTTCCTCTCTGTGCATACTTGATCCCATTTTTCTCATCCTCTCTAGAAGTTTACATCCCTAGTCATCCCCTTCCACCTCTCAAATTCAACCTCTCTTTATCTATTGATACTCTCCCTACTACCTTCAAACATGACCATCTCGTTCATCTTTAAAAAGCTTTCACTAGACTCTACCATCCCCTCAAACTATAGTCCAATGTCTCCCCTCCCTTTCGCACCCAAACTCCTTGAAAAAATGATCTACATTAGCTGCCTCCACTTCCTCTCCTCTCCTCAACCCTTTATAATCCGACTTTTGACTTCATCACTCAACTGAAAATCTCTAAAGCTAAGTGGGATCTTTTAGTTGCCAAATCAGATATTTTTGGACAATCTTTTTAGACTTATCTGCTGCAGTTGACACTTGACTACCTTCTTCTTGTGGATACACTGCCCTTTCTCGGTTTTCATGACAATTCTCTCTCCTCTTTCACCTCCTAAATGTCTAATGGCTTCTTCTCAGTCTCCTCTGTTGCTTCATCATCCACATCAAGTCTCCTAACACTGAGTGTTTGCCAAGTTTCTGTCCTGGGCCCTCTTCTTTTCTCCAACTATGTTTTCTGCCTTGTTAAGCTCATCAGTTCCTATGGATTTTAATGTAATGTTATTTTATATCTAAGCTATTTTTAGATGTCTCAACTAGCATGTCCTCCATGCCTTCAGACATGACTCTGCTCCAAGAGGCTTAACTCTTTGTGATTGCAAAGAACTAGAAACAAAAGAGATGGCTATTGACCAAAGAGTGGCAAAAAAAAAAATTGTGTTACATGAATGAAATGTAATATTATGCTGTAAGAAACAATGAATATGACAAATACAGAGAACCACTGGAAGACTTTCATGAACTGATACAAAGTCAAGTAAGCAAAGCCAGGAAAACAAGAGCAACCACAAAACAAAAAATAAATTATATTATAATGACCAAGCTTGCCCTACCACAAAGAAAAAAATGTGAGAAGACACTTTCCTTTGCTTCTTAGCAGAAGTGAGGGAACATGGGTATGAAATACTGCATGTAACATCAGGCTTTTTTTGATAAATTGTTTAGTATACTGAACTTTGAATATTTTCCCCCTTCTTCCTTTTTATTCTTAATTATAAGGGTTGACCTCAGCTCCCTGGGAGAAGTAGCAGACAGATACAACGGGAAATGTAAGTATTATAAAAAATAATAAAATATATCAATAAAGTATAGAAAATAAGGGCTTAAAATGAATTCTTATTATTTCCTTAGTGGGGTTTCCTTAGTGGAGCATAAGCTCCTTGGTGGGACAGGGACTGTCTTTTGCCCCTTTTTGTATCTCCAGCCCTTAGCACAGTGCCCAGCACAGAGCAGGTGCTTAAAAAGAGTATATTAATTGAAATAGTAAATTACTAAGTTATTGTGGTAGCAAAAATAGGAAGATGCAAAGGTGCTACATTGAGTAGTATTCAGATTCAGAATTTTGGGAAAGTGACTCTTATAGGAGAAATATCTCCTCTCTCAAACATTTAGAGGGTTCACAAACAGGCTAATTCAGGGGTAAGATTTACTTGTCACCAAGGAGTCAGGGAGAGTTGAGATTCTTCTTCTAATTTCTTACCTAAGCAATAGGTAAGACTTTAAGTAAATTTTCACGTGGTTTTGGTCACGTGAGGTCAATATTAACAGAAGCAGACTTTTAGTTAACCAAAATTTACAGGAGGAATGAAAGGAAATGAAAGAAACCAAAAATTACTTTAGATATCATCTTGTCCAACCTTATTTTTTTAGATGAGAAAGCTGAGGTCTAAGAGGGTTAAGTGACTTGCCTAATGGTATTTGGGTATTAAGTGATAAAGCCAGGATTCAAACCAGACTTCCCTGATTCTAAGGCTTTTCCCACCATACCTGAAAAGAAATGTTGCTAACTCATGCAAGGATATGTCAGTTTAATAAATGATCATTTTTGGACTGCCCTACTTCCTAACCTAATTTCCTTCAAAACTTCACTCATATGCCGTGCCCTATGGGAAATCTTTCATGATTTCCTCAGTTGTTCATGCCCTGCCTCCTTCTTAAATGATCACCTATATAAAGTTTACATGTGGTATCCCTCCAGTTAATATAGTTGAGGACTGAGATTGTTTGCTATTTTGTCTTTGTATTCCTGGCATAGTAACTGTTGCTGTTTCCCTCCCAGCCTGATGTCTTTCTTTTTCTTTGCCTCATTAAAGGGGCCATCCCCTGGCTACTTCTTAAACAGGCCTATTTAATGACAGGGCTGTGGCCTCACCCTAAGTGAGTACCTGAATAAACCTTGGCCCAAAGGTCTCCCAGGGCATCCTGGGTCATCTCCAGTCATCCTGATGAATATTTGGTCACTAGATTCAGATGGCTCTGGAGGAAAAGTGAAGCTGGTGACCTTACCTCCCTCACTCAAAACAAAGTCAAGTGCAAGTCATGTCATCATCTCTCTGATGGCATGGTTTTCTTCGGCAGCAAAAGACAAACATAGCAGCTTGGCATCTAGCTCAGTACTTTGCACATAATAGGATTTAGATTGGATGGGATTGTTGTACCAGTTTTTTTCTCTTGAAGACATCCTTACCCTTCCAGAACCTAAATTCACATCCTTGGGAGTCATACTGAAGCCTTCGCTTCCCATAGCCAATAAATTGCCTTTTTTTTTTCATTCTGTTAGTGACATGGCCACAGCCTTGGCTCATTCCCTTATCACCTCTGATTTGAACTATTGCAATAGCCTTCTCCTTAGTTCCCTACCTTCTGTTCTCTCTTACATTTTTCAGTCCATTTTCTATACAGCTGCCATACAAATCTTCCTAAAACATATCTGACTATGTCACTTCCCTCAGAGGCTGGCATCTCCAATGGCTCCCTATTGCTTCTGACATAAAATGCAAACTCCTCAGCTTGACCCCTGCCAGGGCTTCCAATCTAATCTCATGTGTATCCCCTCAAGTTCTTGATGTTCCAGCCCAAATGGTCTATTTGAGGATGTTCACTGAGCTCAGCATTTGATCCCTTTTCTCTTTGTCGTAGCATGCTCTCCTTTCTTCCTTCCTCTCTTAGAATCTTTAGTTTCCTTCAAGGCTCACCTGAGGCATCACCACCTCTGAGAAGTCTTTCTTGATTCCCCTTACTTTTCTATGTATATGTTATATTCTGTCTGTAGAATCTAAGCTTCTTGGGAACAGGGACTTTTCACATTCTCTGTTTCTATTCTAAGCCCTGGGCCAAAGCATCACATATTACATTGCTGTTGCCCAGTTGTGTTCAACTCTTATTGACCCTGTTTGGGGTTTTCTTGGCAAAGATACTGGAGTAGTTTGCCATTTTCTTCTCCAGCTTGTTTTACAGATGAGGAAACTGAGGCAGACAGGGTGAAGTGATTTGCGCAGGGTCACATAGCTCGTAAGTGTGTCTGAGGGCAGATTTGAACTCATGATGAATCTTAACTGACTCTGCCATTGCTCCACCTACCTCTTAATAAATGTTTGTTAAATGAAGGTACAGTCACTTGGATCCAGCTAGAGTGTGTTCCATGAGCAAGTACTGTTAGCAAGTTGGTGAAATATGGGAGAAGCATTCCTTCTAGGGACTTTCACTAATGCTCTTGGTGAAACCATAAAAGTTGATTTGGTTTATTTTTAAACTTACAGCGAAAACAGTAGGAGGTGGCACAGAATAGACTGTGACTGAGGAAGGAGTGTGTGTGTGTGTGTGTGTGTGTGTGTGTGTGTGTGTGTGGGAGGGGTGGTTCAGAGGATATTTCATAGATGTAGTTGGCCTGGGAGAGAGGATGACTTGTTTACCAGAGGGCATGAGGAGAGAAGGGGAGACGGAAATGGATGTCTTGCCCACCCTCCTGCCTCTCCACAATGTTGGCATCCTGAGAGTAAGCCCTTCACCACTTAGGATTCTGCCTCTCCATAAAGTATATTCACCTAGTCCAGCTTTGAGATACTAACTAACCCAGGGACTTCTACAGTGAAATCCTAGTCAAAAAAGAAATCTTTGTATGGAATACTGATGGAAAATGTAGCAAGGAGCCTAAACCTCAAGATTCTCTAATTACCACTTCCATTGCTTGGCCACCCTCCTGCCCAAGTAGTCTGTGTAATTGTACAGTAATGGTAGCCATTACAGAGAAGCCAACCATATCCTGTTACTGGCTAGAACCTTTAAGGGACCAGATGCCAAAAACCATTGATTCAGTAAAACTACCCAGAGTCATAGTAACGAGAGGAAAAGATAGGAATGTTTTTTGAGTAAATTATAATTAAGTGAGAGAAAATTGTTGAGGAATAGACATGGTCTTGATTCTGCTTCCACTTGGATCTAGGTCCTAAATAGTGTAAGCTTTCATTTTCATTCCTGATGTTGTTGTGTACAACACACTGAGCCATTTGACACCACCATTTTAGGTGAGTTCAGCTTGGAGTTGCTTCTTGGAGAGAAGGTCTTGTTCATTCTGAGGTAAAACTAATAAATTATAAAGAATAAGGTGACATAAATAGGAGTGGTTAGAAGAAGGGATTAAGTGCGTACCTTAAAAGACAGAGAAAGAGTAGTGAAAAAACACTGTATGTGGCAGTGTGGAATTATGGAAAGAATTTTGGATTTGGAGTCAGAATAGTTGGGTTGAAATCTTAGCTCAACTGCTAGACTGTTTTGACTTTGGTCAAGTCATTTCTATTCTCTAAATGCAGAGGTTCCCATACTTATTTGCCCTACTGACCCCTTTAAAAAAACTACTCAGTGCCACCTCTCCCCAGTCTACTTTAACATTTTGAATTTTTTGTTTGGTTTGTTTTTTGGTAGTTTTCATCATTCAGAAAACAATGTTGCTCCCCTGGATCATTCCAGTGCCCTCCAGGGGGCAGTATTGCCCACTTTAGTCACCTATGCTACAGAATATAGAGAAATCGAAATAGAAAAAAGAGGTAATTGGACTAAATGACCTTTGTGGTCCTTTTCAGCTCCAAATCTACAATCCTAAATATGTCTATACCCTTAGCATTCCCTTGGATCTCAATCTTTACATAGACTCCTGCCTTACTAACCACAGTATTGACAAATAAAAAGACCTTTGCAAGCAGGACTTCTTCAATTCACTGTTTGTGGGAGGGAAATTTAGGAAGTTAGCCAGCAGTGTCTCTAATCCAGGAATTATCTAGAAACTCAAAAACAGCCTAAGGAATGATTTTTTTTCTCCCAACCTGAATAAGCTTGAGGAATCCTTGCCTACTTAGCTGGTTCTGCCCAGCCCAGTTCAACCTAACCTATCCTTTTGGGATGTGCCAACACATAATGCCTAGACCTGTGTTTGATAACTCTAGTTAGGGCTTGCTTTGCCATGATGGAAAGGATGAAGTGGAAACTCCCCTCTTAGAAATGAAAACTACCATAGGGTGTACCTGCTTGGGAAAGTTGGTGTAAGCAATCTGTTAGTGGTTTCTGAGATCAAAAAGAGCAGACACCTAATTAGGGAGAGTCAGGAAAGTGCATGAGTGACAGGCTGTTTCTGTTCATCTGCTGTTTGTAATATGAGCAGGTCTGAGTAAGGAAGAAAAAATGAAGAGGTAGTCAGGTTCCATGCCATGATAGACAGATTGGTCCTAGGTGAGCTATCAGAAGCTACAGGAAACCCAAGAACAGTGCAGGAAGGAGACAGAAGTTCTGAAGGTCTTACTTTCTTTATTGTGTCCCTAGAAATAGTCAGAATTACAACATACTGTCCCTATCTGTATGATTCCATCTCTAACTGTAGTTGAAGATGAGTGGGGAAAATTTTCCCATTCCAAGACATTGGTGGTGTCCCAATGATTTACACTGGTAGAAACCAGGAGCCAAAGTAACTGGATTCCTGGTCAAAGGAATGATTGTGGCTTAAAGGATAAAGGGCACAAAAAAAGAAGAATTTGAAACGATATGGCTCTAGGGAAAGGATTTGCTCAGAGCTTTTAATTAGTCTCTGCTAAAGCCTGTCGTTTTGTCTTACCTAACTGCAAGCAGGAAGCTGCTCCCTGAAGGATTTATGGGACCAGCTGGCTCTAAATAGCAACACTAGTCTATAAACAAATAGGGGCAGACTTAGAGGGGAATGAAAGGAACAGGTAGATATTTCACCACTGTGGACTTAAAGTCTGCAAGCACTGTGCTAAATTCTAGGGGTACAAAAAGAGGCAAAAGACAGTCCCTGACTTCAAGGAGCTTACAATCTAATGGGGGGAGACAACATGCCCACAAATATATACAAAGTAAGCTCTATACAGGATAAATGTGTGGTTGAGTCATTTCAGTCGTGTCTGACTTTTTGTGACTCCATTTGGGGCTTTCTTGGCAAAGATGCTGGAGTGGTTTGCCATTTCCTTCTCCAACTCATTTTACAGATGATGAACTGAGGCAAACAGGGTTAAGTGACTGACCCAGGGTCACACAGCTAGTAAATATCTGAGATCATATTTGAAATCAGGTCTTCCAGACGCCAGGCCAGCACTTTATCTACTGCTCACTCCTAGCTGCCCACAAGCTACATATAGAATAAATAGGAAATAATTAAGAGGGAAAAGACTGGAATTAAGAGGTGTTAAGGAAAGCTTCCTATAAAAGGTGGGATTTTAGTTGGGACTTAGAGGAAGCCAGGGAGGGCAGTAGTTGGAGTAGGGGAAAAAGAGGGTTCCAGGCATGGGGTAGAGCCAGAGAAAATGCTCAGTCAAAAGATGGAGTTTCTTGTTTGAGGAATAGCCAGGAGGCCATTGTCACTGGATCTTGTTGGGTAGTAAGGAATAAGAAGACTGGAAAGTTAGGAGGAAGCTAGGATACGAATGACTTTGAATGCAAATAGCATTTTGTATTTGCTTCTGAAGACAATAGGGAGTCACCGGGTTTATTGAGTGGGAAGATAGAGGGGTAACATGATCAGATTGACATTTTAGGAAAATCCCTTTAGTGGTCTGAAGTATGGTAACTTATGAATTTATCTACTGGGAATCTTTGATCCTATTCCATCTCTTCCTTTAAAGGTCTATTTTAGTGATTTGAATCTGCTTGTTTCAGGAAGAGAGCCAGAAGAACAGCAAGAAGCCAGAATGTCCATAGGGGATTTCTTTTCCCAAAGCTGAATGACAATTATGGGACAGTTGCTTTGTAAGCTCAGTCTCTTGGCAGGACACAGGTAAATTCCTAGAAGATATGGACAATGTCTCACACTTCTTTCTTAAGTCCCCTCACTGCAACCACTATTGCACTGAAGATAGTTAAGTACTTACTCAACAACACTGATCAAATGAATGAAATACAAATCCTTTACCCCAAATGTAAGCAAGAAAGGAACAAATTAGAACAAGAAAACAGATAGATTCTACCTGGTGCACAGAAGCCCAAGGCTAAGACTAGAAGCAAAGGAGGAACAGGTTGGTGTAATGTTAATGGGATGAAGATCTTCCCATGCCCATTAATGGGACTCAGGTAGAGCCCATTAAGGGAAGCTTGCTTAGGGTAGGTTTGCTTGCTTGAAGGCTTTCACATATTTTGGTAATTAGGTGCCGAAGCATGTGGGTTGTGATGTGTTCTGGCTCTATATATACTCTGAGGTGAGGTTTTGCTTTGGGGCTTGCTCCTTGGAGGAAAGTTTGTGTGGTTTGGACAGGTGAGAGTCTGGGTAGCCATTAAGGAACCCCTGTTCAAGACTTTGAAAACTCAGATGTTGGTGCTTCTTTCTCTGGCGACTATATACATATATAATGGTTAGACAGTTGGATCTGTCTGTTGATCTGTGATGTATGTATTGCTTATGGCCAGATAGTTAGAAGCCCTTTCTGTTGGTCTTTATTTCTCTGTTTGTATTTTCTCTGGTTCAGGGTGCTGATTTTCCCCTGAACTAAGTGAATGGTATATATGTTTGATTAAAGTAAGACGGTTGACTTCTTAAAACTTGCTTTCTTTTAAGAAAAGCAGATCCAATAACCTGTCCTAGCAGGTCATCCTGGGTATGCTGAGGTGCTTGCTGTTACAGTTGGTCATTGTCTGGTAGAAGAGGAGCCCAACGTGGTACATCACCTATGTAATTGACAGGGCAAAGTCCTCACTTCTCCTTTGGGGGAATATTGCCCTAAGCCAGTGGAAGGGTGAACTAATGATAATTCCAAATTAGATTGAAAAATTAGTGTTGATTTATGGGCCTTAGTCTCACTAGGTTGGTTAATTGGTGGATTTTGATGATGGCTATTATTAAGTCAACAAGAATTACTTTCAGAAGAAAGGAACTTTCTTCTTTTAAAACCAAAGCTAATCCAAACAAGCCAATGATGGGGGGGAAAGTCCCATATGCAACAGAATATTTAGCAGCATTTTAGCAGTAAAGAAGTGGAAACAAATCTGTTCCCATCTATTAGGGAATAGCTAAAAAAATTGTGAATATAATAAAATATTACAGTGCTAAAGGACATGATAAATATGTTGAATACAGAGAAGCTTAGGAAGACATATGAACAAAGGGAAGTAAGCAAAATTAGGAAAACAATAAACAAGATGACTATGCCAATACAAATGGAAAGGACAACAAAACAAAACGATAGATACTAACCTTGTCCCCTAAAGAAAACATATGAGAATATACTTCTTCCTCTTTTTGAAAGGTGTTGGATTTTTGCTATTTGGATTAATTTTGTTCAACTTTTTAAAAATTCTTTGATTAAAAAAATTCTTTGTTATAAGGGATGGGAGAGGGGAGAAATATTTTGGGAAATATCTGTAATGTAAAAAAAATCAACAAAATGTTAAAAAAAAAAGTTTTAAAGGTTTAGCTCTTCTTAATAAAACTGCCTTGGCAAACAGAAGTCAAATGCCAACTGTCATCTTTACCTTATAATCTGAAGGCCTCCCCTTACTGAATATTAAAAGTTGTGTGGAATAACCGGAAAGATTCCTGGGATTGCCCAGAAGGGAGGCTAGAAGGGAACCATGTTGTTTTCTTGGCCATTGTGCACATGCTTGTTTAGCAATTCTGTCCCTGGACCTGATACTATAGTGACAATTGCTATGGAGATGCCTCAGCTAATGGATGAGGCTAATCAACATTATCCTCCAGATAGTTTAGGGCTTTCTATTCTGCCTGAGTATCTGCAATTTAGAATAATCCAAGTTTTCCTGGAAATCCTACCTCATCATTTTCAGAGGTCTTATCTTTGACTATGTAAGCTCCTTGAGAACAGGGGTGGTGAGTTAAACTATAATAATAACAGATGGCATTTATGTAGATTTTTCAAAGTGCTTTTCAGACATTATGTCATTTCACAACAACCCTGTAAAGTAGGTGCTACTATTGCCTCTGCTTCACAGATGAACCTCAGAAAAGTTAGAGCAATTTGCCCATGGTCACACAGCTATCTAGTGTCTGAGTCAGGACTCAAACCCAGGTCTTCCTGACCCCAAGTCTAGTCCTCTCCCTACTATGAAAAGAACCTAGAATCATGGAATGTGAAAGCCTAAAGGGAGCTTAGTAATCCTGTCATTCTACAGAGGCCCAAAAGCCTTGGTGCAGTTTTAACTGTTAGCGGCATGAACCCCGGTAGGACTTTTGAGGTACCTTGTATGGGTGAAATCCCTCTCAGAAAGTAAAAACTACTTCCAAATTATAAAAAGCATAGATCAATTAAAATGATTACTGTAGCTGTGTCACTTGATATTATTAGTGATTGTTGCCCTCTGGCATTAATGGATTAGTAATCCTATTTTCTAAACCAAAACTGAGGGCATGTGGTCAGTTGGCCTGGATTGGCTCACATAATTATTTAACATGTGTAGGTATGTAGCAGCACATTAGCCTGACATTCTCAGGCTTTACATCTGGTAATGTCAGAGTCAGTCTTGTACTTTGCCACTCCTACCATGCACATGGGTATTATGTATATGTGAGCTAGCTTGGGCATGCTTTGCTGCATAATCTTAATGTTTCCTTCAGTTTCTGGCTCTCCACCTTTTGAAAGATCCTCTCAGATTCTCCCTTTAAGGAGGGCACCCAAGGCAGCCATCTCATCATTTCCTACCTGACCACACTTCTTGGGTCTTTATTATGCTCCTATCTGGTATCTTTCCTTCATCTCCACCCCTCTTTTGATCTTCCTTTTATGTGTTTATTTCTAGCTCTTTGCAAGCTGGAACTGTCCTTTGTATTTCCACTGCTTAGCAGAGTGTCTGGCATGTAGTACATGCTTTATAAGTGTTTAGCGACTGACTTAATTGCTCTCATGTTTATCTTTTTATTGTGATGTTCACGGATGATTCATTCAGTTACTTTTTGGGGGCAAAATATCAGAATTTTCAGCATATTTCAGTGCTCTATGACAGAACAGTTTGTTTTCAGGCAGTCAGGACTGTCTCAGTACAGTTGCCACGATGCTACTAGGGAAGAAATCTCTTTGACTGAGAATCTTTTCCTGCCTGTACCAGGCAGTTAAGTGATTACAAGGAATGGGTTTCCCATTGCCTTGTGGCAGAGAGGTCATTTCTGTAATGCAAAGAGAGGAAAAGGAGCAGTACCACCTTACTCTCTGGAGAGAAAGAGTGCTTTATCTTGTTTTGGTTCTCCTGAAGTTTTCCTTACCCTGGAAAGCACATGGGGGCTTAGAAGGAAAAGATAATCTCAAGTATTTCTCTGCCATTCCTGGAGGAAGAACTACGGAAAAGCAGAGCAGATGGGGAGGTTGCCTGAGTTCTTTGCTTATGTTTGTGACACTGGTGCATTGGATGTTATTTAAAACTGGGCTTCTTAAGTTTTTCCCACTTGAGAATCCTTTTCACCTGAGAAATTTTTATACAACCCCGGATAAGTATAGAAAGATGTATGCAAATCAAACATTTACTGATAATAAATCATAAAGAAATTTATTTTAAAATAATTCCTTGATATGCTTATAATTTTACCATGTAGATGAAAGTAAATTTGTATATTAATGAGATGAATGTGCTTGTTTGTTTTTACATAAAGAATTAAATCTTGGCAGAATATTTGATACTCTAGAGCATCTTGAGCATTTTTCAGAGTTGATCAATATTTTGATTTTATAATCATCAATGCTGAGAACATCACTTCACATAAATATGCAGTACAAAATGGCAGAAATATGTTTGGGGACATTTCAGAAATTGTTGGAAATTCTGTCCTAATCCCAAGCCAAAATTCATTTAACATTTTTTTTTTTAGGAAACTCAAGTTTTAAACTTACGTCACTTGATAACTCAGCAAATTCTTCTTGAACTTTTAATGGAGATGACTGATGTTTTTTAGTTTGAGTATGGTTTATGAGCCCAACTTAGGTATTTAGAATCAAAATTTGAAGGGAAGTACTTCTGAAACTGTGTCTCCAGGTACTTCAAATATAACCCTTAAAATTAAATCTTTGGGAAGGTTATTTTCATTATAAAATCATCTGTAGATGTAAACATTTCTAAAGAACCATTTCCCACCCTATTCTTCTGTATGTTAATTTTTTTTTAGTAAAAACTTTCAATTTTTTCTTTTAACATAAATGTTATAATTTTTTTCCTTGAAGTGACTTGTTTAAATCATTGAGTTTTTGGAAAATATCTGACAAATAGCACATTTTTGAAAACCATGAGTCATGGTGAAAATAATTAACAAAACTGGATTTCTGCTTTGTCAAAAATATAACAATTTCATCTTTCAATTTCAATAATCTGTTTAAACTTCACCCTCTTGAGAACCACTTTACTTCTGTGTATAATAATAAGCTTTGTAATCAGAGTCTACATCTTTGAAAAGGTTTAAAAACAAATAACTGTTAAGGGCATGACTTTTAATGAAGTTAATGATTTTGATAACATCTTGAAGCACAACATCTAACTCTGGTAATATTGTTTTTGGCTATGAGTGCCTCCTTATGGATTATGCAATCAGTAAAAGTGATGGATTCATTGCCACCAGCTTTAACTTTTGCTGCAATTCCAACATTCTTGCCCATTGTTGTTCCAGCAGTGTCTGTTCAAAGTTCAATGCAATTGTTCCACTGTAAACCTTCATTTGTGAAAAATTCATCCACTTTTTGATATGTATCTTCCCTCTTGTGTGCCCTTCTCAAGAGTGACAAAACAATAATTCTTTATGTATGCTTCCTTCGTAAACATATCTTACATAGAGTAACAGCTGTGCCATGTTAGAAATATCAATTGTTTCATCTAACTGAGTTGTAAAGTTTGGGCTGCCCCTAAGTCTGGTAATAAGTTGCTAGAATTGGTCATTACTAATTTCAGAAATTCTTTTGGAAACAGTATCATTCAATAAAGGAATTTTATGAATTTCATCCCCATACTTTTTCCTATGAACTATTTCTGACATTTTAATAGCAGCAGATAACACCAGATCTTCTCCTATTGTAACATGCGTGTAAATACTTCTCATTGATGGTAACAAATTTCTGAAAAGATTGTTTTTCTTTATTTGAAAATTTTAATAGTCATTCAAAATATTCCTTTGGTTTATTGCAGTATGCTGCATGCTTAGTATTAAGATGTCATTTACTTTTCATGCTTTCTGTAGCCAAAACTTCATTGCAAATTAAACAAAGAGGTTTTCCACATCATCATCGTTAGAATTAAATTCATATTGCAAAAATGATTCAACATATTTTCTTTTCCTTGTCAATTTAGGTAAACTACAATCTGATAGTGAAGACACTGCCACATTGTCATCAGTATTTTTAGCTCTTCTGTCTAAATTTAGACACTTATTCATAACTAAAAAATATTTTTGTTCTGAAATATAAATATTGGTAATAATTTCTTAACTAAATAACAATTTTAGTTTATGAAATTACATTTGTGCTTAATTTTTAAAAATTGGAATTTACACATACACATATAGCAGTGATGGTAGGGAAATATTATTAAAGGGCTTTTGTCTTTACTTGCTGCTATTAAACATTTATGTTTCTGTAAAAGGAGGAAATAAGAGCAGGTTTTAAAATCAAACCTTCTAATACAATCCAATCGAAAGATATGCTAATTTGACACTTGCTAAGGAATGAAGGTAGAAAAATATTAGACATCTTTGTTTTCCATAATTAAACTATTATGTTTCTGTAAGAGCAGAAAACTTTGCATGTACAGTAAAAACACTGTAGTTCATAATATACAATAGTCTTGAACTGAGTTGAGGTATTTCTGATAGCAGTCATAGGTGTTGCATGGCATGAGGGCATGTGCAAGGTATGCATGTTGTATGTTCAAAACCAAGGCTACAGTGAAGTTGAAAGATGCAACATGGACAAACACTGCCAGAAACACCTTGGAGTCACTATACATTTGATTTTGAATTAATTTTTAGTTGTTGCCCATTCAGAAACCTGTTACTATTGACAATTTTTTTTGCAATCTCCACATTCAGTTACATGACCCACAGTTTAAGAAGGGATAATTTAGAGAACTGATCTTGGATTCTCCCTGGGGAGGAGGGGAGAATTTAAAAAATGTAGCCATTGGTCATTTCAGAGTTTTGTGGTAACAGGAAAGGGTGAGGGATTGGGGGGATTTGGGGGGGCGGAGAATCAATAATTACTGAGGATGAAAATGAAAACATGCTCCTTTTTTACCCCTTCTGACAAGATGATCATAGAGGAATGATATCATTTAATCGTGGACTTTGAGTTGTACCTTGAGTAGCAGAAAGAGGTTGTGCTGAGTTATTCCTATTCTCTTACCTGAATTGCCTTGAAATAAATGATGTACCTTTGTGAGATCACATGAGCTGGTTGATTTGTTAGCATGGGACAAAGCTTCTTTTCTTTAAGAATCATACCTCGTTGGGGAGCAATGACCATGACCTCATTAGTAGTGTCTAGTACCTTAACCAGCTGGTAAGGGTTCAGGGGGAATAGACATTTGATGAGGTTACAATTTTTAGTTCCATTGTGAGAACCTAGTTCCACCAGAACCTAGAAGGTGACCTAAAAGCGATTGGAATAGGATTTTGTAGCATAGTTTGATGGCTCAGATTTGGCATCAGAGGACCTGGGTTGAAATCCGTGTTTGGGCACTTGCTGTATGTGTGAATTTGGGCAAGTCTGGATGTCAGTTTTCTCTTCTATAAAATGAGACAGCAGACAGGATTACCTTTAAGGTTCCTTCTGTCCACTAGTTGTGGGTGTCTCCTAAAGCTCTGTCCTCTTCTGTTCTCCCTTTGCTGTTTTACTTGTTTATCTCAGCAGTTCTCACTGATTCTGCTGTCATCTCTAAGCGGATGGTTCCGAAATCTGTTAGTCTAGCTCTAACATCTTTCCTAACTTCCAATCTCACATCTCCAATGCCCATTGGACATAATCATAAACTAGATGTCCAATAGATATCTTAAAGGCAACATGATCAGAAATAAACTTACCATCTTTTTTCCTAGATTGTCCCCTCTTTCCAACTTCCCTGATGGCTGTTGTCCTTTCTCGAAAATGAACAAAATGACAACGAGTTTCAGCATGTTCAGATGTGGCTAAATAGACCAATATGAGCTTAGAATGTTCTACAACAGGTCGAGCATAAATAGTCCATGTGAACATTTTGGGTATATTCTCTAAATTTGTGCATCTCACAAATTTGGGCTATTTCAATTCTAATTTGCACATAGAGCCCAGCACCCTTTCTGATGAGGGCATACCATGCTGGGCTGTCCTATACCAGTGTCTCTCATGTCACACAATCAAAGTTCTTAAGAGAGACCTTGAGAGTGTCCTTGTAGCATTTCTTCTACCCACCATATGAACACTTGCTCTATATGAGTTCTCCATAAAATAGTCTTTGGGCAAGTTTACATTTTACATTCAAACGTGGCCAGTCCATTGGAGTTGTGCTCTCTGAAGTAGAGCTTGAATGCTTTGCAGTTTAGATCGAGAAAGGACCTCAGTGTCTGGTATCTTATCTTGTCAGGTGATCTTCAGAATCTACCTAAGATAGTTCAAGTAGAAGTGATTCAGTTTCCTGGCATGGCAGTGGTATACACTCTAGGTTTCATGGGCATACAACAAGGATGTGAATACAATGACTCTGTAGACCTTCAGTCTGGTAGTCAGCCTAATATACCTCTCCTCTCCAACACTTTCCTTCCAAGCCTCCCAAACACTGAGCTAGCTCTTGCAATGCATGTGTCAATCTCATTATCAATTGGGTAGTACACTACCAAGGCAAGTGAACTTACTATCCACAGCATTCAAAACTTCTCCAATTGTTATAAACAATGGTCTCACATATGAATGGTGTTATGGTGCCTGATGGAGCATCTGTGTTTTCTTGGTGTTAATTATTAGGCCAAAATTAGCATAGGCAGCAGAGAATTGATTCATACTTTGTTGCATCTCAGTTTCAGAGGCTGCAATGAGTGTACAACCATCTGCAAACAGAAAATCATGCACCAATGCTCCCTCCACTTTGGTCTTGTCTTGTAGCCTTTTAAAGTTGAAGAATCACATGGGGTTGTCTCTCTTAGTCATTGCTGGCAAGGTTCTTATCAGAGTCCTCTTTACAATAGGTTGATACTTCACCTGGAAGATGGTCATCCACCTGAGAGCCAGTGTGGCTTCAGAAAGGGCTGAGGAATGGTCAATAATTGCCAGGAGCAGAACAGAGGTCTGTATACAACATTTGTAAATCTAAACAAGGCCTTTGATACTGTCTGTCATGAGGGCTTATGGAGAATTATGTCAAAATTTGGTTGCCCAGAGAAGTTCATCAGCATTCTGCATCAATTTTGTGATGGCATGCTTGCCCAGGTTCTGGATAAAAGATGATACTCTTGCGTTTTCTCAGTCACCAGTGGAGTGAAACAAGGCCCAGTGCTTGCTCCCTTGCCTTTCAACATGATGCTTTCAGCCATGTTTCAAATGCCTTCAATGAAGACAAATGCAGCATCAAAGTCAGCTACTACTTGATAGTAAATTCTTCAATTTCCTTGTTACTGCCAAGTGTCCCACCACTCTGCCATTTACTCAGGCTCACAACCTAGGTGTTTTCCTCTACCCTTTGCTTTCTCTCACACCACCATATCCAATCCTGCCAGGTCATGTCAATTTTACCATCCCCAAATCTCTCATAATAATGCCCCCTTTTCTCCTCTGACATTGCTACCATTCTGGTGTAGGTCCTTATCATGAGATTTGGACCTTAGGAATAGACTGCTGCA
>CM053769.1:546940915-546957394 GCA_028658325.1 Potorous gilbertii
CTGGCACAAAACTTATACCCCACTAAAAAAAAGCCTGGGGCATACTCTCCCACAAATACACACTGGTTCATGGGAAAAGTCATCTCAAAAGTAGAGTACGATGATGGTGAGGCCCAGGTGTAAGCTCTAGTTGTGGCAGAGGGCTAACTCTTAGCCCCTCATTATTAGAAGTGCTTTCTTTAATTCCATAGCCAGTATTCTTCTCTGATTCAAAGGATCACACTCCTTGAGCTGCTTCCTTCCTATTTTGCTGCATCCTTTTGTGTGCCTATATGTATGTCTCTTTTGGTTCCTGATTGTATATATGGGCTACTTTGGGTAAGACCTCACCAATGACATGGTCTGTGGAAAGGACAGTGTAAATTCCCTCTTAACTCATTCCCCCTCCCCTCCTTGCTACTACATCTTTAGTACAGGTGCAAGAATCAATATCCTTAAGGAGCTTGTGAGACTGGAAGATCCCAAAGCTTGACTGCTTCACTAATGGACTGAGTAACTGCTGAAATTCCTGTTTCAAGTACCATGAAACACGATCAGCTTATTTGGTAGCCCATTTTGCACAAATCAAAGGGATTCATACCTCCTAAGGTAACACAGGGCATAAACTATCCTGTCCACACATTTAAAACTTCATCAAGCCCTCAAACTGATTATATTACATTATTTTAGGTAGGTATATGGAATCATATTACTTATATATGAATAAGACAGATAAGAAATGACTTGTGAGTTCAAAGGAGTAAGCCAAATTTTTATAAACAATTGCAAAAGTAGGAACTTGCTATTTAAAGAAATCTTACAGTTAAACTCTTTTTTGAAAAATGTGAATAGTTTAATCTGCTGCCTAGAGTGGCAGAAAGAGCAATGGGCTGTGTTAGCAGACCTGGGAGGTAGTCCTCATGACTCTTTCACTAATTAACTACCTGGAGAAGCCAGTTCCATTCTTTAGGCTTCAACTTCCTTCTATACATTAATCCAATACAAAATTCCAGATCCTTGGAATATTAACAGCTGCATTTGACTCTCAACAAGCTTTTACTTATTGCCTGCTACATTCATGGTCCTTTATTAAGTGCTGAGGGAAATGAAGAGATAAATAATTTAAATATATACCTCATGATTCAGTTCATTTTTAATTGAAAGAAGCCGTCTGGTGTATTGCATAGAGTGCTAGACTAGGAATCAGCAAAGCCTGGTTTGAATTTCCATCTTTTTGACTAACTAGCAGTATAACCATAGGCAAGTCACTTAATCTTTCTGAAACTCAATTTTCCTTATCTGTAATATGTGGGTAATAATACCTACGTGCCTAGCTCACAAGAGTGCTGTAAGTGCCAGATAAGATGGATAATATCCAGAAAGATTTTGGAAAACTTAAAGTTACATAAATGTCTGTTGTTATCATCTTCATCATCATCACAACACAAAGGACTTTAGAGAGGCAGCATGCTTCAGTGGAGAGAACATTGGATCTGCAGCTCTGATATTCAGTATTTGTGGACAGTTAATCCATGATTATATGAATTCTCCAGGACTCAGTTTTCTCATCTGTAAAATGAAGAGGTTGAATAGCCTCTGAAGTCCATTCCAGCTGGATCTATGACCTTATGATTGCTGCCCCAGAGGAGTATCCTTAAAATCTCTTCCAGCCCTGACATTCTATAGTTCTAAGAACCCAATTATTAATTTTGTTCTTTCACATCTCCATGTGTCCAGTGGGAAAAAACTATCCCTTTGAATTTATATATTCATCTCTGGGCTCCCCACTACAATATTAGCAAGGTTTCCATAACACTTTAAGATTTATGAAGAAGCACTTCATCATCCCTAATTCTGTGAGACAGAGACAATATCGGTACTGTTACAAATGAGTAAATTGAGGTAAATTTACTTCAATGAGTAAACTGAAGGTAAATACCTTCAAATTGAGGTATAGATAAGATAAAGTATCTTGCTACAAAGGCAAAGACAAAAATGAAATGATTGGCTCCATTTTACAGTGGAAATACTGAGACCCAGAAAAATGATTTACTCAAGGTGGATATATATTCCTAGAGGAGAAAGAAGATCTAGGATCTCCAATCTATCTTCCTTACAGTTTGAAGAATCCTTTCCCTAAAACTTTTTTTAAATACCACTTCTCTGCTTTTTACATACAACATGAAATGTAAGAGTCAACTCTTTCTGAAATAGGCTCAACATTACACAAACCACCCACTGAAATGCTTAAAGGATATCTTACTCTGAGCTAAGCGTATTTCTAGGGACACTTCTCCAAACTCCACCTTGCAAAAATGACTAGAATTTTTAATTTGTAGATCAGTGGTTTCCAAAGTGGGGTGGAGTGATATTGATTATTCCTAGGGGACCATGGCATAATCCCATGGTGGAAATAAGAGAGTAGAAAGGTGGCACACAGGCCATCCTTAACGATATAGCCAATCTTGCACCTATCTATAATAAACATATCCTACTTTCTGTAAGAAATAGTGTTCTGCCCATCCTACCCCTGCTCCCAATGCCAGAGAGTTTTGGTTTGCTTCAAATCTCAGTCAAAATCCCTGCAAGAAGCCTTTCTTAATGCTAGTGTCTTTCCTCTGAGATTCTCTCTAATTTATTCTACTTACATCTTGTGTATGTGTCCTTAGCTGTTTGCATGTTGTCTCTCCCATTTGATTGTGAATTCCTTGAGTTCAAGGACTAATTCTGTCTTTCTTTGCACCTTTAACAATTAGCAGAGTACCTGACATATTGATGCTTGTTGACTGCCTGACAAATGCACCATTCCCCTCACCCATTATCTCAATCCTTCCTGACTTAGCCCTTTCTCATGGAAGGCACCAGACCCTTAGCATGGCTATAACCTAACTTGACTCAGTAACCTTTCCCACTTCCACCAGCAGCTTCATAGGAAAATTATGCTTCCCCTCAGTGTCCCCAAACCTCTTGTCTATGGGAGGCATTGGGCTTTGCAGTGGGGTGTAGAAGCTAATAAGTAAGAATCCTGTCCTACTTTCATTTTTAGTGAAATATAGGATGAGGAGGCATTGATTCACATTACCAATCTCATCCACGATCTTTCCCTGAAACTCCCTTTCAAACTTCCTTATTACTGCTGACAGACCACTATTGTTCCATCTGTTGCCAAATTGTGTCATTTCTACCATTATAGTGCCTCTCACATTTGTCCCTCTATCCACATTGCCACCTTGTTCAGGACATCATCTCCTCTCATTTCCAGGACTACTCTAGTGGCCCCAAATTACCTTCTCTGACTCAAGTCTTTCCCTTCTTCAATCCATCCTCCACTTAGCTGCCAAAGTGATTTTCCTAGAGTACAGGTTTGATTATGTCACCCTTCTCAGTAAACTCCCATTGTCTCCTTATTGATGATGGGATGAAACAATACTACATCTTTATCTCATATTTTTAAAAGTATATTTTTGTATAAGTTTTGGAATATAATTATATACACATGTGTGTATATATGTATATGTATGTACATAGATAATTCATAAATAAGTACATATACATGGATCGGGGATGGTCAAAATATTTTTACAGTTGTGGCACATGATCAAAAAAACTTGGGGCTCACTATTATAGATCATTAGGTTAATAAGAGACCTTAGCCACCAATTAGTTTAACTGCTTCATTAGACAGATGAGGAATCTAAAGACCATAAGTGGGGACTGACTTACTCAAAGTCACATGGTTATTGAACGGCAGAGCCAGGATAAGAACATCTCCCAATTTTCTGCCTAGTACTGATGTACTGTACCAGCTCAGGCCAATGCATTCTGGGGTTGCATTATGCAGGATGGAGCCAAAACATGAACTGTATTACTAAGTACAGACTGTAAATGACTCCCTTTACAATGCTTCTGTTTTAAGCTAAGTTCTATCATTTCCAAATCCTCCTTATTTTAATAACCTTTAAGTATGAGTTAGAGGCCTCTTTTCTCAAATGCAGAGAGAACTGAGACAAACATATAAAAATACAAGTCATTCCTCAATTGATAAATTGTCAAAAGATGAACAGGCAGTTTTCAGATAAATTAAAACTATCTATAGTCATATGAAAAATGTTCTAAATCACTATTGATTAGAAAACTGCAAATCAAAACAACTTTGAGGTGCCATCTCATACCTATAAGATTGACTAATAGTACAGAAAAGGAAAATAATAAATGTTGGCAAGGATGTGGGAGATTTGGAATACATATGCATTGTTGGTGGAGTCATGAGCTGATCTAACCATTCCAGAAAGCAAATGGAACTATGCTTAAAGGGCTATAAAACTGTGCATACCCTTTGATTCAGCAGTACAACTACTAGGGGGCAGCTAGGTGGTACAGTGGATAGAGCACCAGTGCAGGAGTCAGAAGGACCTGAGTTCAAATCTCACCTCAGACACTTGACACTCACCAGCTGTGTGACCTTGGACAAGTCACTTAACCCCAATTGCCTCATCTTGGGTCATCTTCAGTCATCTTGATGAATATCTGGTCACTGGATTCAGATGGCTCTGGCGGAGAAGTGAGGCTGGTGACTTGCACTGCCCTTCCTCACTCAAAACAAAGTCAAGTGCAAGTCATATCATTATTTCTCTGATGGCATAGTCTTATTCAGCAATGAAGGACAAACACAAACACACACACACACACCACTACTAGATCTGTATCCCAAAGAGATCATTAAAGGGAAAGGGACCCACATGTACAAAAATATAGCAGTTCTTTTTGTGGTGTTAAAGAATTGGAAATTGAAGGGATGTTCAGCAATTGAGGAATGGTTGAACAAGTTGTAGTATATGAATATAATGGAATATTATTGTGCCATAAAAATGATGAGCAGGTAGTTTTTCAGAAAAAGTCTGGAAAAACTTAGATGAATTGATGCTGAGTGAAGTGAGCAGAACCAGGAGAAAATTTTACAGTAACAGAACATTGTAAGATGATCAACTATGGTAGACTTAGCTCTCCTCAGCAAGACAATGATCTATGACAATTCCAAAAGACTCATGGTGGAAAATGCCATCCACATCCAGAGAAAGAACTATGGAGTCTGAATGCAGATGGAAGCCTACTATTTTCCCTTTTTTTGTTTTTGTCCTTTTCTTTCTCGTGGTTTTCTTTTGTTCTGATTCTTCTTTCACAACCTGACTAATGTAGAAATATGTTTAACAAGATTGCACATGTATAACCTGTATCAGATTGTTGTCTTAGGGAGGGAGGGAGAAAAATTTGGAACTCTAAATCTTATCAAAATGAAAATTATTTTTATGTGTAATTAGAAAAAACAAAATAGTATGAAGTGGAAATTTTCTTAAAATTAAGTATGAGTTAGATGAAAGGCCAGAGATGGGAAAAGAAACATCTTCTGAGGATGAGAAGATATTGTTGACTCACCAAGTGATCCAGGGTAAGTTAACCTCACCTCCCTGACTTTATTCCCACTGGCACAGATGCTTTCTCACCTCACCACAAGCTTTTGAGGCTTAATTAGTGCTCTGAAAACCATAGGTGAAGATCAGAGTATTATTATACAGTGTTTATCAAGGGTTCTCTAGACTCCTTATTTAAAAGTCATGAAGTTCTCTGAGATGGTTCAATTCCCAGATTCTCATATCACATCCTAGTTTCTGAGGACAATAATTCTCTGGGATTGGGGAACACCATCTTGAAGAACAGACTCTTTTCACTGGGAGGAGGAAGGATTGTTTCTTTCCTTCAGCCCATCATCCATCCTGCTGATAGAATTATCTCCCCAAAATGTAGCTTTCACAAGATCAACCCCATCAATTTCAAATTCCTCTTGTCTGGTTATCCAGACCTTCTAGAATTGGGTCCAACTCTGTACAACTTTAACATCATTATAAGACACTACTGCTATCCTCTAGCAATACCAATTAGTGAAGGGATGGCATGTGTAAATAATTGTAATAAGGTAAATGCTATGTGAATACTATAGTTAATAAGTGATAAAGGAACTAAGAAAAGGGAGATGTCATTTCCAGCTCAGCCAAAATACTTACCCATTCTCAATACTTACCATAGGCTTAGGTCCTACCTGAGTGAAGTCTTGTCTGAAGCATTCTGGTTCTTGCTGATTGCTGTTTTTTGAATTTCAACAAGTTATTGTCTTGTTCTCCATGAGTTAGTGAGGCATTGGACTTAGAGTCTGAAATCAGTTTCTGGGCCCTGTCTTCGACCTTTACTAGCTATAAGACCATGGGGGTAATTCACTTAACAGCTTTGAACATTACTTGACTCATTTATAAAATGCTCTCCCTACCTCCCAGGGTGGATGTTGTAAGAAGAGTGCTTCATATAATGTGAGCTATGGGAGGTATTATACTAAATTATATTCTTTAGCTGTCACTATTTCATCTCCCCAACTAGACTTTAAGTTCTGTGTGGATAGGAACCAGTAAGGGATCATGTAGCCCCTAATAAGGGGCTGGGCATTTTATTTAGAGCCTTTTTTAGGAGGAGAAATGCAGTGGGATTTCATTGGTGTAGGGCAGAGGTATCAAACACATGATCCACAGCACAATAAAGGCAGCTGATGTCTGAACCAGATTAATAGGTAATTGGGGAATATTCAACAAAACAAAGGAATAAATTAATAAACAAATGAATAAATACAAACGATGGTTTTCTAATTCAATTTGTAGCCTACAGTGATCTTTAGGTAGGGTTTGGTGACCCCTCATTCTTTTTCAGCTTAATGTCACTGATGTAAGGAATTCCTAGTGAGGAAATTCTTTCCGTTGAAACCTATTGGCAACTGCTCTGTAATTTATGGTTTCCCTGAGGTAGTAACTGGTTAGATGGCTTATTTTGAGGCACAACAAATATGTTCCAGAGGTAGATCTGAACCCAGGTCTTCCTCATGCCAAGAGGCTTTCTGTCTACTACACCATACTGCCTTTCAGTTAGATGCATAGAAGTTAGAATAAAAAAAAAAACCAGTACTGGATAAAATCTTAAGAAATTATCTAGGTCAACTTCATTTTAAAAATGGAACTGAGGTCCAGGGATATTATATGAGTTTCTGAAGTTGGTGTAGAGGCTTACTGGCGTAAGGAGTGTTTGTTTTCTCTCCTCAAAGACCAAGAGATTGGTGACAAGAGTTCCCAAAGTTGGCTGGGGGTCTGCAGTAGCTTGGATCCTAATAGTGTTAAGCACAAAATATTAAGCGAGCCCAATAATAATGATGCTTTAAAAAATCCCATCATTTCATAATTCAGACCTTCAACCATCAGTCCAAATTCATAAGTTCATGTTAAAATTGTGAAACTACTAAAACATTATGGAAAACCGCTACCCTTTTGAATATTTTAAAAGAGAGTGAACTGGACATCAATAGCCCTCAGGAAATGTTTGTTGAATTAAATTAATGTGGGGTATGGGGTAGCCCAGCAGTTATCTTGTAGGGGCTAAGAGAAGACTGGCTCTTCTCACTACAGAATGACTGTTACACTTTAGGGATCACATATCACACCTTAAGTCTAGAAACCTGAAGGTGTTTGAAACAGTTTTCTTTCCTCACGGTTGTGTTCTGTATTCCTCTGCCCTTCCCCTTTAACTGTAATTGGTAGTGTCCTTATTTTATTAACAGTAATATTGTCCCTACACCAGCAAAAGCCCGGTGAATGAATGATGGTGAATCGATCCCGATCAGAGAAGAATTAGCAAGCCGGGGGAGCAACTGTTTACCAAAGCTCATTGGCATGCATGGGCTCCTCCATTCTTGCCACATGACTTTCTCTTCCCCAGATTGTGTAGATAAGAACGTACTAAATTACAGCTGAAAAGGATTTTTAAGGATCATTTAGTCCAAGGGTTAACTTTTTTTTTTATCATGGATCCCTTTGGGATCTGGTGAAGCTTATTAGAAGCTTATTCCAAATATTTTTAAATGCATGAAATACATAGGATCACAAAGGAAACCAGTTATATCGAAATATATATATATATATACACACACACATTTAAAAAAGTTAACTGACCCTAGACTTAGAATTCTTGATTTAGTTCACCTCCCATTAATGCAGCAGTACAGAGGTGCAAGGGTCGAGCAGCTAGTAGGACCCAGGTCTCAGACTAGGGCTCTTACAACTGCACGGAGCTGCTCCGGTAGCACATGCTATTTATTTTAGACGAAGAAGATCCTTTAGAGGAGTGCAGAGTGGGTGTGTAGCTAGGGCATTAGGTACTAGGACAGGGTGACCCTTACCACAAATAGTCTCTAAGACCGAAGCTGGCAATGGTGGGAATAGGGAGTGGTTACCACCCCTGGCCTGATGGTCTGGACCCCCTTTCCCCTCCCTCCTGTAATTGTCCCTGTCCTTACCTAGTAACTTCACACACAGACACAGACACAAACACAGACACACAGACACGCACACAGACACATAGACACAGACACACACACACACAGACACGCACACAGACACATAGACACAGACACACACACACACACAGACAGACACAGCCACACACCCTCTACCTCGGCTCCTGAGTGGGTGCGGACTGCTTTACAGGTCGCTCCCTTCCCAGTACCCGGTCGCAGCCCCTTCCTCGTCCTCCCGAGCCCCGCCCCCGGCCCCGGAGCCCCTCCCCTCGCGTTTCCCCTCTCGCCTCCAGCCCGCCCCTTCTCCGGCCCTGGCCCTCCGCCTGCAGCTCCTCCAGCCCCAGTCGCCCTGGCCCTCGCCGGCCGCCCCCTCCCCGCCCACCCCCCTGCAGCCTCCGCCCCCTCCCCCGCAGGCAGGACACTCCCCCGTCGTCTCCTCCCCCCGTTTCCGCGGGACTCGGCCGGGGCGGGAGGCTGCAGCTGCGGCTCCGGCGGGAGGGCGGCAGCGAGCGAGCTAGGGAGCGAGCTGGAGCGGAGGAAGGAGCCCGCCAGCCCGGGGAGGCAGGAAGACCCCCGACCTGGGCCGCCCCGCCCACACCCCCGGGCCAGGACCAGGCTCCAGCTGGGGACGCGTCCTGCGCCTCCCCGGGGCAGCTACCTGTGCGCGTGGAGTGCCCCGCTGCCCGCCTGCCCGCTCCCCTGGCCATCTTCCCCGGGGGCACTAGGGGCCGCGGGAGCCCCGGAGGAAGAGCCGCGGCTGCCGTACTGTCCTGGGCAGCCCCAGGCAGGATGAGGAGCTGAAGTCGCCCGGCCGGGAGAGGGAAAGGGAGGGAAGGGAAGGAAGAGTCGGAGCGGGCGGGGCGTGCAGCCCGCAGCGGGGAGAAGATGCTTGCCTACGCGGTGCAGGATGCCACCGTGGTGGATGTGGAGAAGAGGAGAAACCCTTCCAAGCATTATGTGAGTAGGGCCCCCGGCCGGGTCCGAGGTCGGGGCTGGGCGCAGAATGGGGACTAGCCCAGGTTCCCATTTGCTAGTTGCGGTCTCGTGGGCTAGTCGAGCGTTAGGGGAGAAGGTTGCTGGGGAGTTTCTTAGGAGCGCTGGAATCCACTGGGGACACTCAGATCCCTTCTCTAGATCCTCACACGTCCCCCTTTCCCTAAATCCCCCCTACTTCTTTACTTCTTTTTTTGGCTTAGGAATTGGCAAGTGTCTGGCCTTGTCTGTTTGAGTGGTGAAGTCATCTGTCCAACTGATGATGCTGATGGATAGACGTGGGACGGAGGCTGGGGCTGGTGTGTGTGTGTGTGTGCGTGTGTGTGTGTGTCTGGGGTGGGGAGGGGGATGCGAGCAGCTTGTGGAAAACCCAGAACATACGTGCGGAGAGCATCTTCCCGGCAACAACTTCCTGTAGGGATCCGGGGGAGTCCTCTAAACGTGTCCTAAGGGAGATACTTTTGGCAGTAGGATCTCCGCAGGTTCCTTTCCAGCCTGGGTCAGGTTCTTTGCTCCACTGAGTTCTGGGCTTAGCTGGAAGAAACCTACCACCCTCTGCTTCGTTACTTTTGTCCTGGAAGTCCATATCCATTATATTGAATGACATTATCATTTTACTCTTTCTTACTGTGGATCGGATTCTTAAGCTGAGGAGATTTTCTCCTATATAAGCTTCTGTTTTGTATTTGAGTTAACGGTGCAGATCTTGCTAGGGACAAAACCTCCCCAGGAGCTTACAGTCTCAAAGTGTGTATGTGATACCTATGTAAATGTGATATAAGGCAGCACTCCAGGAGAGATACAAAGTACTCTTGGGAGAAGGGGAGAAGGAAGGGGCTGGTTGATACTTCCCCCTTTCATCTCCACTACCCAGCCTTCACACCTCCGAGCAAATGGAGTATCACTGACACCTAGAATGTCCTCCTGAGTTTGAGAAAATTCCAGTAGAGTAAGGTTGTAGTTCCCTAGGACGGAAGACTTGGAGCAACAATGTTGCTTCTGGTTTGATAATGCCTATATTTTAAAAATAAATCTTTTTTAGAAGGCTCTGCATTAGTTGTTTTTTTTTAAAGAAGTTAAACTGACTTCACAAAGTCTGATGCTTCTCAGATTTATCTTAGTAGTATCTTGATTTCTTTGTTATAGATGGGGCACCTTTGAGCTTTGCTTATGTTCTCTATCCAGGAACTACCCAAAATTTTACGTTTTTTTGAAAACTGTCACAAGTTGGCTTGTGCTGGGTTTGGGTTTTTACTGGGGTTTTCCAGAAGCTCTCAGAATTCTTGGGTTGGAAGCAACCCTAAAGGTCATTTGTCCTGCTTTTTGGCAAGGCTGTTCCTAAATCTCCCTAGATTGATGGGCAGCAGTTCCATTCTCAAAGTTCCCTAGAAGACACAGTCTTCTGATGGGTCAGCATTAGTCTAGTGTTCCTTAACCCCTTCATGGCCGATAAGTTCGTCTTTTGTTGTATTCACTTAATTTTAAGATACCTTTTCTTTAAGACTGGTCACCAGTGTCCATGTAGCAGGTATATTTGAGACACTTAGCTTCTACTTGTGAAGTCAGGGAGTCGAGTTGCTTTAGCTATCAATGATTATTTTTGGTTTTTGGAACCAGCCCTTCAGTAAGGTTGGAGTTACCTTTCAGCAGGTGGCAGTCTCTGCCCTGGGACGTGAGCAAGTTCTATCTGAAACTTTCCGGGTAGACTGTGTGACTTTAGCTTCTAGTTGAATTTATAGCAACATCCGTACACCATTGTCAAGTTGGGGGTCCAAAATCTGCAGAGCAGCTTGATGACGCTATAGTCCTCTTTTGGGGTGCAACACTCAAGCTGTCTTGCATTAGAGCCTGTTAAAAAAATGCAGCATTCTCCTGTATCTGTTCATCAAAACTGGCCTAGTACACTATTTTCTTGTGTGGTGGCCAAGGAAGACCTAAGTTCATGTCTTACCTCTGACTTGTGTTGGCTATGTGATCAAGTTACTTAGCCAATCAATGCTCTTGGCAATTCTTTATTAAACTATGAATTTCAGGGAAAGTGACAAGTTACATTAGTAGAGGGAATTTCCTCACCAATTCCTAGACCGATGAAATCCTAAATCTCATCCTTTAGTCCTATCAAAATTCAGTTTCCTTCTTGAGGACCCAAAATTACAGAACCTGGAGCTTCTGACCTCAGGTCAGGTCAGGACAGTGTTGCCAGAGCTCTTAGAAACTCATGGAAAAGGTGTGAATAAAAATAAAGAAAATACCATAATTCTCATGTCTGGCCTCTTCATTAAAAAAAAAAAAAGGATTTATTTTGACTTACATTGACAGGTATCGATATGAGCATAAAAAAGGACAAAATTTTGAAATCCAAGTTTCTTTTAAAAAATGTTAACATTTTTGTTTAAAAAAGCAGGGCTTTTGTGAGGGGGAGGGTTAGGAATCAGCTCTTAAAGGATAATAGTTACTTGCACTATATGAAAACTTGGGGGAAAAAGGCCTTTCCTAATAATACTCATTCATGGATACTACCATTTCCTCTCACATTATGGGGCAGGGATGGAATAGCTCCCTATGGGAACTGATGATGTCACATCCTGGGAAAGCAAAGCAGGCAGTGATGTCACTGGAAGAGAGAGGCCACATAGAGCCCTGACCTTAAGTTCTGGGGAACAATTAAAGGAGAAACTTTTTTTTTCATTGTGAAAATAAAGATCTGGCAGGGACTTTCGCAGAGATCATGCCAACTTCAATCATTTTACAGTGAACAAAACAGAATCCCAAAAGGAGAGACAGTGACTGAATACACAGTCAGTGGTTAATCCAAGGACTTGAACCACAAGGAGCCCTGCTTCTGGAAGGGGATCTATCATTTCATGAAACCTTTCCTCTCTTATTTGGGGGAGGAGAAAAGAAAGTAGTAGGAATTAGTAAATTGTTCTGATCTTGTCAATTTTTCCCATGGGATTCCATCTCCATTTTAATTTAATTTTATTCCTCATGCTTCAGCTCTAGTCAGTCTCTTTCTCTCTCTCTCTCTCTGTCTCTCTCTCTCCCTTTCTCTCCCTCCCTCTCTCCCCTTCCCTCCCTTTCTCTCTCTCTGCCTCTCTCTCTCCCTCTCTCTTTCTCTGACTCTCTCTCTCTCTCTCTCTCTCTGTCTCCCTGTCTCTGTCTGTCTGTCTCAGAATGAAGAATATCAACTGGTCATTTTCCCAGGTTAGATTGTTTCAACATTTCCAAGCTCAGGTGGATCTCCCCAGAGATAAGAATCTGGAGTGAGGGAATAAGCATGTATATAGTGCCTACTACATGCCAATCTTTTTGCTAAGCATTTTATTAATATCTCAAAAGATCCTCACAACAACTTTGAGAGATAGGTGCTTTTGTTATCTTCATTTTGCAGTTGAGGAAACTGAGACAAACAGGTTAAGTGAGTTGCCCAGGGTCACACAGCTAGGGAGTGAGTGTCTGAGGCTGAATTTAAACTCAGGTCTTTCTGCCTTCTGACCCAGGCATCTATCCAATGTTCCACCTAGCAGTCCTTAGGTAGAGAATGAAGGATAACTGTCTATGTAACATTACAGCAATTGCTTGCAAAAGTATTGCTAAGTTATATGCAAATGGTTACTGACTGTTCAAGGTGAAGTCAATGAAAGGAGAAACTGCTTGTAGGTGAAAATGTTAAACCGATCAGGATGAGAAGGAGCCCAGGGCTTGGGTAAGGGATAGGAAACCTTCAGCCTTGAGGTCACTTGAGGACCTAGAGGGCCACATGTGGCTTCAGGTTCCCCATTTCTGGCTGGGGTGGATATCCTTCCCTTCCTTCTCCCCCTCCAGCCTTCCATCAAGGGTAAAGTGAGACAACTAGGTGGCAAAATGGATAAAGTCTAGGGTTATTGTGAAGATCAAATGATTAATATATGTGACATTATTTGTATACCTTAAAGCACAATATAAATGCTATTACTGTTGCTATAGTAATCATTCTTATTAATGTCAAGTCAAACTAGTAATGCCCTCCTGTGGGGTTGTTGTGTAGGGAGTGACACACTGAGATCACATATGTTCTAAATGCTGTGTGCATTTAAGGAACATACCTTTCTCTCTCTTGCTCTTCTTCCCTCTAATGAAGAGTTCTGAGTCTGTGGCTTGCTAAATTGCAGAGCAGAGTCAATTTATGGGATGATGGGTTAGTCCAAGGAAGATGATGAAAGGTCTGGGCCCCATACAAAAGATTGTCTCCTAGCTCTAGAACTTGGAAGGTCTTTTGCTGCTGAAGCACCGATGTATTATCAGAGTAGGACTGCTGATTCTAGTGGTTAGCTCTTGGTGGGGTGGGGTTCTAATAGAGGCAGTGTGGTGTAGATTAAGTCCTGGACTTGGAGACAGGAGGGAGACGGTTGAATCCCACCTCTGGTTAGGCTCTCAGAGTTTCTGTTTCTAATCTATAAAATAGGAATAATAGATGGTGCAGTATATACAGTGCTGCGCCACTAGTTAGGAAGACCTAATTTCAAATCCAGCCTCAGATATTTACCAATTGTGTGACCCTTAACACTGTTTGCCTGAGTTTGCTCATCTGTAAAATGAGCTGGAGAAGAAAACCACTCTAGTACCCTTGTACCCCAAAAGGATCATAAAGAGTCGGATGTGACTGAAATCATTTAACAAAATGTGCCTGAGAGGATGTGGTGAAACTCAAATGAGATTATATATGTAAAGTACTTTGCCACCTCAGGTGCTACACAAATGTCAGCTTTAATTACTATTATTTCACTTAGGCCAGTCATTTAAAAATGGAGGACTTGGCTTTCTATCTCTTGGTGAATTTTGTCATTGGCTTCTTTCTTTTTTGCCTGACCCAGAAACTGTGGGTGTTGGTCTGTTCTTGGGCAGGGGGACACAATCGGTTAAACAGTAGAATATCCTGGTGCACACCAATTCTAAGTCTAAGAGGCGAGAGGTAAGATCTGCTTGTTTCTTGCTTTCTGTTTCTGAGGGAAGATCCTTACTTTGGCTCTTTGTTTTTCTCTAGGGCACCTTGGCTAAACTGGTTTTGGCCTTAAGACTACCTCTCTCTAAAATGGGTTTAATGATAAGGATATGTCTTAGGAAATAACCTTTCTGACTGAGAGTAGCTTATAAAACCCTAATTGTCCATAATCTTAGTGTGTAAATGTGTGTTTATGAAACAAATTTACAGTTGGAAAGGACCTAATGGTTATCTAGCCCAATCCTACTGGCATATCTGTGCTCTTCAATATCTTTAACAAGTGATAATTCAGCATTAATTTAAATACTTCTAATGTTGCCATAAGCATACAGGTGAGGGAAGACCAAAATGTAATACAACTCAGTTCTGTTTGGTTTTGGAATACTTAGTACTTCCATCATAATTTACCTCACTAAGAATGTCTGTTTCATTTCAATACCAATCAGCAAATTTTTGTTACTTTTCTAGTGTGTGCTATGGAAGATTTTCTTTTGGGGGAGAAATTATTTAATTTTTTTATGGAACTCACTTTGAGGAAACTCCTATTGATGCTGATTGGCAACTATTCTGCAACTTGTAGTCTTGGAGTTCTCTAGATGACAAGTGGAGTGACTTGCCTAGGACCACACAGGCAGTGTGTATCAGAAGGAGCCTTTACACTCAGATCTATCTGACTTTGAGACTGACTCTCTACACCATGCTGCCTTTTGTCTTTATAGACCAACCTATATGGAATGAGTACATAATTAGATACAAAATTGTGTGGTACTAAGGAAGTATAGAATTTTCTTACACCTTGGTGGTAGAGTTTGAATCTCTTTGTTGTTGAGGAATGTAGAAGTTGGGGAATTTTTTTCTCATTTACTGGTGGAAAAATTGGGAGTACCTAAGCATGTGCTGTGCTGACCCTGGGATTGGAACTCTGGCTTCCTCACGTACTGTGCTCAGCACTTTCTCCACTAGGTAGAGGATTTGATTTTTTTCAGTACTTTTCACTCCTCTTTTGGGACTTTGTCAATGACAAAGACAACATGTAGCAGACCTTCTATAAATATTTGAATACATGATTGAAAGGTCTTACGGTATACTTTTTTTTTAAAGTCTTACATTTTCCATCCAGTAGAATATAAACACCTTGAAGGTAAGGATTCTTTTGTTTTTGTCATTGTCTCTTTAGAATCTAGCATAGTGTCTTGTGGGAAACTAGGTGGTCCAGTGGATAAGGTTCTGGGCTTGGAGTCAGGAAAACTCATCTTCATGCATTCAAATCTGTCCTCAGGCACTTACTAGCTGAGTTATCTTGGGCAAGTCATATAAACCAGTTTGCTACTTAGTCATGTAGGACTCTGTGATGCTTTTTGGGTTTTCTTGGCAAAGATACTAGAGTGATTTGCCATTTCCTTCTCTAACTCATTTTACTGATAAGGAAATTGAGACAAACAGGGTTAAGCAAATTGCTCAGGGTCACACAGTTCCTGAGGGTAGATTTGAACCTAAGTTTGGTGCTCTATCCTTTGCACCATCTAGTTACCATTACCTTGCAAATATACTGACAAGCCATTCATTTATATCACTGAGCACCATAAAATATGCAATATCATCTTCTTTGGAAAATCTTGTTTTCTTTTAAGGATCGTGGTTCATAGATGATCCTCCCTAACTTTTCTAAAATTATACGTTTCTGTAAACTAGGTATCCAGAGGATAATTTCCTAAATATAGCAAATTGTTCCTATAATATTGTACCATACTAAGCATCCATCATAGAAGGATCCAGAGGAAGATGAAGAGAGCCCCCTATCCACAGAGAGCCATCAGATACATGTATATATTCACACAAGAAAATTATAATTCAGGTCTTCACTGACATCAAAGGTTTGGAATTAGTTGGGTTTGGGTAGAGCAGACTTTTTGGAGTTTTGAGTTTTCAAGAGTATAGAAAGACATTGGTTAGCAGAGTAAAATAGGGAGTTATGTCTCCTCTCTGTGTTTTAATTTCCCTCATCTGTAAAATTAATTGAACTAAATGATGTCTAAGACCTCTTCTTGCTCTAGTCTGTGATTGAGATCTGTGATGGTTGAGTGTCTTCCAGGTAAGAGAAATGGTTTTTGAGAAGTAAGACAAAGGGAGTCAAGCCCAGGAT
>CM053769.1:546957894-546984189 GCA_028658325.1 Potorous gilbertii
CTATTGTAATAATCTAGAAGAGTGGTAAGGAGAATCTGAAGCAAGGTGGTCCATTGACAGAGGGAATCCAATGTGAGAGATGTTGTGAATATAGGAATGGTGGGAATTGATAGCTAATTGAATACATGGGTTGAGGGAGTCAAAGAAAATGCAAAATTTACAAACCTGGGAAGCTAGAAGGATGATGATACCTACAACAGAATTGGAAAATTTTGGAAGAGGGGAGGGTGTAAGGGGAAAGATAATGAATTCAATTTTGGACATGGCTATCAACAATGCCTGTCCAAGATATTTACTGATGGACTAACTCAATGGACCATACATTCAGCACATGTTATGATCTGTTGGGAAATGATTTCTTAACTCTTTCCTTTTTGGTTTATGCATTACTAGGCCAATTTCTTTTAAGTGATTGTGGATCTCATGGAGGAGGCCTCTGTATTTGAAGCAAACATCTACATTCAATATCATCTGGAGAATCTTAGGGGACTATTTTTTCATTGAATTTTTATTTTATTTTTTCCCAATTACATGTAAACAAAACTTTAAAAACATAATTGAGAGACTATTGAACAGAGTTATCTTTAGAGTTGTGTCCATCATGGACCATGGAATCAGAGATCTAGAGCTGTTAGGGACCTCAGAGGTCATCTAGTGCAATTTTCTCATTTTATAGATGAGGAAACTGAGGCCTGAGGAAATTGTGGTTTATCCAGGATTTAAGCAAAGTGTCCCAGCTCCAGCCTAGTTTATTCTTTCCAGAGTACTTTGTTGACTTTTCTGTGTCTCATTGCCTCCAAAATCTTTTATGGTCTTAACCTATACATGATTAATACCTTAGAAGAGAGCCTTTAAGACCACATTTTGCTCTAGAGTAAAAAGTCTTTTTAAAATCCATAAACATATCAGGATCCTCTATTCTCTACTCTTCTCAGTTATGTTCCTAACTACTTGTTTCCTGCCTTGTAAGATATAAGCAATTTAGGTTTTTTGCTTTTTTTGTTTTTGGGAGGTGTGTGTGTGTGTGTGTGTGTGTGTGTGTGTGTGTGTGTGTGTGTGTGATGTTTAGCGTTCCCATGCAAAAACCCTTTCCATCTCTACTGAAGTGAGCGTTCATGACAGGCATGAGGCTTCTGAGTAATCTAAAAGCCTTTTACTTCTCTCATTATTGAATCCAGAGCTATAGATTTCAACATATTTTTGACTCTATTTCCTTATATCCACATGGGCTTTGAAGACTCTGAGCATCAATATATATGTTACCTCAGATTGTCAGATGCTTCATGGACTTTCTTTTCCATTTCTTTCTCTGCCTCAGATAAACTGCAATTATCTTCATGGTAGTCTTTTGCGTTAGGCTCATCATGAGCCTGCCAGGTAAGGTGGTCAAATGGCTCATGAAATGATCTTTCCTTGCATAAAGAAATAGCTCTGTTGATTATCAAATTAATGTTGATAATCAGACTAAAAAAAAGACTCCTGTGATTCTGAAAACTTTCTCCCTGCTTTCCTGCCATTCTAGGGACAACACTGGAAGTGGAACGGGATGGATAGATCTAGAAACATTTTTAAAATTTTAGTCTGTTCATGGGCTGCCTTGGCCAAGCATTTTATTACAAACTGTTCAAACTCTAAGTATGATTGTATTTAGTGGAACTGGTTTTATGAAAACAGGCATAGTCTTAGGGGTAGGGATACTACACTGAGAACCTTTTATTTTGATAGAACCAGACAGAGCTTGGAGTTCATTGGCTTAACTCTAGAGAACTCAGGGTCACCTCTTCTCTATGATTATGCCCTGGAGTAGGAAGTTCAGATTATTATTATGTTTTTAAGGGTCAAACACGAAGAGAGAGACAGAAAGAGAGAGAGATAGTCTGCGTGTGTGTGTGTAACTTCCCTCTTAACCTGAGACAAAGGGATGCAATTGAGCAAAGAGGAAGAAACAGTGCTTTCTGTCACTCCTTTTCCCATGGCAGCATTATTTTTTTGTCATTTTCCTTGGACTCTGGAGGAAGTGGCCATGCTAGATGTAAGAATACAGGCTTGGCAGGCTCAGGGGGAGCAAAATGAACTGGGAGAGATGATGGGGTGGAGAACTCTAGAGCTGGTTGCCCAGCTGACTCCTTGGTGGCTGACCACCAAAGTAGTGCTTAGGAGTTCCAACATGGAGGCCCTAGTGCCTGTGTTTCATTTAACCCAACTTGATTTCGAAAGTCCCTTTAGATTCTAAATCTCTAGTCCTCTTTGCCTCATGGATTCCTATTGCAGGGAATGGAGACTTTCCTGTTCTCCTGGTGCTTTAATACTCTGAGAGGAAATGGATAGTTCTTATCAGTTGTGATCTCATATTGACTGAGGCTGAAGGGGGTAGGGGTGGTGGTGGTGGTGGTGGTGTAGGCCCATGCTGATAGTGAACTTGCCTGGGATCTCAGCTGGGGTGGAGACTCTGGTAAGTAGGGGAGGAGCTGAACATTTGGCAAGCACAGGGTGGCCTGAGATATAGAGTCCCCTTTCATTTGGGGTTGGAATGTTATAGCTTTAAATAGAACAGGGAAGCTTTGAAAGCCCTGAGTTTTATTAAACATGACCATGTCCTGTATGACGAGGATATTACATGCAGAAAGTTTGGCTCCCTTCCATATCCCATCCAGGGCTGCCTTAGGTTCTATAGAACCTCACACTGGTCCTCTGGAGTGGTGCACCTGGATAGGGAAGCCTACCTGCTTGCCAGACTAGCCTTCTCTACCCATCTGAAAAAAAAAAACACCTTTTTTCAGTAGGAAAAAAATTTTCTAAGTGGTTCGTTAGAAGTGGCTGCTTTTTAACAACTCTTCACAGTTAGCTCAAGTCTGACTTAATCTTAATGCCTAGCTTGCTGGCATCAAGCCCTGGAGACTATTTTAAGGGGTTTGCTGGTGTGGGAGAATTGCACTGTCTTTAGATGGAGGTGGCCTTTGTGTGTTTGGCATCCTGAAAGGCTCTGAGGGAACATCACCATCCTCTGTTCTAAGTGACTTTAGCTAGTGGTTTCTAAAGCCAAGTCCAGGGATGGGATAGTCAGAATCAGCTCCCAAGTACTCCATCTGTCATCTGATTCTTACACATTCATGTCAATAACATGATAATGCCTGTGCTTTGTTTGATTCCTGGTACAGATTAATGATTTACTTCACGTATCTTTTATTGGTGACTCCTTAAAATAACCTTAGGCCTCATATTGACTCTGAGGGAGGGAGAGCAACCCAGTTTGTTAATTATTTTTGTAGATAGAAGAAACCTTAGAGATTATTTGTTAGGTGGCAAAATGTATAGTGTTGGACCTGAAATCAGAAATCAGAAAGACCTGAGTTTGGATTCAGCTCTGTGGACCTTGGGCAAGGTCACAACCTCTGTCAGCCTCAGTTCCTTCCCTGTAGAGAGGAATAGTAATAGTACCTACGTTCCAGAATTATTGGGAGGATAAAATGAAACAATTTTGTAAAGTATTTTGTAAACCTTCATAAATACTACCTATTATGATCAAGCAACCAAGAATTTATTAAATACCTGCTGTATGCCCGGCACAATGCTAAATACCGGGGGGAGGCTCACAAAGACAAAAAAAGAGACAGCCCCCACACTCAAGGAACATATCTGGGGAGACATGTGCACCTATAAGTAGAATAAAAATTAAATATTTATGTGTGTGTGTTTTTAATCAAACTTGTGATTTTATAAATGTAGGGAGTTCCCAATGGGGAATTTCCTCTACTAAAGATGACTAGACGTTCTCTGTTGCTTATAGTCTTAGAAGTACCCCAGGCACTGAGGTTTCTTGTTATTCAGTCGTATCTAACTTTTTGTGACTCCGTTTGGGGTTTTCTCAGCAGAGATACTGGAATGGTTTGCCATTTCCTTCTCCAGCTCATTTTACAGATGAGGAAACTGAGGCAAATGGAGTCAAATAATTTGCCCAGGGTCATGCAGCTAGTGAGTGTCTAAGATTGGATTTGAACTCAGATTTTCTTGATTCCAGAGGTGGTACTTGAACTCAAGTCTTCCTGACTTGAAGCCTAGCTCTGTATTCAGCATGGCATGCTGCTACCTCTCATACAAGGTATTTTGTGTGTGCGTGGGGTAGGAGGAAGCATTAGCAGTTGGAGGGTATGAAGATTAGGAAAGGCCTTTTGTAGGGGTAGTATTTTAGCTGAGCTTTGAAGGAAATCAGGGAAGGAGTGCATTCCAGATGTGTCTGTTTGTGAGAGGCTTGTGAAGTCCAAAGATGGGAACTGGAATTACTACCCTATCTCTTGAATTAATGAAGAAACAGAGGCTTGATCAATTTGAACAAGTGGATTTTTTGTTCTTTGTTTTTTAAACCAGCACTCCCTAAGTGGTTTCCTGAAAGCCACCACTCTGGTACCACAGTCTTCTTCTTCCCTCTAGACTTTGAACAAATTCTGACTTCTATGCAGTGTTTCTCCCTCTCCTACCATACAGTGGCTGGGGATTCTCCCCTGTGACTGAGAAAACTGAAGGTTCATTAGAAAGAACAGGGTTAGGGAAGTGGGCAGCAGGCAACTGAAATTAGAGGAGACCTATTTGTGGAGAGTAGACCCAAAGTTTTGCACTGCCCTGATCTAATGGATGGCTTCAGTCTTCAGCTTAGGCACAAGTTTGGAGGATAAAGAGCTTGTCAAGTAAGGTGTCCTCCCCCTTCTTCCAGTCCACTCTCTGATAAAACTTAGAGGGTTGAGATTAAGCCTTGGGATCACCTGATTCTCTGTCACTGCCAGACACATTCCCAGCACTCCTGCCCTGGAGGACCTGGTGAAGACTCTTAGTTGAGATGTGATAACAACCTACAGTAATGTTAGAGGTGAACCCAGCTGCAAAGTGTGGGCCACTATTTTGGGAGCAGACTTTGTTTTCCCCTTGGTGGCCTGTCTGGGGCAAAGTCTGGAAAAAGTCTACTGGCTCCCCAGAGTTTGGATGGAACCTTACAGAACTACAGAGGACTTACACTGTGGTGGCAATACTATAAGTTACTGTTCTTTAGTAGCCTAACCTTGGCTTTCAAGACACAATGATCTTTCCAGAGCAGACTAGGCAAGCCCCCCTCATCTGGCAGAATTTGCATGAAAACTATGGTTCCCTGTAGTAAAATGTACTGAAGTTACAAATGATGCCCAAGCTATTGTATATAGCTTGGGCCACCAGGACAGATCTTATGAAATCTCCCCAGCTTTCTGTTAAAATAAGAAATAAATAAAACAACCCCTTTTCCACTTCTGCATACCTTCCATAGCCAGTGATTTTCAGGCTCCAGACTGAGGGTGATGCCACATAATTCTCTCTGGTACCCGGGCTAAGCTCAGTCATCTCTGACTCCACCTTCTTCCACATGTAATATGTCACAAACCCCTGTCTCATGGTCCCTTATCATGTCCACATCAGTTAATTACAATAGCTTCTTGTTTGATGTTCTTATTTCCAAATCTGTCTTTTGTTGCTGCCATAGTTTAGTGGAAAGAGTATTGGATTTAGAGTTAGAAGACCTACTGTGTCTAATTTCTGCCTCTTCTTGCCCATGTCATTTCAGACATGACATTTCAGACATGTTGTCTCTCTGGACTTCAGGTTCCTTGTCTATAAAATGAGAGGGCTGCGACCAGATGAGCAGTTGATCTATCTTATTCCCTCTGTGATGGTTCTGCCCCATTAATCTTTTTAAATTATAGCCCTGATCATGCTATCCTTTGCTCAGAAACCTTCAGTGGGTTCATGGCATAATCTGGATCCAGTTTCCTCTTCAAGCCATGTCTTAAACTACTCACCTCACATAAACTGTCATTTCCAAGTAGACGAGATTCTTCAGTGTCCCCTGAAAATGCCTTGTTTATCTTGCTCCTGTGCTCAACTTATGCTTTCCACCTAGAGTAACTTCTGTCTTCCTCTCTCCCTCTCCAAATTCTGCCCTGCTTTCCTTCACCTGCACAGGTAGAATTCCTCACACTTGGAAATATTTTTTTATTGCTATTATTAAATGAATGAAAAAACATTTGAGTACTTACTGTGTGCCAAGAACTGTGCTAAGCACTGGGGATATAACTAGAAAAAATGAGATTCTTGTCTCTTAGGAATTCACACAATTTCATTGGGGAAGATACATGAAAGAAAGTTCAGCTTTAGGGAGGATGGAAAGTTCGAGAAGTCCTAAGGGCTCAGTGGAGGGGTACATGGCAAAGCCCAGGAATCCTGAGGTTACATCACTGGGTGAGCCGATGATGCAGAAGGGTCTGAAGAACTCAAAGTCTCGAAGACCTTGGAAGCCAGTGGCAGGGCTGATGGTAAAGGTCATCTACCTTCTCAGTGGAAGGAATAGAGCTGGGGACTCCCATGTTATCTGAGCATTGTCTGCAGCCAGGGTGCCTGAATGGGTTCAGAGTTTCCTTGGGCTGGAGAGGGGATGGATGATAAAGGAAGAAGCCCTAGTTTTCTTCAAAGCTAGCTCCAATGCTGCCTATGTGAGTACCAGGTTCTGATTCCTCTCAGCTGCTAGTTCCATCCAAAATGACCTTTTGTTTATTTGGTGTATACCTTTATGTGTACTTGTTGTCTTTCCCTAGAGAATGTGAGTTTCTCAAAGGCAAGAATTCTTTTGTTTCTGTCTTTGTAGCTCCAGTGCCTGGCAAGTAGGATGCATTTAATAAATGTGTTGATTGATCTGGAAAATCTAAACTATCAGGCTCAGCTTAATTCCTGTCTCTTTCAATAAACTTTCTTTGTCCAAACTAATCTAGGCTAAAATTTTACCTTCCACAGGAGGCCTTTCCTGATCCCTCTTAATTCATGTTTTCTCTGTCTTGATTATCTTCAATTTATCCAGTATATACCTTATTTATATGTAGTTGTTTGTACATTGTCTACCCCTTTAGCCCCTCTAGAATAGGAACTATCATTTACCTTCCTCCCTCACTGCTTAGTTCAGTGCCTAGAGCATAGTAGGTATTTAATCAATGTTTATTGATTCACTGACTGATTTCCTCCTACTGTCTCCTGGTAGATTTGTTTCTTGAGATGTTTGTTCTATGAAGGAGAGAGACTATTTCTCTCTCTGTCACATACACTATTACACACACACACATACACACACACACACACACACACACTGTGTAGTAGTACACTTTGACACTTCAAGGACCTGGAATTTTATCAATGCAAAGTTGTCAGTATTGTGTTTCTAGGGCTCCAAGGTCTTAGGGCTCTTTTTAAGTACAGTTTGGGGGGTTAAATTCAAGGGAGAACATTGTTTTAGTTTGGGAGAATAGCACCTCATCTTAAGAGGCTAGGATCAGATGATTTATTTAATTAAATTGTCTCTCTCCTCACTCCAAAGAAAATTACAAGTACAGATGGTCCCAGTTGTGTTTTCAAAAATCAGACATTTAGAACTTGAGATGATTTTCCCCAAGGAACAAGGTTAGAATGGCAGATGTGTTCATTTAGCAGGGGTGTGCTGGTGGTAGCTCCTACCAGCTCACTTTTCAGTGTGAGTTTTTATACTTCAGAAAGCAGCAAACTTTACAAATCAAGGCTTGATTTATTATTTTCTTGATTTTCTAAATTTAAGAAAGTAACGAAGAAAATGTCAGTAATGCAAATTAAACCTGAAAATGTGTTCTGCTTCTTGGAGACAGTTACTAAGTACTCCTCGTTATTAGAGTCCAGGATAGTCCACAAAAGCCTGGTTTACCTGAAGTGTAGCAGAAACAGATGATAGATTTAGAGTTGGAAGAGATCTTAGAGACTATATGGTACAACCTCCTCTTTTGACAGATGAAGGAAATGAGTCTCAGGTGGCAAAGCCAAGGTCTGAAGCCAAATACAACACCCTTCCTCTTTTCCCACTGTCTCATGTTAGCTCCTTCTTATTCCTTAAGAGTACTCTTAGATCTAATAATTTGATAACACTACATTATGATTAAGTGATTAACCAATAATGCAGTGGAAGTGTTACTATTAATAGTATTAGCTATATCCAGGTCTCTATGGATTAGCCTAGGAACCTACCTTTCATTACATTATTTTTATGGAGAAATGTCTTCAACAGTGAGAAAGGAATTCAGAAGTTTCATAAATATCCCTCTTCACTTATCCTCTTCCTTGCTGCAGTATCTGAGAGTAGTGTAGTGAACCATGTGAAGAAAACAGGGTGGGAGAGGTTTTTTGGGTTCTTAGGGGACACACATTTTATATCACTAGGATGTTCTTGGGGGTAGGGAATTCAGGAATGAAACCTATTGGGTACTAAATATTAAGTCACACTCCCGCCCAAAGAGGACAAATCATGTGTTCCTTGAACTTAGAATATCAGGGGAAGATTTGTTCTCCACTTTTTTCTTCCTTTGTCACAGATGAGATCCTGCATGGAGTGACCGGACTGGACTAGAACACCAAGGTAACTGTGTCTTTCCCCCCTTTCCCTTTCTGTTCTAGGTCATCCTCTCTCGACATCAACAGGTGTTGGTGGCTTTTGCTGTAAGAATGACAGTCCCCCAGCCTGGTCAGCTTTATTGTTGGAAATAAATGGGTTTACTTTGGATTCTTACCAGTTCCTCTTCTCTTTCCTTCCCCAAAATAAACAGCAGCTGCTAGCAATCCTCAGTCTCTGGCTAGCTGGGCTGTTCCTGCTTCTGTCAGCAGCCCTAGTTCTTCCTTGGTCTGCCCCTTTTGGGTTTGATAGCCTGGGCTTTTGTAGGCCCTTTGGTTTTCCACCAATCACACTCCTGGTGTTGTCTGAAGGACAGCTGGTTTGTGTGGGTCCTGCCATCTCACTAGCACAGCTGGCTTTTATCTTCTAACCGTGCAATTTATTCTGGGGCAAAGTGTTCCCTTGGGTTAGGTGGAAGAAGTAAGCCAGCTTGGCACTAACTATCCACAAAACAAATAATGCACATGTGTGGGTAACTAAGAGTAGCTGGTATTATGTCTTAGAGTTATAAGATCATAGGACTTAGAGCTGGAAGGAATCTAAAAATCTTTTAATCCGACCAGTGATAAAGCAGAAAGAGCTCTTGACTTGTAATGGGAGGCTCAAATTCCCATTCTACTTCCTACCTGTGTGACCTTGGGCAAGTCCTCTATCCTCTCTGGACTTTTGTTTACCCATCTATAAAATGGTTGGACCTGATGAACTACAACGTGCCTTGATGAATTGCAATGTGCCTTTCAGCTGAGTCTCTGAACCTATGATATATGAAACTCTCCATTTTATTGCTGGGGAGAACAGAGACCCAGAAGATTATGTGACTTATTCAAAGTCACAGAGGCATTATTAATAACAGAGGTGGATTTAGAATCTAGATTTGACTCTAAATTCAGTGCTATTTCCACTGTCCCTCTTGCTTTTACAACCTGGTTTCTTTCAGGTGTTTGGGTCCATACTATTTTGCTTCTCCCAGGCTTCCATTTCAAAGAGGTAGTCTATAAAGTCCATGACAAAGGAAAATCAGCTTTAAAAAGAAAAACAAACAAAACTCTATTTTTCAATATTTTTCAATATTTCTGCTGGTGCAAGAAATTACAAACAAGAACAACTGGCTTAGAATATCAGATACTGTGTTGCTGGGTGTGCAGTGGCACTGTGAGCGGTGCTGTGGCTTGTCCCCTTTGGGACTGGTGGATTATCTCTCCCGCTGTACAAGTAACGATAGCTCTTTTCATCCATGTTATTCACACGCTCTTCTCGTAGGCCAGCAGCTGAGGTCCTGAATGATTTTGGCTTCCTTTCCCCTCTATTCTCTACCCTGGGAAACTCCTATTAGCTTTGGCTTCATTTTTTTTCCTCTCCCTGTTTCAAAGGCTGAGTTGGGAATATTTGCTTGAGCATCCAGGCCCAAACCAGTTACCTTCATTGAATAACCACAAAGACGAGGCTTGGATCACCCTTCCAGGCAGTTTGACAGGTGACGGAATGGAGGTGCTAGCCATACTCACAAACACAAGCACTTCCCCATTATTCAGGATAAGGAATAAGTACATTTAAGGAAGGAAGCAGAAGAGGGAGTAGAGGAAAGACTACTGGAATTAGAGCTGGAGGACCCAGGTGCTACTGCTGGCACCTGTGTGACCTAGAACAAATGACTTCAGTTTCCTCATCTGGAAAGTGAAAGATCTGGAGCAAATGATCTTTAGGGTCCTTTCTGGCTCTAAATTGTGTGATCATCTTCTTGTCTTCCATCTCCCTTATTGCTTTTTCTCATCCTAGATGCCTTCTTGGTATAAGAGGAAATTGCCATCTTGGGAATGGTGGTGATGGGAATAAGTGGCTGCTATGATGAGTCTTGAGCTGTCACAACAGGTGGTGTCTGGTTCCCATCTTGGACAGGGCCACTGCAGCCTGTGTGGTGTATATTTAGAACCCTCACAAGACCTTGTGTTTCAGCCATATTCTGAGCTCCTAGAGTTTTCCCTAAGGAAGAGACTCAGGGCTAACTTCAGAGAGGAGAAAGTAAACCTGAGTCCTGATTCATGCCTGGAGGCTTCAAATTCAGTTCTTGATGATCCCCTCTCTCTCCTACAGAACATCCCATGGCAAGTTGCCAGCATCCCTGCTGGTACAAATATTGAGAGTTTTCTTATATCCTAGATCCCATAATGTTGAAGCTGGAAGAGATCCTGGAATCTGGCTGGTTGTATTCTTTATTTCTTTTTTAAAAAATTGTGTTTTTTTAAATTGACTTAACAACTCAAGTATTTTAATATACAATGAAAAAAAGATCGTATATAAAATCATCAACTCCTGTTGTATACAGTTTGTTTGAGAGAAAGAGGGAAATGAATATTAAATTTAGCAAGGCAGTAACAAAAGTTCCCTATTTCTTTGTGTTCCCTTCTGAACTTCTTTTTGTTTCTTCCTCATTTTGCAGATAAGGAAACTGAGGCCAAAAAAATTTGAAATGACTTGCCCAGAGCCAGAAAGCTAGGAAAGCCATTATTAGAACCTTGGTCTGCTGAGTCTTACCATAGGCAGGGGAGACTAGTTGAATATTATCATCTTTCTTAGAAGAACATAATGTTAGGGGAAAATTAGAGTGTGGAATACCACCTTCTGAGTAAGACTAGATTGAGAAATTAGAGTTTTCTAAACTCTCACGGGGAGAGCCTTTGTGTTGATGCAGAAACACTGAACGGAAGCTAAGCTTTGTAAACATGGGAATCAAGCCTTTTTTTGAGTCATCTTAGAAAAAAATAAACAAGGAAACATAGATAAATAGAAATCTAATATCTCCTCCATCTAGGCAGTCTGGGAAAGGGTGAGTTGGACTTTGAAAAGAATAGAGTTTTTAAGATTTTGAAACTCTGTAAGCAGCTGTTTGTAGGTTCCCTTATGTGGGCAAGTTGCCTGACCTATTTCTGGCTCATTTTACCTATCTACAAATTGGGGTCAAATTACATAGTGCTGGATTATCATGCCACCACCCTGCTTTTTCTAACAATACTAGAAATCCTTTGAGTGCAGAAATCTGGATGGTGCCATTTCAGAAAACTTGGATGATGATATGTGAAGCTTAAACTCATCCTTCTCACATTTAGGTGGTGGATACTCATGTCACATTTCAGGTGGAAAAAGGGAATTCTCATCTAGGTCTAGTCCAGAATGACACGATGTAAGAGGGAAAATGGAAAACTGAGTAATTACTGGGGTTATGTTCTTACTATTACAATAAACTCTTGCTTACCTAGGGAAGAGATAGCAGACAGGTAACAGTCATGATGAGAGCTATTATTTATATTGGGGAATATTAACCTAATTGATTTCAGGGACCCGTGAACTTAGATGGAGGAAGAAATGACCTTTTTATTTCAATATAGTTTCCTTTGTAATCCTGTGTATTTCTTTTTGTTCATATTCTGAGGGAATATTCCTAGGTTTCACCAGACTTTGAAAGGGGTTCATAGCACAAGGAAAATGAAGAACCTCTGATTAACATGGTGACAAGATTTATACTTGTTGTCTCATTGGAGCCTCATAACAACCATGTAAGGAAAGTGCTACAATTATCCTCATTTCACAGATGAGGAAACTGAGGCTAAAAGAGGTTCAGTGACTTTTCCAGGGTCACAGAACTATTGAGTGTCCAGGACAGGATTCAACATCAGATCTGTGTGACTCCAGGTTCGGGTTTCGATTCACCATGCTACCTAGCTGCCTTGAGGCAGATGAGGAGCTTAGAGAAAATAAATGTGATTCTCATGAAGAAGCCTGGAAAAAGGACTACCACCAACTGAATCCCATGGTTCCAAGCTGGTACCAGGGTACTCACTTTGCTTATTATAATTAATATTTGTAAAATAACGATGATGGTTCCTATAATGTGGTGATGCTGACCGAAATGTCCTCAGAGACCACAGCACTCCCTCTAAAGAACGAGACAAGAGGAAAGAGGAGGGAGATGGAACTTGATGATATTACCAGAGTCCAGTATGTGATAGTTTGGACAAGTGCCTGTTTCTAAGAAGGGAGAATGCAGTAACTTCCCAGGAACTGAGCAGCTCAGAAAAGAGTGTTCCCAAAGAAAAGAAGGGAACACCTTTTTTTCTTGCCCATAAGTCAGGGGTTTCCAAACTTATTTGGCCAACCACCCCCTTTTAAAAAAAAGTTATTCGGCACCCTCCTGGAAGTTTACTTTCTTTTACCCTTTAGTGTTCTAAAAAAAAAAAAGATTTGAATCATTCAAAAGATATAAATTATTTATAAAAAAATGACAAATCATAAATTTAATAATTTATTGTGAATTTGTGGGGGGTTTTCCTGCGTTGAAATTTTGATGACACATTGTAAACAAGTCATTGCATGCACATATTCATTCTGATGTATACTGGACTTTCTCACATCATGTGACAGGCTCACTTGCCAACACTTGCTTGTTAAGATCTGTCTGCAAACTTGATCACTGATGGATTATAACTTGCATTTTGTCTGTTTATTTGGAAAATAATGCAATCACTATGACTTTAACTCTTGTTATACAATAGATGAAACATGTATGAATAGTTTTTCACAATTTTCTTATCTTCTTTCTTTATGCTTCCACTGCCCTCTTATTTTTATTCAACACCCCTCTAATTTCACCCAACACTGCTATCATCCTACTGGCTTGTTCCAGAGGCCCCTGGGAGTGGTATCACCCACTTTGGGAACCTATGTGTTATTGCACCCTGTCCATCCTAGACAGATGATTATCTTCCTCTTTTTATAATAGGGAAAGTTATATCAAAGTCTGCAGCAAGGTAAGTTGGAAGTAACCCATATAATTAAAGAGAGAAGATTGGAAGGAAGCAGACTCAGGATAATTTTAGTTCGACCCATAAAGCTTATCTTCTTGTTTTAATCACGTTGGGAATAATTCTGATGTTTTTTGCTTAGCACACTCTTCCTTCTTTGAAGAAGGAGAAGTGATATTTCATATCAGGTATGTCTTGAAAGGTTAGTATTGTGTCAGCTGCCTTATTTTCATTAAGGAAGGAGGAAAGGAAATCTTCCCTTTTCTATCCTTAAAAGAGTGAACTGGAACTAGGTTCTACAGTATAGTGTGACTTGAGTTTCTAGGGGGAGTTTAGTAAACATGAAAGACCTGTGAGTTCAGAAAGTCCCACTGATTCAGATCTCAGAAGTAATCCTGTCCACCAAGCCACTCTAGAGCATTGATATCAATCTCAAATAGAAATGGGGTTCACCAAACCATGCATAAGGAAACCATATTTTAACATTGTCTATGTTCTATTGTGTACTTATTTTGCTGCTTATTTCCTTATTACATCTTAATCTAATTTAAGGAGTGAGGTGGGCCCCATGTTTGACACCTCTGCCCTAACATGATTTAAACTTAGAAAGAGGTACCTTCAAAAAGTCTGAGAATTTCATTACAAAACACAGTCTGGCTTTTGGATGTCAGAGGAGAAGAAAAATAAAAGTACATTTCTCCTGGTTCCCAGACTCTTTTAGGCTATGTCTTCCATTTTTGTTCATTCACATCTCTACTGTATGCTCCAGGAAGGGTTATAGGAATTCTTTTTTTTTCTTTTTCTTTGTGACTCACATTTTATTTTTTAATTAAATTTTATTTCTTATGAACAAAGTCTAATATTTTCTCTCCCTCCCACCTCCCCTGCCTGCCACTGATTTAAAAAAAGAGAGAGAAAAAAATAAAACCCAAATATATACAGTCAAACAAACAAATTCCTGCATGGGTCATAACCAAAAATATGTCTTCATCTATACCCTGAGTCTATCACCTCTTGTTCATCTGATTTATCTTCCCCAACTTAATAGGTTTTTTTTCAATTTTCAATTACATGTAAAGAGAGTTTTCAACATTCACTTTTATAATATTTTGAGTTCCAATTTTTTTCTCCCTTCCTCGCCACTTCCCTCCCCTAGATGGCATGCAATCTGATATAGGTTATACTTGTACAATCATATTAAACATATTTCCACATTAATCATGTTGTGAAAGAAGAATCAGAACAAAAAGGGAAAATCCACGAGAAAGAAAAAATAAGAGAGAAAATAGTATGCTTTGATCTGTATTCAGACTCCATAGTACTTTCTCTGGATGTAGATTGCTCATACGATTTAGAGATGAAAGGGACCTTAGTGGTCATCTAGTCTGTAACTTAAATTTTATAAATGAGGAATCTGAGACTTAGAAATGTTAAGTGACATTCCCATGAATGAATGAATTCTAAAAAGTATTTATGAAGCACTTACTACATATAAAATGTTGGTAATACAAAAAGAAAAGTAAGACACATTCTACTCTCAAGGCACTCCCATGCTAATAGGTTCACATTCCATGATCACAAAAGTAGTCAGTGGCAGAGGAGAGTTTTGAACACAGATCCTATAGTGACAAAACTGTTCATGATAGCCTGCCTGGGCTATTCCATTGTAGAAAGGTAAGTCTACCTTTCTTCTTCTTCTATTCCATGTGGGCTTGATTTGTCTCTAAGACACTTCTATTATTTGTGAGATTAAATTAATTCATTTGAAATTAAATAGAAATCCTCTGTAGATTTTCTCTAAATCAGCTCTCCTCTATTTAAGGTAGGTCAGCTGTAGTACTCACTATTACTTTTGGCAAAGCAGGTATCATAGCATCAGGTTGAAGGGACCTCAGAGGTCATCTAGTTCATTTTACAGATGAGCAAACAGAAGTCCCGTTTAGGTTAGGGACTACATAGCTTGGACTATGAGAGGGGGCTTACAGCGAATTACCAGGAATGAGGAGAAGCTGATGTTTCTGCTTCTGATTTTCTCAGAATCCTTCATTAAGTAAATTCAGTTCTTCACAAGTTCAAACATATTCCATCTCACCCCTACAGATTGGCATGGAACTCTGTGGACAAGTTCATAGATATTCAGAAAGAGGTTTCCTTCAGTGATCTTGGATAAAGGGGTGGATTTCCTTCCTGCTGGGCTCCCAGGTTCTGGCTGTGCAGTTTGTCTAAATCCCTCCAGGAAAATACGAAACTCTGGTTCCTGGTGCCATTTATTCCTATTTCTTCCTGTGGCCAGTTTGGGGGAGAAGAAAAAGGAACAAAAGTGGCCTTTACTTACCTATTGCTGAGTGGATTCTTTTCAACAAAACAAACTATGAACATCTTGACTTGTTTTTAAATATTGAAACTGGCTCCTCTCCACTCCACCCCATCCTCACTCTCACAAGTGAAAGTTGTTGGGGATCCTGGCCAGGTATTGCTTTTAGGACTCAAAGTCTTGAGAAATCTTGGGACGCTCCTAGGAAGTGGCTGATGAAAATGTCACCAGTGGCTTGGGAGTGTACCCCAAGTGAAACCATCCCTAGACAAATATACCACCTTAAGAAAAAACCTACCTCATCTCTTTTTCTTCCTCAGTTGCCGATGTGGTTAAGTTCCCTGTGCTCTTCTCCCTCCTCCATCAAAACTAGCCTTTAGAACTTTCTTTTGTGACTGACATTTATGACCAGTTGTTGGTAGATTTGCATTTTAATCTTGACCAGAAGCTCCAGTTCAAGGGCTGAAACTGTAGTGTTAGGATTTCAAACACTAGCTAGTGTAGAAAGACAGGAGGATTGGTGGGGATTGGGTCAGATTTGACCTTGAAGGCCTCCATAGCCTGGGGGCCTGTGGATAATTTCTCTCTGGTGCTCAAAGTATTTTAAAATTGGACAAACCTAAACTCTCATGGTCCAGTGGAAAGAGTTGGGATGGGAGGGAGACATTGGAATCAGAGGATCTTAACTTGCATTCTGTCTGGGTCTTCTACTTCTGTGGGACCGTGGCTGCTTTAGCCAATTAATTTGAACTCTTGTCCTTAAGTTTCCTGTAAATCTGTAAATGAAAGGGTTAGCTTTCATGACCTACGATCTCTTCCTATGAGTTTCCCTATATATTTTACTGGCTTACTTTAGATCAGTTATTTTTTAAAATTAATTTTATTTATTTTAGCGTTCCACAATCACTACCATATAACTTAAATTATTATTTTTCCCTCCCTCTCCCCTTCCTCTTCCCTCCCTCCCTGAGATGGCATACAATTTTACATAGGTTCTACACATACATTTTTTATTAAATACATTTTCACCACAGTTGTGCTGCAGGGAAGAATTGAAATGAATGGGAGAAATCATACAACAAACCAAAACGTAATACAAAAGAAAATGATTTGCTACATTCTGCAGTTGAATTCCATAGTTATTTTTGTGGATGTGGAAGGCATTTTGCCTTAAAATACCATGGGGAATTTTTTTAAGTCCTTGCATTGCAGTGAAGTTCCAGGTCTAGCAGAAAAAACTCACACACTGTGGTCGTTGCTGTGCACAAAGTTCTCCTGGTTCTGCTCCTTTCGCTCAGCATCAGATCATGTAAGTCTTTCCAGGCCTCTCTGAAGTCTTCCTGGATCAGGCATTTTTAACCTTTGAGGGTCTTGCAAAATTTTCATGGACAGATTTCAGGGGGTCTGTGACTTATAAAGGGAAAAAAATATATCTCTATATGTCTTTATTTTCACTAACCTCTAACTGAAAGCTAGTATTACCTTCAATTATTTATTTATTTTAGCTTCAGTTATTTAAAATGTTACTCTGAGAAATTTCTACAGGCTTCACCAAACTGTGAAAGGCATATGCTACACAAAAAAGATTAAGAATTTTTCCTTTTTAGATATAGGTTGTCCCATAGTTCCATGGGCAGTTGTGTTCAAAATTGATGCTTGAACCTGGGGTAGAGGAAGGTCATTGATTTAGAGCTAGAGGTGAACTTTGATTCTGTCTAGTGTAGCCAATGGATTTCACAGTTGAGGAAACCTGAGGCCCATGCATGTTAAGTGACACAAAGAATTAAGATAATCCAGGGAGTAAGGAGAAGAGGGAGGAATCTATCCAAGAACCCCAACCCCCACTCCCAAGCTAACCCAACTCTATCCATTATGCCACATCGCTTTGTAAAGCCAGTCCAGAGTACACCCCCATGGATGACAGCAGCCTGAGAGAGATTTCATTTTTAAAGTACGGCAAAACTTCTGTTGACCTGCTTCCAAATAACTAGAACTCTGAATTAACCAGATTTTTTCCCGTCTCCCCCACTTGCTTTCTAGTTTAAGACAGACAGGTTACTAACAAGAAAATTTCAGGGATTTACTTATTCCCCAAAATTGGAGGTGGTAGAGGAGAGTGGGAATGGCTTGAAGTCAAGTTACCTTAAACCCTGCTCCCTTCCCCTTCAAAGCTGAAGTCCTGGAACGAAATCCAGTGTATAGTGGGATGCTCTATAAGCTCCTGAAGCTGTCAGACTCATTCCTCAAAATGGGTGGGGTCCCCCACCCTTGACTGTATTTATTGAGGTAGATGAAAGAGTCTCAGATGTCTTAGAATGTTTTTCATAACAGCAGGAGCTGAAGCTAAAGGGGTTTTCTGGTCTACTCTCTACTAATGGAAGGTTTCTATGGAGTAGGATCCCTCTCTTCCCCCAGAGATGACGTTCTTTGGGTCTTTCAGGTATTTCAAAAGACACAACAGTGTTTGGAATCATAATTTGAGATCTTCCTTACCCTCATTCTCTAACCTGCCTCCCCCGTCATGATTCCCTTTTTAGAAAGCACAAAATCAGGAACTTTGGTCTAAGCATACATCAGTTTATTTGTACCCATGCTAAATTTTGCCTTACATTTCAACATGTTATATGAGTTAAAGAAACAAGATAAACCAAGACCTCTGGGTGCTTTTGATTAGAGACCAGAATCAGATGGTGGGAATTCCCAAAGGACTATTTTTCCAGTTAGATAAGAATCGGCTAGGGCCAAGGCAGTTTGAGCCAACATTTTATTTGTTTAATGTTTCTGGTAACTTTAGAGGAGGAGGAATATAGCAGCAAACAACTGTTTGTTTTCTTTCTAAGGGAACATCTGGGCAGGATTCTGCTCTTGCCATTTCTGGCCTTAGATGCCCTCTGTATAATTGCCACCTATTCAAATCTTACTTATCAGAGCTGGTTGTTCAGTCATGTCTGACTCTTCATGACCCTGTGGACAACTCTGTCTGTGGGGTTTTCTTGACAAAGATACTGGAGTAGTTTGCCATTTCCTTCTCCAGTGGATTAAGTCCAACAGAGGTTAAGTGACTTTCCCAAGGTCACACAGCTAGTGGGTGTCTGAGGCCTGGTTTGAGTTTAGCTCTTCTTGACTCCAGGCCCAGCGCTCTATCCACTGAGCCATCTAGTTTCAGTCAGAGTCATCAGAGCTGCTGGCCCAGTTTAAATGCTGCCTCCTCCATGAAACCTGCCCCATCAGTACAGCTAGAAGTGGACTTTCCCTTTCTATACTACTTTATTGCTTTCTTTTAGGATGCTTGCCATCTTCTTCTTTATGTTTATTTGGAGGTAGCATGGGGAAGTAGAAAGAACCCAGGATTTGGGGTCAGGAGAGACCTGGATCTGAACTTTCACCACATTCTAGTTCTGTGACCCTGGCAAAGTCACTTTCTTTCACAGTGCTTCAGTTTACTAATCCATAAAGGAGGCTGTTCAAGTTAATAAACATTAAGGTAGGACCTGGATCTGGGATAGGGATAGGGATGGGGCCTGGACTTGTGATTCACTGGTATAAGAAACTTTTAGGTGAGGAAACTGCTTGTACCAATGCAGGTCAAAACCTTCTTGGCAACTTATATCCTTTGAGACCTGCCTAAAGTACTGAGTTAAGTGACTTGCCCAGAGTCATACAGTCAGTATGTGTCAGAGATGGGTTTTGAATTCAGGTCTTCTGGGATGTAAGTCCAGTGCTCTATCCGATAGACAGCTTAATGGGCGTTACCTCATTCTGAGTACCTGAACAGGTGGAGGTCTCCCATTGCATCCTGGGCCTTCTCCATGAATATCTGGTCATTGGATCCAGATGACTCAGGAGTAGAAAGTGAAGCTGGTGACCTTTCACGGCCCTTCCTCACTCCAAACAAAGTCAAGTGCAAGTCATGTCATCATTTCTCTGTTGTCATGGTCTTCTTTGAAAATGAAGGATGAACACAGACAGCACACAGGATAGACAGCTGGCCTTGGAGTAAGGACGTTCAAGAACTAGTTGTGTGACCCTAGGCAGGCCACTTACTTTGGTTTAACCTCAGTTTTCTTATCTGCAGAATGGGGGTATTAATAATATCCACCTCCTGGTAGTATTTTGAAAATGAAAAAATGATTTGCAAAGCACTTTGGAAACTTAAAGTGCTATATAAATGCCAGCTCTCATTATTATTTGTTATTACCATGCTTCCATACTGCTGGTAGTAGTAGAAGGACACAAATAGAGGAGGGGAAGACAAAAACCAAAAATCCCTACCCTGAAGGAATTAATTTTTTTTTAGGAGGGAATAAAACATGTTCGCAGAGAAGTAAGTACAAAGAATATGTAACAGCTGGAAGGAGAGTCAGGAAAGGCCTCTTGTAGGAGGAAGGGTAAGAAAGATCCTTGTACTATATATAGACTTTGAAGGCTTTTTGGGATTAAAATGCATTTTGGAAACCTAAAGTACAGTAGAAACGTGAATTGTTATAGTTATTTGTATGGTCTCTCGTGTCTCCAACTGCACTGTAAGCTCTCATATTTGTATGTGCCTGACTGTGCCTGGCATATACTAGGGATTCAGAAATGCCTGTTAAATGTAATTTTACAAATACCCTTCCCACAAGAGATAGCATGTCACTTTTTCCACCTTGCCAGGTTCCCACTGGGTGGAAGGAGCCAACCTTCTGACCCTCAGAAAATTTTCATATTTGTCTAGTATAGTGCTTTTCTTTTTCTTGCCTAGGTGAGTGACTCAAAGGTCTTTTTACATTTGAAACTCCAACCTAGGTTGAGATTTTAGGGTAAATTTTACTCTGTTCTTATCATTCCCTTTAGTGTTCCTCACTCTCAAATGATAAAGCTTCTCTTTTCTATCCCCATTAGTTTCTCACTAAGGCAACAAGTAACTTAAAACCCTCTTCTGTTACCTCACCGAAGCGGCCAGCTTTTATAAACTAAACCTCCTTTGTCTATTTGGGCTCCTGCAGAAGTAATGTGTTCTTATCTTGCCTTCCTGGGTTAGCTCAGTAACCCCTCGTCTCACTTGGCATTCTGAGCCACTGTCTCAGAAACAGCACCTCAGATGGATTAATTCATTGGAGTACAGCCCTTTTATGGGACTACCTCTTTCTTCAGCCCCTCTCGTTTTCATTTTAGAAGTCACATTTAGGGCTCGGCCTTGATGGGGCTTTCTTGACCTGTAGTCTTGTATTCAAATGGAATCGTTATACATGTTTACAAAGAGGGTGTTAAGTGTAGGGACTTTAGAGATATTTATTGGTTGATTAATCATGTGATTAATCTCTTGTATTCTGTCTAATTCCTTTCCCCCTTTCTATTTCATTGTTGTTTAACTTTTCTTGTTTATACAGCACTGTGAGCTCTCAGAGCACCTTAAAGGGTCATATGTTAGACTTCCCTCTCTCCCCTACAACTTAGAACTGGATCATCATCACCCATTAAGATTGTAGGGCAAGAAGGAACTTTAGCCATCATTTAGTCCAACCCCCTTACTTATAGATGAGGAAGCCTGAGGCCCAGATTGGTTAGGTGCTTTTGTCTCTTTACACAGCATTTGGACAGAGCCAGGGTTTGGATTTAGACTGAGATCCTTTGGTTCCAAATCCAATGCCCTTCACTAGCTCCTTAAATGTTGATTGACTGGTATTACTACATGTCAGTACATCCTCATCAAAGGATAAACCAGACTCAGAAAATAATTTTTTAAAAAAGAAAACACTTTTACCATCAGGTGTGGCTTTCTCTGCTGACCTTTAGGAATAAATGATCATCTTTGTCTATGAGAGGCAGTGGGCCATGTTGGAACAACAGCAATCATAATTGCTAACATATATGTAGTGCTTACTATGTGCTAGGCACTTTGCAATGATTATCTCATGGGATTACAATGAATGCTAAGGGTTCAAGTCCCACCTGAGTGGGTTGTGTGACCCTGGGCAGGTCCTTTAACCTCTCAATGCTCTGGGCAACTCTCTAAGAATGTAAGTTGCAAAGATTCTGACCTGCATTGGTAGAAGTATATCCCTCATCTGGAAGTTTTCTATAGCAATGAAATCACTGGCTCAGCGCTTATTCTTTGTTTAAAGATTGCTTTTTTTCCCCTTAGCTAAGCAAGTGACTCAGAGAGCCTCTTAAACTTAAAAGATATAAAATAAATAGTATTCTTTAAGGGAAAGTTGGATGTTTTCCATCTGTTCTTTCTCCCCCTCCCCAAGTGGAGTGAGAGTGCTGTACTTTAGATGGCTCTCCTGTCCACCCCTGTGATTACAGTATTTGTCTTTTGATAGGTAGTGTGTGGTATACTACAGCCCTCCTTTAAGTAAACATTCGCTTGGAAACACAACATAAACAACCTGGCTCCGCATTGTATCAGGATAGTTAAACATTATGGAAAGGGTCAGATATTTCCAGTCCATTAAAAAAATAAGAAGTCTTCATAGTATGAAACATCCCACCATTGAGCAAAAAGATATGGTGGAGCAGCAAAGCTATTAAGAGCAAAGGAGGAGAACTGAATCTCCCCTTCACCCCAACTTCCCATCACCCCTCTTTTGGCATGCTGGCTTACAAAAGGGGCAATCTCTCTCTTTTCACCTGGGAAACAAATTACAATGTAAACCATATCTCATCATTCAAACAAGAGTTCCTTCTGCCTGTACTGAACTGGGGTGAGGAAGAGGAAGTGCTGAACAGTGATGCTCTTTGTTCCCAGAGGATGGACAGGCAGATTCACAGGAAGTGGCTGCCTCATCCAGAGTCTGTAATAAAAATGGACAGAGTTAAAAGATTGAACTGATGGTCCCAGCAGAGGTTCTTCCTTTGGGGTCTGGGGCAGTATCACCACTCTCAGTATGATCTGAGTGATAAGTTTTTCTCCCTAGCTTCCTTCCCATTTCACTTCCTCGCCCTGAGGTCAGGGGTGTTGATTAGCATGCTGAAGGGGCTGAGCAGTTTGATTTGTTGGAAGGCAAATCTAGGAACCATCCTGCCTTTTATGAAAAGTCTGGGTTATCTTGGAGGACAATTGTTCAAAGTTGTCAGCTTTCAGCTGAGCTGGGTGGAGTCTTTTATGAGTTTTGGGGAAGCTCCCTTGACGAGTCATAATGGGGTGGTAATAAAATGGAGGTACAATTTGAAGACATGACCTAGGAAAGGTAGGCTCCCTCTAAGATCTAGAGTTGTCTCCTGGTGCTGGGCGTGGGTGTCCTCCTACAAGAATCCTACATATAGAGAGTGGACTCTTGATCCTTGGCTTAGCTAGATCCAAAGAGTGCACATAGATCATAGTCTTAGGATTAGAAGGAACCTTAAGTTTATTAGTCTTAACCTCTTCATTTTACGGATTAGGAAACTGAGTCTCAGAGAAGTCAAGAGACTTGGCCCAACATAGGTCACAAGTAGAAAAGTCAGGATTCGAACTGAGGTCCTCTGACTCCTGATTTAGAGCTCCAGGAACATTGATAGCAAGCGTTCTTTTACTACCATGATACCGTAACCACAGCCCCCTCACATTGCAATCTTAAATTTCCTTCCCTAACCACTATAATCTTTCTTTCTGTCTCTTTTTCTGCGTTCACAAAGCCATTGACACTGGCCTCATCTTTTCAGCTATACAGGAATGCCAAATGTTATATATATGTAACAAGGCCCCAAGTCTTGAGACTTCATTCATTCCCTCACTCATTCATTCATTCAGTTGGAATTCATGGATTACCTTTATTGTACTCAGTTTTGTTATATAGACCTGTGGAGGATACAAAGCAGTATCAGATGTCTTAAGGAGAGTGCTAAGTGGGAAGATAAGACATGCACACTTGAAAACAGAAAATACCACAGCTTCGTGTTGATGTCCACTGAGGGATATAGATCATAAATATTGGTAGCAGTTCATAGAAGGGAGAAATCTCTGTAGCTCTGTGTGGTCAAAGAAAGTTTCAGAGAGGAGGAGGTGGGACTGGAATTGAGTCTTTAAAAATGGGTAGGGTTTTTGGAAGAGTAGAGAAGAGAGGGAACTGCTGTCTGCTTTGGGGGTTGGGGAGGAGGTGGAGATGAGCAGACTAGTCCCTTTCTATATCACTATAATACCATTACCAATACTTCTACTTTGTCATCACAGTTAGTGAGTTGTAAAGTTTGCCCACAGAGCCTGGATTTCTTTGGCTAAGGTGGATATAACTAGTTAATTCATTAGATGTAGTCATCTCTAATGGGCGTGGACAGTCAGAATGACAAATTAGCACCTCCCTTGTCTCTACCCAGGAGACATCCTGATTTGGAAGAAAATGTTTATTCCTGGTTCCCATTTATGTCTTTCTGCTTCTCCCTTCCTGCTGCAAATTGAAAAATGCTCTTTTTCATTAGCATCTGAAACTCCCTCCATGTAATATATCCTCAGCCTTGACAAGGCTTTTATACAGCGCTTTATAGTTTATAATATAATAACAATAGCTCAAATTTATTCAGTGCTTTATGGTTTACAAAGATTTTTCCTTACAATAATCATTTGAGGCAGTTGATGCCAGTATTCTCTCCATTTTACAGATAAGGAATCTGAGGGATTGTCTATGTCTCAATCAAGAATTGTTGGAAGTAGGTCTTCTGACTCCAAGCCCAGTTAGTTCTCTTTCTGTTCTGGTCCCATTTGCATCCTTCTGTCCATTTGAGCTAGAGGTAACCTGACATCCTGGGTTTTGGTGGGTAAATGGGTGAGTGGTTGCCTGGAAAACTTGCCAGAACTGGTTTGATGCTTTCGAAATAGTCCTGCAAATCCATGTGCTTTTTCTACTGAGTAGGGAAATGGTGGCCACCTGGCAGGGGAAGCTGGTAAACTGGAGAATGGCACACACACTTGCTTTATATGGAAATATACTTTTTTGGGTAGCTTTAGCAGAGTCCAAGAGAATCATTGGCAGAAATTCTGATTTGCTCTGAGCTGTCCAAGCAGAACCTACAGGGAGTTTCTTCTCCTTAGCTCTTCCGAGGCCTCTCTTCTGTGGCAATTACCCCAACTTTTTAGTACAGGGGACTTTCACTACCCACTCATTCCTTCCCATAGGGGATACTGGGTCATGAAGCAAGCTCCATGGGGTTCAGGGACATTGGGGGTTGTCATCATCCATCTGGCCCTATTAGCTCAGTGGGTGAGGGAATGATGCTACTGAGGCTAATATCATGTGTTTACTGCCTGTGTGAAGCAGTTAGCTTGTCAGTTAGCTTGTCCTTGGCCACAGATGGCATTCCTAACCCCAGTCATCCACTTCCTGAATGTCTCTGCTGGAGGCAAATGGATGAACCATTGAAACTCATCCCCATTGCTAGAGAGGCAATTCAGAGCTTATGGTGGATCAGTAACCATATCTTGTCACATAAAGGACAGCACTTGCTTTGAAAAGTCATATTCCTTAGGGACTATCAGATGGGGCATGGGTGGTATTTATTCAGGTATCAATGGAAGCTATGTTTTCACTTAATGAGAAGGAACCAGAGATGATATCAGCATGCTGTTCTCTCTATGGCATTTTCTTTTTCTTAGGATTTTTTTTTTGCTTTGTTCTGAATTTTACTTTTGACTTTATGGACTTAATTTGTTTCTTGTTATCTTAATGACCTGCAAGGGGTTAAAGCTTCTGAATTACCAGGTTTGAGGTTCTTCAAATTCGTTTCTATGTTGTTGCCTTTGTTAATATTAATCTAGTCTCCCTTTGTTCTGCTGTGTTGCCTTTGTAGCAATACCAATTTTTTAAGGAAATAATGTTGGATGGAAACTATGCTGTGTGGTAGAAATTACTTTGTGTTCTAAATTTTGTGGACCACCCCCACTTCTGGCCATGATCATTCTTCTCTCTAAAGCCTGTGACATCTCATTCCTGGCTCTATGTCCTCATCACCATCCTGGGTGCCAGATGCCTCTAGGGACTCCACCATTTCTTCTTCTGCTGGATTGCTGTCCAAATTATTTTCTCTCTTTCTTTGCTCTGCTTTCAGCACTGTTACTTGTTTGTGGCTCTGAATGGGTCAGTGGTTGGGGCTCCCGCCTGTTTGTCTATGAGATTGCATCATGTATCCTTTCAAGGGAGGGATTGTCTAAAGATGAAGTGAAATGCATCAATGAGAGAACGTTGACATCTAGAGACAGAGGAAGCTAGACGCAATCCAGTTCACTGATTCTAGTAGGCAAATTATGATCCGTCTCAGGAGAGTTGAACTCTGACCTTCTACTTGAACGCTGACCTTCAGAACCATTGACCACTCCCATTTCCTGGACAATATCTTCTCCTTTGGCTTATAGAGTACTACTCCTACTTGTTGGGTTATTCCTTTTCAGTCTTTTTGGCTGAATTTTCATCTACCACCTGTTTATTAAGCCTATGTGTCCCATAAGTCTCTGTCCTGGGCCTTTTCTCTCTTTCCACTTTTCCTCCCTTTTGGTGATCTCATCAGCTGTAGAGAGTGGGGGTGGGGAGGGGGGGTCATCTCCACCTAAATCTATATATCTGAGGACTTAAGGAGAGTGAGATTTATAATATTCACTGTGGAGAAAGTGACTGAGAGTCAATCAAAGATAATTAAAAGCATTGTCATGCAGTGATAATGGCCATGATGAGATTAAGTAGTCTGGCTTTGTGGTGGATTCAGCAAAGTATCATGACTGCTAGGACACAGGAGCAGAGAAGGTAAGGATGAGCCAAGGC
>CM053769.1:546984689-547025055 GCA_028658325.1 Potorous gilbertii
TCTTCATCCACATAACGCCCACTAACTGAGTGTCCCCAAGGCTCTGTCCTAGGTCCTCAGTTATGGATCTTGTCAGTTCCCAAGGGTTCAATTTTTACCTCTATGCTGACAATTAATTTATTATACCCAGCCCTAGTCTATGTCCTGAACTTCAGTCCTCTGTCATTAACTTCCTATTGGACATTTTGAAATAATTCTCCCATAGACATCTCAGATTCACAAGTCCAAAACAGAACTCCTTATCCTTCTCCCCTCCCACCCCCAACTCTCTCATCTTTTGAGTTTCCCTATTGCAACTGAAGGCATCACCATCCTTCTAGTCACCTAGGTTCACATTCTCAATGTCATCCTTTCCTCCTCAGTCTTGCTCACCCCCAAAACATGATCTCTGTCCTAAAGGGGCTTTCATCTTAAAGGGGGAGAAAACATGTCAGTTGAAGGTAATCTCAGAGTGAAGGCATTACCAGTGAAAGGACTCAGCCTTTCTTAAATAAGATAGAATTCTACCAGAGACTTGAAGGAAAGCAGTGTATGCATTCTGGGGGTGGGGGTAGAATTGACAGGCAGTTGATGACTGCACGTCCAAGGAACAGTGCTTTAGTTCTTCAGCCTGCAGGCAGAATATGGCACTACTCTTCATTCTCTCACCATTCTTTCCACCCTTTTGTTGTAAAGTCAGTGCAGTCAGGGACAATGGACACTAGACTTGGAGACAAAAATCTCAAGTCCTATCTCCGCCACTTACATGCTTTGTGACCTTTGGCAGGTTACTTTTAACCTCTCAATCTGAATTTACCCTTGTGTATAATATAGATAGTTGTATATCTACTCATTAAGTCACTAGATTTTTTTGAAGGATTAAAAAAGCATTAAATAAGATATTTGGATTTGACCTGCAATTTCGTTAGAGTTGGGAGATGCTAGTGTAGAGCTTCCTTTTAAGTAGTTTCCTGGGGACATTGACAGTTTAAGTGACTTGTCCATAGTCACTTTATCGAGAGTGTGTGTGTGTCTAAGGCAGGATTTCAACCCAGTTCTTCCAAGGTCCAGTCTCTATGCATATAGCTTCACTGCTTTTTTATCTAAGTATATGCTTTGATGACCCTGATACCCTACTTAAATGAAAATACAAAATGAAAAAATGTACGATTATAGTCTTTAAAAGATTCAATTGATTTCTCCCCCCTAAAAACTCTATCCCTGTGCAGGATTGGCCTGCAAACCCACCCCTCCCTTCTATAATGCTGCAGCTGCAGAAAGGGCAGTGGTCACGGTTGTGTGGGTGTGGAAAGGAAGAGCCCATATGTTGTACTTTGGACTGAAGCCTAGGATGATAGAAATCTATAGCTGTAGCCTGTTCCCTTTGTGGGATGGGGTGTGAGTTGGAGACAGGGAAGTGGAGGGAGTGGTGAGGACGCCCCTGGTGCATGCTCTGGCCAAGATAAATTGGCTCATGGTCAGAGTGAGGGGGCTGGTCTCAGTTGGCTGTAGTTGCAACCCCCTGGGGGAAACCTTGCTGACATGATTTTGGAGGGGAAAGCTAGAGAGGAGGAGTAGTGTATGTGTTTCATATCTCACCTCTGTGGCTTCAGAAGGATGATTAACTAGGGAATTGGTGCTGGATGCTATGACCAGATGAAGCCTTTGGCTGCCTTCCCTCTAGCCGCCATGCAGAGCTCACTTCTAAAGCACGTTTGGCCTTTTTCCCCTGCTGAGGAGACCTGCAAGCTGATGACGTACTAGAATCGGCCTTTGAAGGGACAGGGGGGGTCTCCCAGTGGTCATGGAATGGGAGGGAAAAATAGTTCAGTGTCCTGGGAAGGGAGTACCTGGGGCCTCTCATGAGCTCAGAGTACAGAAGGAGAAAGATTCAGGAGAAAGTTCAAAGATTTCCTCATTAGGGAGGGACAACTTGGCTGGGATAGTTTAGAAAGCCTTTTCACTTTTTACACCTCTTTTCCTTTTAAACATTTATTGAACTCTCTTTGTGCAATCCTTCCTTAGGACCCCAGCTTTCATTGGAGCTGACTCTGGGAGTGGTATTTGGAGGGTCCATCCAGTTCAGCCTGCTAAAGTTTAAAGTTCCCCTCTTATGCATTCAAACACCCTTTGATAGCCAATGTTGGAAATGTAGTAGTTTTCTCCATCTCTTTTGGGCTCCTGAAGTCTCTGACTGGTAAATATCTTGATGACTGTTTCATTCTCTGATTGCCTCTTCCCTTTTTTTAACCACTGGGTCCCTCATCCCATCATTTTCTTTCATTAACCTGCCTTTCCTTCACTCATCCTCTTCTCTTTCTGTTTCCTCTGTTCTTCTCGGCCCTTGTTTCTTCCTTCTTTTGTCTTGAGAATTCCTTAGTTTGTCTTCCCCTTTTCTCTACCTCTGTCCTCCTTATCCCACTCTAGCCTTATACTCATAAAATTAATTTTATGGGTGAGGTGATTCTGTGGCGGTATTTGTTTTCAACAGACTTGCATCCACGGCCACTTAAATCCCAGACCATCTGTAAGATCATTCACAATTTAGCTTCATCCTTTATTTTTCCTCAGGGCCTTCTTTGTCATGCCTGACCATTCTTACTCAAAGTCACAGTTGGCCAATCAGCAAGGTTTTTATTCTTTTTTGTTTGTTTTGATTTTTTTTTAATAACTGTTTACCAAATGTCTAGGCCTGTCCTAGGTTGGAAGTCAGAGTAGACTATGTCAGAGTCGCAGCCATTCATGAGGAAACAAGAAAATAAGCAAATTTGTTGTTTATTTGTTTCAGTCATGTCTAATTCTTCATGACCCCATTTGGGGTTTTCTTGACAGAGAAACTGGAGAGGTTTGCCATTTTCCTCTCCAGCTCATTTTACAGATGAAGAACCTGAGGCAAGCAAAATTAAGTGACTTTCTCAGGGTCTCACAGCTAGGAAGTGTCTGAGACCATATTTGAACTCAGTAAGATGAGTCTTCCTGACTCCAGGCCCCTCATTCCCTCCACTGCATCACTTAGCTGCCCTGCTAAGAAAATGGTAAAGGAAAATATAATTGGGTGTAAAAATGGTGGATCATATAGGAATTCAGAAATGAGATGATGTCCATCGCACTGTAGGCAGCAGGGCGTCCCTGAAGGTTTTTGGTGACGGCAGTAACATGAGCAGTATTGATGTACGTTAATATTATTTTGCAAGGCTGGATTAGCTGCACGACCTGGCCAAGTGATATCGTCGCTTTCAGTCTCAGTTTCCTCATCTGAAAGTGGAGATAACAGCCTCACAGGCGTGATGCGGATCCAGTGAGGTGATATGTGTCAGCCTTTAAGGTGCTATGTGAACGCTGCCATTTGTTGTAGTTACTATTTATCGTCATTACCATTTGTTATATTGATTTAGGAGGGGGAGGTTAGCGTGAGTTGGACCATCCACCATTGGAGCTGAACCCTGAAGAATGAGGCAGGGCAACAAGAGTTAGAGAAGGGGCAGGCAGTCCAGAGAAGGGGAGTGACTTCGGCTATGATTTGTGGTTGTGTGGGATTGCTAGATTGCAAGGCTGGGGCAACTTCTTTCAAGGGTGGTTTGTCCTGAAAAGCCAAGCCAGAAGCTGATCAGCTTTCCTGATTTTGCGGCTTGTGGAAAACTTTTAAGACATACGTATTCTGAGGGCTGCGGTGGCCAGCAAACTCTTCAGACAGAGACCAAACATCAGGAATGAGCACCTCTTGGGCAGTTGGGACCATTTTCTTTTTTTTTACTATCTATGCTGGCAGAGCAATAGCTTGATTGACACATAAGGCTCTCTCACTGACTCTGGAGAATACAGGATGAGTGTTAAGTCCTGGACCCTACTCTCAGGGGCTTTTTAGTCCTGCACAAGGGATTTGGTGATCACACAGCAAATATTCAAGTACTTACTATGTAAAAGGTCCCATGCTAGACGCTGATAAGTGTCGAATGGTTTAGACAAGAGATACTAGCATTTATGAAAGGATGAGATAGATTGCTATTGGAGATGGGGTGGTGGTCACGCCAAGATTCTTGAATGAAGGGGTGGCAGGGTTTGAGATGGGCCCTGCTGCCTCAAGTCTCTCCCCACTCCAGTCTATCCTTTATTTACTTGCCAAACCAATTTTCCTAACATGCAGATTTGACCATGTCATTCTCCTACTTAGTAATCTCTTGCAGTTCTCCATTATCTCTAGCTTCAAATATGACCTTCTGTGTTTGACTTTTAAAGTCCTTCACAACCTAGATCCCTCCTATCTCTCTAGGTTTCTGACACGTTCCTCTCCAACCCAACTGGCTAAACTGGTCTGCTTACCACTCAGTCTTCCATCTTTGTGCCTTTTCATTGTCTATCTCCACACTCTTGGAATGTACTCCTCCTTCTCCATCCCTCAGGATGGCTTCTTTCTACTGTCGTAGACCTATTGTCTACATGACACTTTTCCTGGTACTCTCAGGCACTAGTATCTTCCCTCTAAATCAACTCATATTAAGTGGTGTGTGTGTGTGTGTGTGTGTGTGTGTGTGTGTGTGTGTGTGTGTGTGTGTATCCCTTGGTGAGAGACATTATAAGCTCCTTACGGACAATGAGCCTTTTCACTTTCTATCCTTGTATCTCCAGCATCAGGCATACTATCTGGTACATAGTAAACAAACATTTAACAAATGCTTGCTGATTAATTGAAATATGGGAATGATCTAAATAGGCTGAGAAGAAATAAGTGGGCTTTCTAGGTGGGAATAGCTTAGAATTACTTGTTTCACTACTCAACTGAGCTTCAAGTCAAACTCCTAGATCTTGACGAGACTGAGAACAATACTTTGGTTCCTTGTCCTACAACATGAACAATGGTTGATTCTCCATCTAACTAGTTGATGTACTCCTTCTTGAGCATGGAAATCACATACTCAGGCCACGGCCTCTCTTCATAAGGGGTCCACACACTACTGGCGGTGGCATGTCTGGTACTGATATCTAATGGTTTCAGGAAATAGTAAAAGAGTCAGGTTCTTGCTGCTTCTCGGAGTGCCTGAGGTAGAGGGAGACTGCTGAGTTGGATTATGAGGTATGATGGTGGGGAGGGAGCCCAGGCCATCCTCAGGGGCATTCTATCTAGTTCAGTTGTCCAAGTTCAGTTGGGAGCATAACTGTTCATTTCCCTTTGGTTCCATACCTACTCCATGCCCAATGCTGCAGAGGTCAGGCCATCTCCATTCCAACACTGCTTTGCTACTGACTCCCTGTGTGATTTAATATGAGCACCCTTTCCTCTTCTTGGCTGTAATTTCCCTTCCCTGTAATATGAAGAGTTCAGATTAGACAGTCTTTAAGATCTCCTCTGTCTTTATGTGGAAAAAGTGCTGGACCTCGAAGTGCTGCCATTTGCAACTTAGGACTTTGAGCAAATCACTTCAACTCTCTGGGCCTCAGTTTCTCCATATGTAAAATGAGGAGTTGGGCACAATGACCTGTAAGGTTCCTTCCAGCTCTAAATTCATCATCCTATAAATTCCCCAACCATCTTATAAATGTTATTGCATACTTTTTATAGTGCTATATTGGCAATTATAGAATTTTTTACACTTTTTAATTTTGAGCTCTAAATTCTCTCCCTCCCCTACCTATTGAGAAGGCATGATGATACCCACTATATACGTACATGAGATCATGCAAAATCTAATTTTAGAGGATTTTACATTTTGCAAAGTGCTTTACAAGTAATAGCTCACTTACTCCTCCCAATGATCTTTAAAAGCGGATATTGAAGGTAGAATCCCCATGTTATAGATGAACAAACTGATACTTTGAGAGTCTGAGTGTTACCCAGAGGCACCAGCTAGCAAGTCACAAGTGGAGTTTGATTGTAAGTCTTTCTGATTCTAAGTCCAGCATTTTCTCCACTATTCCAAGTTTCCTCACCAAGATACCAATTGATCAATCAACAAACACTTTAAAAATACTTTAAAAAATACATTTGAAAAATACTTCTGCATCCCAGACACAGTGCCACACCCTGGGGATACCCAGACAAAGGGAAACAATTCTTGATCTCAAGGTGCTGACATTGAATGTGAGTTGGTGACATAGTGGGTCCAACTCTGGACCTGGAGTCGGGAAGACCTGAGTTCAAATCCAGCCTTAAACATTAGCTATGTGACCCCGGGCAAGCCACTGATCCTCTGTCTGCCTTGACTCTTCATCTGTAAAATTGGGAGAGCAATAACACCTACCTCACAGGATCGAATGGGATAGTGTTTGTTAAAGGACTGGCACATAGTAGTTGCTTAATAAATTTTTGTTCCCTTTCCTTTTTCCTCCTCACTACTGTCATTACTGTGCTATTACACACATTGTCCCTACTCACTAGGAATTTACTTTTTAAACTTATAGCCCCTTAAGTGGACAGATATTGAATACTATATAACCTTTCAGCTACTGGTCCACCTATAACTAACTACCTGATCCATTCTTAAAGATAGGTATCTGCCTCAGGTAAAGGTTTAATGTCAGTGGAGAGAACGGAAAGATTGGTCAAATGGTGGAGAGGAAGCAATGGTGTCATTTCCAGTGGAGTCTTTGTGGAAGAGGCCCCCGCTGGAGGCCGGTGGCCTCTGACATTCCCAGTCATATCTGTGTTTCCCAGGAAGAGAAAGCTGTGTGTGTGTGTGTGTGTGTGTGTGTGTGTGTGTGTGTGTGTGTGTGTGTTAACCTCTGTGTGGATATCAGAGTTAATGACAACTGCAGCAAGCACAGCTCACAGGATGTGTTGGTGTGGTGTGAACCACAGTGCTGAGTTGAGATCAGTCAGTGATTTCAGGGGTGGAGAGGCTTTGTGTGAACCTGCCTTCCTTTCAGTCCTTTCCTAGGCTCTCTGAAGTCTGGGTTCTGACCCCTCACCACTTACAGAATTGTCAGAAGGGATCGGATGTGCTCTCTAACCAGGGGAGATGCAAGATTACGTTGGTTTGAGCTGGGAGGGCTCAGAGGCATTTCTTGGGAATCTCAGTTCTCCAGATTATTTTTCTTCTTGTTGCCAACTTTCTCCCTGGGCATATTGTTCATCATCTTGGTCTCCAGAAGGGTTTCCTGGGCTTGTTGCCATCTTGAGGAGATTTATCTGCTCTATAATCAATTCAGTTCAATAAAATGTAGTGAGCACTTATTAAGCATCAATGTGCAAAAGCAGAGCAGCCCATCGGGAGCCATAAAATGAAAAGGAAGAAGGCATTTTTCTCATCTCAAATTTCTTTTTAAAAATATCTTTTGTTTTTTATATCTTAATACTTTCCCAACATAACACCCTTTCCCTCCATCTCTTAACGAAGCTGAACTGACAAGTCTGTCAATAACCATTTATTAAGCAACTACTGTATGGAAGGCATTATGCTAAATTCTAGGGATGCAAAGAAAAGCAAAAGGTAGTCCCTGCCTCTCAAGGAGCTCCCCAACTAATGAGAAGATAAGACATTAAAAAGAAGCTGTAAAGGGGCAGGGCTTGATGAATCCAGGGGAGTGTTTTGGGTGGGAAATGCTGAGATGGTTGCCCCGGGCACCCTCCTGGAGGAAGCTCTGCTGCATATCTCACTTCCACCCTTTCCGGGCAGGGGGAAGTAGGCATTCCATAAGCAGCGAGTGCTGAGGAGATGTGAATTTTAGGACTGATGTGATCTTGTAGGATGATGAGATCTAGAAGTCAGGGGAGTGAAACCATGTGTAGGAAACCACACTTACTCTGGGCACAACATTCTACCCCAAGGGTCCCCCACCTTTTGGTCATGAAGTATCATTTGTACTCAGGAACCAAGATTGATTATTGTACTTAATCTGAATGCAGATGCCTTTTGTTTTAAATAAAATGTTACTGACATCTTTTGTTTTTACTTTACCTATATTTCACCATGTTGTCTGTGTCCACTCCCATTTCCCATCACTTTAACCAAGGATAAACAAACAAACCAAAAAACAAGAAAAAACAAATATGGAAAAAGTCTGATATTATAATGCAGCTACATTCTCCCCATGAGTTCACACTCATACCAAGAAACAAGGGGAGGTCAGGTACCTTCTTTTATATCTCTTTTTTGGGGCCAAGTTTGGTAATTATAATTTCACAACATTCAGTTTTGATAATTTGTTGTTTTTTCTTTTTTACGTTTTTATATTCATTATGCAGATTGTTTTTCTGATGGTACAGATGCCTTATGTGTTTTTGTTTACATTATTTTAGTCATGTATACAGTCTTGTGAATCAGTTTATATAAATCTTCCATTTCTCTCTTAGAATGTTATTCCTTGAGATCAGGGATTGTTTTAGCTTTATTTTGTATACCCTAGCACTCAGCACAGTGTCTGGGACCTTAGCGAGTACTAATAAATGTTTATTGATAGTTATTTATACAACAACATTTTGACAAGGCATGTGTTAATATACAGAATAAAATGGTATTCCAAATAGTCATGATATTAAGATCTGCACCTTCAGAGGTCATCTGATCCAATCCATAAATGAGGAAACTGAGGATTAGACAGGTTAAATGACTTTTAATAGAATGTAAATTCCTTAAGAGCATAGATTGTTTAATTTTTGTCTTTGTGTCCCTGAGTACATAGTAGGTACTTAATAAATGCTTGCTGATTTCTGCAGAGGCCTCAAACTCTGCTTTGTTCACAACTAGAATTGTTGTGGATTCAAGAGGTTTTTTCCCCGTGCCCTGCCCTCTCAAAGGAATATCCAATAAAATCACCTTTTGATTTAAGAAAAAAAAATATGGATCTTGGAATCAAAAGCATTGAGATTTAATTAGAAGGCTAAATTGATGAGGAATGTAATGGCTGTAAGGTTAGAGAGGTGGTGTCAGATTGGGGAGCCCCTCTGAGGCTTTGAAGTATGAACAATTCTTGTTAGCCACAGGGAAAAAGAACACTGCATCTATACACAGCATAGCTGTTACTATAGCTCCATTTCCTGGGTTAGGACCTTGAGGTTTGTTCAGGAAATGCTAGCTGGTCATTTGGTTTTGGTTGTCAGAACAGCGTTATTCATACCCCTCTTTTTAAAAAAACCCAAAACATCCCCTGCAAAAAAGCATGCCCTTCGAACATATCCAGGATTTACTGCCTGGCTTAGAGGATTTCCAAGATGGCAAATCCAAGGAAGAGGACCCTCAGACAATCTACTACCAAGAATTTACTGTCTTCCATGTGCCTGTCTTAGTACCTGGAACTGCTAGAAATACAGAGCAGACCCACGTGCTTGTCCTTAAGGAGTACAAAGCTCTGTGATACAGAATGGAAATGGGTAGGTCACTCAACCAGCATTAATTAGTAGGATAGAAATCCCGAAAAGAGAGAACTCACAGCATCCTGAATGTCAGAGCTGGAAGGGACTTTGGGAATCAGTTCTTCCAACTGCCTTATTTTAAGGATGAGGAAACAGAGTCTCTGTCAGAGAGGGTAGGTCTCCTTCACTATAGACTGGGGACAATAAGAGTACCTAACTTCCAGGCGTGTGGTAAGGCTCATATGAAATAATAATTGTACAGAGCTTAATGCATAGTAAGTACTGTATAAGTCTTAGATGTTATTTTGGAATATTTTTTTAAATCCATAAAGTAAAATTTGCAGATTAAAAAGAAACCAATTGTATTGGAATGCAGTTACTAAAATATTAAAAAACAAATTAGTTCAGTTACTCCAGGTTAAGAATCTTTGCTTTAGAGGATATTTACTCTAACTTTCTCATTTTGTAAATGAGGTAAGGCACAGAAATATTATGATTTTACCAAGATCATATTAATCAATAGCAGAGGTGATAAGATTAAAACCCAGGTGCTTTGAGCCTCTATTGGATTTGGATATTGGATTGGATTGGATATTGGAGCACCGACTTGGCTGACTTGGGTTTGCATTGAGAAATTAAAGTGTTAGAGTGGAATGCCTCTGTGGATGGCTTGGATGAGGAATTTACACCTGATGTTCTATAGAGAAGTACTGTCTTTGGAGGTAGGACAAGCCTAAACCGGCGTTCCAGCTTTTCACTAGGGGCCTGAGAAAAATTCTCTTATGAGCCTTGAAGGTCTCTTACTTGCTTCCATTCACTTCTCCTTCATTGTAGCTGGTGCCCAGGATATGGAGCCATCAGCGTTTGGTCAATCCAAACCAAGTCACATTTATTAAGTGTGTTGACTTTTGGGATAGATAGGGACCTCAATAGAAATAGATATATGACATACCTCTTGCCTATGAGAGACAAAATACACGTTAAAATAGCACAGATAACAAGGATAATACCTAACTTTTATATATTGCTTTATTTAAGGTTTGGAAAACCTTTTAACATAGGTTATCTCAATGGCTCCCTGACATAGTGGTCCTGGAGAGGGGAGGAAAATTGCTTCTTGCCTTGCACTGTCACTTCCAGACCTTTCCTTTATTTCTGTTACTTAGCATCTCTTCTTCCTTTGTAGTTAACTCACTCAAAACTCACCATTTGTTCAATGTTGTGATAGCTATAGTATGCCAATCCTTGAGTCATTCTTTCTTTCTCATGGTATTCAGCATCGTCCTCCCTCTCCAACTCCTGCTTTTATACCAGGGGACTTCAGTGGTGACATAGATGCTTTCAAATGCCTTCACATCTCACTTCCTTATGATGTATTCACCTCAGACCATTGGGATGATCACACTAGATGTCACCATTACCCGGTGTTCCAATTCCTTGTCAATGTTGATGTTCCCCCATCCCACCTATTATTCCATCTCTTCCTATGCCTCATCCCTCCTTCACTAAGGTCTTCATTCCCTCTACTCCATGGTACTTTCTTACATCATTACCTTTGCTTTGACTTTACTTCTCCGCTTGACATCAGCCCAGCAGGGAGCTGTTTCCACTCTACGCAGCTCTCTGTTCTTGTTCCTGCCTTCTTTTGCCACACACTTCTTGCCAAACCTCGGGCCTGGATGATTCTCACTGCCTTCCTTCACTTCTCCTACTCACCAGCTGCTTCATGCAGCTGGAAGAACTCTCCCAACAGTGCTGACCTCAGCTGGGCCCTCATTGTAGCAAGGCAGTCTCTTTTTCCTCCTTAATGGATCTCCTGTCTCACTCCCCACAGAAATGGTTTCCAACTTTCTCATCCCTCTTGGAGACTCCCACACTTTCCTTTCCCACCTCTCTCTCAAAGGAGGACCTTGCCTCTTACTCTCCTGAGTAGATGGAGACCACTTGACATTCTCTTCCTCCTTAAACCCCTTGACCTCATCTCCCCCTCTCCCTTTTCCCCAGGGTCTGACAAAGATGTGGCCTGTCTCCTGCTTGGTTCCAGCTCCTCTCATCTTCTCCAGTAGATTACATCCTCAGTCACTCCCCACTCTCATCCTTACCTCCACACCTTGTCTCGTCAGCCTCTCCCATGCTACTGCTTTCTTCCCTGGTTTGGCATTTAGAGTTCCTCAGAATCTCGCCCACATTTCCAGCCTCCATGACTAGTGCTTCTCTCCCTATGTCTTCAATCCAGCCAAATTGACCTCTCTGTTCCTCATGCAGTGCATTCCATCTCTATCTCTTCAGTCTCCATCTCTTATCTGAGTTTCAGAAGAGGGACTCTACTAGGCAGAAGGGAAAAGGGCGTGCATTTCCCGTACGAGGGATGGAAAGTGCGAAGAGGAGAAAGGAGGGATTCTTTTGGCACTTTACATGTTAGGCCTTAATGAAGATCTATTTTGAAGGGAAGATCACCCTACTGACTTTTTTGTTTGGGTCTCAAACTTAACCCTATGACTTCACTTGGTTCAGACTATCTTTTGTCTCCTGTTCTTGAAAGCCATTCCTGGGAGGCTTTTTGTTTTTTAATTTTTCCTTTTGACAGACCCATTTTCATGACATTCTTAACCCTATTTGTTACTATTGATTTAGACTCCTTCAGGCTCAGGTAGGCTATCATTCTGTCTCCCAGTTAGCCTTTTTGACATCAGCTGGTATAGTAGAAAGAACTCGGAATAGAAGACTGAAGACCTGAGTAGTAGACCACAGCCCCTAGCTCATTCACTATGTGACCTTGGCAAGACACTGGGTCTCTGTCAAAATGGCACAAATGATTTCTAAGGGTTAGCACTGGTGATGACATTGTTTCCAGAGAAGCAGTGGGGTCCATTGTCCGTGCACATCCGAAAGAGTTTAAAGCTGCCTTGCTCTCATCATTCTCATACATTCTGTTGACAGTAGAGAAAACAATAACAATAACAAATTCCCATGTAAGTTTTGTGAGTCTTGGGTTCTTTTGTTTTACACACACACACACACACACACACACACACACACACACACACACCACACACATACACACATACACACACACACATACAATCATTTCCTGCCAAGAATCTTAAAAAAAAATTCCTCTCTGGGGAGTTTGGGTGGGGTCTCAAAGCCTCTTATTCTTTGTAGGAGGACTGTCCTAAGGGTTTAATCATTGTTCTCCAGGCCCAGGAATGAGTTCCTTTCTGCTCATCTGCTTTTCCCAGGCCAGGATTGCTGCAAAGGAGGCTCCCCCTTCTGTTGCTCCATAAAAGGTTTAGGCTTACGTTTTTTTGGATGGTTTTGCAGTTTCCTGATTAATATCCCCACATCAGCCTACACTTTTTACTTTAATTTAGTTCAACAGACATTTATTGAGCACTACCTGGATACACAGTCATAAGCTAGCCACTCGGGGTAAAGGGCCAAAGATACAGAAGATGGAATGCCTGCCTTCTTGATGGAGCTTCCATTCTAGTGTAGCTTATATTCTTGCTTCTGTCTATCCTATCTGTCTGTCTATACCTATACATACCTACATATGAGTGAGATGTGATGCAGAGGTATAAAGCAGCAGGGTTAGCCATGGCAAAAACAAAGGCCACCTTATTTTCTGAGACTGAAGCAAAAGAAGAAAGGATGGTCTTTATATACAGATGTTTTGTAGAAAGATGAGGAAATTTATGGTGTATGGCTTCAATTTTTCTCTGAAATTTCTCAGTAACGGAGGTTAAAGTCATCTGAAAGAAACTGGGCTTGACAAAGTTTGAAACAGCAGCTGTGAGGAATGTAATAGAGCAGTTAGTAGTGACAAATAAAAGAATTGCCTTGCAGTAGTTAGGGACCAATTGAAATGAGATAATATGAATTTTTAGTGGGCCTACCCAGAAGGACTTTTTAAAGCTTTCTCCAAATAATGCAGCAGCTCTAGAGTAGAAGCAGGTTTTGTTGTTTAATTGTTTCAGTGGTGTCCGACTCTTTGTGACCCCATGTGGCATTTCTTGGCAGAAAGACTGGAGTGGCTTGCCATTTTCTTCTGCAGGTCATTTTACAGATGAGGAAACTGAGGAAAACAGGGTTAATGACTTATCTAGGGTCACACCAGCTCGTAAGTGTCTGGGGCCAGATATGAACTTGGGAAGATGAATCTTCCTGACTCCAGGCCCTGCATTCCATCCACTGGTTCACCTAGTTGCCCAGAAGGTACAGATAATGAAGGTGACCCAGGTTTGGGCACATATGTGACTAAGGACAAAAAGACATGGGATTAAGGGGTGGAGGGTTGTGCATCATTGAACTGGTTAACAATTGGGCCAAGACTATGAAAATAATAAAGAGAAGCCAGAACTGGGGTAATTATTAGTACTGTCTTTCTTCTCAATTATCTTATACTTGTTTATGTAAATATTTTATCTCCTTGTAGACTGGATGGAAGCTCCTTGAGGACAGGGACTATTTCTTTTTTTTTTTTTTTTGTCTTTACATTTCCAACTTTGAGCATTGTAACTTGTATATAGTAGGTGCTTTAAAAAAAAAACCTGTTAGATTGAAATGCTTATTGAGAATGAGATGATCTGGGTAAGGTTGAAGAACCAGTTTAGAAACAATGAGGCAGTGGGAGAGATAGAAGGACCAGAGATTGATCAAGGGAGAATTTCAGAATTCTTCAAGATCAAATAGGTGTAACAATCTGTGGTAGGGGTGATATTGTATAACCTCCCCATGGATAATGGAGGTGTAGGGTAGGGACGGAAGCCATGGGAAGTAACATTGATGTACTAGACACCCAGAGGTGTGTTAACCCAGAGGGGTAGGAGTCATGGCTTTTCATCGTCCTAGTGGACCTTCCTGGATGAAGGTCTGAGTAGTTTCTGTTTCCCAGTCAGTCAGCCAATCAAACTCTATACTTCCACACTTTGTCTTCAGATGGAGCCAGTGGGAGGTAATGGAGGCCAGGAAGATCATGTGATGAAGGAAGCCTTGAATTCCAAGCTGATGACCTTTGACAGACCAATTTGCTCTACTATTGTCTACACTGCAAAACTTGTGTGAGTCCTAGGGGAAGGCCCCTCTTGGCCAGCTGGTTCTTGGTCAACAGATTTTAGAGGGAATTAGAAGGGATGTGGAAATGAGAAGGGATATGGATGACTCTTCCCTTCTAAGTAACCCCACTGTCCTTTGGGACTACTCATTAAACATCAAACCCCACCAAAGAGCAGTGATGAAGTTGCTCTGAAACCTGAAAAGGTTTATCACCTGACAATTAACCCTGTAGCATAAACAGAAGGGAGAGGTGTCCTGTTTTCTGAGTTGCATGTTTTTCAAGTAGCTGCCATTCCCCAAATTCACATCCCCCAGCAGGTAAGCTGGAATTTTAATAGGATTGCACCCAGGGGGTGTCTTGGCTTTCCTGCTTTCCAAGCCTGGACTCAAAATCATTAACCAAGAGGTCACAGACTATTAAACTTGATCTAACTGGTGAGTTTCACTGTTGGTGAAGATCCCCACATAGAGCCAGATGTTTTTCCCTCTTATTTTTATGGATTCAAATGATGGGCATCCTTCCACATAGGACTGTGAGATGCTGAGAGCTCCTGCTAGTCTCTTCCCATAAGTCACACCTGATGGGCATCATTTGATTTCTATTCATTCATTCTTTGAGTACCTCTGGCAGACCCAGTCTTATGTCCTGCTGTCCTGTAAGGGAGCCAAAGAAAAGGGAGAAAGGGATCTTACTCTCAAAGAGTTTGCCTTTTGGTTAGGGAGACAAGATCAATAATCAGAAAATAAGATAGCCCATGACAAATGCTAGATTGGAGCAAACAGTTGGAGAATAAGAGAATGTGGACCAAGTTATTAATTGTGCAGAACAGACAATGAGTACAACAGGAACTGGAGAAATGAAGGATTAATGCTGGAATGCACAGAGGTCATGGAATGATGGTGGAGAGTTCATTCATTCATTTATTGAACTTACTTGCTATGTGCTACTAAGTACCTATGTTGGAATGACTTTGAGTTGAAGATTTTCTTCCTTACTAGATAGACTTGAATTCCATTAGTCTAAATGAGCTCAAAGAGCTGAAAAGGGCAGTGGGAGCTTTTGCTTGGTGGCCCCTCTACTTGCTGAGGGTGAAGCTCTCTGTTGGTTGTAAGACCTCTACCTAGTGACCTCATAGATTTTGGGCATTAGTGGACAGTTTGTCCCAGCCTAATGGTTGGGACATTCTGGAGCATCTAGTTTCTCTAATTGGGTAGCCAAGGCATCATACTTCTTGGCAGTGGATATTTTTGTACATGATGTTAATTCTGCCTTCCCACAGTTCTCACACTGAGCGTCTGTGATGATTACCCTCACTGACCAGTGCAGATATTAGGAATATATGAAAATGCTAAGGATGCTATGATTCCCAGTACACACTGACCTTCAAGGCCCTCAAAGGCAGCTGCTGCTCAACTAGGGTAACAAGTTGAAGTTGTTGACCCAGTTGACCCAGATCCATTGGTGGTGGGTGCAGGCAAAGAAGATTTGTTACTGGGTTCCTCTCTGGCCTCAGGCCAGGAGGAACTGAAGAAAACAGGAAAAATAAAGCTGCCCACGGTAAAGGGCCATGGGTGCACACCACAGCTCCAAAGCTGGTAACTCCTCACCCTTAATTGCAGTTTTCAGTGGTAAAGAGAGCACCAGCACTTAATAATTAAATATGTAGCAGGTCTTAGTCCCTCCTGGATGCTTGAGCCATAAATTAACTGTAATTAGTCACAGCCGAGGATTCTGGGAGTGCTGGCAGTGTAATGGAGATAGGTTTGATTAGTGGAGTTTAGAAATTAAATTGAAACTGATTTGCATAAAGGGTAATTTCCTTACCCCAAAGTGTTATATTAGGAGGTCAGGGAAACAGGGAAGTGACCACATGTTCCTTGACTTTTAGAGCCTATTTGCTTTTGGGCTGATTAGGATTTGGTCAACTGGCCCCCCTTTTATTGAGTTTTTCCCCACTTTTACTTCCCCTAACTTTTCTGTCTTCCTTAAATCCACCAATCTAATCCTTCCAATCTAACAAGCATTTATTAAGCATTTATTGTTTGTAAGGCACTCAGTATTGGAAGTAGACAAAATGAGAATGTCCCTTATGTTGATGAGTTTAAGATATTCTGAATAATGATAACCGACATTTATCTTTGAGCCTGTGATTTTATCCAAGTGGGAAACTCCTAGTCTGGAGGCTCTATTTGCCAAACTATATCTGCCCCTGAACTATAACTTCTAGTCTTAGAGAGTTACCGGGACCACTTAAGAGGTTAAGTGACTCATTGCTGGTTGCACAGCCAGTTTGTCAGTCAGGATAAATTAGGTCTCATTAACTCTGAGACCTTCTCTTCACCTGTGCACACCACTTTTCAATGCTCTGAGAAACAATTCTTAAACATTTTGGTCAAAATTATTGAGAACTGCACCCCCAAAGAACTTTTATTTATGTCAGTTATATTTATCAGTATTTTGTTGTTGAGTTATTTCAGTTGTGTCCATCTCTTCATGACTTCATTTTTGGGTTTTCTTGGCAAAGATACTGGAGTGGTTTGCCATTTCCTTCTCTAGCTTATTTTAGATGTGGAAATTGAGGCAAAAAGTTAAGTGACTTTCTGGATTTGAACTCAGGTAGATGAGCCTTCTTTATTCCAAGTCCTGATTCCTGTTCCATCTATTGCACTACCTGGCTGCCCCTTCAATATTTACTGAATTTGTAATGGAAATATCTTAGCATTATAAAAATAATTTTAACCTCATGGAATCTCTGAAAGGGTCTTGGGAACCCCTGGGCCGCTCTTTGAGAACTGCTGCTCTAAGATGTCATTGTGAGTTAAGTATTATAATTTATAATCATTTATAATTTGAGATATCCCAGAAAGAATGGAGTTGACAGAAGAGGATAGACCTGGAACCTTGACAGTAGACTCTAAAACTTGAATATAGAGTTGGAAAGGACCTTAGAAATCATGTTATGCAACCCCCTCATTTAAAAAATAAATGGTTAATATAAACGTTTTATTGATGCTTTTTAAAGAAAAACCAATCACTTTCCACTGATTTGACCCTCCCATGTAAGAGGAAAAATATTATTAAACCAAACATCAAATCAAATATTGGCCATGTGTGACAACATAGGTCTCATTGTTTGACTTAGTCTTCTGTCCAAAGGTAGGAGGCATGCTTCACTATTAGTCAGTCCTGCAAAATCAAGCTTATTCACTACATTGATCAGCATTTTGAAGTCTTTTGGGATTGTTTTCTTTCACATACTGTGGTCATCATATAGATTGTTCTTCTGGTTCTGCCTGCTTTGTTGTTCATCGGTTCACACAAATCTTCTAAAACATCCCTGAATTTTTCTTATTTGTTGCTTCTTACGGTGCAATAATATTCCATTTTATTTATATGCTACAGTTTGTGCATCCATTCCTCTAGTTGTTTTACATCCACTTTGCCTTTCAAATAATACTGTTAATAATTTTTTTAATAAACAAAAAAAGATCATTCCCTCAGAGATATTCACCAGTAGTAATATCCTGTGGTCAGAGGGTATGTTCACTTTAGTAACTTTTCTAATATAATCCCAAGTTGTTTTCCAGCATTGTTAGAGCAATTCAGAAGTACCAGAAGTGGGTTTGCATGCCTCTCTTTCAACAGTCCTTGCAGTGTTGGCCATTTTCACCTTGGTCGTTCTGATGGATGTGGGGTGAAACATCAGGCTTGTTTTAATTTGTCTTTCTTTTTTACAGAGGATGAAGCTAAGTCTTAAAGGTAGAATAAAGTAAAATGGGAGTCAGTATCAGGAGCCCTAGAAAAAAGACTGGGTTCTACATCCAGCTGTGCTAGCTTTGGAGCAAGTTCTCTAAGCTTCTCGTGCTCCACTTGTAAAATGAGGAAGCTGGATTAGATGAGGTCTAAGGTGTCTTCTGGGTCGAAAGTTATATGACTTGTCCAGGGTCACTAAATAGTAGAGGAAGGACTGGAATCCAGGATTCTGACTGCCATCTGATCTGACTCTTTCCATTGCCTACTACATGTCAGATTCTAATGAGATGGCCAGATGTAAGGAGATCAGGTCAGCACATATGAAAAATTCAGAGGCAGCTGATGGTGCAGTGGCTGGACCTGGAGTCAGGCAGGCCTGAATTCATCTGGCCTCATATAATTGCTAACTGTGTGAACCTGGGCAAGTCACTTAACTTCTGGTTGCCTCAGTTTCTTTAGTTATAAATGAGAATAGTGATAGCACCTACCTCACAAGATTTTTGTGAGAATTAAATGAGATAATCTTTGTAAATAAAGTACTGGCATACAGTAGGCACTATATAAATGTTCATTGACTTCTCTCTCAGAGATTAGTGAGAATACATTATTAGTCTGATGAGGCTCCCACCCTTTGAGTTAGTATTTCTCCAGTGTCCCTGCTGTTGGCAGAGGTATGGGCCTGCCTTTTTAGAGACTGATCATGAAAGGGGTCCTTCTTCGGTTAGTGCTTTCAGTTCCCTCAGATAGGATGGTGGGGTCTCTCTAAAGGGACACTCAAAATTTCCTCCATTGGAGAAAAGTGTCAAGAGAAAGGGGGAAAAAGTCTTCTGAAAAATCTGGTAGATAAGGTCTTCCCCTAGAAACCTCTCACCCAAACAGCTCCCTTTGGAGGCAAAATGTTTCATTGCAAAACCTCTGTCAGGTCAGACACCAGCTGTTCTATAATGCTACTTCTGGGCTCGGCTCCTGTTGCAGAAGGATTTATGGGGCCTCGAAGGAGCTGATGGTAAACAGAGCTGGCTTTTTTCATATGACCCCAGTCCCCTCTTCCTTTCACCTGCTTTGTCTCTGTGGTTTATCTCCAAAAAGCCTCTGGAGCCAGCAGGGCCAAGCCCAGGAGTTCAGAAAAGTCATGTGTGTGTGTGTGTGTGTGTGTGTGTGTGTGTGTGTGTCTGTCTGTCTGTTAGTAGTTGGGGACTTTGTATATCTATCCCTCATCTGGGAAGATAACCCTGGATTTCTGGTGTCTTGCTCAGCATTTGAGTGGGAAAGGCCTGCAAACTACCCTTCTGTTATCTCTGGGCTTATCTCTCGAGAAGTTTTGGAAAAAAGAAGAGTTTTCTTAAGGCTGCCTTTGAAAGAGAACATGTGTGTGTGAAAGAGTCCTGGGTGGTCAGTCAAGTTTTTCAGAGTGGCCAGGCCACATCAGAGAACTTAGATCAAATGATTTAATATATTTAATAAAATGATTGCCCTTTGCAAACTCTAAAGAGCTATAAAAATGTCAGTTATTACTAGATAATTAAGTTTACTATTTTCCCAGAATACCTCTTGTTGCTATCAGCTTGAGCTAAGTCCTGGGCCCTAGGAGTAGAAAAAGACCCTGAGGCATATCTACTACATCAGCAGCCCCTGCAGAGTGGTGGGGAGAGGGACTCTTCAAAACATTTTTTTTGGGGGGTGGTGAAGAGGCATGAAATTTAAACATATGTCCCTGGATGATGATAGCCAGAAAGTTTCAGTTTCCAACATGTTGATTTTGACTTCTGGGTATACATGATCTTCCTGATCCTGAGGCTACTATACCTTCCTGCCTTCTGAGTCCTGATACCTGGTTCCTACAGTTATAAGCAATAGAACTTTCATTGCTCAAGACAATTAGCATTGCTGGTTCTATTTTCTGTTTGTAAAATGAAATATTTATACTAGGAGTTTCTTAATCTGAGTCTACGAATTTTTTTTTGATGTTGATAACTATATTTCTGTATAATTGGTTTCCTTCATAAGTCTGTGTATTTTATATGTTTAAAAAAACATTCTGAGAAGGGGTTTATATGCTTTGCCAAACAGGTTCATCACACATAAAATATTAAGAACCCTTGGACCAGATGTTTTCTAAGGTTCTCTTTAAGCTCTAACAGTGAATGATTTCAGGATTAATATAAGAGGCTTTTTCTCTTCCTTGCCCCGTATCAGCTAAGGGAATAGAAGAAGGCTAAGATTAATCCCTTAATTCGGGATCTGGTTGATCAGTTTCAAAGAATGTTCAGGCATTTTCAGTCATATCTTACTCATTGTGACCCCATTTGGGGGTTTTCTTAGCACTGATAATGGAGTACTTTGCTGTTTCCTTTTCCAGCTCATTTTACAAATGCAGAAATTGAGGCAAACAGGGTTGAGTGACTTGCCCAAAATCTGAGGCCAGATTTGGATTTAGGAAGATGAATCTTTTAGACTTCAGGCCTGTGCCACCTAGCTGCCCCTTCAAAGCATGACTTCTGATTAATTGACCCTGAGGAGGCAATGGGATATACACCTTGGGGCTGGGGAGGGGGGAGGGAGTCCACTTTTGCTTCCTGACTATGGAAGCTACCCAGAGCGGAGGTCAGGAGACAGACACTAGCATTGTGGAGGGAGCATTGAGGAGAGGGGGGAGGGGAGGGGAAGAGAAGGAAGGGGAAGAGAGAGGAAGGGAGGGAGGATGCTTCATTATCTGAGCTTGGTGTTGAGAGTGGGAGTGAAAGCCCAGGGAGGATATACCGAAGCATCCTTGCCTACCACCTTTGGGATTATCTTCCTTGCCTCCAGCCATGGGTTTACCGAGCTCGCTCTGGGAGCTACTCCCTTGGGGTCATTCCCTTCCGTCTCCTCTCATTCTCCTGAATTCTTTGTGGTAGGCCCTCTTACTGGGAGCCCAGATTCCATTTACTAATTTCAAAGGTGTAAATGCTCACACTAAAAACTGAACTATTGGCTCTAGCCAGTCCTGACCTGGTCCCAGCACACCTCTGAATTCTACCTACCTTTCCAGCCTACATTACTGCATATATGCTAAGGTGCAACCAAACTAGCCTTCTCATGCATTCCTCACATATCACATTCCTCCTCCAGTCTCTGTGTCTTCGTTCAACTTGCCCTCCATACCTGAATGCACTCCCTCACCACCTTTGCCTCCTCAAATTCCTTGCGTCCTTCTGCATGAAGCCTTTCTTGATCTCCCTCAAAAACTAGTGTTTCTCCCTTCCAAATTGTAGGCTTTTCATGTGTATATAAATGTATATACATATATATATATATGTTATATATATATATACATATATGCAATATACTTATACACAGATACTGTTTCTCTAAATACTAGTAAGGACAGTGACTATTTTGTTTTTTGTACGTGTATCTGCAGCATTAGCACAGTGCCTGGTATCTAGTATATGTTTAATAAATGCTTATTGATTAATTCATTACCCTGCTGCATACTATTCTGTGAGCCAAATAGTATAAAACAGAATTTTTACTGATTTTTCATAGGAACCATAAAATGCCAGAGTGGGAAGGTCATCACAGGGCAGCCTAAGGAACCTTAGAGGATTAGCACTAGGAGGGATCCTAGAGGTCTTCTACTCTAATCCTCTCATTTTTTAGATGAGGACACTGATGTTTCTAAAGATTAATTGACTAGCTCAGTTTTACATAGCCTGAACCAGAACCCAGGTTTCTAGACTTGCAATCCAGGGCTCTTTCCATTCCATTATTGTCTCTAGCCTCCTCAGTTTACAGATTTGGAAAACTGAGACCTAGATAGGGGGAGTGAATTAACCTAAGGTAAGATCATATGGCTCATTAATTAGTGGCAAAGCCAAAATAGAAAGCTAAGTTTCCTGAATACTGATTCAATCTTCTTTCTATGCCACATCAACATATAGCCAGCAACCCATGGGTGGCAACAGAATCAGAAATGTAATGATAATATTGAAACAGTAATAAAATGACATACTGTTCGTAAAGTTACTCTTTCATGCCGTTACTTAGACATAGTTTCGTTAATAATTCATAATCAAGCCCCACTGTAAATGGCCATGCCCTATCTTGACATCATCTAGCTGATTGCCCGTCTGCATAATGGTTTCTGTGGAATTAATTGCCTCCGTAATGTTATGATATCTATGAATGATATTGGGTGGGGCATGCCACCTAATAAAGATTAGGGAAGATTGAGAGTGGAGGTTATGAGAATTGTAATTAAGTTTTTCTCTTCCATTTTCTTTTCCTCATTATTCATTTTTCTGCCTACATGTGGCAGCCTTTACTGGGGCAGCCCTTACTGGGGCCAGTTTCTGGCCCTTTGATCCTGCTTGGTAACAAATGTGCTTCTGCAGGGTGACATTGAAAGTTTAATTTGGAGACAGAATGAGAGAAAGTAACCACATTTCAAATAACATCTTCATCTACTTGCAAAACTTCCCTGGAACCCTAGCCAGCTTCTTGGACCCCAGTTTATCACACAGTTTGAGAACCTTTCCTTGGAGCTGCTGGAAAAGTCAGTCGTCCTCCATATCTTCATTAAAACTGTCTTCAGGACACTTGCTTTCTCTTTCTTCTTTAAGTTTTCTGGATCTAGCACCATCTCCATTCCTTGGAGGCAGGTACGTGTGTGAGACAGAGTAGTTCCCTTTCTTGTCCCATCTGTTATTTATTCTAACCTGCATGCCAGAATTCATCGACTAGCAGTCATTATTAAGAAACCATTATATGAATCCATCCCTTACTTAAGGAAATATAATAGGGGCAATTGGTTAGGACCGTCTAGTTTTCTGTGATTCTTGAAGGTATCTTGGAACAGTTGATGTGATTGTAATGTGGAAATTGTCCACCTTCAGTCTAGGGTTTTCCCAAAGTAGACAGGTTTGGTGTTCAGCTAAAAAGGATGAAAGTAGTAGGAAGGTAGGAAAGAAGTGGCTAGATATGGGAGAGGATGCGCGACGAGAACGTTTTTCTCCACCCCATGCTTTGTGGCAGCCTATCTAACTCCAGCCAAGTTGGAATATTGTAAATTTGCATATTGATTGCATGTTCACTGAACACTTTGGTCTTAGGATAGAAAATCTGGGTTTGAATTCCAATTCATTCAAATTCAAGCAGTGTGACCACAGGTGAGTCACTGAACCTTTCCGGGACCTGGTTTTCCGATACAGGTAATAACACTTAAGATTGCCTGACTACTGAGCTGCTGTGAAGAAAACACTTTGTTGAGCTTTAAATGCTAAAAGAATGTGAGTATTCTGAAATTGTTCCTTACCTTTGTTCCAATGTATTCATTTTTCTTTTTCGTCTTGTAGGTCTACATTATCAATGTGACTTGGTCTGATTCCACCTCCCAGACTATCTACCGGCGATATAGCAAGTTCTTTGACCTACAGGTAGGTTTTTTCTCTGTGGGGATGTGTTTTTGTTTCACTTGGAAGGATCTGGATTTTTCATTGACCAGGCTTCTTCTCATTTCTTGTTCCTTCCCTCTCTTTTTCCCTCCCTTCCTTCCTCCCTCCCTCCCTTCACTTGACATGGACCGTACTTTTCAGCCAAAGGTCAGAGGATAACAGTAACAGATGATGCAGACCTCTAGGATTGAGCTGTATTTGTGAGGGCAGTGTTTCCTGGACAATGAAGGTTTCTCCACCAGGGAACAGGAATGCTTTGGGGTATTTCCAACAGTGTTAATATATTTCATAGAACCTCAGAACTCTTCTGGACGGGGAAGGGACTTTGATGGTCACCTAATCTTGCTGTCTTGGGTTTACTATAGAATCTCAGAGTTGAAAGGGGCCTCAGAGGTTGTCTAGTCAAGATACCCATCAAATGTAGGCATGCTCACTCTATCATTCCTGACATTTGGTTGGTCATCTAAGTTTGGCTTGGAAACTTGCAATGATGTGTATGGAAGTTCTCTGACTGTCCAGGCAGCCTATTCCATAGTTAGAAATTTCTTCCTTATATTGAGCCTTCCTGTAACTTTCTGCCATTGGTTCTACTTTCCTTTCCCTTCTTTCCTATTGTTTTTCCAAGGTGGGGTGAAGGTGGCAGCTATACTTGGTACTGGTGGGTGTGTATGTGTGAGTTTGTGTATAGATATGTGTGTATGTAAATAAGTGGGGTGAGGCAAAAGTCACTGTACAGTGAATCAATGAAAAAAGACTTTAATTGAGCACTGTGTGCCAAGTACTGGATGTTCAGAGAGAAACGCGAAGCAAGTCCTTTCTTCTAGGGAACTCACTTTCCAATTGGAAGAGACAACACAAAAATGAGGGTTGAGTGGCAGGCGGGATGGAAAGGCTTTGTGGTGGTAAGAGTACAATGGCAAGATAGTACTTAAGTCACTGTAGGGATTGTAGTTTAGTATGAGGGGCATGTCTGATGGGTTAGGATGGGGCATTGGAAGGCCTTGCTCCCTATCATTAGGAGAGAAATCAAATCAGCAGGCATTGATTAAATGTTTCCCATGTGCTAGACCTGAGAGTCAGAGAATACTGAGGACTCTGGGTTCTCTAAGAGGGGTTGAGGAGGGAGAATCAGCATTAAGTTAGGTAGGGGTAGGGGACCTTGGCAGGAAGGTTAGGGGTAAAGATTCCCTGTAGGCATCTGTTCTGCCAGACCCTCAAACACCCAGTGCCACACTTTTATTTTGATGCTGTAAATGACTGAGTTATACAGATGGCAATCTGTTTGTGAACTGCTGATACTGAATCGTCCGCTGACGGTTTTTTTTGGTGATAACTTTCTCCAAACTGACCTAGGCTGGTCCTTAGAGAAGAGACATAAATGGGCTCATGAAAATTGAACTGAAAGTAACCTCTGAAACCACCTAGCCCACACACTCTATGAATCTGGATATTTATATTTTGTATTGCTTGATTGAAAAAAAAAAGCATATGCTAAATCTTACTGTTACTTTCAAAATTGTCCTGACTGTCTGTACTTGTTTCTATTCTCTGTATTAAAAATATGTCTATTTCAATCACCCTCCTTTTTTTTGGCATTACTATTGCTAACTCTCTCATACCAGGGGCCACATGTGGCCCTCTAGGTCCTCAAATGTGGTCAAATTTGGGTTCAAAGGGTCATCCTTGAGGACCTGAAGGGCCTTGAGGCTGCACGTTCCCCACACCTGTATTTCACCTGTCCATTAAAAACTGAGAAAAGAAAGAAAAACGTTTGTAACATAGACGTATAGACGAGGAAAATGAATCCACCCAGTGGCCACATCCAAAAACGAATGTCGCTTTGTGCACCTTGTATCCATCACCTCTTTGTCTGGGGGGTGGGTCACATACTTTGATATACTCTTGTCATCGTTGCGTTGATCGGAGTTCTGAAATCTTTCAAACTTGCTTTCCTTTACGACGCCGCTGTTCTCATATATCTCGTTCTCCTGGTTCTTCTCACCGTACTCTGTGTCAGTTTCGACTACTCGGAGATTCTCCTAAAGAATTTATTTTGCAATTTCTTATAGTGCAAGAATATTCCATTACATTGATATATCCCAGTTTCTTCACCCATTGCCCAATTGTATAAGAGGCAATTTAAGACATTTCCTTAGATCCTAGCTCTTTTCTTTTTTCCTTTTCTTCCCCACTTCAAGATCAGAAAGTTATTTTTTGCTTATCCTTTTGGTGTTAATGTATCATTTAATGTTGCTTCCTACTCCCTTACCCCTTTCTCATTTGTTTTCCTATTGAACTGATGTATTTCTATATCAAACTCTGTGTGTGTGCGCGTGGGCGTGCGTATTTGTGCGTGTGTATGTGTGCGTGTATGCGTGTTCTGCCCTCTTTGGTCCATTTCACATAAGAGTGAAGTTCATCAGATATCCACTCCCCCATCTCCATTTTTGTATACTCTTCTCATCTGCCATCATTGTGAGAAACAGCAAGTTACCTCCACTTCTTCCTTTGTACCATGGTGGATTCCTCCCTTTACCCTTCTTTCCCTTACCCCCATTCAGACCCTCAGAATAGAACCAGTTCATCTCTACTTTTCTCATTGAACTCACTTCATAACTTTTGAAGACATTAGGATTCTGAAGGAGCGCTTGTTTCTTCTAACCTCATCAAGAATATTAGTGTTACCTTATGTAACATACAATTCAGTTCAGTTGCTCAAATACATTTATCTCTCTAGGTTTTTCTGGACTCCTGCATTTGTATTTCAAAGTTCCTGCTGAGCTCTGATGTTTTCATCAGAAATGCTTGAAAGCCGCTATACCCTTAGATATCCATTTCTCTCTCTCTTTCTCCCTTTCTCTCTCCCTCCCTCTTTCTCTCTCTCTCTCTTTCTCTCTCCCTCTTTCTCTCTCTCTTGCTCTCTCTTTCTCCCTCCCTCTCTCTTTCTTTCTCCCTCTTTCCCTCTTTCTCTCTCCCTCCCTCCCTCCTCTCTCTCTCCCTCCATCCCTCACTCTCTCTCTTGCTCTCTTTCTCTCTCTCTTTCTTTCTTCCTCTTTCTCTCTCCCTCACTCACTCTTTCTCTCTCTCCCTCCCTCCCTCTCTCTCTCCCTCCCTCTCTCTCTCCCTCCCTCCCTCTCTCCCTCCCTTTCTCTCTCCTTCTTTCTCTCTCTTTCTCTCCCTCCCTCCCTCCCTCTCTCTCCCTCTTTCTCTCTCCCTCTTTCTTTCACTCTTTCTCTCTCTCTCTCCCTCCCTCCCTCCCTCCCTCTCTCTCTCCCTCCCTCTCTCTCTCTCCCTCTTTCTTTCTCTCTCTCTCTCCTCTCCTCTCCTCTTCTCCTCTCTTTTCTTCTCTTCTCTTCTCTTCTCTTCTCTTCTCTCTCTCTCTCTCTCTCTCTCTCATTATTCTCAGCTTTGAAGTGTAAATTAGTCTTGTGTGTAAATCAATATCCTTTGTCTTTTAGAATATTGGATTCCAAGAGCTGCCAGGTCTTCTGTGATCTTGTCTATAGTTCCTGGGTACTTGAACTGCTTATTTCTGGAGTTTTGCCATAATTTTTTCTTTGATATGGGAGTTCTGTGACATTGCTAAGACTTTTCTTTTGGGGTTTCTTTCATGAGATGATTAGTAGATTCTTTCTATCTATACTTTGTCTTTTGGTTCTAATAGATCAGTTTCCTTTTATGATTTTTTAAAATAGAGTGTCCAGTGTTTTTTATTTTAAATTTTTTTCAGGAATATGTTTTCAGGAAGTCTAGTGATTCTTATTTTTTCTTGAGTTGTTTTCCAAATCATCCTACAGCCATTAACTTAATGCCTACTATGTGCTGGGCATTGTGCCAAGCATATCACATACTACCTTTTCTTCTGTGTTTTCAATATTTTAGTTTTGTTCTAGTATTTCTTGATGTCTTATGGAGTCATTGATTCTGTTTGGTCAATTCCAATTTTTAGGGAATCTGTTAATTAAGATTTACTACTTACTGTCTCTTCTAAACTATTTCTTCTTCTTCTAGCTCTTTCCTCCAGAGGTTTTATTTCATTTTAAAATCTTTTTTTTTTGTGGATGTAGTCCTTGTGGAAAATCTATATTTTCCTCTGAATCACTCCCTTCGAGAGTGACTCCAGAGTCACTCTCTTCTTTGTGGGGATCTGTAGATTTGCAATAATTTTTTATACTGGGTGGTATTTGCTTTGATTTATCCACCTTTCCAACTTTAGTTTGTGAATTGAAGCTTTGTGCCAGGTCTGGGTTCTTCCCCTTGCTGAACTTTCAGGTGGGGTGGTCAGCTGTGTTTAGTCTCTTGCTCTGAGTTGCCCGAGTTTTTGTGCCCCTATGGGTCTTTGAGGTTCAGATTGCTGCTGGATCTTCAGGGCCCTCTCTTGTGTCTCAGAGACATAAGAAAGTAGCAGTGTGTTATGAATCATAGAGCCCCTGTACCTGAGTTGCCTTAATCTGAGAGGCTTGGTGTTGATTACCCCAGGGTTTTCTCAAGGGAGCCTTCTGCTCTGGTGCCCCCAGACACAGAGCCTTATGGACCAGACATTTTCCTGAACATCTCTGGTCAAGTTGGGAGACTATGCTGGACTAGTGCTGACTTTACATTCATTTCCTATTGTTTATTTAATTTATATTATTTAGTTTGTTTCTTATTTCTTTTATTTCTTGTGTTTATACTTCTTAATTGCATTGGCATAATGGATAAAACGCTAGACTTGGAGTCAAGAAGACCAGAGATACATCCTCTGTGACCCTGGGTGAATCAATATTATCTCCATTTTATTATTTATATCTCCAATACTGTGACTATAATATTATCTCCATTTTACAGATGAGGAAACTGAGACTAGGAGATAATATCTTCTGATCTTGCTCTCTTAATTGGTGAATCCTTAGTCCAGATAACCATGTCAGAAAGAGGCCCCAGCAGTCTGACTTCTCTACCTCCTCTCTAGTTGCCTTGCCCCTACCCTACCATTTCTGTTTTTCTATATGCCTTTCCCCGTTAGAATGTAAGTTTTTTGAGCACAGGTACTGCTTGGATGCTTGTATTTGTATCTCTGGCATTTAGCACAGCACTGGGTATGTAGAAAGTGCTTGATAAATGGTTTAATTATCTATCTAATAGTGCCTGTCTTAGCACAGTGCTCGGCACATAGGAAGAGCTTGATAAATACTTTATCCGTCTTTCTATCTATCCAACTACTTCACAAGGATATTTTGAGAATCATATGAGATAACATAAGTAAAGTCCTTTATAAATTTTAAAGCACTGTACATAAGTGGCAGCTATTATTATTTTATTATTATATTTTATTTATGTTGTCAACCATTTTGCAATTGTTGAAGATTTGGAGATTTGGTTGTTTCAGCATTTTGGGAGCCAATTATAAATAACCTATTTTCTTTTTTTTTAAAGTTCATTAAAAAAAATAAAGAGCATGGTATTTGTGAGCTTCTTGCACCATCCTGTCCACCCTACCCCCTTTCTCTGTTCCTCCGCAGCTCCTGTCCAGTCTCCAGAGGTCCTTCTAACTTGGGCGGGTGGAGTATTGCAAAACTGCACTGATCAATGGGGTTAGTGTTGCTGGACAGGAAATGATGTCTCCTTTGGGGAGAGGGAGCCCTGAAAGGTCCCATTGATAAGAGAAGGGGGTCCAAAGGCCAATGGAAAACTCCCAATGTAGAACTTCCCTTCCTCCCCCCTCTTTTTTGGTCCCTTCTCTTACCTCTCCAACTATAAAATATCATAAGAAAGGAATGCATTTCCCCTGGCTTCCATCATTTCCTGGGGCTCCCAAGAAGACTTCTGAGTGCAGAGTAGCTTGCCAAGTGTCTTCAGGATCTGTCTATGAGATGATCATTGGAAATGGGCAAGATCTGTTCATTTGAGAGATGATGCTATCAGGCATACACAGCTGGGGAAGGTTTTGTCAGACTTGGAAGCCTTTGAACTTCTCTCAGAATTTCTTTGGATTTTAGCCTCTGATCTTAGCACTGCAACACGTGTGTCCCCATTACACAGAGAGTGAAAGCTCATGCGTAGAATAAATTGACTTCTCTACATTCACCTCCATTTAAAAAGCAAAGACTGGGACATTGTGGGATTCCTTTCCTAGGCATCTAAAACGGCTGGTTTGCACCAGGCAGCTCTTTTAAGGGAGGAACAAATTGATTTCCCTTCTCTCTCTCTCTCCCCCTAGACATTAGTTGCTGGGAATCAGCTTTTGTAGGATTGAGTTTCCTTGTTGTTGCCAGGTCACAAGAAAAGTGGCCTGCCTCACTCACAGGGCAGATTCAGAACTATGATAGTTTTCTATTTTTTTCCCTTGCATTAATCTGTCCAATTCTATTTAATACAGGTCCCTATATTTATTGAGCATCCACCTCATGCAAGACTGTGTGTTTAGTCCTGAGATTGATACCAAGATGGATGAAACAGCTTCCTTGATGTTCAGGACCACATGACTTTCTTAGTTGGAGAGACAAGATGTTAGTGCTGTGGTTGATTTGGCAGGTTGAGTTCCTCATTAGAGGAAGGAGGTTATAGAAAAACTGAATGTGATTGTTGCCCTCAAAACTATTTTCTGACTTCCCATTGAAGTCCACACTTTCTACTTTATCATCTCTTTCTTAGGTGAGGTCTTCACTAAGGACTTCCCTCCAAGCCCCTAAAGTCAGTTCTCACATAGCAAAAATGTGGATGCAACATGTCTGCCCCCATTTTACAGAGGGTGAGGGCTCATACTTGGAATAAATTGGAATAAATGTCATCCCAGTGACCTTAGCCAAGGTGGAACAAATCATCAGGATTGTTGGGTTTAAAGGGATATGTTGGTCATTGCTGATCAAGTTTTGCCAGGATAATCTGGGTTTAGATTAAAAACACAAAAATGCAGCACTGTGCATATGTTTTTCTAATTAATGCTTTGGCACTGAGTCTGTCTCATCCTTTTGATCTCTTTGTCATGCCACTAGAGTGTGTCATAGGGCACCTCTAGCTACTCCAAAAACTGCTGTTTATCCTAGGAGATAGTGAGATAACAATGATAAAGGACTCTGAATTTTTCTACTGTTCTCCCAGGATGATGGTAGATTGGTGGGGATGGTAAAGAGTAGATCAAATGACATACATTGTTGAAGTTCTGAATTTACTTTCCCTGTAGGTTGAAATAGTGCAGTCATTGGATGCCATAGTTTAGTCAGTAACTAAAGCAGCATAGGCTTTGGTGTGGGAAAAGCTTATTGAGAAGGATCTGATGATGGCTTGACAAGGAAGCAGCATGATGTGTTAGGAAGAGCTGGATTAGGAATCAGGGTTCAAATATAGCTCTGCTTCTTCCGAGTCATGTGACCTTGGACAAGTCACTTCACCTTCTGATCCAGTTTCTCTATCTGTAAAACAGGGCTAAAAATACTTACACTCCCTATTTCTCAGGGTCATTGTTAAGATAAAAAGGAGAGAGTATATGTATAGAGATGTCAGTTTTTGTTATATAATTACCATACCTCTATAGAAATGACAGTGGGAAAGTGTTTTATTGTTTAGGGGTTCTGAGTGAGGGATTCTTTTTTAGAGGCAATAATATAGTGAACTGAATTTAGAGTTAGGAGGAACCAGGATTTGAATGGTACATCTGACACCTTCTAGCTCTTTGACCCTGGGTAAGTTGTTTAAACTCTCTGAGTCTTAGTTTCCTCATTTGTAAAGTGGGGGGAATTTATCTCCATAGTTCTTATATCAAAGGATCATTATGATAAGAGGAGATAATTTATGTAAAATTCTTTTTATTTTTTTAAGGTTTATATAGATATTATTTGGAGGAGAAGCTCATTGGGTACTAGGAGCATGCCTGGCCATTGTGATTTTGGGATGATCACTTTTGTGAAAACTAAAGCTATGATCTGGCTTCCTCTCTGTTCCTCTCACACTCAGTCTCCAGACTTTGGACATTTTTACTGTTGTTCCCCTTTCTTGTCATGCTATTCTTCCTCATCTCTGCCCCTGGCTTCCTTCAAGTCTTAGCTAAAACTCAACCTTCTACAGGAAGGGATCAGGGATTCTGATCCCCCATATTATAGATGCCTTCTCTTTAAGAGGCTCTCCAGTTTATCATATGTATATACACACACACACACATACACACACACGTCTTCTTTGTTCGTAATTATTTTCATGTTGCTTCTCTCATCAGATTATGAGCTCCTTGAGAGCAGGGGCCTACCTGGTGTTTCTCTTTGTATGCCCAGAGCTTAGCACAGTGCTTGGAAAATAGTAGGTGCTGAATTAATGCTTTCTGATCCTCACTGAAGGCTCTCTTGTTCACTGGCAGATTCTCAGAAGTTCTAGAATAATCAAAAAAGAGAGAATCTTCTAGTATAAGTGAGAGTACAGAATGCTAGGAAACCAATATCATCAGTTTGGTTCAGTTAGTTTTTGGAATAGGGCAATCCACTGGGATTAAATTTTTGCAGAGCATGTATTATCTGTATTCTTTTGCCTCTTTTGTGCTCAGTTATCTATTGAGTGCCTGCTATATATTTCACTCTGTGATAGACTTAGGAGTGAGGGATGGAGATGTTGGTTACCATAAGTTCATTCATTCAACAACCATTTTTTGGTGCTCGGTGGATAAAGCTCTGGTCTGGAGTCAGGAAGACCTGAGTTCAAATATGGCTGTAGTCACTTACTACTTGTGTTGACCAAGTGTGTGGCCAAGTCACTTAACCTCTCTTTGCCTTAATCTATTAGAGAAGAAAATGACAAACCATTCCATTATCTTTGCCAAGAAAATCCCATGGACAGTTTAATCCAAGGGGTCATGAAGAGTTTGACATGACTAAACAACTGAACAGCAACTATGTGCTGAGCACTGGGAATTCAAAGACAGAAAGGAAATAGGTCCTGCCCTCAAAGAGCTCATGTTATATTTAGAGCAAAGAAAGATAAGCAGATCCAAAGGGAGGTAAAGAGGACTCCAACAATGATGGGGGATCAGAATAGGCTTCTAGTTGGGTATACTACTTGAGTTGAACCTTGAAGGAAGCTAAAGATTCTTAGAGATAGCCATGAGAAAGGAGGGCATTCCAGCCTGGACAAAGGCATGGAGATGTGATGTAGAATGTCATGTACCAGGAAAAGGAAATAGGTCGATTTGGCTGGAATGTAAGTGTGTGAAGGGAAGTAACGGGCAAGAAGCCTGGAAAAGTATATTATAATATTTTTTTTTAGAGGGGTTCAAAATCAAGTTAGGCTAAAAAGGCATATACAGATGAAATACTGATATACAAAGTAAGATTCTAACTAATATGCTCGAGGATTAACAATGTGATAATAGTTAACAACAAAGTTATCTGGTATCATAAATGACACTGAGAGGAGGGGGAGAGAAATTATCACGGTCTGGGCTCCATGGAGGGGTTGGTTTTGTAGGATGGGTATGATTTGAATAGGGGAGAGGGAAAAGATGGGAATGGTGGTGCAGATATGAGTGAAGACTCAGGTGTAAAGGAGCATGGCTTATTTTTTTGGATAGTGAGGAGATGGAGCTGATCTATTACAACTAACCTTTGGTTCCTACAGAACCATTCATCTGCTTCATTCATCTCCTAAGAACCTAGTTCTAGAGGTGGAAAGGGAAGTTAGAGACCATCTAGTCCAATCCTTTCATGTTACAGATGAAGAAAATAGGGCCTGAGGGAAGTTTTGATTTTTCTAAAGTCACAGTAATAATATCAGGGGAAGAATTTGAACCAAAATCCAGTGATTTCAAAGGCAGTGTTCTTTCTATTGTCTATAGAAGGGAAAGGTTTGAATAGCTTTTGGAGTGTGTGGCTCTGAGATCTTTTTTGTCATTTTAACAAAGACTCTTTTCAGAAGAGTGTAACTATGAGATCTTATTTTTAGTGATACAAAGACTCTTTTTAAAAGAGAGGAGATGTTGAAGTCATTCGGGCCTGGAACTTGTTAAGAATCTTCAGTATTTTTTTTTGGTGGAAGATGAGCACTGACCACTTGTAATGTGCTTTGTAGAAGGAATTTTTAAAAAGTGCTAGATGGTCACTGAGGTCCCCTTCCAACTCTGAAATTCTATGATTTCTGTTAATGGAGAGAAAACTGGTGCCTCTTCTATTTCAGGAACCCTAGACTCTAATCAGTCCTTTCGGAGTCCTAAGATGTAGAGTTCAAACGTATCTCAAAGAGCATCTCACCTAAATGGCCATAGTGCATGGATGAGAAAGCTGAGGCTGATAGATGAGTTTTGCCTGAGGTGGTGGTACATTTCTCACCGTTGGAGATTTTTTCAGCAGAGGCTATATTTCCATATGCTGAGATGCTACGAAGGCTTTGTGTGCTTTAGGTAGGATAAGTCCAGATGTCTTCTCTTGGAAGGCCCCTTTCAAGGTTGCAGACACAGTGGATCATTGGCAGGGACTGGGACAAGAAGCCAGGGCTCCTCAGAAGTTTTCACTTTCCACAGTCTATGGCAAGCAAAGACCACAGAAGCTAACTGCCCTTTGTGGTTCACTTTCTTCTGGATCTCTATGTCCCTTCTCCACTGGTCACTGCAGTAATGAGCTAAGATACCAGCTGGCAGACAGGAAGTGTATTCTGACTTCATTTTCATCATCCAAAGAGGATTCCTCTCCATTAAAATATCTTTGACAATCTGAGCCATTTCCAGTGAGGGCTTTGAAGATCACTTCATACAGTGATCTGGGGATGAGGAAACTAAGGAGAGTGCTAGAACCCCTGGAGGAGGCAGCTAGGTGGAATAGTAGGTGGAGAGCTGGATTTTGAGTCAGGAAGTCAAATCTTACTGCCTGTTTGACCCTGTCACTCAATTGCTGTATGGCTCAGTTTTCTTATCTGTAAAATGGGCATAATGATAGCACCAACCTCACAGGGTTGTTGTGGGGGTCAAATGAGAAAATATATGTAAAGCACTTTGCAGATCTTAAAGTGCTACATAAATGTTAGCTACTATGATTCCACCTAGAAGCGTCACCCCCTCAGGACTATCTGACTGAAGAAGGGACCTACTTACCTACAAGGTTCTAAAGACAGCAGGACTGAATGTTGAGAATGGTCTGGCTGTTAATCTGTCAGGGGATTTAGAGCTGGGATTAGGAGAAATGAGGTGTGGAAGGAGTAGGGGGAGGATTTTAAGTTACTTACCTTCTTGGGCCCACTCCAAACCAGATTTCCAGCTCCTGCAAAACCTCTTTGCAAACCTACTTGACTGTTAAGTGTCCCAGGCAGTGGCCTGGTCTCTGCTGAGGAAGCAACTGAAGTCCTTCGGAAGGCCGGGTGCTTTGGAGGGTTGTTTCACAACATGACTTACAAGGAGCTGGGCTGGGGTAATTGCAAGAGCAAACAGGCACCAGGAAGGTGCTGTTGGTCCTTCATGCTGAACCCCAGCTAGTTAATGTGCAGGGTAAATATTTGGTCAGAGTTGCAAGACTTTTTTTCTTTTCTCAGGGCATGTGGAGGCTGTAGCCAGTGGAGAAGTTCAAGGGGGCTCTCAGGCTCTGATCGTGTTAGGAAATGTAGTTTCTTCTTTCCCCCTGCTCAGCTGACCCCCAACTTCCTCAAAAATTTTTAATGTACTTAACTTTAAGTGAAACAATTTGATGGAAGGGGAGTAGTGTCATGGGACTCTCAGAAAGGTGAATAATTTTTAAAAATTATTTGTATTTGGATGTGGAATGCATGATGGGATTTTTTTCCCAATATGAACCAATTTACTTTTTTTTTTTTGATGGTCTGCTTAAAATGGTTTAGTAGGGAAGAAAAGATAATTACAAACAAGCATCACAAAGGAAGACAGGGATGGGGTCTTCAGAAAGGTGCAAGTGAAATTATGTGGGAGATCAGAGAAGGGAAATATCTCACTGGTAGGCAGAGCAATAGTCAGCTAGGGCAGTGCCAAGAATAGGGCAGGGAAAGCTTTACGAAGGATGTGGTAGTTGATCTGGGCCCCAAAACATGTCTAGGAATTGGACAATTGAACTAATAATAAAATGAATTTGAGTGCGTAAATATATACCCAATGAATCTGGGGGTGTGGTAGCCCAGAAGTGTACTTGGTGTCAGCATGGGTAGGGAGGATGGGAATTTTGCAATGCCTGGACTTTGACTGTGGATAAGTCAGTCTACCAATTTATTCCTAGTGTGAGCTTGGAATATTAAAAAGAAATGTTAGGTTGATGTGCCCAGTGGATAAACTACATGTGGATAACTGAGGACTGACTATTGTTTTTTTTAATAGAATAATAGATGGAAGACTCTTGGGCTCATAAGAATTTGTCATATTAAACCCCTCTTCCTTCCTCAAGAAGGCTACAATTAAGCATGGATACACACACACACACACAGATATACATAAACTTACACATATATACACAAATTCCCTCAAAAGCTTATATGTAAAATCGTATTATGTTTATTTCCAACTGTCATCTCTTTCTCTGTAGGTGGATAATGTCTTTCTTTATAAGTCCAAATCTTCCCATATTTTTCTAAATCCACCAGCTCCTCATTTCCTACACAACAATATTCTGATCCATTCACATTTTATCTGGGAGATTGTCATGATGAGAGTTTTCCCCTCAATTTTCTGCATTTCCTCTATTCTTGGCTTTATTTATGAATAAACCTCTATTCTAGGTTTTATTATACAGGAAATTTTTAATTTAAAATAATCAAAATTATCCGTTTTACACTTCAACACTTTTCTCACCTTATGATCTCTTTCTTAAGGAATGACCCTCATTTATTAGAGATTTCCTTTCATTTTTTTTACTAGTTGGCTTTGCAAAGTTCTTAAGGTGTTTGAAATCAAAATCTACTGGAAGGAAAGGTTTGTGGGGCTTTATATTGAAATAACTTTGTGTTGTGCAAAGAATGTATTTAGCTTAAGAGTGACTCTTCCCTCAGGGTTAAGGGGGGCTATCAGATCACGTCTGCTGGCAGTGATGAAGGGAACAGGTATAGCTCTTGATGATTCTCCGTGGGCTGTTAGATGGACAGGCAGTGTGTGTGAGTGTGAGTATGTATGAATGTGAGTGTGTGTGAATGTGAGTGTGCGTGCCCGCGTATACGCGTGCGCCCCTACACTTAGAATTCGTCCAATCCCGGTGAAGTGTGGCTGTCACTGAGAAGTTGGACTGAGAAGTTAGAGAACTTGGGTTCTCTTCTATCTCTTCTGCTAACTCTGGGTGATTTTCATCAACCTGCTTACCTTCTCTGGGCCTCCCTCTCCACACAGCTACCAAACAACACACCTGACCAATGTCACTTTCCTACTCTGTAACCGTTAGTGGCTTTTCATTGCTTCCAGAATAAAATACAGGCACCTCAGTTTGACATTGCAAGCCTTTCAAAGTCTGCTGCAGCCTGCCTTTCTTCAGGCTCTGATATGGCCCTCCTTTATCATGCACTCTACCTTCCTATTCACCTAGCCTACCTATAGTCCTCTGAAATCAGCCCCTGTGCCTTTGTACCCTTAGAATGTTTAGCTTCATTCAAGGCTCATGTGTCCTGATCCCCTTACATATTAAAGTTCTCTTTAACCCTCTTCAAATTGTTATGTATACGTTGTTGACACATTTTATTCTCTCAGGAGAATATAAGCTCCCTGAGAGCAAGGAACTGTTTTGTCTTGGTATGCACGAAGACCTTCACACTCAAACTGGCTCTTCCTATTAAATATTTAGTATCATACTGGATGATTTCTAAGGTACCTTTCAGCTCCAGCACCCTATCAGACTCTAACTCAATTAACTCCGTGTCATGTCTAAGTATTACGATGAAATTTGACATAGTCACATCCCCTTATGACAACTTCTGAAGAATTGTCTAATTTGTCTTGTTGGACTGGAGGTTTTTTTGGTTGCTTTGCTTAAAAAAAATTAGCCATCTACTAGGGGTTTCTTTAGCCATCTGGGCCCATTAAGTGATGGGAGAACACCCCAACTCTCAAGTCAACTATAATGCTCTATTAAATGCTCTTTTCCCAGTCCACATCCTTCTTGACCTCTCTGTAGAATTTGACACTATTAATTACCCTTCTCTCTAGACTTTCATGACTCTATCCTTTCTTGGTTCTCTCCTTACCTATGTCATCATCCATTTGCAGTCTCCTTTGATAGATCTTATCCAGGTCATATCTATTGACTATGAGGGACATTGCCCTGGGCCCTCTTCTCTTCCACCTGTTTCTATTGAGGGACCTCATCAGTTCTCATGGATTCAGACGTCATTTTTGTGCAGATGGTTCCCAGTGCTACTTACCCATTCATAGCCTCTCTGCTGATCTCTAGGCTGGCATCACCAATTGTCTGTTAGACTTTCCCTCTCCCTTTCTTCCTTTCCCCTTTCCCCTTTCCCCCTCCCCCATGCCTGCTCCTACCACTGAACATTCCAAACTGGGGCTTAGCACAGTGTGTAGCATTTAGTATAAACTTAACAAATGTTTACTGCTTGATTTAATTGTTTGATTGTTTCTGTTGCAAAAGAGCATTTGCTTTCATTACAGTACTTTTATTTGCACCAGTAATCTGGGGATGAGGTGAGGCTGGACCATTTAGTTATAAATTGCACAGAATAGCCCTGAGGGGGTGGGGAGGGGGAGAGAGAGAGAGAGAGAGAGAGAGAGAGAGAGAGAGAGAGAGAGAGAGAGAGAGAGAGAGAGAGATGTGCTATTGATACTGTTACAGCTTTGTTTATAAGTAGCAAATTCCAGGCCACTAAGTTTTAATTACTGACTCATCTGTTCTCTGAAGTTTATATCATTTGCTTTTAAAATTATGACTGAATTTGATGCTACCAGGAAATAGTGTGATCCTGATATCCTGATAGAACACTGGGGATTTCAGTGACTACAGTAAAATGCTACAAAGAGTCTCAAGGACCCCTGTAGAATACTCTGGGAATTCCTATGACCCCAACAGAATGTTTAGAGGTTTCCAGTGACCCCAGGAGAGCACTAACTCCCATAGGGATTCCTTGGCTGCCTATTTCTCTTTTTCAAGCTTTGATGTTCTGCTTTCTCTTTCATGATATTCTTATGGCCTGAGAATAAACTTCTTGCCTCTTCTGTTCCTTCTTTTGCAAATGATTTTGATAGAGAAAGTAGATTCATGGAAAGGATAGAGTATGCTAAGATGCGTTTACCATAAGGAAGGGAACAGGAAGATGTTATTATTTAATAGAAACCATTTCTTAGAGGAGGGCTGTCTGTGTACCTGTAATTAGTGACTGCACTTGGAAGAGGAGAGCTCTTCCACTCAGAATCAGCAGTAGATTGACCTCAGAAGGTACAAACTCCAAGTTTCAGCTTTTTATTTTTTGAAATAAACAATCCTTCCCCCACCCCCAAGACTTTGACAAGTATTCCTTTGATCATGTGTACTCTCTATGAGTGGGATGGCTCAGAATCTATTTCTTAGATCATGTCCAGGAGTAGGATGGCAATAATCTCAGATGATTGCTGTCTGTCCTAGAGAGAATGGACACGTTGGGCCTTTTTGTCCAAGGTGATATTGTTGGAGCCTAAAGTCATACACAGGTCTCCTGATTTCAACAGAAATTTTAACAAAGGCATACAATAGGGGTCAACTGATTATCAGCATGGTTCATAGGAAGTGAGCTTCACTAGAAGTCAGGGCACCAAATTAATACCAATCCTGACTCTTCTTCCTTCTACCTCTGTGACCCTGGACATGTCATTTAACATCTTAGGCCTTCTTGTACTACACTGGAAAGAAAGCACACTAATTCTGGAATTTGAAATTCTAACTGGGGTTAAATCCCTCCTCTTCCTCATTCTACCTGTGTGTTCTTAGGCAAGTTGCTTAGTGGTTTCTTTATCTGTCAAATGAAAGAGTTGGACGACATGGTGTCTGAGATCCCCTTCCAGTTCTGGTTCTATAATCCTCAGATTCACAGTATGGTCTCCCAGAGACCATTGAGGATAGAGCTTCAACTCTAGAAGTTGGCAAGGTAGCCATTGTAGAAGGAAGGTGTGATAAGAGGACACCTTTTAAAAGAAATGCATGCTTTTTTAATGCTAGAAAATTTCAGTTTCCATGACATGTAGATATTTATTATGTCATGTGCATGCATTGCAGTCAAAGTAGTATTGGTCATTGAGGCCTCTGAAAGGGCAGTGACCCAAAGGAGCCATTGGATGAACTAGCATCCTCTTGAGTGTGAAGAGCAGTAGATGAGAGAGAGACAGAGAGAGAGAGAGACAGGGAGACAGAGAGACAGAGACAGAGAGAGAAAGAGAGACAGAGACAGAGAGACAGAGAGTGTGTTTTCATAAGCTTGCTGGGAGGGGGCCTTTGCAGGGACACTGGGGAGATTGTAAGAGGAGCTGGAATGTTGTCCCAGTGTTAAATCTTGAAGCTGTTTATTGGTTTTAAGCCTTGAGGTGGAGTGTTGAGCTGAGTGTGGGGCTCTCCAGGGATTCAGATCAGTATTTGCTATTTAGGGTTATACAGATTTTTGTCTGAAGGATGGATATTTCTTTAACAGGAGAGCCCTCACTTTGGTATAATTGCTGTGATTGTAGATGGCACTGTCTGGAAGGTTGACATCTAATAAATCAGCACTGACAATGTATGTCAGTAGTTTTGTGGTAAATTCAGAGAACCAAAGAATGTCCGAAATGGACGAGATCATCTAATTCAAAGGGTCTTAACCTAGGGTCTGTGGATAGATTTCAGAGGGCCCATGAGCTTGAATGAGCAAAAAAATTTATAACTTTATTTTCACTCATCTTCAACTGAAATTTAGGATCTCTAAGAATTATTTTAAAATGTTTTTCTGAAGGGAGGGCAATGGGAGGAG
>CM053769.1:547025155-547052052 GCA_028658325.1 Potorous gilbertii
ATGGGGAGAAGTTGGAACTCTAAGTTTTAGGAACACCTGTAGAGTATTGTTCTTGCTACTAGGAAATAAGAAATGCAGGTCATGAGGAATAGAAAGTTATCTGGCCCTACAGGGCAAAAGAGAAGATGGGGACAAGGGAAGGGAGGGATGATAGAAGAGAGAGCAGATTGGTGATAGGGGAAATGAGAATGCTCAGTGTATTGGGGTGGGAGGAGGGGAGAAATGGGGAGAAAATTTGGAACCCAAAATTTTGTGAAAATGAATGTAAAAAGCTAAATAAATAAATTTATAAAAATAAAAAAAATAAAATATTTTTCTGAGAAGGGGTCCATGAACTTTCAGCAGATAGCCAAAGGGGTCCATGACACACATCAAAAATTTAAAAACTACTTTTCTCCAACTCTGTCATTTTACGGAACTAAGAAAGAGAATGAATTTCTGTAAGTTATACAGAAAAAGAGTGAAAGTGCTGGTATTCATCATTGTAATAGGAGTGCCCACACTACTGATATCACAGATTTGTCCTATGAAAAAGGTACAGTGTTAGTCTCTGTATCTCTGTCTTTGTCTCTCTCTAACACATATAATAATATGTAATATTATAGCACATAATATAATAACATTTAAAATAAGTTCTGACATAGACTCTGCTGCTTTCAAGGAACTTACAACCTAAGAGTGCTACATTTATTTATGTTTTATTGTTGTCTTTTTAAAATGTCATTTTAATTTCAAAATTTCTTTTACTTCTAGAAAAGACATTCTATAAAGTCATTCCTTACAACAATAAATAAAATAGAAAGAAAAAATAGTTCAGCAAAACTAATAAATACGCCAGCCAAGTCTGAGGTACACTGTCACATCTATTCTTTGGGACCAAGCTTAGTCATTTTAATTTTCAGTGATTATTCATTTGTTACTGTTCTTTCCATTTGCCTTTGTTGTAGTCCTTGTGCATATTGTTTTCCTGGTACTTCTTACTTTATTTTTAAATTAGTTCATACATGTCTTTCAATTCTTCTCTGTATTCTTAATAGTCACTTTTTATGATTCAATATTATTTCACTAGTTTAATATGCCAAAATTTGTTTAGCCATTCCCCAATCCAAAGGGATCTACTTTGTTTCCAGTTCTTTTGGTATAAAAAATGCTAGTATGTTGCTGTATGTGGGACTTTCCTTCTGGAAAGGCCTCCTTGGGGAATGTATCTAGTTTGGGAATCTCTTCGTTTATTTCCACAAGAAGAGGTATGTTTATTGTCAAAGATATGTACTCCATACATTGGTGGATACACAGAAAAGTAAGACAATCTCAGACTCAGGGGTCAGAGTGTATGGCAACGTGAATGAGATGCATTCCTTAAAAGAGGTGCAACGTTCTGTGAAAATTCAGAGGAGAGAGGGAGAGAGATCATTTCTGACTTAGGAAGGCAAAAATCAGAGAAATCTTAACAAACAGGTGGCATTTGATTTGGGACACAGAATAATTAGGGTTTTGATAAGGAAATATTTTGGTTTTTTAAATTATTATTTATATTTGTTTTCAGTGTTCTTCAATCATTTCCATATATCTTAGATTTTTCTCCTCCCTCTCCCTGTTCTCCCCTACCTCTCCCTCCCTCCCTGAGACGGCATACAGTTTTATATAGGTTCTACACATACATTCCTCTTAAATACATTTTCACTTTAGGCATGTTGCATAGAAGAATTAAAATGAATGGGAGAAATCATAAAACAAACCAAAACATAATACAAAGGAAAATGATCTGCTTCATTCTGTGATCGAATTCCTTTTATCTCTTCTTCAGTCTTTAGGTTCATCAACTCCAGCTGTTTCAAGTGATCCTTGTATGGCAATGTCCCTTTGCTGTCCTGGGTGCCCTTCCATGGAAATGATCCATTTTGGGAACATTCCTCCCTAGAATGAAACAGAAACCTGAAGAGTAGTTATTCATGCAAGGGCACAATTTATTAACTGATTTTTTTTCTCTCCAACAAGGATGGGAGGCCAAGATTCTGGCTCTGGGGAATTCAAGATTCATGGGGTAGGCTCTTTATTCATTTGCCTTGTTGAAGTTATGCCTGTGCACCCACTGCCTTCCCTCCCTCTCTCCTGCTTGCATGTTGAATCATCGACACCAACTCCTCCAGTAGTCCCATCTGAGTCAAGCCAACACCCAGTGTTGGGGCTGCCCTCTACTACACACCTTGTTTTCCTGGTGTGAGGTGGTTAGGACAGTGATCAGGTGATGACGACGTGCTGGGGAGGCCTCTGAGTGCTGCTTTGGCTGCCTTCAGTCTCAGCCTTAGCACTATCATAGGGAGAAGAAGCCAGATTAGGTGAACCAGCTTCCTGCCTCTTTCTTTTTTCCTCCTCCCCTGAAAACCAACTGGAAGTAGTGGCTGAAAAGTGTGGAGGGGGAAAATCTCCCCCACAAGTCCAGAGGATGAAAGGGAAGAAATTCTTTGGGAGCAGACGGGTGAGTGACATCTTTATAAGCCTGGTGTTCTATATAAATTATCTCCCTGAGGAGCTGCCACTTTGAAAGAGTGGAGGGGGAGGGCTGAAGGCTTTATTCTTATCCAGAGATAGCAGCTGGTAGAAAGAGACAGGCTAGGGATCTGCATGGGATTGGTGTAGCTCCTGCTGAACAAACACAGCGCTCAGCCCACCCCTTTCCCCACCCCTCCTCTAGCTGGGCCATCCTATCTGGTTTCCCCAGTGTACCTCCCCAAATCCAATGACTCCAAGCTTTGGCATCCCTACCCACCTCCTGCTGATAGGAACAGTCTCTGTTTGGCTTCTATGCTAATGGAATTAGTCACATCAGACAGCAGTGCAAACAGTGGGAGTCTGGTCCCAGGGTTTCCTCATAGGAGACTGCAGTGTTTCTCTCGGGTGCGTCTCTTTGCCCTTTGGAGAAACTCTTGAGTGAACTTGTTGGAACTGGGAGATGTTGGCTCTATTGATTCTATCTTGCTTAGACCCAGCGAACACTGAATTCCTTGTCTCCTGTGGTGCTTTTATTTTATAATACTGTGTTTTAGCCTTACTTGTATGGTTGGGGTGTGGGGGAAGGAGGAAGAGGACACTTAGATATTAGCTTGTTGGTAGAAAACAGTCAACAGATGAGAGAGGGGAAAATGGGGGGGATGGTGAGGGGGAAATGGTAAATCCCCCCTTCTCATCCAGTTTGGCTTTGAGTCATGAAGAAGGAAAGCTATGGGTTTACATGGGATTTACTGGGTATCTTGTGGTAGTTTGGTCCCTGAAGGGTTTCCCTTACTCATGTTCTGACATCTTTTTCTACAGAGATAGGTTGGAAAGTTATCCTTTGGGCCCTGTCAGTGAATGTCCCACTGGGCCATAGAGAATGCTTATAGGGAGCTCTGCTATGAAAGGTCCTTGGGGCCCCTGTGAGGTAGCAATAAATAATCTGTGGCTGGTGTGAAATGCTGCCCAGGGTTTGGCTCTGTCTTTCTGTCTGCTAATTAGGAGCCATTTATCTGGTGCCGAACAGAGCAAAGTGGCCAGTTCAACTCAGTTGGAGGGCTTAGGTCAAGGTCTGCCTGGAGAGTAAAGTAGGAAGGGGGGTAGGAAGAGGGAGGCATAAAAAAGTGGGGACATTTGAGCTAAGTAGGTAACATTCAGGTATATATATATTTTTTTCCTTCAAAACAGGAAGCAGTCAGTCTAGTGGTGGGAGCCTATGGTTCAGATGCCTAGAGAGACACAGGTTCTGATCTCGGCTGTTCATTCATTCTTCCAAGGCAGGGTCCAGTCCAATATCTTGTTCAGGCATCTGAAGGTGAGGTTTTTCCCATGACATTTCTCCCCTCCCAAGTGAATGCGTGTCCCCACCCCCCAGAATCTGACCCAGTTTTTGGTGGCCTGATTGATTCTCATGAAAAACACTGGGGGTCTAGAGAAAAGAATGTCTCTGTACAAATTAGATGAGTACAGAACAGGGCTTCTTAACCAATGACCTTGAATAGGAAAAAATATTACATCTTGATTTTCACTAACTTCTTAAAAAATGAATATTTCTTTCAAAGATTTTAAAAGCATTACTCTGAGAAGAGCTCATCATAGACTTTAACAAAGGAGTCCATGATACAAAAAAAGGTAAATAACCCCTGGTATAGAGGGTTCAAGGACTGGTCCTTAGTGATGATCAGGACCTTGTGGACCACAAATGTCTCTCACTTTAAGCTGCTGTAGGGAAGGAAGAGGAGAGGGTCAAACAAATGTTTGCACAGCCGATACAGGAGACATCATGGGCCTTATAAGACAGTGTAAAAGCCATGGGTTGGGAAAGGTAGAGTAGGGAATGTCAGCCCTGGCTGCTGAAAGGAGACCATGTAGGTTGGCATCAGATTTAGGAGCCAGGGCAGAGGTCCTGTTGATTATCTCCAAGCAGTGCTCTCTTTTCTTCTGATTCTGGAAGGTTCCCACAGGTTGGTTGCTTTAGTCTCAATTAATCCCCCTGCTACCCACCTGGGAGCCAAAGGGGAGCCAGAGGGGTCAGGAAACTGGTGCTCTGCCAGTGAAAGTGTGGGCGGTAGGCATTTGGATGCCAAAATGACTACTTAGGATGCCTGGTGTTTCTCCTCATTGTACACCTTTCCCATTGGCTCCAGGAAACACAATTCAGAAGGGGGTTAGGAGGACAAGCATTTTTTATTTCTTTGTGGATGGAGAAAAGAGAATGGGCATGTGCTCAAATTCAATAGCAAACATTTACAGAGAAATTACTAAACGGAAGATCCGATGCTAGGTAATGAAGGTGACTAGGATGGTGAAAAAACAGGAAAACCATCAGTTGAAAGAACGGGGCATATTTAGACTGGAGAAGAGATTTAGCAGAGGATCTGAGAGCTGTTTTCAAATATTTGAAAGTCTATCATGTGAAAGAGGTTCTAGCCCAGAGAGGAGAACAAGGAGAAAAAGTTAGAAGTTTAAAGAGAGATTTTTATTGGGTGTAAAGAAAAGCTTCCTGATGATTAGAGCTATCCAGAAGTAGACTGAATTGCCCCAGGAGACCATCAAGGAGAGACTGGGTGAACGTTTGTTGGGTTTTAGATGGGATTCTAAATTCTTCATAAAGAATTCATCTTGTCAGGTCTAAGTTGGATTAAATTGAAGTGTAGTTCCTACCAATTCTTAGAGTCTGTGAAACTGTAGAAGACAGTCTCTGTTGACTGGTGAAGGCCAACAATCACCCAGCTATGCTGGCTTCTTCCATGTCATTGTGTGCCCTTACCCTGTTTCTACCTCTTCCTCTGTGAAGAACAATCAATTCAGTATTGTCATTGCTAATTGAAAGAGGGTGACATTTAATTCATTCTCCCTTTGACTTCACCCTTCCTTGATCCGCATCCTCCTGGGATCTCTACCTATCTGTCCCTTAACTGTGTCATTTTTCCTTATTAGATTTTAAGCTCTTTGGGGGCAAAGACTGTCTTTCTTTGCCATTTAAAAAAAAATTCCACTGCTTAGCACAGTGTCTGGCACATATTAAGTAATTAATAAATACTTTTTCATTGATTGACTGATTCATTCCTTCACCTCAGAGAGATTATGGTTATAAATAATTGCAATCTGGCTTAATGTCTAGAGTGCTAGATATGGCATTGGGGAAATTTGGGTTTGAAGATACTTACTGTATGAAGTCATTCTATTGTTCTGGGGCTGTTTCCTCATCTATAAGACGAGGAGACTGGATTCAATGACTTCTTAGGTCTCTTCCACTTCTGAATCTTTGATCCTGTGATGCAACAAGGGGATAAATCAATACAATTCTAGGTAGAGTGGGATAAATCTTTTGAGGTAGCAGGTGTTAAGGGAGTGCAATTATTCCTTCCACATGGTACCCCTGTGATCTAGAAAAATCTGTGTAAAATTTTTTGACCCTCCCTTTGTACTAGATAAAAAGTCTGAATTTTTTCTTTTTCTTCTTTGGGGTATTTACAATACCTTATTTTAAAATTTAGGTTAAATATTTGGTCATAGGCTATCTGTAGGTCAATGTTAAATAAAAATACTATCCTTTGTGTGTTGTTTTTTTGATGTTCATGTTCTGTTTGCAAACTTTAATTTTTTGCTTATTTTAACTTTAGAAAAGAAATTGTATTTATGGTATTAAAAATAAAACATGTTGATATTTTACAATGCTATACATATATTTTATGCATTTCTGAGTTTCTGAACTTTTTCTGTATCATCTGCTAGCCTTTGTGTGCTGTTTGCAGCTTCCACAAACTTCCCCCCAAGTTCTTATTTAATTTCTTATGCCAACCCCGCAATATATTGAAATAGCAATGGGCAAAGTCTCGATGTAGAAGGGTTAACGGTACAGAGAAGTAAGGTCTGATTGAAGGGGGTAGGGTCGTGGGAGGGAAGGATAGGATCAAGGAATTCCATTCAGTTCAACAAAAATTTATCAGCATAGTGAACACAATGCTGTGCCAAGTTCTGGGGAAGATACCAAGTGTAAAGATGATGCATCTTGACACTTGCCTACCTTCTTGAAGTTTACAAAGGAGAAGTATCATTTGAGATGGATCTTTAAGGATAGGTGGGAGAGGAAAAGGTAAAGCTCTGAAGATTGGCAGGCACTATAGGAAATGTCATGACCAAATGCAGTGGACTATGGATAGTTCAGTTTGATTGAAATAAGAAATGTTATGACCAAATGCAGTGGACTACGGATAGTTCAGTTTGATTGAAATATTGGTATATAATGATGAATGGTGTGGGTAAGGGCTGCAGAGGTAGGTAAAGATCCAGATTTTAGAGTTCCTCCAATGCCTGACTGAAGAATGTGGCCCCTCCCTGTCATTCTCTCTTTGTGGCCATCTGTCCGCCATTCTGCTATGTACCTGTCTTCTTGTCAGTGTTTGCTGTCACTCTCTCAATATGTCCATTTCCTTGTCTCTGTCTGTTTTTCTTAGTTGTGCTTTTCTGCCTTCATGTATTTCTCTTCCTCCTCCTCACTCCCTGAATCTGTAAAAAGGTCAAAGATTCTGAGCTCTCTGATGGAGGAGGGATAAGGGTTGGTTAGCACTTGAGCAGAGCTGAAGATGAGCACGCACCCTTTCTGGGGATGGAGGCATGCCCTTGAAGGACTTTTAATTAACTCTTCATATCCAAAGAGCTTGGCTGCAGATACCGCTTTTAAGACTGTATGATAGTTTTGAAAGGAAATCTTCATCTGGTTGCGTAGGGAAAGAGAAGAAATTTAAAGTCTTTTTGAGGCAGGATTTTTTTGAATGTTTTACATATCTGACTATTAATTTCTTGACTTCTGTTTAGAGTAAGACATCTCCAATTTTTCAAATTGATACCTACTCCAAGGCTGTGGTCACACCACTACAACCCTCAAGGGCTGTCTATGGTCTAGATTGATAAGGAATTGACTAGGATGCAACTAGTCGAGGACACCCCTGAAGAGCGAGCCCCGGCATGTAGAAGGCAGGAGTTCCCCGAGTCTGGGCTGTACGTGGGTGGCAGGTCACAAATCTTCAGCCTCAGCTTCAGAGTCCTGTTCTACTGCCTCACCCCAACAGAGTGAGTGAGCAATTGCCATTCCTTAGAGGCCCCTCCTCATGTGACTGCTCTTCCTGCCTGAAATAGTTGAGTTGTGTGCACTCGCCTAGAAAAGGGAGTGGTGCCTGTTTGGCCAGGCATGCCCAGAAATAACCCAACAGCTGTTGGGGATCTGTGTCAGTCTGGGCATTGGGAATATATGAAGGGGGGATTGTTTCCTCTCTCCTTGACCAAGGGGGGAATGCCTAGGGCTATCATGGGAATCAGGGCTGAGCTACTTATGTTGGCCAGTATGTCTATATTCAGTAAATCCCCCAGGCTTCCTGATAGTGATTTGTCATCAGAATTCTAGGTTCATATCTTAGATTCTCCATAAGCTAGCTGTACGGGACATAGATTGGGAAATGACTTCCTTTTTGTAGATCTCAGTTTCCTCATTTGTAAAATGAGGGTGTTAGAGTACAGCATGGTATTTCATTTGTTCTGAAGTCAAAGGACCTTGGTTTGAATGCCGCTTTTAATTCATACTATCTGTATAGCCTGGTGTAAGTCACATTAACCTCCCTGAGGGCCAGTTTACTCATCTGTAAAATGAAGGGATTAGACCAGATGTGCCTCTGAGGTCACTTTCAGCTCTAGATCATGACTTTTCATGTTTCAAGTTCTATGATCCTTTGGGTCCTATTCTGCTGGGTTAGGCTTTGGGGTGAGAATGGGAATATAAAAGAAATAGAAGATGGATTTCCTGTCCACTGAGGAGCTCACTGCTTTATTGAATAAATTAAGACTCACACAGAGGAAAAGAATCAGATTTAGAACTGGAAGGGACCTTAAAGCTCATTTTGTACAATCCTATTTATTTTCTAGATAGAGAAACTGAGGCCCAGAAAGGTGATATGACTTAACCAGGATCACATGAGTAGAACATGACAGAGCCAAATTTTTAACCCTTGTCCTTAGACTTTGGTAGCTGGTTCCATAGTACCATGCTGCCTCTGATAGCAAAGATTGTTTTATTGGTCTGTAACTTCATTGTCATGGATACCACCTTTACCCATACAAATCCTCTATAATTTAGGAGAAAGGAATATATAAAAAAGCACTTTATTAACCACTTACTATGTTTCAGGTTTGGTGCTGAAGATACTCCCCTCAAGGAATTTACATTTTAATGGTAAAGGGGTATGGTGGACAGAGGAGGGAGTTTTAGTCTGGGGAATCACTAGAGGTGGCAAGTTGGTCTATATTACATGCCCTTTTGAGAACTAATGGTATTTATTGGAGTACTTTGTCTAAAGAAAGTGGTAAAAAGTGGGGGACATGAGATGTAAGGGGAAGTTTGTCCCTCAGGATAGCTAGGTACTCTTAGAGAGTTGCTTTGGCCAGTATTTCGTCATCCTGCCAGTCTGGTGATGAGCTTCTCTGAACTGAGCTGGGCCAGTCCTTTGGAAACAGACATATAGTCCATCACTGGGTCCTAAGTTTAAATCATTAGAACCTGTCAAAGCTTGTGGTCCACTGGGAAAATCCTAGGTACCCCAGGGTCATCTCCAAGTTATGATGAAGCTTTGGAGCAGGACTTTAATAGAGGTGACCAACCCAGAGTTCCAGGTTAATGATCTGTTATTAACAATACCAAGTGATAAATAAATGCTAAGGTAAGTGGTGAGAGGCAGTGTAGTGTAGTGGATAGAGAGTTGAACTTGAAGCCACAAAGACCACCACTCACCCATATTGGCTGTTTGACTTTACTTCTCAATGCTCTGGTTAGTTCTCTAAGAGTGTAAGCTGCAGAGAAGGCACCAACCTGCACCTATTCTAGCACAACAGAGGGAATTTCCTCATCTGGGAATCATTCTACTAGTGAAATCTCAGATGTCATTCTTTGTCTCCCTGAGCTAAGTGGTGAAGACATGGAGAGCTGTTATAGCTCATAGGAGCAAATGGTGTCTGAGCTGGGCTTGTCATGGAAGCCTTCCTGGAGAAGATATTACAACAGCTGGGTCTTGAAGGATGGGGATGATTTAACTAGGAAAAGGAGAGTGGGGAGGCCGTGCCAACAGTATATAGGAAATGGGAGGCAGGAATACTATCTTTGTAGAAGTAGCCTTAGGTCTGTTCTTGCTCCTGTCCTCTTTTTGTTATGCCCCTGATACACAGTATTATTAGAGAAGCCAGGGAAGAATAGGAGGGAGAGGGAAGGTATGTCTTCAGCTCTACAGCCCCAGCCAAAGTGCCTGTCACATTCCCCCTTGGTCCTCTCAGACTTGAACTGGATTTTCCAACAGCCTCACCCTCCCTATATGCCTCCATAAACAGAAGCAGTGTGCATGCGTGCATGTGTGTATGTGCACATTCAAAGGCAGGTACATCCCTTCCGGTAACAGTGGGATGGAATATACAGGTGATTTCACCCATAAAATTGGATGAGTCCTCCCAGCTTAAACTCTGGCTGCTCATTCTCACCTCTTTTTCTACTTAATTCTCAAGGGCAAATGAATTCTGGACTGAATAATAGGGCTTCCAGGACACTGAGGAAGATGCTCCTGGCCATAGCTTAGGGCTAGTTTTCTTTGCTTGGAATGTTGGACTGATATTATCCACGTATGCAGATAGATCCTGGGTATTTCCTTTCAGAAGAGGTTTTCCCACTGATGCACTTTCTGAAACCTATTGAGGTTGCTTGATCTTAATGCTTGTATGACTTGAGGCATGTTGTTTCTTCATTCTAGCAAATGACTTCATTGTTTCATCTATAAAGTTAGAAGTTGAATAAGATTGACTTAGGACCTGTCCCAACTCTAAAATTCTATGATCTTAGGGAGTTGTCAACAATAACTCACATTTGCAGAGGGCTTTAAGGTTTACAAAGTGATTTCTTTGCAACAGTCCTTCAAGATGGGTCATACAAATCTAATTCCCATTTTGCAGATGAGGAAACTGAGGCTCCAAGAAGTTAAATAGTTTCTCCATGGTTACATAGCTAGGAAATGTTTTAGGCAAGATTTGAACTCAGGTCTTCTGTCTCCAAGTTTGTCCCTCAGGATAGCTAGGCATTCTTTATTAGTAACAGTAGAGCCAAGTAGCACTTGGAATAGGTGGAATAGGCGGTTGCTTATGGAAGATGAATTCTAAAGTGCTGAGATGGTCTCCTTTCCCCCAAAGAGCTCCCTCTTCCACTATTTAGGGAGTCCTTCATTTGGAATAAGCACTCTTCTCTTTCTCTGTCCTCTTTTAAAATTCATATTTCTCATCTTGGATGACATTTTAAATTAAGTTCTGAGAGTGAATTATTTTATCAGAGAGGGTAGGATGCAGTTGCTAGGCATCAGCCTGGAAAGAAAGGCTCAAAGGGCAAGTGTGAGGATGGAACTTAAACTTAGCTACTTAGAAATTCTGCCAAGAGTCAGTCCTAGCTGTGACTTCTCCTGCTCTTTCTTTTACGCATGGTCACATTCACTTTTAAGACAATTTTAAAAAATATTTTATGGGGGAGGAGATTAGTGTGACTATTTTCAAAGAACAGAGAAAAGATATAAAATTATGGAATGTTAGAGCTGGAAGAGTCCTTTGAAATTTACTCTAACCCCCTTCATTTTGCATATGAGGAAACTAAGGCGCAGAAATGAAGTGACTTAATAATATTAATTATCATTAATTAATATTAATATTAGCTAACATCTATATAGCACTTTAAGGTTCACAAATATTATTGCATTTGATCCTCACAGCAATTCTAGGAGGTAGATACTGTTATCCTCCACATTTTACAGATGAGGAAACTGAGACAGAGTTTAAATGCCCAGGATTGCACAGTAAGTGGCTGAAGCTGAATTTGAACTTCCTGACTTCAGTCTCAGCAGTCTATCCACTGCATCACCCAGATGCCTTAGCAAAGATTAATCACATTGTTAATTACTAGCAAACTAGAACTGAGGTCTCCTGATGCCCAAGTTAATGTCCTTTCCACTATATCATACTATCTTCTGTGACCATCCTCTTCTTCTCCCACTCTTGAAGAATGTCTCTGTACCTAATGAATAAATTTTAAATGATTGGAAACTGGCTGATTACAAAATTATGAACCTAAGCACTTTTCCTAATGTACTGCTAATTGAAGCGTTCATATTATAGTTCAGGACCTTCACTCCAGCAGGAAATTACAGCAGTTCACCAGTCTCCCATACGGTTGAACTATCTCTTCCATGTCCATGCAGTCAACCAGCCTGAAGGGCTTCAGTGGTAATGTGGTTGTTCTATCATTAGAACACCCATTTTGACCCTAGTCTCTGGCAATGGGGAGGGATTTGCACTGAGCTCTTCATGTTCTCTTGCCTGGTCTCCCTTTGTGACATTTGCAAAATGGTCCTAGGGTCAAATATAATAATGACAGCAGCACGAATAACACCTGTAATTTATAGAGCACTTTAAAGTTTGCAAAGAGCTTTGCCAATGGCATCTTATTTCACCCTTATAATAATCCTGTAGATGATATTACCCCCATTTACAGATGAGGAAACTGAAGAGGGCAAGGATTTGACATTCAAAGTTCCTCACATCCTGACTTGTTCCTGATTTTCCATTCTTCTTATAAATTACTCCCCCAGAGGCTTTCTGTGGTCTGAGCATACTGGCCTACTTGCTATTCCTCACATACAATGTCCTAAAATGCTCTCCTTCTTCACCTTTGCCTCTCAGAACTACAGTTTAGCTCAAGTACTACCTTCTGGCAGAGGTCTGTCCTGGTCCTCCCAGCTACTGGTGTTTTCCCTTAAAGGTCACCTTGTATTGGTTTTACATATATTTTACATGCTTCTTGTCTTCCCTACTAGAATGTAAGGTCCTTGAGGGCAGGAACTATTGTAATTTTTGTCTTTATATCCCTGTAATTTTGACCTGTGCTTGGAACAGGGGAGTTGTTTAATAAATGTTTACTGATTAAATAATTGATTGCAACAATCTGTGGCTGTGAGAGAATATGTCTGTCTATGAAGATAACCAGACTTTGGTATTACATGAAGTTCTTGTCTAGTTTTGTAAAGCCTAAAAACTCGATTTTTTCCCATCAGATATGAAACTACATCAGTAGTTATCCATCCCTGATTCATTGCTACTCAGAATGTTAATGGTCCACAGTAGGTGGGTAGAGGTAGATAGATAAAGAGATAGATAGGATGGATAGATTGGGTCTCTACTCTCAAGGAACTTTCATTCTAATAGAAAGACAAAAGAGGAAAACTAGAGGGGAAGTGGGGAAGGAAGGGGTGGTAGGAATGTGGTGAGTTTGCTGAAAGACAGCCATGGAGTGTAGTCATTCTCTGGAGGAGCTAGTTTTCCAGCCTTAGTAGAGGTGAAACAGACCCAAGAGTGAACCCAAGGGGAATGAAGTATTTGTTAGAAGCTCATTTTGGGAAGAATGAGCTTTCAGGTTAAACTAAGGATATTTAGGAGATCTGTCTTGAAGACTGGTAAAAAAGCTAATTCATTATGGGAGTCAGCCAGGCAGCCTGCTATTTTAGAGAAGACAGTAAATGGGCATTGATGTAAATGATATAGATTCAGTTGATCCCTGGATTACTATTTGTATGAATTTAGGCAAGTCAGATTAGACTCTTGGATCTTTAATTTCCCCATCTGTAAAATGGGAATAGTACTTGTTCTACTACTGTAGTACTGTAATTGTAGTACTTTGTCCTACTTGGTCCACTGGGTTGATAGTTCTCTGTAGACTGTATAAAAGAAAGCTTTCAAGATCATCACCTCTAACATATGAGGCTAATTTCAGGACACTGAGATTCCTCCCCCATCCCCAACTTCTCTTACAGTCTCCGTCAGAGTCCTAGGTTGGAAGGACCATGGTTGGGGTCAACTCAGGGTAGCTTCAATGATGTTATTATTAACAGCAGCATTTATAAGAATACTTTTTATTAGTGCAGTACGTTTAACTCCTCTGTTAGGCATTTAAAATTCTTCTTTTGGTTCCAGCCTCACTTACCAGATCAATCTCATATTACTCCCCTCCTTCATTCTATGTATAATTCAGCCAGATTGGCCTACTGGCCATTCCCTGTACATGAAATTCCATCTGCTCCATTCCTTTGTCTTTGCATAGACTGACCCATCTTGCTGGAATGATTTCTTTTCTCACCTTCTGCCTCTTGGAATCCCTAGCATCCTTCTTGGTTCAACTCAGTACTCGCTCTTCTCAGAGGCCTTTCCTAATCCCCTGAGTCCTTAGTTCTCTATCTCCTCTCAAAAATAAATAGCTTTGCATTTATTTTGTGTCTACTGTGTATTTACATGTTTGTGTATATATTCTTTTCCCCTAGTCAAATGTAAGTTCTCTGGTGCCAGGTATTGCTTTGTTTTTGTATTTGTTACCCCACCAGGTGTGTGGTACATAGTAAAGGAATATAATTAAGTCAACAAGCATCTATTTAGTGCCTGTTATGTGCCAAGCACTGGGGATACAAACAAAGGGAAAAACCGTCCCTCCTTCCCCTCAAGAAGCCCACCTTCTAATGAGGGAGACAACATAGAAACAGCTGTGTAAGAGAAGATGTGGGAAATAGAATTGGAGTCCCTATCTTTAAGAAGCTCATTAGTCAACCAACCAAGGCAGTAGAAGATGTCATTTGATCACAGACTGTTTGAACAGAGAGAAAGCAATCATTCAATCTTTTCATTTTGCAGATGAAGAAACTGAGGACTTGAGAGTGGAAGAAATTTGCTCAGACTCAGTGCCTTATGAACAGGACAAAGTATAAGGCTTCATGACTTAAGTGGTGGGGAGGGATTATTTCGGTCTGGGTTGGTCAGGGAAGATTCCTAGGTTAGGCGGGACTTGATCTGAATCTCAGACGATCTTTAGCAAGGTGGATTCCAGGTGTGGGAGAATTCCCCTTGTGTACACTGGGGGATAGTGAGAACTTGCCTGAAGCAGAGAGTGTGTATTGGAGGAGAAGTAGGACCTGAAGTCCTTGAAGAGAGGCAGACCCACAGACTGAATCCTTCTTTTCTAAGCTCACCCATTTCCTAAACTATAAACTCGCTCTTTTTACCTTGTGATTTCCTTGATCTAGGTAGGTCAAATTCTAATTTCTGGGTCAGGATAAAGAGAAGACCACCTCAGCCTGGAGGGGAGTAGAGTACATATCTTTAAGAAACATCCTGCAGTCAGCATTACGAGGATGAAGCTGGTGTTTTTTTCCCTCCACTCCAGTGTTTTTATTTTTTGGCAGGAGATACCTTTGCCCAGAAGGGAAAAAAAAAAAACAAAACTCATTAAACTGAGCAAGCTCTGCAGCTGGGGGCCTGGCAGGCAGTTTGAGCAGAGTGTGCCTGTTCCCTTAGCGTGGGCTGCTTTACGAGGCCACAGCTGGCAACTTGTCCCAATTTTATTTTTTCCTCCTGAACTTTGCCTTTTCCATCTGGGATCCTCCCTTTTTATCCCCCCCAACCCCCAGCATAGAGAGACACCCTTTACATCCATGACTGAACATGGACTTGGAAAGAATATGTCATAGCAGAAGGCCAGTGACATCCCATCAACTCCTAGCTTTGGGAAGTCGTCATTGTTGCTGGAGTCAGGTGCTGGAGAAGTTCCTGGTCATTAGCAACCAAAAAGTTGATCTTTATTGCTAGCCCCTACCCTATGGACCTATTCAAGCTAATTAGTTAATCCAGTAAGATAGACTATTACTCTGAAGAAGCCAGTGCTTGAAACAAGCTACCCCAGTAGTATATCATAGGTATGCCTTTGGTTACAAAGGACAGATTTCCCGACCTTGTCTTGCCCTTCTTCCTTTCCTACCTTTCCACATTTACTCAAAATGTGCCCTATGTCTGCAATGTTTCCTCCTACTATGTACCCTGGAACTGAGTCTCTTGCCATTTCTGATGAAATCCTACCCCATCCTTCAAGGTCTCATTATAATCATGTCACCTCTTCATGAAACTTTTGTTTTACAAAAGTAGATTTTATTACTACATTTTCTTTATAGATTTGGTGCTGTACTCCAATCCCTCCCCCAGAGTCCAATGAAGTTCTCTCTGTCTTTCCCTTCCAGCTAAAAATAATGTCTCTTCTTGGATCTAATACTACCCCCCATCTTTTCTGTGCACTCACTACATGAAGTATATGAATTTATGTGTATGTCTTCATTTCCATACTAGATTGTAGTTTCATCCCTGAATAAAGAGACTATCTTATTTATCTTTATGAACGCCAGAACTGGCCCAGAACCATCACAGTTAAACATTTGTTGGATTCAATTTAACTGTTTAGTAGTGGGGCTCATACCTACAACTGGCAGCTCCAAGTGAAGACTCTACAAGGGTAGGTTCATGATCCTTGGGGCAGAGGAAGGAAAAAATATCCTTGTCAGAGGATAGTCAGGGGATCCAAGACATCCTAGTCTGCTTCCTTTATCTTGTGTATGTTTTTATTTCTTTAAATATTGAAAAGTAATTGAAATAAGTACAACATTGAGTTTTTTGAGAAGTGAGTACTGCCCTCCCCCCACCCAGTACTACTTTTCTCTCTTCTGTTTGCTTTGCCATCAAAGTAGTTCTCAGTTCATCATGCCTCTATTAGGAAACCTTATCATCTTGCAAGATCCGATTAGCCTTGGCACTTACATCTCATGAGTAGTACTCTGCCCCTTTGACTGGAGGGTAGAGTCCTGGACTCCTCCACCTTCATTTAAGATCAGACACTTCCTCAGATATCTCCTTCTTTCCCACCTGGTTATGCTTATTCTGGTTTCTTTCACTTCATCATCTTCTTCCCCACTTTTCCCAGCACTTAGCAGGCACTTAGTGTTTATTGACTATTAATGACCATATACTCTGAAAATTGGAGGTTCTGTGAGAGATGGCACATCTCCTTAACTCTGAGTTCTAGAAAAAATGATAGGTTTCTTTCTATTTGTGCTCTCAATAGTGATGGTTGTGGACAATAGATCTGAGATCTTTTCTCTTTGCTTAGTCACCTACCTTCTTTTATGAACCCTAGTTTATAAAGACTCCCCCCCGCCCAAATGTCAGAAGTCACCTTGGTCCTCACATTTCCTTCTTCAGTTCTTTTCTCATATACTGTATTTATATGTCAGTATGTGAGTGCTTCATTCGTTAAAAAATATTTGCTGAATATTACCCATGCATAATGTATTCTGCTAGACAGTGGGGGAAGAGGGAAGAGATTAAAAAAGAATTAAGAGATGGTTCCTGTCTCAAGAAGTTATTGTTCAGTTTAGAACAGTCTAGCAGGGAGTCAACCAAGACCACCATTTCCCACCCCCTCCCCCCAAAAAACCTCAAACTATTTTTGCTTCTACTACCCAACTACAAAGAGTTGGTTCTATACTAAATAGTTCTTACTTGTCCAGAGGCTCTACCTTGGAGCTGCCATACCTAAAGAGCTCTCTAATCTCTTGCACTGTTGTCTTTTTCTTATTCTGTGAAATGTGGTGATGTTATCCTTGCTGTAGAAATAAATAGTCTTTGGGGAAGGAGGCAGGCCTAGAAAGACTTCATGTCCAAAGTCACACAACAGTAAGTGTTTGTTATTGTCTTCCTGTCATTTTCAGTTGTGTCACTCTTCATGACTCTATTTGGGGTTTTCTTGGAGGAGATACTAGAATGATTTACCATTTCCCTCTCCAACTCATTTGACAGATGAGGAAACCGAGGCAAACAGGGTTCAGTGACTTGCTCCAGGTCACACAGCATCTGAGGCTGGATTTGAACTCAGTAAAATTGAACCTAAGTACTTGAACCCAGCAGAATCATCCAAGGAACAGCTTTAGGCTTCATTGGAAATTTGTTCAACCTCATTTTTCTAGAACTTGTGATGATCTTGGGCCAGGAGGCAGTCATCAGTTACGGGGAAGGGGTGAGTGGGTGGTGTTTAAACAGAACTTTTGGCTATTTCTAAGGGGAAGTAGAGTGCTCTCTGAGATAGAAGCATTCAAGATTGACTCAAAAATCAACCCAGAGTTGGAGAGACCTCCTTAATTCTTCCTCTCCACACCCTCCTTTTGAAAAAGAGGTGATTCTTTAGGGAAGTGGGATCTTCTCTCAATTATTCTTCCACTCTCATTGGCTTCAGGGCAGGGCCATAAGTGGCCTGACCTGTTTGGAACTGGGATGAAACTAGGAAAGGTGAGTATCTGAGTGGGGGAGAATCCTGTCTCAGTGTCAAGTGGGGCAGACTTGTCAGGAATACTCGATTTGAGTCAAGACCTGCATTTGAATCTTTGCTACATTTTTGATATACTTTCATCACCTGCAAAATGGGGTTGGGCAAATCAGAAGTGAATTTGGATCTATAATCTCTAATGCCCTTCTAGTTCTGAATCTTATCATAGGCTCAGGAATGGGAACCAGTTAGGGGGATAATTCCAAATTCCTGCAGTGCGGACCAACAATCATGTTATGTCCAGCTGGGCTCCATCCTGGCTGCTCAGTCAATAACTTTCCCTTATTGATCCACTTCTTTGTGGGAGGGTAGCATTTGAACTCACAGTAGCTAGGAACTAGTAGCACACAGGAGGCTCTCTGGTCATTCCCTTCTGATCATTAACCAAGATTGAAAGTGTGCTATGCAAATAGATGGTGGGGAAAGAGAAGGAAGGAAAAGCTGGGGTTTATTCATACTTGATATTTGTGGCTGCTGCTTAAGTCCAAATTTAGGGGTCCCCTAAAAAGGGAATATCATCATTTTTCCTTCCCTTTAATTGCCTAAAGACTTGGAAATTCCACAAAGGACATTGTAAAAGAGTGGGAGTAAAAATTCTCTAGCATTTTGTGGTATAGTGAAAATAGCACCAGATTTGAACTCAGAGGGGCTGCAGCTTTGACTACCTTGTATGACACTGAGTAGATCTCTTAATTGCTCTGGGTTCCTCACCTATAAAATGAGGGGTTTGAATTAGGGGATTTCTATGATCCAGTGAGCTGACTGATGGAAGGAAGTCAGTGTTTTCAATGGAAATTCTCTAGGCTAGGGAAACCAGGGAGCTTTTCCAAGGATTCTCTTGCTCCCCAATTCTATAATGAGTCTCCCGTCCACCTCAGTTCACAGCAATTTCTCTGTCTTCTGATCTCCTACAGCTCTTAGTGTCTATGTTACTCACTGGACACAGTTCTATTCTTTGTTTTCCTTTCTTTTAGTGTTTGAACTCAACTAGATTGTGAGATCAGATCAGATCTTTGCCTTCTGTCTCTCTCCCTATGTACTAGAACAGGGCTGGGAACATTGCTAGCACTCTCTAAGTTGTTCCAAAATGAATGAAAAAATGAATAAATAAATAAAATGAATGGAAAAAATAGATGGATGCTATTTAAAGTTGAAGGAAATGACATAACTTTTGACTGGCTACTCGAACCATGATCTGGACCAGGTCCTGCATCTCTGCCCTGTAGCACTGAATCACTAGGCTCTATGAGTGGAACATCATTGTGGTTTCTTTTGTGGGAAAGAGGTTTTGGGTCACTATTGGACCTGGTTTCAGGAAGATCTTTCAGCTCTAGTATCACTTTAGGCACTTAATAGCTGTTTGACTGTGATAAAGTCCCTTAACTTCTCTCAGCCTCAGTTTCCTCACCCATAAAATGGAGATAACTAGAATCTACCTCTCAGGGTTGTAATCAAGCTCAAATCAGATGACATATGCAAAGTGCTTTGAAAATGTTGAAATGCTATATGTGTTCAGCATTGTCATCACTATGTTTTTCCTGCTATGATAATGGGTAGTGTGAGCATCCTAGGAAGTGAATAGATTTGGAGAGGGCACAGTGCAGACTGGATGAGGATCACTGAGACTACTTCACTGACCAATGGGGAGTGACTCCAGCGGGTGGTGGGGACGGTTCCAACTGCAGCAGTCTCTACATAAGCCTCAAGAGTGATACCCCTTCATGAAAATCACAGTCCCCCCTGCCATTGGTGCAGCTCTTTATGCTTTCAAAGGGCTCTCACCTCATCTTGTTGGATCCTTTTAATATTCTGAGTATCCTTATTTGACAGATGAGATGATCAAGGCTCAAGGAAGCGATTTGATTTGCCCAAGGTCACACAGCATTACATATGCCAGGCTCCTGGACTCTTTTTATCATACCAGATAGAAATGACCTCTCCTTAGAGTGAGAGGCTCAAGTGTTGTGTTAGGAGAGTAGGCGTGTGTAATGAGGCTAGCTGGGATGCATTAAGAGGGAGGCTACAGGAATCAGAGACCTTAGTTCCGTTTGCTGTGTGACTTGTAAGACTTCCAAGATTTCTGGTGGAAACTTTTTCAGGCTGTGAGGAGGTCCCTCCTTTGGGGATTACACCATCCTTTCAGTTTCTGTTTTCTTCCCTTTCTTTCGCTGATCACATTGGACTGTCAGTCACGAACTGTGCCATGTTTAATTTGCAATATATCCCAGGGGCTTTCCCACCCTATCAGCTGTTCAGAAAAGCTAAAGCTGAATAAAGCTTCCCCAGTCTCAGCCTTTCCTGTCACATCAGCTGTCTTTGCTAGGGCTCTTCAGTTCAAGTTGTTAAGCTTGACAGTATCCAAGGTGTGTAACTTCTCTCCTAGCCCCTTGCTCCCTCTTGCTCTGTGATATTCAGTCACTTTGTAGCAATGGGGATTATGGGCAGAGATCCAGTAGAATTAGGAGTTTATTTTACATGAAATCCTCCACATTCTGCCTCCTAATCTGAGGATTTGTAAGAACAGGTGAGGAGTGGGAGCAGAGGCCCTGATCTGTTGGGGATATCTTTATTGTGATCTGTGGGTGCTCCTATCTGAGCTGATAGTTAGTAATGGGACTGGAATGTTTTGTGGGTGCTGGGTTTGAAAAGCAAGGATTCTTATGGGGTTGACTCCATTCAACAGACATTATGCACTTACTCTGTGGAGGGCATTGTTAAGTGATAATTTTACAAAGATGAAAAACAATACAGTCCTCATCCTTGCGTGTTTTACAGTGAAACAGTGGGGTAAGGTATGTCTACAAGAAAGTGTTGAGAGTGTCCCTCACAAAGGGCTTTCAGAACTTTAAGAAGGGACTGGATTCATTCAACTCCAGAAGTCCTTATGGGGAAGGGGTATGGTAGTTCATTCCGGCATAGGAAGACGTTGAATTTAGAAGAGGGTAGATGAGAATGAAGGTCCATGAGTGGGCTGATTTGGCAGGAATCTAGCGTATATGAAGGGAAGGAATAAACATTTATAATGGAGTTTATATATCTTCAAATATAGCTTATATTTATAATAGCGTATCTAGGGCCTACTGTGGGGCAGCTAGGGGGGCTTGGAGTAGGAAGACTCATCTTCATGAATTCTAATCTGACCTCAGATACCTACTAGCTGTGTGACCTTGAGTGTGTCACTTGACCTTGTTTGCCTCAATTCTTCATCTGTAAAATGAGCTGGAGAAGGAAATGGCACTCCAGTATGTTTTCCAAGAAAACCCCACCCACACAGGGTCATGGGGTCATGAAGAGTCTGACGTGAGTGAACAACATGGTGCATACTAGGTTCCTGGCACTTGGCTAAGGGTTTTATAAATATCATCTCATTTGATCCTTACAGCAACCCTGAGAAGTAGGTACCATTGTTATCCCAGTTTCACAGTTGAGGAAACTGAAGCAATCGGGGGTCAAATGATTTGCTCAGGGTTACATCGCTACTAAATGGCTGAGATCAGATTTGAACACAAGTTTCTCTAAATCCAATCCCGTCACTCAGTCTATTGTACTACCACTTCTCAAGGGAAGTAGTTTGAACAGAACTGGAAAAGTAAATTGAAGCCAGATTGCTGGAAGTGTAGAAGGGGCAAGTTAAATGCCTGAATATACTTTATTCCAGAGACTATTGAAAGTTTTTGAGCAGTGAACCAATGTGTAAGAATAGTATGTTAGTAGCAGTAAGCCAACAGTGGTATCAAGAATGGATTGCAGAGGAGAGAGGGTGAAGGCTGAAAGATGATTTAAGAGACCTTTAGAATAATGCAAGGGAGTGTCTCCTCTAGGGTTTTGGCCATTGGGAATGGAAAGGAAAGAAGAAACATGCAGGATTTTTTTTGAAAATTGAATCAACACTTGACACCTGCTTAGAAATTCAAACATGTTTGTAGGCAAGGGGGAAAGATCCAGTGGAGAGAGAGAGAGTGAAGGTACATGAGAGAGACGACATAGAGGAAGGTCTTTGTTCTCTGAGAGCCAGAAGAAGAAGGAAAAGGATGGATGAGGATTTGAAGAGGTCTAAGAGGAGAGCCTTGATCTTATCCAGAAAGCAAGAAATGAAGTTTTCTGCTGAGAGTAATAGTGAAAGTGTGGGCTTTGGGGCTTAAGGGAGGTTAAGAGCAACTAACATGCAGAATGACATAGAAAATCAAATTTCTTATTGGCTCAGTCTGTGGAAATTCTTGCTACTGATGCAGATCAGAAACTTCTGTGGGATTTAATAGTCTTAGAGTGTTGTCCAGAGTACCAAAAATTGAAGTGACTAGCCCATGGTCATTCAGGGGTGGCAGAATCAGAGTCAAGACTTGAACCCATAAACTTCTGACCAAAATCTAGCATTCTGTCTCCTGTGGTAGACTGCCTCTCAAAAGCAGTTGTAAATAAATGAAAGGATTACCTTGCAACAGTGAGAGCCTGTTAAGATTAGATAGTATAAATCTGTAGTGAACTCTTGTCAGCGGAGTTCTGTGATTTCCTCCAGCTGTGTTTGGTAGTTCAGCTGAGTTCAATTCAACAAACGTTGATTAAGACCTTAAAACTGTGTCCAGGAGTGGAACATGTGGATAAGCCAGGACTGGAATGGGAAAAAGTCAAGTAACACCATGTGGTAATTATCTGGGCTTGCTTGCCCTCAATTTGGAGTTTCTGTACCAGCAATAAGGGTGAGGAATATTTTGGGGAGTTCCTCTTGTGAGGTGGATGATGAAAAACCTCTCGGAAGTCATATGATAATAAATCTAGTAAGAGCTGTGTTCTTTTCACTCCCCTACTCAAATAATTTCACTGCCTTCCTGTTTATTAGAAGATTAAGGAGTTAGCACTTCTTAGCCTGATGGTATTTAAGACTTCCATAATTTAGCCTCAACCTACCATTCTGATTTTATTTTCCATCACTCATTAGATTTTAAGTTCCTTGAGGATGGGGTGGGTATGTGTCCAACATATTTTTGTACTTTCAGCACGTAGTATGCATTTTATCCTTACAACATTTTACAGATGAGAAAACTGACAGCGAGACTAAATGATTTGCCTGGAGTCAGTTACACAGCTAGTGAAGAGTCTGAAACCATATTTGAACAGGAAAGTTCTTTATTCTATTCCAACACCTTTCTATTTTCAGCAACCTAGATGTTGCTAAAAATAGCAATTACCAGTTATTAGGTAAGAATACTTCTTGACTGAATCAATAAATCCTAATTGAGTGGGAATAAGTCCTGCAAACCACCTTGAATTAATCAGAACCATTGTGTGAGAGAATTGGTCATGTCTTGGGAAATTTATATAAAAGGAAGGTGCTACTATCTCCAAGCCAGATAGATTGCCAGCATCTGGTAGAAGAGAGGAAAGAGTAGGGCCATAGGGAGCTGAGCCAAAACCAGGGACTAGAATCTCCAGGGCAATCAGCCAAAGGACAAAGAAAAGGTAGGACTGAGCTGGGCAGGGGAGGGAGGTATAGAGTAGGACCATAATCCACCTCTCCAGGTATCTCAGCTCTATGGGCATCTCAGAGCCAAAGATCTTGGCTGATGCCACTTGTGTGGCCTCTTCTCAAGGACAGAGGGAAGTCTCAAGAACAGGTCTCTTTCCTTAATTTCCTCTCTCAGTCCCTCTCTAGCCAAAGACATCATAATATAATCTGCTCTTTTTCTACCTAAATGTTTTGCCTCACCCACATAGGTCAGGGGTTAACTATAAAAGAAGGAGATATAAATGTAATTTAGGCAGAGAGCCTAACCTCTGCCTAAATGTTAGGAATTTTCCTAACTGGGAGCTTGGAGCAGTTGTGAGTGAAATAATAATTTTTTTCATCTAAAGTAAACTCCTTAAAATTTCAGAAGAGGGAACCACATGGATCTAACTAGGCTTAAAATGAGGCTAATGATTTGTAAGAGGGTGCTATACTTCAACCATTCCCTTCTCTTGGAATGCCTTCCCCTCCTTTTCAGCTTTGTGATTCCTACTCATCTCCCTCTGTTTTAATTAATTAAATTATGTTTATTAAAGTTCCTACTATGAGGCCTTCCCTAATCACTAGTGTCTAAACTAATCCCAGATACTATATACTTCACTCATTGTCTGTGTTATGAATTCAGAACTTTCCACAGACTGCCTGGAATTGTGAATTAACTTGTCATGTAGTTATAACAAAAATGATAGTACTGACCCTTAGATGCACTTTGTATACCTTCTCTCATCTGATCCTCAGAGTGACCCAGTGCGGCAGATGCAGCATCATTTTGTAGTAAAAAGAACATTTGGTTTGGAGTCAGAACACTTCACTTTGAGTTCTAGTTCTGCCAGTGAACTAGTTGTGCCAGTTTGAGCAAGTCCCTTAAACTCTCTGAGCCACTGTTTCTGTATCTGTAAAATGGAATGAGGATGCTGCACAGGGTTATAATGAGGAAAGTATTTTATAAGCCTTAAAGCACTATGTGAATGTAAATTTAAGTGACTCGGTGCATAGAACACTGGGCTACTTGGAGTTAGAAAGACCTGAATTCAAATGTGGCCTCAGACACTTACTAGTTGTGAGTCCCTGGGCAAGTCATCTAACCTTTGTTCACCTTAATCCACTAAAAAAGGAAATGGGAAATCACCCTAGTATCTTTGCCAAGAAAACCCCACGGGCAATATTGACATGCTATCATCCACATGGTCATAAAGAGTTGGGACGTAACTGAACAACAATGTATGTAAATTCTTAATATTTTCATTAACCTTCCTGAATGGGAGCAGGCTCACCTCAGAGAGGGTTAAGACTGGATTTCTTACTCCAGATTTTGGCTTCAGATTTGGAGGAGCGCACCAGACCTGCTCAGCTTGTGCCTAAGTGTTCCCTCATGCTGAGAGCTCTTGCCAAGGGCCCTGGCCTTGGTTCTTTGCTGCCTTCCTGCCTGCTCCCTGGTCCTGAATGCCCCAATGTAGCTTAGAGGAAACGTCATCACTCTTCATTCCCTTGGGGGACATAGTTCGGGCTCTGACCCTCCCCTGTGGAGAAGAGTAATCCCTCTGAAGACCAGGTAGAGGAGCCTAAAGATGAAGTTTATGGGATGACCAGCCCTCAGCAGATTTGTGAAGTTGATGAAAAGTTTACCTTGGCTCCTTCCCAGTGTCCACTCAGCCTATTATCTTTAGACTTGTTCTCAGCTAGCTTTTGTAGGTGATAATGGACCTGATAAATTGACTCTTACATCCTTTTCTTAATGACTGCTGATATCTTTACGTATTCAGACTATGTGCATTTGAAAGTGGAATCTGGGAGTTTTAAGACCCAAAAGTCTGACTATAGTGGTAGACTTTAAGCTAGTGATGGTTGGTAGAGAACAGGGTCTTTCTGCCTTCCATCTTATCTCATTACATAGCGTAGTTTATGTGGAATCACTTCATTGGACTCAGTAATGAGAATTAAGGTGGTCTGGTCCTCAGACAACAGTCTATTGCAGGTAGGTGGATATATATCAGTGGATAGATAGAGCACTGAGCCTAGAGAAAAGAAAACCTGAATTCAAACCCAGCCTCAGACATTTACTGGTTGTGTGACCCTGGGCATGCCTTTGCCTGCCTCAGTTTCCTCTTCTGTAAAATGAAGACAATAACATACCTCCCTCCCAGGGTCGTTGTGATGAACAAGTAAGATATTATTTGTGAAGGGCTTCAGATAGTCTTTGACGCATACTAAATGCTATATAAATGGGTCCATGCTCAAAACCTTTCTAGCTTAGCTGGATTCAGTAGGGCTTGAGCTCAGCCTTTGAAAGCCCAAAATCACCTTCACCCATGATGAGGCATTAGAGTAGGATTTAAGTGGAGGAAAATTTTTACATATACATATATATATTTATATGTATATGCTCACATATGTATATACATATATGTGTATTTACATATACATATATGTGTGTATATAATATATATGCTGATATTATTATTAGAAGTAGTAGTGGTAATAAAGCTCAAGAGAGGCGTTGGGGACTCTGCAAGGATGAAGCCAAACCTACTCCTTGCATAGCCTTTAAAAACCCACTCCTGTTCCTGGAAGTCACCTGAGCCATTTCTGAGCAAGTATGTCTGTTTTGTTTTCATTTTTTGTTTTGGAGTATTGAAATGAAGGGATGGGTGGGCATCAGGAGCTTGAAAGTCTTGTTGTCTTTGAATTCCTACCGTGCCATGTGTAAGCAAATCTTGAACAAATCATTCTACCTCCTTTGGTCTCATTTTCATTTGTAAAATGAGGAGGTTGGTCTCTGATCATAAGACAGAACCACAAGCGTAGGGATAGAAGGGACAATCAGGGTTCATCTCTTCCACTTTATCCCCCCCTTTTATTTGATATTTCCCCCAATTACATGTAAAAACAATTTTAACATTTTTTTTTCAAATTTTGAGTTCAAATTTTCTCTCTCCCTTCCCCCTCATTGAGAAGGCAAGCAATTTGACACATTTTATATATATATGTGTGTGTGTGTGTGTGTGTGTGTGTGTAGTCATGGGAAATGCATTTCCTTGTAAGTCATTCTGTGAAAGAAAACACAGATAAAAAAACAAGAAAAATTAAGTAAAGAAAAAAGTAGGGGGCGGAGCCAAGATGGCGGAGTAGAAAGACTCACCTATGCTAGGTCCGAACCCACAGCCCATAGATTTCCTGTAAAAAGAACTCCTGACAAATTCTGGAACAGTGGAAGCCGCGCAGCAACACAGTGAAGGAGATTTCCATTGCAGAGAGCCCTGAAAAACCAACCGCAAAGGTACCCCGGACGGGAGCTGAGCCCTGCCTGGCCGAGTGCTCCCCTCCCCCCCACCAGCCACGCGGCACTGAGAGGAGCGAGCAGAGCCCAGCAGGTGACAGGGACCTGAATCTCCGGGCGGCCGCGAAAGTCCCTCCACCCACAGACGCACAGGTCAGTGAGAGAGACAGGCTGAGAGGGGAGCAGGGGATCTCCGGGACTCGGACCCCCTGGGAAGCGGCCACTGCGGCAGAAGCTGAGGCAGCTCGGCCAGAGGCAGAGGCAGCTCAGCCAGAGGCAGAAGCAGCTCAGCCAGAGGCTCCCAGGGCGAGCTGGAGCTCCACCCCAGCTCCACTACAAAGGATCTCTGTATAAACCTCCTGAGGGAA
>CM053769.1:547052552-547075292 GCA_028658325.1 Potorous gilbertii
AAAAAAAAAGGAAAAGAAAAAAGTATCTTTGATCTGAATTCTGGCTCTACCAGTTCTTTCTCTGGAAATGGACTACACCTTTCATCGTAAGTCCTCCAGGACTGTCTTCGATCATTGTATTGCTGAGAATAGCTAAGTTATTTGTAGTAGATCATCGTATAACATTGCTGCTACCATGTACACTGCTCTTCTGGTTCTGCTCATTTCACTTTGCATCAGTTCATATTTTTCTGAGAGCATCCTGCTCATCATTTCTTATGTTACAATTATAAACAACAACGTGTTCAGCCATTCCCCAGTTGATGGACATCCTTTCAATTTCCAATTCTTTGGCACTAAAAGAGCTGTTATAATTACTTTTGTACACATAGGTCCTTTTCCTTTTTGTTTTTTATTTCCATTCCCTCTCTTCCACTTTAGTCTTCTTGCTTCTCCAGATTCTTATTCTATGACGACTTGTTTCTAATGAGGGCTTTACCATCAGTTTAAGATGCTATCATATTATGAAATGCATCTGATTAAAAAAAACTCTTAATAAATAACTGAATTTTATTATTTTAATAGCAAATCTCTTCTGTTTTTACCTCAAAGTTCTTTCTGAAAATATTGCCCTTTCCACCTAAATCGAACTCTCCCTTTTAATGAAGAGACAGAGTTTTAAGCAAAAACAGCTGATACAGTGACCTCATCTCACAATGTATAAAACATTCTTTTCTAGTAGTCCCTTGCCTCTATTTCAAGAGGAAGAATGTCTATTTTATCATCTGTTCTCTGGAGCCATTATTAGTTTTTCAGGGCTAAAAGTTTGGATTCCTTTTAGAAGGAATTGTAAGAGAGGAAGGAAAAAGAAAAACCTAGAAGTCTTTGTGTCTGATGAATATCCCTGAGTTGGGTGTGAAGGGCGGGGGAGGGGTAAGTAGGGTTGTTTTTTTCCACTGTCCTCCTCCCTCATCCCCCCAGAAAGAATGATTGGGGTTACGACTCTTCAGACATTCTTCTCAGTGGTAAAGGCCTCAGTATTTGATCGTTGAACGGTCAGAGAGATGGAGGTTCCTGGGCTTCCTGAGGAGGTGGGACAGAGTAATTTGGGGCTGGAGATTCAGAACAGAAGGTTGACACCTGGCTTCCTTCAAGTCCCAGCTAAAATCTCACCTTCTCTCCAAAGTTTTTCCAGATCTCCCTTAATTCTAGTGCCTCAGTTGATTGTTTTCAATGTGTTGTTGTTGAGTTGTGTCCAACTCTTTGTGACCCCATTTGGTGTTTTCCTCACAAAGACACTGGAGTGATTTGCCTTTTCTTTCTTCAACTCATTTACAGATGAGGAAACTGAAGGCAAGCAGGTTTAAGTGACTTCTTCAGGGTCGCCCAGCTAGTAAGTGTTGGAGGTCAGATTTGAACTCATGAAGATGAGTCTCCCTGGTCCTAACCTAGTGCTCTATTTACTGTATCACCTATCTGCACTTTACCCTGTATATGTCTTGTTTGTGTATAGTCGTTTTCATGTTGTTTCCTCCTTTGGACTGAGTTCCTAGAGAATAAGAACAGTCTTGTTGCCTTACTTTGGATCTCTAGCGCTTAGCACAGTGCTTGGCACATAGTAGGTGTTTAATAAATGTTTATTGACTCTTCTCTGCCTTGGAGGACAGAAAAGGTTACTGACTTTTAGGCCACACATGCATTCAGGATGGGTTTCCAGCTGACATGTCCCAGCTTTGTTTGCTACTGAGAAAGGGAGTCAGGAGGAGGGAATCACTCAGCTTCCCCAGCCTTTGCCAGCCAGGCTCTCCTCACTGTGGTTTATTCTCTCTCCCATGCTGATATCCACCCTTTAGATAAATAGTTCAAAGTTAAACATGGTAAACTTCTTGATGTGGTTGAAAAAGGCTGTATTAGCCAAACACCTTTCTCTCCAAGAATAGCTGGGAATCTGGATCATGGCCATGGGTACAGCTTGAGCCAGGATCTTTCAGGAGAGACCGAATTTATCTTCCTGGTGGTATATAGAAGAGTAAAGTTATTCAATAGCTTCCGCTTTCACCTACCCGCTCCCTCCTGAGCCAAACCTGAATCTGACTCCACCCTTCCTTCCCCCTCCATTTGCATCCAATCTGTTATTAATGATAGGAAAACTATTTTTTACTGGCCTTCCACAACCAAACCTCATCTAATCATCTACATTTACAATGATAATAGTCTACTGGATTAGGAGTTTGAAAACCTGGATTTGAAAGCTTGTCTTTACTCCTTACTTCCTTTGTGACCTTAGGCAGATTACTCTCTCAAAGGTTGACTCACATGACCTCTGATTTGCTTTCCAGCTCTAAATCTTATGATGTTTCCATTTTGATATCAAATGAGATGGTGTGTCATACAGTATTTTGCAAAAGCTTAGTGTTATAGCTAACATTTACTGTTGTTCAGTTGTGTCCAACTCCTCATGACACCTTCTTGGCAAGGGTACTGGAGTGGTTTGCCAATTTCCTTCTCCAGTTCATTTTACAGATAAGGAAACTGAGGAAAACAGGGTTAAATGACTTGCTCAGGATCACACAGTTAGTAAGATTAAGTCTTCTGATTCCAAGCTGGGTGCTTTATTCATGACCACTTAGCTGCAACCCTTAGCTTTTACACTTTTTCATTTGACTGGGGTTTGAGGGGGTGGCTTGTCTAGGGAATTCCTGCTAAGGAAAATCCCTCTGTCTCTACTGATTGGTAACTTGGATATAACTTAAAATCTTAGTGTTTCCTGGGGGGCACTAAAGAAGTTAATTGACTTCCCCATGGTCACATAAGTATAGAACATGTGGGAAGGAAGACTTATATGAGGCGTACTTACTCCTTTTTTGTGTCATGGACCTGTTTGGTAGTTTGCTGATGTCTATGGAACTCTTCTTACAATAATGTTTTTTAAAATCATAAACTGAAATACAGAGGAATTTAGGAAGTCAATTACTGTGAAATACAGTGATTGTTCTAAAGGTATGTGTGTTCATCCTTCATTGCTGAAGAAGGCTGTGCCATCAGAGGAATAATGACATGACTTACACTTGTACTTGACTTTGTTTTGAGGGAGGGAGGGCTGTGCAGGTCACCAGCCTCACTTCTCCTCCAGAGCCATCTGAATCCAGTGACCAGATATGCATCAGGATGACTGGAGATGACCCAGGATGAGGCAGTTGGGTTTGAGTGACTTGCCCCAGGTCACATAGGTAGTGATTGTCAAGTGTCTGAGGTGAGATTTGAACTCAGGTCCTTCTGACTCCTGCACTTTTGCTCTATCCACTGCACCACCTAGCTGCCCCCCCAAACAAACAAAAACAAGTTCACAGGCCCCAGGTCAGTGGAGGGGAACCTGCAGCCTTGAGGCCACATGTGGCCCTCTAGGTCCTCAAGAGAGGTTTCCCACCCCTGCCTAGGTTAAGAACCCCTGATTTAAACCCAGGTCTTCCTGGGCAAGACAGGCCTTCTAGCTACTACTGCCTCAATCTTATCCCTGTTTTAGCCATGAAGAAATAGAGGCTTAGCCCAATGAAATGACTTGCCTAGTCACAGAGGTGGTTAATAGCAGAGCCAATAGTAAGCCCCTCACCATCAAATTCTTAATTCAGTACTCTTCACCACAGCGTTCTTCTTTTCTTGAATGTCAACTGTCCCTTGAAGCCGAGATCTGTTAACTACCAACTTGACTCCCTATTGGGAAAATGTTACCCCAGATGTCCTGGCCCTTTGCTTCTTTGCCTTTATCCATTTTGTGGGGGCAAAGATTCTGAAAACAGGCAATACTGACCAGACTGACACGCTGTTTCCTAAAGTAAACCCAGCTGGGCAATCTTTATTTTGTTTGCATGTTCACTGGGACCTGAAAGATTTGATTTCTTTGAAAGATGACCTCTTGGTGCAGAGAAAATGTTGCCCCAGCAGCTGGTTAGAAATATTTCCTTTTCCAACCCTGCTGGTGGAGATGAAGGGTAAAGCAGACCCAAACATTTGGATCTCTGTTGTTTTAGAAGTGTCAGTGGGATTAGGTGATGCTAGCTTTTGGCAGTGACTTTCAAGCTCAGCCAGACTTTGTCCATGAAGCTGGAGCAGGAGGGAGATGGGTAGGTCGTCTAAGGGTCTGACTCAGCCCCATATAGAGGAGTGCTTCCAACCTAATCCAGACTAACAAATACTGATTAAGCATATATCACATAGCACGGGTACCGTGCTAAAGCTACAAAAACCAAAATGAAGGCAGTTCCTTGCCCTCAAGAATCTTATAGGGTACTTTTTATAACATGTAAAAAAATAAACAGGTACATGATTGATTGAGGTAGGAGAGAGTCCTAACCACTGTGGATTGGGGGCCTCAGGAAAGACTTTCCATAAGAGGTAGCATGTGAGCTGTGCCTTGACTGAAGCTAAGGGATCCAAAGAGGAGATGGGGAAGTAGTGCATTCTAGGTATGACAGTAGGAGATGGAGAGTTGAGTTCAGATAATAGCCAGTTAGGATGGCACCAGCAGTGTATGAAGGAGATCAGTTTTCATTAAACCACGGAGTGAAGGTGGGGTGGAGCCAGAACTGTGGGCTGGTGCATGTCTCTTGGCCTCATGGTAGTCTAGACTTCATCTGTGGTGTATTGGGTGACAGAGAAGGCAGGCTTTTTTAGAGGCCATAGAAGGAATGTTAAGAAATAGAACAGGGTAACCAAGAAGCCACTCTTTCCTCTTTTCTGAGGAAAACCCAGAATCCATCCTTTTCTTCGTTAAGACAGGTGGACTCCTTCCTTCTAACAAACACTTGAATTTTAAAGGAATGATTCGACCTAAAGTCTAATAGCACAGACTGGTCTAATACTTTATTTCCTGTGCGGATCACGGACAGGTCACTCAACTTCCTCTGAGTCTCAGTTTTCTTATTTGTGAAATGTGGGGTTAGACTAGATACCTTTGAAGTCACATTCCCTCTAGCACTGTGATTCTTTTTCTGAGCATGACTGAGACAAAGAGAAATCAGAATTCTCCCTTACTCTCTCTATGTCTTTCCTGTCTTTATTATTCTTTATTTGCTGGGAAGGGATTGGGGAGTGGGCTGAAGCCCTGCCCCTCATTCGAGGAGAGAAATTGCTCGGATTCGAGGAATTGCTGCATGTTGGAACTGTTCCTGGACTAGTCTGATCTTCAACAACCTCCTACCCTACAACTCAGGCAGTATTGGGAAACTGCCCCTGGGGTAGACCATAAACCTGCTTCCCTTTGTGTGAGACCTCTCAGTGTCCACTGCCATACTGTGACTACAAACAGAGAATCCTAGACACAAGACTTGTAAAACTATAGGAAACCTTGAGATCTGAGAAGTCATGGGATGGCTCATATTTAGGGAACCTTAAAATAAAAGCAAACAGCCTTATATGAAGCAAATTCTACCTTGCTCTCCATTCCTCCTGGAGTTCCAAAGGTTCTCTCTTTTAGGTAGCTTTTGAAATCACCTGTGCTGAAAAGAGATTGACAAGGTATTTTGTGTGAGTGCACATGGTCACAATCTCCTGGCTTCCATTTCTTTCGGGTTCAACCAGTTTGGTTCAAGAAAGATTTATTAAACTCTGTTCAAGTTAAATTTCATATGTGTTTTCTCAGTTTAAATCGCACTGCATTGTTAAAAAACAAAAAATCAACAAAAAGATAGAATGTTTTCCCATGTCCTGGACACTCTTCCCCTTGGTGAGTCTTTCCCCAGAAAAACAGTGAAGCTCTTGGGTAGGAAGCTGGGAAAGGGGAGGAGGGAAGGCTCGCTGAAGCGGTGGCAATGAATTGGATTTGGCTTTGTGATTAAACTAACATGTGGGCCTGTTTCCGCAGAGTGGTTCTGTTAGGTGGGTGGTCTGTCTGATGTGGCAGGTGGGATGTTCCTCTCTTCTCAGACTGCAGAAGATATAGCATGCCTTGCCCCAATATGGCTTAGAAAAGACAACAAGCCCAAAGAGGCCCAGTTTGTGTTGCCAGGGCACTTTCAAGTTAGCCATTCAATTTTGCAAATTCTGAAAGATGGTGGCATTACGAGACTTGCTTGATCCCAGCTCTGACAATGGAGGGGCTTCTCTCCAGAAGCTTTCAGTGTGAACTCTCTGGGAACTCTCCCTCCCCCCAATATGCACACAGACATCCCCCAACCACCCCCATTCACACACACAAGCCAACCTCCTGCCCTCTTAGCTGCAGTGTTTGGTTTGCTAATTCACTGTGAAATGAGGGATTTGAGAACTAGCTCATCCTTTTGCAGCCCAGAGGTTTAATAAGGGCTGTTTGGGATTAGCGGGGAGAAAGAAAAAGGTAAGAACTCATCCAAGTTCCTTCTCCTAAGACTCTGTCGTCTTGTCTTTTGCTTTATAGATGCAACTTCTGGATAAGTTCCCCATTGAAGGTGGTCAGAAGGATCCCAAGCAAAGAATCATCCCCTTCCTCCCAGGTAACATTGGACTTTCCTGGGTGCTCGGAAACAAAAAGCACTTCTAGGAACAGTCCCTTTTGTCAGCTTTGAGGCACTGGATGCTGTTTTGGGGCTACCATGTATCAATCTTAACTTTGCCTGAAAATTACTGTGTAGTATTAAGGGACTTCGGTCAGATTTTGTTTCTCCATCTATGAGGAGAAATGACAAAATTCTCTCTATATTAGCTTTTGCATGCTCTATTTTTCTAGCCTAGGCCAATTTACTCCTTCTCATACAGCCTGGTGACTTCTTCTTCCAGGGCTCACCATATTGGTGGGGGATTTAATCATTTGGCTTTATCCCCATTACAGCTCCACTTTTCTGAACTCAAACAACCCACCAACCTTAACCTACCTAGAAGCACTATAGACATACACTACTATGCCCAGCAGGAAAATGGTTTTTCAGATGTGTAAAATAAAATACATAAGATTACCAAGAAACCAATTATAATGAATTCAGTTATCAACATAGAAAAAAGAAAAAACCAAGTTCATGCATCTCAGGTTGCTCATTATTTTATAGATACTACAGAGGCATTGGGCAACAAGGTAACTTTTCTAAGGTTATAAAGGTCACAAATAGCAAAGCTGTGACTCATACACACAGGACCTCTAAAGCTGAATCCATGATCTTTGGCACCCCCCAAACTAGGACTAAACAAGAATATCCTGCTCCTGCATTCCCTACATGTGGTCATCAAGCATTTCCTCAGAGGCCTTGAGTCAATGGGAAACCATTATCTTCATAGGCAGCCCATTCCACTCTTAGATCGCTCTACATGTTAGGAAGTTATTCCTCAAATTAAGCCTGAACATTCCACTTTGGAATTTCCAGCCACGATTCTTTTGCTTCTTTCCACAAGACAACTCTTTAAATATTTGAAGAGGTCTCTCATGACTCCATGAAATATTCTCTTCTCCAAGCTAAGCATACCTGATTCCTTTGACTGATCCTTGTGTGCTATCATCTCAAGACCCTTCAGCATCTTGGTTGCCTTTCTCTGGACACATTCTGGATTTTTTAATTTCAACAAACATTTATTAAATGTGTATATATATGTGTGTCAAAGGTGTAATGCACTGGATTTTACCAATGTCTTATCTAAAATGTAGCACCTACAACCAATACAGTACTAAAGAGGTAGTTTGACCAGGACAGATTACAGTGGGACTATCAGCTCCCTAGTTCTGAACACTATTCCTCCTTTAATAGAACCTAAGATTTCATTAGTTTTTTTGGCAGCTTGTGATCCATTAAGCCCCTCAGATCTTTTTCAGACAAATGGATGTTTACCCATGTTCCTCCCTTACTTGTCCTTAAGGTCTTTATTTTATTGCCCAGAACTTTGTCGTCTTGAGTGTGCTTTCCAGACTTTTTCTGACCTACCATTTGTACCCATGTGAATCAACAGGAGGGGGTGGTAGTCATCTGGTAGGCTAAGTCTTAGGAGGCTTGGATACATGCCCCAACAAGATAGCCAACCTCTCTGAACCCCTTATCAGACTGGCATGTATCTTATCATCTATCAGATTGGCATAACTTATCATAGCTGACTCAGTACCTCTCATTAGGGAATTACTACCTACTATTACCTTCCTCTCTTTCCTCTGATCTTGCCTCCTTAACAGCTCCTAGGGGACCATGTTATTATTCCTTTAGAAAGTCCAGCTCCTTCCTCTTCACGAATACTCTCATATGGGTTGTTTAGTGTTAAAGTGCTCAGGATTCCTTTCTGCTTCTCTTTCTCCTTCCCTCATTTTTTTCATCTTCAGACTCCTGACTTAGGTCAGTATTATTGACTTGCCCAGGCACTGGGAATACAGAGGAAAATAAAAGGCAGTCAGTCCCTGCTCTCACAGTGTGTACAGTCAAATGGGGGAGGCAACATGGCAACAGCTATGTACAGGTGAGATATATTCAGGATAAAATGGAAATAATCCACAGAGAGAAGGCACTGAGAATGACTGGGAAATACTTCTTACAGAAGGTGGAATTTTAACTAAGAGCTGAAGGAAACCGGGAAGTTAGGAGGAAGAGGTGAAGGAGCAGAGAATTCCAGGCATAATGGACAGCCAGCGATAATGCCCAGAGCTGGAGATAGTGTGTCTAGTGTGAGGAACCACAAGGAAGCCGGTGTCACTGGACTGCAGAATTGCTCTTTGTTCTTCCTGTGCTCTTGAAGAGGATCAGTGCCATCGTGAAGGGGATTTCTTGACTTACTCCTGAATTGGATATAAGTGAGGTAGAGCTGCGCAAAGCTGTCAGCCTCACTGTCTCCTCCAGTGGAGGGGTAGGGTGAATGTTGCACAGAGATTGAAAAGATAGGAAGGGGCCAGGTTATCGAGACTTTAAAAGCCAACAGAGGACTTGATATTTGATCCTGGCGACAGTAGCAATGAGTCACTGGAGTTTACTGAATGAGGGGAAGGGGGAAGTGAGTGACAAATCAAACTTGTGCTTTAGAAAGATCTGTCTGACAGCTGAGTCAGGATGGACTGAAGCAGGAGAGGCAGGATATCGACCAGCAGGCTATTGTAATAGTCCTGGCATGAGGTGATGAGGGCCTGCACTGAGTGGTGATGGGGTCAGGAGAGAAAGCTGGGAAAGTCAATGACAGGTCTTGGCAGCAGATTGGATGTGAGGGCTGAGAGAAAGTAGTTATGGGTAACACTAGCCCAAGGGACTGGGAAAATGTTAGGGAAATTAGGAAGAGAGGATAGTTTTGGAGAAAGGTAACACACTTCACTTTTCATACAGAAACTTTTATTTGTTGTTTATTGGTGTGTGTTTTTTTAAAATCCAAAACACTTCATTCTGCTTGATAACCTGGATTCCAAAATTCCTTGGGTTGAGTGTGCTGGGGAAAAGGGAAGGCTATTTTCCCCCCTTTTTTAAGTTCTGAACTTTGCAAACATTAAATGAAATACACACACACACACATATATATATATATATATATATATATATATACACATACACAAATATATACATGAATATTTGCGCATATGTATATAGTAGAACCGAAAAAGAAAATCATATGTGAAAATGCAGATCTCTTATCTACAGTTTGCTTTTCTTGTATAAGATTGACTTGTAGTTTTCAGAGACATCCTTCTTGTCTATGCTTCTTTCTGGCCTGCCTTCTAGTCTCTGAATTTACAAAAAAAGAAAAGACATTCCTGAAGTCCCTTTGCCTTTTTTCCTGGGAAGGAACATGACGAAACTTCACTTTGTGCTTAGACAGCAGTTTCACGGCCATGGTAGATGTTTACATGGCAGCCCTCTGGAAGGTCATCGTTCTTTTCTTTTAGCTCAAGATCCTCTTCCTTTCATTTCTTTTTCTCCTCTTCTAGTTCTATTCAAATCTTCCTCAAATCCTCCTTTTTATTCACTATTTCTCTTCCTTTAATCCTGTACTTTCTCCTTCAATTTGAGCCCTCCTTTCCACTCCCTTTCTTTTTCTCCCAAATTTAACCTCCCTAAATCAAATCCCTAGCTTTTTTTTTTTTTACAAGTCCAAAGCCATCTAAATCACCTTCACAATTGCTTCTCCTTCAACTGGACCACCTTCTCCTGCTTTTCCCATACAAGTGGCCTCCTGGCTGTTCCACCAACCAAACAACCCTTCTCTTAGCTCTAGGCATTTTCTCTGTCCCTCATACCTTTAACACTCTCCCTTCTCCTCTGCATGAATACTAACATCCCTGGCTTCCTTTAAGTCCCAGCTAAAATCCTGCCTTCTACAGCCTTCCCCAATTCCAATGCTTTCCTTCTTTTAATTAGTTCATATTTATCCCATACATAGCATGCTTTGTATATATTTGTTTGTAGGTTGTCTCTTCCATTAGAATGCAAGCTTTTTTAGGGAAGGGACTGTTTTTGTCCCTTTTTGTTTCCCCAGTGCTCAGCACCATTCCAGGCATGTGGTAGGTTTTTAATAAATATTTATTGAATGAGTGAACCTTCTCCCACAGAATCTGAACCATGGATACAGATGTCCCAAGATGGACAAATCCCCTACTCCATTCATTTATGGAAGAAATGTTTACTGGGTACCTAACATATAAACCCATGCTAGGGCTTTGAAATTATAATTAATTATTATGTCATGATAGTATTATTATAACAGTATAATAATCGACGGTCTTCAGTATCTTTACCAAGAAAACTCCAAGTGAGATCATGAAGAGTCACATGAATGACTACACAACAAATATACTAGTATAATTATTATAATATATAATACTACAGCTAGTTCTCCTAGTATTTCAAGATTTACAAAGTACTTTTCTTTTGTTATCTCAATTTGATCTTCACAACAACCCTGTTAGCAAGGATAATAGCATTATATAGCTTGTGTTTCCCAGATTTACAGAGCACTTTGAGTGAGACACTGTCCTTGCCTTCCTTGTAGACTAGATGAAGAGATAATGTACAGCACATAAGTTCCCCAGGTTAACTAAGTGAAATTTCTCTTGGAAGGAGTTGAAGTTCTAATTTGGATAAGATTTATCTCTCTCCTAAGAATCATAGACTTAGAGAGGGAAAGGACCTTGGCGAACACTGAGATCCAATCTGAGCCAGATAAGCAAACCAAAGGCCAGAATGGTTGAATAACTTGCCCAAGGTCACACAGTAAAGGGCAAATCTGATATTTAAACCCAGGTCCTTTGGTCCCTGCTTCATCATTATTCCCCCTGTGCCATGATCCTGAACAATTGGTTTTTATTTTGAAGGGAAATGTGCATATTATTTGTTTGAACAGCATCTAATAAATCAGAAAGAAAGACCCAAGGAATTTCTCCTAGCTATCATCTTTTCCTGTGTTCAGTCCATAGATGAACTTTGCTTTACCTACAATAATAGATGTGAGCGTGAAAAATTGTATATGAATCCTTTTTTTTTTTTTGCAGGGCAAATCATACCATATTTTAAATGTACTACAGCAGCTCGCTATTTAAAGGAAAGCTTTGATAACTTTGATATCTAAAGTAAATCATCTCCCTAATTTATCTATTATTTAGATTTTCCTATACTATGTTTGCTCATATTTATTCTTTTTGTATTTATTCTGTATATTTCATATATACTTGTTTCCCCCATTAGAATATAAATTCCTAGACAGCAAGGATTTTTCTCATTCTTTGTATCCTGGAATAATAAACTCTTATTGACTGATTAATTATTATTATTGATTAAATATTAATAATTCTCCCAGGGCTTAGTACATGGCTTGGCACACAGCTGGTGCTTAACCAGTACCAGGGTATGTGTATTAGGAGCTTTGTGATTTTGTGATGGAGTGATCCCAGGGTCACCTATGGAAGAAATAGAACCATTGTTAATTGAAAGGCTCTCCAGAAGCTTCTGGGCTTTCTGAGGCAGGCACTAAAGAGAGTGTGGGGGTGCTGAGCAGCCAGTAAATTGTGGCTGTCATTCTCTTTGTTTATGTGAAATTTTCTGCCTTGTTTCCAAAGACTATTGTGGAAAATCCATCTCCTGTTCCATGCAATAGGACCAGAGTGGATTTCCTGTCTCCTGAGTCTGAAGGCAAGACGAGGCTATCCAGGAGGAAATGGTCCTTCCAGAGTGTAGCTGACTATGGCACCACCACTGTAAAAAACAAATGACTGTCTGGGAACAGACAGAGTACCTGAACTTCAGACTCATAATTACCAAGTTATCTTCCCCAAAGCCCTTGGGAGGTCTCCTGGCTGTTTACAGGAGGCCGACTCACAGCTAATTCTCATCTGCTTGTCAATGATGTGGAGACCAGGCTTCCATGTGTTTATTTGTTTTTTACAGGACCCCGTACAGGGGACTTCTGGTGAGAAAACTCCCTCTATCAGTGCAGATTGGCAAAAGCTCTGTGAAAAGCTGAAGATTGATCCTATATCACTTTCTTATTGATCCTAGTTACAATTAATTGCTTTTCTGTAACTTGCTTTAGAGAATTACCTGGGGGTATTGATTTGCTCTGGGTAGCAGCAGCCACTACCCCATGCTGCTTCTCCACCAACCAGCCTCAAAAGAAAGGCAGAGATAGTGAAAAATAGAGTTATAAATGTGCCTTGGCTGAAGAGGAGTGGAAAAAGCAACCTATTTTAAGGAGAAAAGTCAACTTTTAATCCTGGTCCAAGTAGGTGTTGTCAGACACAAAGCCTGTGAAGTTGGTCATAGGTGGAAAGGAGACAAGTGTCCTTTGACAAAGAGCTCATGTTGAAGGTGTTCATCGGCGTCTTTCAAGTTTGACATGCTCTCAAATAATGAGTGAAACTGTGACTTCTAAAACGTAAACACACTTTCCATTGCCTTCCTCTCCCGACCCTCCTTGGGACCAGATCCGGCATTTGTTTTCTCCTGAGCCAAGGCCAGTTAAAGGGATTTCTTTAAATAGCCCTTATCCAGAGTGTAGTACAGGGCAGAGTAGTAGCTTGGGGATGGTATTTGTCATGATCTCTGGGTTTTCCAGACAATAGGTGAGCTTCCATCAGGTAAGGGAAAAGCTCTTTGAGACACTGGAATCTGTGACTTACTGATCTGTAAAAACAGCAGAGTGGTGGAGCTAAAGTTCCCCCATCTCCTTCTGTTTCCTTGAAATGACAGGAGAAGGGGGAGAGAAGCCCAGTCATCTTGTGATTCTTGTATTTAAAAAGAAGTGAGCGAGATTATAGGCCAGAAGAGCAGTTTGTGCTGGTCCAGCCACCCCCCTCCCCCTGGCCCCTTTTTGTATAAGTTGAGGTTTCTATCACTGTAATTGTGGTCTTTTTTTTCTTCTTCCCCAGAATAATTCTCCCAGTCTATAATCTGGGGTAGGTGGTACCCAGAGTCTGCCAACAGCAGTGGGCAATGACTTCCCACTTTGTTTCTCTGATGATGTCAGGCAGGAGAACATTGGCTGGCATTCTAAAAAGTGCCTCAGAGCTTGGTCGATATGTGTGCTGAGATGGGCTGGGCAAGCAGAGGGTGTGTGTGTAGGGATGGGGGAGGAGAGGTTCCCCACTGCAGAGTTGCTAACCAGGCATTGGTATAGGGAAGCAAATGGACAGGATTTGAAAGAGGAAGCCTTGCTTGGTTAAAGGGTCAGCTGATCAAATGGACCTGCTTGACTTCCAGATTGACCTTTTCCCCAACAGAGGATGGCAGGCAGGGTGGATTTTCTCCTGTATGTCCAGGGACCTTTAAGAGTTACCCTGTCCATAGGCAAGTGGCCTTCTTGTTAGGCCTATCAGCCCTCTGAGCTTAAACCTCCCACACTTACAGGATCCATGCCAGAATCAGGTCTGATTGGGACCCCAGCCTTGGATATAAGCCATAGGAGAAAAGGCTCAGGGGAGACATTGTGAGCCTTGAAATGTGATAAGTTAAGTTGCTAACCAGTGGGGAGCTCATTTCCTGAACAATTAATTACCAAAGACCTGATGAGGTGGAAAAAGGGGCAGTCCGGGAGGGAGATGATTAAGGCTGGACCTGACTACATAAATGTTTACCTTTTTAAAAAAAAATTTTGAACAATGTCATGTCCACCCACTTCCTAAACTTTTAACTTCAGAGCTGTCAGGCCTCTTTGGAAATAATGAGGCTTAGTTTAGGTGGAAGTTAGTCACATGGAACAGATTGCTTGTGTCAGAGGACTTCTTTTCATTTTTAAAGGTAATGTTTAATCCCTCTAATGCATACTCATGCTATACCACCCCTGCTCCCTATACCACCCCTGCTCCCTTTCTTCCTAAATCCTTTCTTATTTTCCTTAGAAGAAATTGCATTATATGATCATATCTTGTTAAGTCAAAATACTAGAGGCTGACTTTTTGAGTCATTTAAACTCCTGTAATTAAGCATGGGCTAAGCTGGGTAGGAATTAAAGAAACCCTCCACACATAACAAGTAGTATTTTATTTTGTCTCATTTAGGTCAGTCTGCATAATTTTATTCCCAGACTAAAACCTAAGATCAGGAGACTTGGGTCCTAGGCCTCTCTTTGTCTCAGTAACTGACTGTGTGATCTTGGAAAAGTCAGATCCCCTCAGTGGATCAATTTTCTTTCCTTTAAAATGGATCATAGGGGTGTCTTCCATTTGTTACTGTTGTATGAGTTCTTGAGACAAAGTGAGGGTAAACTTGAACAGGTGGAGCATGGTAGCATGCCAAGTGATTCTTGGGAGACTTTTTGGGCTTCCTGAAAAATGTCTCTCCCAGTTGCTTACTGAAGCCCCAAATCCCTTCAATTAACCCATTTAAAACCTCTCATTCCACAGGGAGAGATAAGGTGAACTTTCACATTTAGTTGTCAGCAAGTAAGGTTAGATGCTTGTCCTAAGAACGGGTTTGGAGAGAGCTAAAGAACCTTGGATGCCTAGATGGGGGAAGGGAGAGGACATGAGGCCCAAGAGAGGGAAGATGTCTGTATTTCACAATTTTATTACTTGTTCTAGCCCTAAAAGAGGCAGACAGAGTCAGTCCTCCTTTAGCCTCCATAGCCTTCATCTCCTCAGAGATGAAGCTGTGAATGATGATAGCCTCCCTTTTTCTCCTTCTTCAGGTCTCTCAAGCTGTTAGTACATATAGAAGATGTTGTGTGACCTTATTAACCCAAAGGCCTGATGTGTATGTATGTATACATACGTATACATACAAATACATATATACATAAGCATATATATATGCATATGTATGTATGGAAGAGTGAGATGAGATTGAAAACTAATGAATGAGGAACACTGTTCCAGATCCCAACCTTCCTCTCTTTCCACAGCCTGTGAGGTGCTTTGTATATCATGTCAATATCCTGTACTGTCTCCTAGTATATAGAAAAATGGCAATTCCCCCAGACTTCTCATCTTTCTTTCTATATGGTTGGTGTAGTTCATGGCCACCATCTCAGGGGGATGGAAAAAGTTGTCTGTGAGCAGATGTGGCCTCTTAACTCTTATCTCCCTGGGAGCAGGGTCTGAGTTGGCACTGTAGGTTAATCTGAGGCCCTGCAAACCAAACTGAACTGAAGCACCATTCATGGAGGGTATGACCAGCTTCTGGCAATCACAGATTAATCTTGTGTTCAGAAAATAACCTATTTCAGACTCTTTCCCACCTTCACTGCCCCAGGAATAGTGAAGGATTTAGTTTCCCTTTAAAATGCAAAAGGATGCCAAAGTGGATTGGCACCATACTCAGCAGCAGCCCAGAACATCTCTCGGCTTAAAAGTGATGTCTGTTCATTTGAATGGTGTATTCAGAAAACGAAGGCGGCCTCTCTGGTTAGGACACAGTTGGACAGAGGATTAAAACCTCTCCGATGTCTCTGGATCTAGAGGAGAGATGGGAGGGCTGGAGGGACACAGAGTATCCTCAGAATTTGTGTCAGACGCAGGTCAGCACACAAAGGACCAAGAAGGAAGTTGGGTGAATCTTGGGAAGAATTTCTAAAATCAGAAAACTTCAGGCAGTCACTAAGGGAAATAATAGTATCTTTCTTTTTTTCTTTTTCATAAATTGGGAAAGAGTTGAAGAATTAGTTCTTAATATCATCTGGAAGAGGGAAAGATAACTTAAGATTTGACAATAAAAATCATGGATAATGTTAGTTACTACCAAAAAAAGGGGGAGTGATTGAGAGAGAACATCAGTGACTATCACCCCACATGTCAATTTTGTCATTTCTACATAAATCTTCATAAGAATGATCTACAGATGTATCAGTGATCAAAATATGACAAGAATATGACATTTGCAAATTTTGGTCCACAGCAGACCACATCATCATAATCATGCAGCTGACTAAAATGTCCAGAGAATTGAGTGTTCCACTGTGTTTATTGTTTGTTGCCTACTAAAAAAAAATACAGCACCATCTGATTCAGTAAAGCAGTGCATAATCTTAAAGGTTCTATTCCAACAAATTATTGTCCACGCACATATATTAAGACCCTACCTATAAGGTTCCTTGGTGGATGAACTACATATATAATTTCTTTCAGCGATCCTCTACTTATTAACACGAGACAAAAGATAAATCAGGGAGTTGGGCAGCTGTTCAGTACAGAATCCAAATGGAAGAGTAATTCCTAATAGAAAATAATAAATAAAATAAAATAAATAAAAATTAAAAACATAGCCAGCCTTTAGATAACACTAAAGTGCTATGATAGGTTTGCAAAGACCTTTACACATGTAAAGGTCTTTTGATCCTGACAACAACCCTGTAATGTCTCTGAGACACAGAGACATTAAATGTCTTCAGCTTTGGTTCTGAAACCAGGAAGTATCTGAGGCAGAATTTGAACTCAGGTCTTCTTGACTCCAGAGCGAATGTTCTATTTCCTGTTCCACATGACTGGCTAAATATAGATGGTGAGGTCCTCCAGTACTCCTGTTTATAGATGCTATACAATCCTAAATACATCAAACCCTGAAACGAAACAGAGCCTCCTAAATATTATTTCCAACTACTTAAAAGAGTCTAGTGTAATAATTCACACAGAAAAGCCAAATGGAAGAAGAGTGTCTACTGTTGAAACTTTGGTATAAAGTTGAATGGATAGCCCATTGAGCTTCATCAATACCCGTAATTTGCTGATAGGGAATGTACTGGACCCAAAATTGGATTCAGTAGGAGGAAGGGAGGAGGATGAATTATATCTGAGAAATTGGACAAATTTCTGTGTGTAAAAAAAATGGTGTGTTGGATGTCATCTAAGGCGACTCAGTGAGTTCAAATTCAGCCTCAAGCACTTAAGAGGTGTGTTAGCCTGGGCAAGTCACTTAACCATTGTCTGCCTCTGTTTCCTTATCTATAAAATAGGGATGATAGCACCTTAATTCTTGCACTGTGGTATGGTTCAAACGAGATGATTTTTGTAAAGTGCTTAGCAGAGTACCTGGCATATAGAGGCTGCTTAGCAAATGCTTGTTCCCTTTCCCCTTGTTATAACCAGAAAAAGGAGATACACTGACAGTACTAATAGATGATGACCACCTAGCATAGAGGCCCCCACTTGTTGGCTGAATCCCCTTTGGAGAAGTGTTTGATGGCACTAGATGAGAGGAGGAGAGAGGCTGTGAGTCATAACATGGGTGTGGAGTACAGACCTGACAATGAACTGCCCTATGAGGACCAGCCTAGTCAAGCCCAGAGACTCCAACTACCTGGAGATTAGCTACAAGGTGCTGGAATGTTATTGTTACTATTTAATCCACAGCACTGTATGGAGACTGTCTCTTAATATGGGGAAGGGGCTTCAATCTGTATTAGTGAGGGCATGCTTACCCTGATGAAATCACAGATCCTTCAAGTTCAAGAAAGTATTTCAACATCTGTGTAATTAGAAACAAGCTCTATTATAATTGAGTCATCCTGTACTTTCTCTAGTGATTCTGAATTCTGGTGGGGCCTCTTTTAACAAAAACACAGATGTGTGGGAACAAGAGAAGTAAGGAGATGATACAGCCCAGGCACTCTGTGAACATTAGTTATACACAGAGGCTCATGCAAACACACATAGAGCTGACGTCCAGCTCTCCTGAGTTTGGTAGCCGTTGGTAGAGGACTTGCAGATAAGCAATGCATGACTTGTGGTATGTGATTGTATCTGGCTTCTTCCCCCACATGGACCCTGTGGACAAGACTACAAGCAACTTTGCCTTTTTCTTGCCTGTGATAGTCTTGAGACTAGTCAAAGGATACCTTTTTCCGTGTAGACTTGCTTTTATGACAGTTTTACATGTCAAAGATAAGGAAGGAAAACAAAATTGAGAGGAGCAAATGACCAGTAACTTGGTTGGCAGAAGAACTCTCTCCTAACTGGAAAAAAGATGGTCATTGGGTTTTGTCCAGATCGAAGGTAAAATTGCACAGCTCATTGTATCCTCTTTTAATTTTATTTAATTTAATTCCTGAAATAGGAAAACAAATCAAGTAATGAATGGCATTGAAAAAGGTAGTTTAAAGATTTACTTGAATTAACCAGGCCATTCTTTCTTAAGAAAGGGTCTGTTTAGCTAGATGAGTCAAGACTGGTTAGCAATATGAAGTCCTGTTAATAATGTAGTTACTATAGTAAAGCACGCACGCGTGCACACACACACACACACACACACACACACACACACACTACTATGTCTTGTTGGTAGATGGTAGGCAGAGTTTGCTGAGGGTACTACCATCCTTCCAGTCCTCTAGGCTAATAAGCTCAAAGTCATCCTTGACTCCTTACTTTCTCATCTAATCATTTGCTCAGTTTTGTCACTTTTGCCTTCACCCCATCTCCCATCTATTGTCCCCTGCTCTCCACCCCACTGCCTTGTTTCAGCCTTTTATCACCTCTTGCCTGGAATGTTGCACTGCCTTCCTAACTGGGCTTATGGCTTCCAGTCTTTCCTCTCCAGTGCATCCTCCACATAACTGCCAGAATAATAATCCTAAAGCAGAAATCTCACCAGGTCATTCCTCTCCTCAAGAAATGTCAATAGTTCCCCATCTCCTCTAAGATAAAACACAGACCCCTCTGTTTGGCATTTGTAATGCCCTTCACAGTTTGACTCCAGCCTACCTTTCCCGGCTTTTTTATATGTGATTTCCCTTCACATACTCTACGTTGATGTAAAGTCTGTCTGCTTATGGTGGCCCAGATTCGGCTTTCAGACTCTTATCTCTGGGGGAGCCTTTGTCAAGGCTGTCCTACTGTAATGTTAATGAGATTTAGGTCTTCCCCACCTATTAATATGCCCTAGGTGAGCCCATTCTGGGAGGCTTGTTTTGTAGGAAGGCTCACACCTTTTGTTAATTGCTAATGAGGCACTAGGTCTAGAGGGTCCTGCCCTCTGGCTTTGAAAAGTGTATATATACTCTTGCTTTGGGAGCTTACTCTTTGGAAGAAGGTCCATGTGCCAGAAGAAATTCTGGGTAGCTGTTGAGGAGCGCCCCCTACCCTTACCCCTGCTTTGAAAAAGACATTGGTGCTTCTGTCTGATAACTATGTATGTATGTAATGGTCAGACATTAAATCTGTCTATTGATCTGTGATGTATACATTGCTTATAGTCAGACAGTTGGAAGCCCTGTCTGTTGGCTATTATTTCTCTGCTTGTATTTTCTTTGTTGGTGAATGTGATTAAAGAAGATGTTGACCCCCTCAAAAGTTGCATTCCTTTTAGAAAAGTAGATCTAAGAACCTGTGCTAGCAGGATATCCTGGATGTGTCAGGGTGCTTGCTGCTACACCTACCAACAATGCACTTCCTTATCTCTTCTCTTTCTTGGAATCCCTACTTCTCTTTAAGTCTCAGCTTGTTTGCTGATTTCTATGAGGAATCTAATGGAAGCCCTTAGTGACTATTTCCTATTCCTCATGTTATCATTTATATGCTTATCTCTTCACATTTTGTATTCTACAGAATGTAAGTGCCTTAAGGTCAGGGCCTGTTATTTTGATTTTTTTTCCTTCATATTATCAGTGTCTGTTATATATATATACACACACACATATACACACATATAATATCATAATTATATATATGCATATATATACACACATATAATATCATATATATGCATATATATACACACACATATAATATCATAATTGTGTATATATATATATACATATACATTATATCAGGGTCAACATAGTTGACTTAAGAATTTTTTTAAAATTGGATTTCATTGGATCAAGTTTGAACCTCATGAGAAAACCTTGGACTTGTTCTAAAAGTGGAATAGGAAAAGTAAGATTGAATTATTTTATGATTAACAGTAATACAGATAACAGTGAAATAGAACTTATTCCTAAGCGTGTGTTTTCTTTAAACTTTGATCTTGTTCCTTATATGTAGAAATAGAGGCTAATTAATAATTGTGCTAAAGTTTTAATTTAGTTTTTTAAATAGAGAAATGTAATAGGTTATACCTAGATGGTATTGTAGTTTCTTTACGCGTCCATGACTAGGAATACTTGGTCATTTGACATGCACTATAACTGGGGATAACCAATCTAATTACAAGATGTAGAGCCCTGGGGATGGGGAGCAGTAACCAGTCAGAAGTTGGCTTGGAAAAACTCAGACCTCTAAAATGACTAAATTTCATAGACCTCATTTCTGTGACCCAGACATGTCATTGCATTGACTCAGCAGCATAGCATTATTCTGGGCTTTGGGGTAGGGTGGAGGGAGGGCAGGGATTATGAGCAAAAGGAAATTCCATGCTCTTTTAGCAATAGGTTCATATTCATAAATAAGACTGTAACTTAATTTTTTTAGGTTCAGTGGAAGCCTTAAGAAATATTGCATTTCCTTCACTTGTTTAATCCCAAATTTTAACATTGCAGGAGTGCTGGACAAGTGCTGTTAGTCAAGCCCTGAGTGTATCAGCCGTGAGTCAGACTAGGGCAGAGGCTACAACGTTTCCCTGTCAGACCAGGGAATTCTCCATTTGAGAATAGGTTATCCCCATTGTACCAAAGGTCTTGTGGAGCCCTCCTCCAACCCAGGACATCCTATGGACATGAGAGTGTAGAAGGATTCCCCTTGGGAAGTGTGTTTTACTCAGTGGGAGACATTTTTCTTTTAGTGATACTGTGATTTATTTTATTGGAATGTTTGTTTGTTCTCCTGGTTCTGCTTTCTTCTGCATCAGTCTATATAGTTCTTCATGTGCCTTATATTTCTTAGGGTTCAGTAATACCACATTACATTACTCTGCTCTGATTTTTGTTATGGATTGAGTGTCAGTCCTTAGCGTGTGTGGGAGTGTAAGTCTGTCATTGCCCAGACTGGTCCTGTGGGACCTGAGATAAGTCCTTTTCCTTCTAGTGCCTGTCCCCTTGCTCTCCCCAATAGAGTAACACAGCCCATTCTGTAGTAAAAGTAAAAGTGTGTATATAACTCTAAGATCTAAAAGCCTACATCTATATCTAGTTGGACTGTCTTGGAGCTAGTTCCCATGAGAGCAGCAAGGGAGAAAACTCTTGGAAGTTCCTTTTCCCTTACGTCTCAGAAGGACTAATCTTGGACAGAGTTTTGAAGGTGACAGTTGGCAGTTTTCATTTGGAACCATTTCACTTCCTTCGCTATGTTCCTATTTCCTCTTAATTTTCCTCTTACTCTCCTTTTACCCTACACCCCTTTCCTATATCCTGTTCCTATGGGACTTGCCCTTAGTTGTCTACCAACTAATTTCCTTTGTTATTAGTTGTAATGAGCTACGGAATAAACCTTCTTCAGGGATGTTCACATTTTAACAAGGGATTCTGACAGTGAAGACTGGATTGGGAATCAGGAGACTTGGGTTCTGTCAAAGGAATGAAAAATATTATTTGTTATATGAGGTGACTTTCTAGGAGGGGAATGAGGAGGAGTATTAAGGGAAATTATGGTGATATAAAAATCAATTAAAAACTTATTTTTGGGGGGAGGAGCCAAGATGGCAGAGTAGAAAGATTCACATATGCTAGCTCCGAACCCACAGCCCATGGATTTCCTGTAAAAAGAACTCCCAACAAATTCTGGAGAAGTGGAAGTCTCGCAGAAACAGAGTGAAGGAGAATTCTGTTCCAGAGAGCCCTGAAAAACTGATCCCAAAGGTCCGTCACCCACCAGACGGGAGCGGAGCCCAGCCCTTCCCTGGCTGTGCGGCAAAGAGAGGAGCAGATCAGGGCAGGCTTCAGGGACAGAATCTCCAGTGGCCGCGAAGGTCCCTCCACCCACAGGTGCACAGGTCAGTGAGAGAGACTTCTGGGCTGGCCGAGAGGGGAGTGGGGTGTCTCCATAACTCAGGCCCCCTCGGGAAGCAGTGGCAGAGGCAGCAGTGACCAGAGGCTCCCAGAGCAGGCAGGAGCTTGGCAGCAGTTCCGTTACGGAAGGTCTCTGCATAAACCCCCTGAGAGAACTGAGCCTGGGAGGCGGCCCTGCCCCCATCTGAGAATGTGTTTTAATCTTACCCTGAATAGCAGCTGAGCCCAGCCACTGAAAGTCCTGAGGCTGGGGAGCAGCATTTGAATCTCAGACCCCAAGCACTAGTTGAGTGGATCTGGGTTGGGGTGGAGAGGAATCTCAGAAGTCAAGTAACTGGCTGGAAAAATGCCCAGAAAAGGGAAAAAAACTAAGGTCATAGAAGGTTACTTTCTTGGTGACCAGATGATTCCCCCCTTCCTTTCTGATGAAGAAGAACAATGCTTACCATCAGGGAAAGAAATAGGAGTCAAGGCCTCTGTATCCCAAATATCTGAAATAGATATCCAATGGGCTCAGGCCATGGAAGAGCTCAAGAAGGA
>CM053769.1:547075792-547112458 GCA_028658325.1 Potorous gilbertii
GAAGATGGGGACAAGAGAAGGGAGGGATGATAAAAGAGAGGGCAGATTGGTGATAGGGGGAGTTAGAATGCTGGGTGTATTGGGGTGTGGGGAGGGGACAAATGGGGAGAAAATTTGGAACCTAAAATTTTGTGAAAATGAATGTGAAAAGTTAAATAAATAAATTTATATTGAAATAAAAAAAATTAGAAAAATAAAATAAAAAATAAATAGATTGTAAAAAAAACTTATTTTTTAAAAAGTATCAAAGAAATCTATAGCAAAATTTCAGATGATGGGAAAAATATTATGGTAGGCATCCTTCCAATTTCTCTTGAATTTTTTTTATAGTAGAGAAGGTAGGCATTGCCTCCTTAAGTCTTCTTATCATTGGTTCATTCATTTCCTTTTCCTAAGACATGCTTTACCCCCAACCTGTTTCCTTTAGACGTGTTTGGTGAAGGACTAGTGTTGTTTCCCAACTCCCTAGCCCTACCCCAGTGCCCAAGGCATCCTAACAAAAAGTTCTCTCCATATTTAAGACCCTGACCTTGACCTTTGCCCAAATAACTTGGGGAGAGGAAGCTATTTTCTTTCCCTGCCATGGACTGGAAAAAAAGGGATCATGGAGAAAATTCAATGAACATATAAATAGAGATGTTGTCTATAAATAACACAGCCTCAAAATAGTCCATCAGCAGAAATGCCTGCCTCACAGTGCAGAGGTATCTCACTTCCTGAGTAAGATAATTCACTTCTTTGACTATCTTTTTCTGGCTAGTATAGGCTTTTTTACTGGGAGTTCCCAGGAACCCCCAGGAGAAATTAAAGAAATCCTTTTTTATTCCTGACTTTTAGAAATGTTAGATTGCTTCCCTTCTTCTTTTCTCCCCAAACTTTTCTTTCAAAGACCTTTATTGGTATAGTGGACTGAGTACCATATTGGGAGAAAGGAAAAGAGGTTTCTGGTCTTAGTTCTGCAGTTAGCTCACTGTGTGACTTTAGACAACTTGCTTCCCATCTCTGGGTCTCAGTTTTCCAGAGGGAATTGGATTATATAATATCTAAGGCCTAACATTCTTTGTGGATCTCTGGCCTTCTCTCTACTGTACACAGAATTAATAAAGAAAGATTCTGTATAATCTAAGTATAGACCCAATTTAGGAAAAAAAAGGAAGTGATTAAGAAAGGTTTTCTTTTCACATCAAGTTCTTGGTTTGAACTTGGAGCCCTCAGTAAAATTCCTTACTTATTAAAACTTTGGGCATACAGTCTGTATACAGGACTGCCTGACACATGGGCAGCTTACATGTCTCCCCACCTGGTGTAATATGAGTGCCTTGTGAAGCCTTCTTGCCCTCAAAATCATTCCCCTCACCTTTCTGCCACACTGCCTGAAATCCTACTTTCAGGAGTTTGTTCCTATATAGTTAGGAAGCCCCCTCAGCATGATGTGCCCACATCAAAAAGGGTGCTGTGCTCTATGAGTAAAGCAGAATTGAGACAGCACAAAGTAAACATAGGATGCACAAATTTGGAGTATCCATCCCAGATATTCACACGGACTATCTGTGCCCAACCTGTGGTAGAGCATTCTGAGCTCGTATTGGTCTGATCAGCCACAGTCAGACTCACTGAAACTTCACTTCATTTTGGTCCTCTTCGAAAATGAAGGACAACAACCATACCAGTTAGAAAGCCTTAACAAACATTGATTAAATACTTAACATTTGCAGAGCACTTCTGGATCCTGGGTGACTTAAAATTTGCTTAAGGCAATATCTGTTCCCATAAAACTTTCAGTCCAGGAAAGAGATTAAATAAATATAGATAACTATAATACACATTACATGGTATTAATGAATGTTGATGATTATTTTTTATATCTGGACATTCGGTTTGAACGGCAAGGCAAACATTTATTAAGTACTGTGCTAAGTGCTGGAGAAAACAAATAGAAGCAAAAAGAAAGATAGTCCTTATCCTGAAAGAGCTTAAATTCCATTGGAGGAAGATAACACAGAAAAGGTAACTGAAAATGGAGTGCCTGGAAGGAATTCCCCAGTGGAAGAAGAGGGCTGGGGCATTGAAGGAATGTGTTGAGGGAAGCCTCAGGGTTGAAAGGGTAGTTGAGACATAGTAGCCAAGTCCTGAGAATCAGAAGCAGAACCCACTAACTATGCTATCATCTAGCCCTCATCTCTGTATCTTATCTTACTTGTCATGTTTCCCTTAGTTTCCTCATCTGTAAAATGAGATGGAGAAGAGAATGGCAAACCACTCCAGTATCTCTGCCAAGAAAACCCCAAATGGGGTCACAAAGAGTGGGACACAGTTGAAATGACTGAACAGTAACAAGATACAAAAGAAATATCATGAGAGACTTTGTCAAGTGTTTTGTTAAAATCTAGGTAAATTCTGTCCACAGCATTTCTTCAGTCTTCTAGTCTGCTAGTTTTTTTGTTTCAGGGTTTTTTGTTTTGTTTTGTTTTTTTATGTCTAGCACTGAGTTAAGTGCCTAGATCAAAGTCTGTGCTTGATAGATACTTATTGGTTGATTGATTGATCCTGTCAGAAAAGAAAATTAGGTCAGTCTGGAAGGACTTGTTCTTCATGTTGGCCCCTTAGGATCAGAGATGCCTTTCTTAGATACTCACTCATCATCACTTTAATCATAAATTCTAGAGTTCTTTTCAAGAGTTTATATCAATCTCACTGGCCTATAGTTTGCAGACTACACCTTTAAAAAAAATTTGGAGATCACATCTCTCTAGTTCTCCATGACTTTTTTTTTTTTTTTGAGGTATTCAGGGTTAAGTAACTTGCCCAGGATCGAGTAGTTAGTAAGCATCTAAATCCAGATTTGAACTCAGGTCTCCCTGACTTTAGGGCCAATGCTCTATCCATTGCACCACTTAGCTGCCCTTCTGTGATCTTTTAAAAGTAAATGATTTAATATTGATATCTTGCCTGTTTTTTCAATACCTAAGAATGTGGGTCATCTGGACCAGGTAACCAGGGCTCCTCAAAGACTCCTCATTGATGTTCCTTTATTGCCTCTTTACTTCCCTTAGGTATCAGTTTTTTATTAGCCATTTTTATTCTATTCTTTCCTCCCCAAAAGTCATTCTCCTTGGCAGAGAAAAGAGGAGGAAAGCATTTCTGTCTTCTCTCCATCGTCAGTCATTACTATCCTCTCTACTCTGAGTAGCGAGTGCTTTCTTCATGGATCCTCCTTTCTCCAGTGTAGCTAACGAATAAACAAAACTCCAGAGATTCCCCTTTCAGGTTATCCTTAGTTTTACTCATCAGCTTCAACTTATTCTGAGCTTTAGTGTTCCTAGTACTGTTCTTGTAGTACCAAGCTAGGATTTTCTATTCATCTGCCGTTACCTATCCTGCTTCCATGTTCTCTGTATAAATCTTTCTTAAATCTAAGTTGGTTTAATAATGAAGAACAAGACGGAAGACATTTCAAACCCAGAGAACAGCTTAACCAAAGTCATGGAGATGGGAGAATCCAGGGCATGTTCATGGGGAATGGTCTAATGCCTGGAAAGTAAGTGGAGTGGAGTGATAACAAGACAAGGCTGGAAAGGTGGAAAAGCCAGATTGTGGAGGATCTTGAATATCAGATAAAAGTGTTTGAACTTTACTTGGGAAACAAAAGAGAGCTAATAAAGATTTTTGAGTAGTGGAGTGACAGCTTAAACATACTTCCATTTAGGAAAGATTATTAAGGTAACCATTTGAAAGATATTTTGGAATGAGGAAAGAGAAGAGGCAGGAAGACCTGTTAGGAGGCACTAAATGAGAGGAGTAGGGTAGTGACAATAGGGATAAGAGAGTAAATGTTGGGGAGGTAGAATTGATAGAATTTGGTAGTTGTTTGGATATGAGACATGAGATGGTCAAAGATCATCCCAACATTATGACTTTCTAGAACCTGAGTGTCAGGCCATAGATTAAAAATAGTGAAGTCAGAAGGTCAGGGGGGAAAAGCTTAATTCTGAATGCAGGTTGAGTGTGAGGTTCCAGTGGATCATCCAAGGAGTCATGTATAGGCAGTTAGATGTGTGAATCAGACATCAGAATGCAGAAAATATGTCAGAGGTGGTGCAATGGATTTGAGCTGTTTGTGTCAAAATGGTAATTGAAGCCATGGGAATACATGAGATTGCCATGAGAGAGATGTAGAGAGAGAAGAGAAGAAGGTCAAAGATGAGCTCATTGGAAGGACAGATACTGAAACGGAAGCTTAAATACTGTGGCCACATAATGAAAAGACAGGACTCATTGGAAAAGACCCTAATGTTGAGAAGGATTACAGGCAAGAGGAGAAGAGGACAGCAGAGGATGAGATGGATAGTGTCATGAAAGCAACGCATGGTCTTGGACAGACTTTGGGAGATAGTGAGAGATAGAAAGGTCTGGTATGCTATGGTCCAGGGCATCAAAAAGAGTTAGACACAACTGAATTCCATGAGAAGTATGCTACAAACTATAATCCTCGTCCATCCCTTAATTTGAAGGAATTTACTAGATGACTCCTAATTTTGCAGAGAGTAGAACACTGAGGAGATGCCAGTTTTAATTGGAGAGATGGAAGAGGAGGAAGAAGAACAATTTAGAGTCTAGATCACTGGGAAGAAAGAGGTGAGCAGTGATGGATGGGCAAGCGGAAGGAAGATCCTGGGTCTCCTAGAGGAGACAGAATTAAGAGGAGTGGAACAATGCAGCATAATAGGAGTGCACTAAAGACAGAGGATCACAGAATTTGAGAGTTGGAAGAGACCTCAGAGGTCATCTAATTCAGCCCATACAAGCAAGGAACCATGGTGACATACCTAACAAGTGATCACCCAAATTCTCCAGGAAGGCACAGCTGCCTATTGCACTTTGGCACAGCTCTTAGGAAATTTTTCCTGATAACAAGGCTCTTTGCAACTTCAGTCTTGCTCCTGAGGTCAAACAGAACAAGTCCAACCCCACCTTTAAATATTTGAAGATAGATATCCTGTTCCCCTCCCTGCTCCCAGTCTTTCTTCTCCATGCTAAACAGTTCCTTCAATTGACTCTAGATCCTTCATCACCCTGGCTGTCTTCCTCTGAACACTCTCTGCCTTAGCAATGTATCTCTTAAACTGTGGTACCTGGAACTGAACACCAAAGAAAGATCTGATGAGTCTAGAGTACAACCCCTCCACAATCGTATGACCTTTTTAAGCTGCCACATGACATGGTTGACTCTTTGTTGCAGTTCCCTAAAACCTCCAGCTCTTTTTCAGAGCTACCATTTGTAGCTCTTATATCTGATTTTTTTGCATGTAGGGCTTTACATTAATTATCCTTGCTGTATTTCATCTTATTAGATTGAGCCCAAGGCCCCTTTTAGGTCCTGACTCTGTCATCCATGGTGTAAACTTTCCTTTCTACCTAGTGTCATCTGCAGATTTGTTGAGCATGAGGCTGGTCCCCAGATCTCTATAACCTACCCTGTACACCTCTTGCCAGCTCTCTACTTTTTGAGTCTAGTCAGTTTTGAATTCATCCAATTATTTTATCATTTAATCTATAACTCTCCTATCTTCTCCACAAGAAGATGCTTCATCAAAAGCTTGCTGAAATGTTTTTAGTTGTTTGGTCACTTTTTTCAGTTGTGTCTAACTCTTTGTGACTCCATTTGGGGTTTTCTTGGCAAAGATACTAAAGTGATTTGCCATTTCCTTCTCCAGCTCATTTTGCAATGAGGAAACTGAGACAAATTTGGTTAAGTGACTTTCCCAGGGTTACACAGCTAGTAAGTGTCTGAGGCTGGATTTAAACTTCCTGACTCTAGGCCCAGCACTCTATCCACTGTACTACCTAGTAGGTAATCTATATTCATAGCATTCTTCTCATCTACTATTTGTCAAAAAAGGGAAATCAAGTTAGTCAGGGATGACCCCTTGTTGATGCAAGCCAAGTAGGCTCTTCATAATCACTGCTTCCTTTTCTAGATATTGTCAACCATCTTTTTAATCATCTGCTGTGACTTTTCTCAGGAATTGAAGTTAAGTTCAGTGTCCTATAGTTTGCAGATCATGTTCTTTTCTTCCTTCCTTTCTTTCTTCCTTCCTTTCTTTCTTCCTTCCTTCCTTTCTTTCTTTCTTTCTTTCTTTCTTTCTTTCTTTCTTTCTTTCTTTCTTTCTTTCTTTCTTCTCTCTCTGTCTCCCTTCCTTTCTTCCTTCCTTCCTTTCTTCTTTCTTTCATAGGAGACTCACTTCATTTTGTTCACATCTTTGCTGCAGGCTCTTTTCCCAGTGCCTGACTAAACAGGATTTGAGGAATCCTCTTGCTATAGACTGGAGAGAGAGAGACAATACCTCCCTTCCAGCCAGTGTAACCAAGTTAACCGCAGCTTTTCCAGCTTGAAGGCTTTGACTTATGCTGCTCCAAAGAACCTTCATAGGGTCATAGATTTACATCATGAGAAGGGACCAAAGAGGCTGTCTAATCCAAACTTTTCATTTTAGAGATGAGGAAACTGAGGTCCAGAAAAGTTAACTAAGACTTGCCCAAGATCACACAGATAGTACTCAGCTCCATTTCTGAACCTGAGTCAAGGACCAGCCTTCTGGTTCTGGTTCTGACTGAGAATCAGGAGCACATATGATTTAGTCCATAGCTCTGCCCTTAATCTGCTTCTTTTAAATATTTCCCATTTTTCTGATATATAGCTTTTTGTACATATAAATTTGTTTGCTTACTGTCTCCCCCATTGTGTTTTGAGCTTCTTGAAGTCAGGCATTGTCTTTTGCGACATTTTTAAATCCCTAGCCCTTAGCACAATGCCTGACACATAGTGTGTTGTGTGTGTTTGTCCTTCTTTGCCGAAAAAGACCATGCCATCAGAGAAATGATGACATGACTTGCACTTGACTTTGTTTTGAGTGAGGGAGGACTGTGTAGATCACCAGCCTCACTTCTCCTCCAGAGCCATCTGAATCCAGTGACCAGATATTCATCAGGATGACTGGAGATGACCCAGGATGAAGCACCTGGGGTTAAGTGACTTAGCCAAGGTCACACAGCTAGTGAGTGTCAAGTGTCTGAGGTGAGATTTGAACTCAGGTCCTCCTGACTCCTGTACTGGTGCTCTATCCACTGCACCACCTAGCTGCCCTCTGAGACATAGTGGTACTTAAGAAATACTTAGTGACTAACAGGCAAGGACTTCCCTTCTTTCAGTGTCAATTTCTTCATGTGGATTGGGTGATCTCTAGTTCTGGTTCCCTAATGGGGCTTTATTATATTACTATTTTAGCTCACTGCAAGCCATATCCTATTGACTATTCAGAGTCTTTCCTCCCTTTCTGGCGATTGTGACCCACTTATAAGTGCCCCCATCCTTTTTCTGAAAGGAGTTTCTCTTTGGAGGAAGAGGCAGTGAAAAACTATGGTCTTGAATGAAGGCTTTGATTCTCAGGCTCCTAGAGCCAAGCGGCCTGGGCGCCGGCCACACAGGGTTGTATGTAGTAAGATCTGTTTGTGTCCTTATGAGGGTCACTTAGTCAGTCATACTCTCCTGGCCCCACTCTGTCTGCAGCCCCAGGCTGGGGGAATGAGCTGGGGTGAGACACCCTCAGCACTGAGGGGCTAAGTAGGGATGAATGAGAGCTTCTCTCCTTTCATACTCGGACAGTGGTCAGTTTTAGAAAAGTGGCCTCAGGCCAATATATATGTGTATTTCTCTTTCTATATGTCTTTTCCTTCTGTGTTAGGAGAGGTAAGATTTGCCATATACTTTTGCCCTGCCTGTTAGTCATTAGCAATATAGCACCTTCTGCATCTATATGGATAGGTACAGTTGTCTTTCGATGAGAGATATATTTAGATCTAGAAGGGACCTCAGGGATCATTTTACAGAGTGGAAAGGACACTGGACTGCGAATCAGGAACCCAAGGTTTTAGTCCTAGTGCTGCTTCTAGCTCACTCTCTGATTCTTTGTGCCTCCATTTCCTCTTCTGTCAAATGAAAAAATTAGATTGGGTGCTTTATAAGGTCCCTTTCTACTTTAGGTTTTATAATTTTGGAAGAATGCACTGCTTATTGGTGAACTCTGGTCTATGTGTGACTGTGCCTGAGAAGGTAAACGTAAGAACAATAATACCCTCTGATCAAACCTTTACCTCACTGGTAGAAGAGGACCTGTCATATAATTGAGGCAGGTGGGCGGTGTAGTGGATGGAGCTAGATTTAGAGACAGGAAGACCTGAGTTCACATCCTACCTCACACACTTATCCCTTATATGACCCTGGGTAAATCACTAATTTCTCAGCCTCAGTTTCCTCATCTATAAAATGTGGATAATAAGAAGACCTTCCTCATACAGTTATTGTAAGGATAAAATGAAATAATACATGTAAAACACTTTACAAAAGTTTAAAGAAATGGTAGTAGTAGTAGCAGTAGTAGTGGTAGTAGTTGTTGTTGTTTTTACATTTGTAAGCTAGACCAGTTCTGTGTCTGCTATCTTGTATATCACTGGTTTTTACAAAAATTTGTAAGCTAGACCAGTTCTGTCCCTGCTGTCTTATATATCACTTTGGTTATCAGGCGTGTCTTCCTTCGTTCCATGGTAGCTCTTTAGTGGGTTACTCCTCTAGTTCATTAAATGCTTTTGGGGAGTCCATCATAACTTCTGGTAAAGTCATGGGGCAATGGAAAAGAGCATTAGCTCTAGAATTGGGTTGTTGTTCAGATGTGTCTGACTATGACCCAATTTGGGGTTTTCTTGAGAAAGATACTGGAGTGTTTTGCCATTTGCTTCTCCAGCTCATTGTATAGATGAGAAAACGGAAGCAAACAGGATAAAGTGGCTTGCTTACAGCTAGTAAGTGTCTGAGGTCAGATTTGAACTAGAAGATGAATCTTCCTGACTTCAGATCTGACACTATACACTATGGTACCACCTTGCTGACCCTAGAATCAGGGAGCTTGAATTCAGATTACTACTTGAACAACTTTAAACAAGTCATCTGATTTCCCTTGGCCTCAATTTCCTCATCTGTAATAAGAGGGGGTTGAAATTAATGACCTCTGAGATCTAGGTGCCTCTAAGTCTATATTAATAAGCCAGATACTTTCAAATTCTCATTTTCTAATGTGTTATGGCATATCTATCAAATAAATAGTCTTTATACCACAGCTAAAGTCCAAACTTGGCTAAGTTTGGCTAAACTTTCCAACATAAACATGAATTATTAGCAAAATCATGAACTTTGTTTTTGTTTATACTTCTGGTTAATGTTTGGAATAAGAGCCCCCCTTTACTGTGGTTATTAGTGAATGAAAGTATGTTTGCCTACACAAGGAAGCTTGTATTTTACAAGTCTTACCCGAGAAAGCTACCAGGCACTTTTTGCTAACAACATGAATTCAGCCATAAGGCCTTAAATAATTAGCTTTGAAATGGAAATATAAACTAAAGCATAATTACTGGAACAGCCAACAGTTCTCTTTTGTGGTTATTAGCCAGCCTTTGGTTTTTAACTGTTACCAGTAATGGAATCTGCAAATTGGTGAGTTGGACTTCAATTCCTGGCAAATTTCTTGAATGTATTATTAAAAGGACATTTAGTGAACATGATCACAAAGCCAGCATGGCTTCATCAAGGACTGGTCATGCCAGACTAATCTCATTTCCTCTTATGATAGAAGGTAGACTTAGATAGATCAGGGAAATGGTGTAGATATAGTTTATCTTGATTGTAATAAAGCATTTGTCAAAGTCCGATGTGCTCCTGTGGAAAAGGAGAGATGTAGGATCTTCCTCTTGTCCCCAAAATAGCTTAAAACAAAAACCTTTGGTTTTCATTTCCAACCTTAGCTTATTATGTGTTTTAGCAATACCAACAATGTATTTTCAGGACTATTCAACTCTTTAGTGTTCTTCCTCCATTATCTTCCCTTCTGTCTTCTGTTGAGAGCTTTGACCAAGTTAGGGTTTTAAATGTACATCCAAACCACTCATTCCAATGAATGACAACCCCCCTTTCCTTCCTTATTGGATTTTTTTTCCCTTGTAAAATTTTTATTAGATGGATTTAGAACTGGTTGAATTACTTGACCCACAGTGTCTCTATTAATGGTGTGATGTCACTTTGTAAGGAGGTCTCCAGTGGTGATCCCTGAATTGGACCTCCGGTGCTTATATAGGCTTTGCCTATATGTGATAGTTTCCTCTCTTTTCTCATTCATTCTGAACTTGCTGATTTTGATTGGTAATTAGAAGATGCCTTCCAAAGATCCAGTGCAAACCGAAGTTTCCCATAGTTATTGCTCATGAAAAGGTCTCAAGTAGAATTTAATTTAGAGGAGAAAGAAGGTAATAAGTATTTATTAAATGCCCACTATGTGCCAGGAACTGTGCTGAGAACTTCAAAAATACTATGCCCCTTGAGATTCAGAACAACCCTGGGAAGTAGGTGCAATTATTAGTCTCTTTTTATGGTTGAGAAAATTGAAGCAGACACATTAAGTGATTCACCCTAAAAAGTCTGGATTTCAGCTCTGGTCTTCCTGACTCTACACCTATTGCTCTATCCCCTGTACAGCATGAGTACACCACTGAGCTGCTTTCACTTCACTAGCCATTGTTCACCTCTTTCTAGTTATTCTGTCTTCCCATTCTCTTGCTGTGATCCTGTATTTCCTGGTGAAAAGCAAGACAAGGGAAGGGGCAGGAAAGGAATAAGCTTTGTTTCCATGGACCTCCTGGGTTAAGAAACCCTGATTCAGTCTCATCTTTTCATTTTTACAAAAGAGGGCTGAGGCCCACAGGTTTTAAATGACCCAATCCAAGCTTACATGGGCGGTAGTAATAGAATCAAGATTTGAACTCAGGTTCTTTGATTCCCAATCTGGTGCTAGACTTTTTGTTGCTGGTGGATCCTTGGTATGTCTAGTACATGGGACTTCTGATGAGTAGAGCTGTGGCTAGAGGAACGGGGAGGGATGTCTCTTTAACCTAGCTCTCCCCCACCCCTTCCCTCAAGCAGAAGGCATTCCAGCTGTGATTATGCTTATCCGCCGCATATCCCTGGTGTCCAAGCCTGGCCATAGGATGTGTTTCAACAGATGGTTTTTTCCCCTCCACCTTCTTCCTTTTTGTTTTATCATAAGGAATCAGCCATTCCCCCACCTCCCACTGACCCAGCCTTTGGAAACCAGTATTTTTACCTAGAGCAGGTAGAGGCAGTCTGGGTTTCCTACCAACCTGTCAGAAAGTCCCTATTGGCACCTAAAGGCATGGGAAGTGTTGGTCTCCATTTGTCACTGCAACCATCCTTTGCTTAATGGGTCACACTAATGGGAAGTGAATACTTATCACTGCAAGCTTAGAAGACTGATCCATTCAACCAAAGCACTGTGCTCGGTCCTGTGAATACAAAGACAACAGTGAAATAGTCTCTGTCCTTGGGATGACCACATTCTACTGTGAATTGCATTAGAATAAGAATTCTTAATTTTTTTGAACCTCTTGGAAAGTCTGGTGAAGCCTGTGAATCTCTTCCTAGAACAGTGTTTTTAAATGCATAAAATAGAATGCAAAGGAAACAAATTTTGTTGAAATAATTATTAAAATGATAATTAAAAACCAATCTAATGGACTTCAGCTTAAGAATACTTGGATTACATAGACAACCCATTGGAGCCTGTACAGTCGGCCTGAGGAACAAAATGCCAACTTCCTCAGCCTGGAATTCTATGCCTTCCACAAATTGACCCCAGTCTATTTTCTGACTTCTTACCTGTCACTGCTTTCTTCACATGAGCATTCCACTTCAATCAAAACTTGTTTATTTCTAATTTGCTGAATTCTCCCTATACTAATGGATCATATGCGTCCTCACAAGCTGTTCCCAATACCTGGAATGCTCTGTCTCCATCCTCACATCCCAACCCTCTATTAAGCTCTATTTGAATGTGAATTATTGTTGTTTTTGTTATACCCACCTGTTGAAATCCCAGCCATCTTTCAAGGCTGAGCTCAAATGCTAACCCCTCCATGAAGTCTTCTCTGATTTCCCCTGACAAGAACTGCTGCCTTCCTGATTAGGGACTTTGAACCTCTGTCACATCATGCCGTACCTGGTATTACAGTATTTGTCTTTTGTCTACTAAGCTAGGAACTGAGCAAAGCCTGTGAGGTACCATTATGTATTTATTTGTTGGTAGAACTGATGAGCCAGCTCAGAGGAGAAGGATGGACCTGTGGCAGGCTGTTAGGAGAGAGTGAGAAATAAGAAGGATCTTTGAACATCCTTCAGATAACTTATACTTCCTCCTGGCAAGGGTAGACATCATTTCTGTTGAGTTTGAAATAGGACTCTAAATAAAAGGAGGGTCAGAAGGTAGGAGGAAAATTGCTAACTACTCACCCCTCAGAGAGGCAAGAAGGTGGTATGACAGTGACAAGACCATTATCAACCTACGGGACTAGGCTTATTTAATAAACATTGAGGTCTTTGCTCTAGGATCTGTAGGGCTAACTTTTGAGTGCCCTCAGACAAGGGCTAATCGACTGGCATGGCCAGAGCTCTTGGACTGGTTGTTTCTGTTTTCTTTCTTCCTGGCCCTCCTTTTCACATTCTTTTACCTAGAACCAGTCTGTAACAATAACTGATATTTTTGTAAGCATTTTCCTCATCATTACCCTGAGGGAATATGGGCAATGCAAGTGATCATGTTTTTTAACACTCTTGCTGTGATACCATTGGCATAAGGTCCTTCACACTGAGGAAACTCCCCCTATGAAGGCAGATCTTCATGTGGTCAGTTTTAGAGTTGTCTGGGAGCACGGAGAGGTTCAGATGTATCCAGGGTCACTCAGTCAGGTATGTGTCTGAGCTGGATCTTGAACCCAAAACATCCTGATTTTGAGGCTCATTCTCTATCTACCATGCCTTGTGGCCTCATATAGATATTTCATAGAACCTCTTTTGTTCTCATTTCAGAAATGAGGAAACTAAAGCTGAGAGAGGCTAAGGGGCCCTTGGCCAGGGTGACACATACAGGAGGTACTCCCTTTGGAAACTGAACACTGCTTTTCAGACACCAAAGTCAGTGCCATTTTTATGATACCACCCTGCCTTCCAAGGAGACTTCCTACTCTATCTTTAATAGAGTAGTGGTGGTGGTGGGGTTCCAGCTTCTAAGGGTGTTCACCTCTCCTTCAAAAATGATCTATATCCTGAGGTCTTTTTCATCTTCCCTGTGTAATCTTTCTTATTATATTTATCTGGTTTCTTGGGCCCAAGTTTGCATGGCATTGGGGAGACCAGGAGGAGCCAGGCTTCCCCATCCTGGACCTCAGCAACAGACTGAGGATGTTAAGACACTGAGGCCTTTGCTCCCTTTATGGGCTACTCCTCCTTTCTTCTCTTTCCTCTTTAACATGGTCGGTGGTTTGGCTCTTGATGTGTGGTTTGGAGCTAGGACAAAGAAGCCAAGAGTATAGTGTTGCTTCAAAGACCTCATTCTCTTTTCTCTTCTGGCCAGTTTTGCCAGCATCTCCAAGAAAAGAAAGTTGCAAGTGGGAAGAAAATTCACTTCAACAAACATTTATTAAGCACTAGTGTTTTGTATGTTTAAAGTTAAAATAAAATGGGAAAAGACATTTCAATGTATCTACATAAATCGTAACATAAAATCCAAGATAGTTACCGGGGAAATCTATGATATTAATGAAGGAACCTCTGAAGGTCCCTTTGAAGGGCGTAGAGAAGTTGTTGTTATTTCTCTTAGGCCCCAACACTGGGAAAGGAAGGATTGGAGCAGGATACATCAAGCAGGATATAGACCTGACTGACCTTCCTGAAACACTCCTCAATTAGTCTGATGACTTTTGGAACCACTGATTTGTCTTCTTTGAACTCCCGCAGCCTCATGGTGTAGCCCTTAATTGTTCCCCATTTTTTTTCACATGGTTCTCTAACCATAACCTTGAACTCCATCAAAACAAGACTGTCGTCTTTTTTTCTGGGTCCCTGAGGTAGCTTCGCTCCCTAAATTCAGAGATCTGCTGCTTCCAAACCTTTCCCACCTTCTTCTCCACCTCCCATACCTTGTCACCTAGGCATGTAACTATTTGACTTCTCCTTCTTTCTCCAGCTGCTACATAACCTAGCCCATAAGAGTACTATTTTATAAGGAAAAAGAGATTATACAATTTCAGAAATAATGTATTATTTTATTAGGTATATTATTAGAGGCAGCTAGGGGATGCAGTGAGTACAGTCAGGATAACCCCAATTCAAATCCAGCCTCAGATCCTTAGTAGTTATGGAACTCCTTGGGTTATTGTGGGAATCAAATGAGATCATGTTTGTAAAGCACTTAGCCCAGTGCCTGACACCTGTCAGGCATTTAATATATATTTATTCCCTCCTTATAATGACTGGAAAAAGGAGATGGACTGGTTGTTGAGTGAGAGGGATAACGGAACCTCCTATTCTGTCTTTAATATAGGGTTCTGCTTTCTGAGGTTGTTCAGCTCTTTTTCATTAATGGTCTATATCCTGGGATCTTTTTCTTATTCCCTGTGTAGTCTTTCTTATTATATTTGTCAGGTTTCTTGGGTTCAAGTTTGTGTGGCATTAGGGAGACACACTCTCCCCAATGTCTTCTCCATGTTAAACATTCCTACTCCCTTTACCCCATCCTCATTTGACATGATTCAAGATGCTCCTCTGGATTCTCTCCTTCTTAAATAAACTTGTTTTTGTTGTTGTTGTTTAGTCATTTCAGTCTTTTTGACTCCATTTGGTGGGTTTTTTTGGCAAAGATTAGAGTGCTTTGTCATTTCCTTCTCCAGCTCATTTTACAGATGAAGAAACTGAGGCAAACAGAGTTAAGTGACTAGCAGATGTCTGAGGCTGGATTTGAACTTAGGTCTTCTGACTATAGGCCAGGTGTTCTATCCACTTCGCCATCTAGCTGGGCAAATAGAATGGTGTTCTTATCACTTAAATATTAAAAATAATGCATCTCTGACACATGAGTCTTCCCTAGAATTTTCAAAAGACAACCACTTATCTTCGAAAGTCTCCTAGAAAGGAACATATTAGACCAATAAGCCTGGGCAAATGACCCAGTACCTGTAGATTTGTCTTACCTCATCCCTCTATTCCAAATCCTACCCCTACCACTCTCCATTTTCTTTTCTACAGATCAATGCATCTTGATGATTCTCATATTGGGTTATTGTGAAAGATGACCCATGAAAAGAATGTGGCCCCCACAGATTCCTCTTTTTCCAGTTTGTTCACTTTCCCTGACACTGTCCAGATAGACATGAGTCTCTTTGGGAGTGAGGGTGACTCAGGGGACAGCTTGAAATCTCTTCCATTTTCAGTAATGACTGACTATTTCTGGCAAAAGGAAGGGGAAGGGTTCTAGTCCTCAGGACTGGGCTGAGATATGTGTCAAGGGTTGTTTTTTGTTTTTGTTTTGTGGTTGTTTTAAAGAACTATGCATACCTTCACACAAGATGTGCCCCCAAACACACATACTAACACTTCTTGTGAGAGAAGCATACAACCGACCAAAAAAGGAGAGGAAGATCAAAGGCTTCCAAGGCAAGAAATACCTAGTCTGTGACATCTTCCTCTTGAAGAAGCCACTTACTTCCAATATCTTCATAAGTTGTAATCTCTTTTTATAAGACGACTGAGCTCATTTATCTTTTTAACAGCATTTGTGCCTTCCTTCTGATAGGGCATATTCCCTTTTTGGAGAGGATGGAAAAGAACAGCTTGGAACAGATCCTTACTGAAAAATTAATGATGCCACCAATTAGCAAAATTAGGAAGGCCTCCCTGGGAACCCAGAGGGTGCTTAACTCTATACTGGCTGTTGGAGCCAGGGGGTGGGGTGGGGAGGTGGCATTTTAGAAGTATAAGAAATGGCCTCTATCCTTTGACAGCTCATTGTTTGTCTAATCAGGAAGACAAGAACCACACACATGGGAAAGAGGGGCAGAGTACAAAGCACAGACTACAAGGATGATTCTAATTCAGGGCTGAGTTGTGTGGTTTACGATATAATTGTTAGAGCAGTTTTAAGGGCTAGAGAACTGTTGCTGTGGAAAGGTAATGTAGGCTTCATGGAAAAAGTTTACACTTAAGCTGGGCTTTGAGAGTTGATTTTTATAAACACACTACCAGGCAGGCAGCAGGCTAGTGATTAAATGGACTTCACCTAGACTATAGGTTAATTTATTGCTTCCCCACATACACACTATTTGTCATAGGTTGGTGGAGGACCAGGAGAGGGAGTGAATGAGAGGAAAGGCTCAGTGATTTCATCAGGGAGAGGAATTCTGGGTCAAGAAATTCTATCAACTAAGGATTTGTGTCTGGAACTTAGTCTTAGAGATTTGATGCATATGAGAAACGTTCCATGTGAGAGAGAAAAAACATGAACAGAAGGTCTTCCTCACTCTGAGACCATCAAAAAGTGACCACTGTGCCACACTGACATCTCTGTAGCATCATTAGGTTTTAATGGGATGAATTTTTAAGAAGAAACTTCTCTGAAGTTTTGAGAGTAAGCATTTCATGATTTCTTTTCTCATTCTCAACTAGAAAGTTACAAATGTCCCCAGACTACTGAGTACAGCTTAGACATTTGTTCATTCAGTAAACACTGAGCTAAACCTCCTAATAGGTGCTCAGTGCAACAGGGGATACAAACATGGATAAACCAGGGGGTAGCCTGCGCTCCTAGGCTCATCCAGTCTGGTAGGGGTTGGGGGTGCTCAGGGTAAGACAACTCTAAGAGACTTGCTACAAGGGAAAGAAAAGCAAAGTTTCAGAAAGATCCCTTCTAATGTTGAGATCAGGTAAGGTTTCAGTAAGGTGCAATGGAAAGAATTATGGTTTGGGAGTCAAATGATCTGGGTTTTAATCCTGACTTTGCCACTCACCACTTCTGTAAACTTGGGCAAGCCACTTAACTCCTAGGTCTTATTCTCCTCCTTTGTAAAATGAAAGTCATGGACCCCTTTGACAGGCTAGGGAAATCTATGGACTCCTTTTCACACCAATGTTTGAAATACATAGGATTGCAAAGGAAACCAATTATATTGAAATACAGTTATTAAAATATATTTTTTTAAACAGTTCACAGACCTCAAGTTAAGAACACCTACCCTGTGTTAAGAACATTAGCATGGCTTTTTCATATGTCACTCAGGCAGCTCAGAGATAGCAATTGATAGTATTCATTAGACCCTTGAACCTGAAGGCCAGCAAGGCTAGGTGCTACCTGACCCTTGGAAGGGGGAGGTTGACTTATGTTTTGTCAACTCTGTGACAATTGAATTGGAAAAAAAAAGTCAAGTGATGAGTTTACCTAGAAGAACCAGGAGAGAAACAGTTGTCAGGGCATTGAGTAATGAGAAAGGGGATGGGAGGCAAAATATTCCTGAGAGGAACCCTGAACAGGTTAAGAGTATGTCATCTTCTCCTCAAATATCACTCTCTTTCAGGTAAGATCCTGTTCCGGAGGAGTCATATTCGAGATGTTGCTGTGAAAAGACTGAAGCCCATTGATGAGTATTGCAGGGTAAGTGTGTGTGTGTGTGTGTGTGTGTGTGTGTGTGTGTGTGTGTGTGTGTGGAGGGTATGGGGGGTGGGGAGTGTGCATGAAGCTATTTGCACAGGTGGTGTAAATGTCCTAGGATTATCAGAAGTGCTTCCTGGACAATTAGAGGGGAGATTGTTTCATGGAATGAAAGTCTGGAATAAAGAACCTCTAAGGAGGTCTTCTCTTCCTGCTCGAGATTCTGTGTCTCTAAGGCTGGCCCCCTGGGAAGGAGGGCTAACTGCTAAACCAGTGCATGTGTGGGAGCTCAGCCCTGGCCCTTTTTAACACCATCACCCGATGTAGGCTGTCCTGTTGAAAACAGGCTCCATTGGAAGCCCTGTGGTGTGAGTTGTCACCTGTTGTTAAAGGGGAAATCCAGCTGTAGAAATTCTATGAGCATGGAACTTTACTGGAAAGTTGAGAGAGGTTCCTTCTATCCTTTGGTGGCAGTTAAATTGATCATTTCAGAACTGTATGATACACTACTTAGACATACAGATAGAAATCTTCTTTATCTGTGTGCCAGCCCATAGTTAACCAAAGTCAGTGAGGAGCATCATTATCAAGTTCACAAAACAGAGTTTAGTTCCTTAATCTCTCGGGAAAGACAATCATTTTGTTGTCTGAACTTTCTTTCTGCCGCAATGATAGGGGACTGGGTTTGGGGTCACAGAACCATTAATTCAAATCTGACCTCAGACATTTAACTCTCTGTGTGATCAGGCAAGTCACTTAACCTTTGTTTCCTTGACTGTTAAATGTGAATAATAATAGTATCAACCTCTCAGGATTGTTGCAAGGATCAAATGAGATAAAAATTGTAAAGTGCTTAACATGGTGCCTGGCACATAGTAGGCACTATATACATGTTAACTATTATGGTTCTTACTGTTGTCTGAGACTGTAGTGGAAATGTAATGCTTGTAGAATTCAGATATACTTGTAGAAATTTAAACATTGTGAATAGACACCCATATTTTTTTTCAAAGAAAATAGAAATTCTTACCTAAAACAAATGATTCTGATTGACTGTGAAAGTTTATAAAAAGGGCTAATTACAGATTTTGTTAATTGTTTCTCCTCCTGCTACAAATATACAAACTTGTCCACACAAAGCCAAATAGGAAAAAAGTCTGGTTTTAGTAAAGGCAAGGAGTGCATGACCCAGAATGTCCCATCTTGAGCTAATGAGGTGCCAGAAAGGAGACCTTTCTTCTTAAAAGCTCCTTCTTGATCAGATCAATATCAGTTTTTTAAATGACACCAGGCATTTGAGCACAAATTGACAGCTGGTCTCACTGCTTTTATTTCTCTTTCTTCTTTTTCCAGGCAGTTAAGTGGGCAAACATGGGGATGGGGAGGGGAGGAGGACAGGGCAGACTCGGAAAGGTTCTTTTCATCTGGTATTTACAGGGCCACATCAGGCTCAGCCTTCCTGAGATGGTCTAGCCTCAGGCTTCTCCAAAACCTCATCTCCTGTGCAGAGGAAACGGATAAACATCTTATCTCCTGAAATCATACTTTAAACATGAGTCCCAAGTTAATCTTAAGAGTCAAAGGAGCACAGTGAGACTAGATTGGGTAGAAGCAGAGCCTTCTAACCCAATTAACACAGACAGAGACCCTCTTGAACTTAGACATCAAATCCAAAAGCCCTGAGGTCACTGCTATCTCCTGTAATGACTCCAAGAGCTAGGACTTTTCAGTCCTAATTTCTGACCTTGAGGAGCTAGGGAACTGCCATCAGGTTATTGGAGGTATAGACTCTCAGAGAATGGGGATTTTACCATTTACTAGGAGAGGGGTGACATTTATGCCTTAAGTTCTTTGTGTGAGGAAAATGAGGTCAAAGGAACAGAAGTGACTTGACCAGTCCCACAACAAGGTAGTGACAGAACAGAGATTATATAACAATATTTATAAGTCCTAGCTCTGTTATCCAGGATGGGAAACAGCCCATCTCAGAGGACAGAAGGCTGAGGTGAGGCAAGTGATACCCAATACATACATGCCTAATTGTGCAAGATTCCTGCTTAGCATAATGGTCGTTTGTTGGATGGGAGATAGGTTGGTATTTTTTCCCCTGCCTCCCCTTTTTTTCCTCCTGAAGGCATAAGAAAATTTCAATTATTACTTCATTTTTCCTTGCCTGCCCTGCCTTCTCCCCAGCTCCTGACTTCCTCTGCTTTGCCAGCCTCTCCTGTATGGCACAATTAAGTTGAAGGATCAGGATCTCACTTGCCCTGGAGGTCTCTTACTTTGGCCTTTTCCTAGGTCAGCCCAGGATATTTGTCTGAAATTCAAGATACTGAAAAAAAGATTATTAAGACTCAAAGTCCAGGGCAAGGTTTGGATTAAACAGAAGGAATCCTCATTATTTGAAGCTGGGAAAAACACAGGACCCCAATTTCTCTACTGTAAACATCAGTTCTCACTGTCCCTATTTCAAGGGTTGCCAAGACCAAAGGATTTATCAGTTAATGGTCAGTCTGCTCGTAGCGAATCTCTCTGTACTTGTCTAGGGTAATAAAAGTAGACATAGTCTATTGCTTGTACTTGAAGTTTATCCAGCTTGGTAAAATTTGCCAGAACTTGTGTGCCTCTTGGGCATGGTCTTCAAGAACCCAAATGATGAGGTATTAGAGAAAGCCCCATATTATCTTAGCCAGTATACTCTCATCTCCTCAGAAAACAGAAGGACATGGTAACCAAGAGCAATACTGGTTTAGGGTCAAAGCTCTCAAAACATTATGGAGAGTTGGAACCAAGATGGTGGATTAGAATTAGCCGCCCAGTTGAACTCTCCCAATAGTTTACTCCAAACATTTTAAAATAATGCCTCAAGTCAAATTTTGGAGTAGTGGAGCCAACAGAAGTTAGAGTGAGACATTTTTCTGGACCAAGAAAACTTAAGAGGTTAACACTGGGGTAGAGGCCTATTGGAGTCCACACATATGGTATTGGCAACAGTGTCTGCAGCAGCAACAGCTTCAGGAGGTTTGAGCCAAGAGATGGTAAGGGGGTCAGGCAACTGGTCAGAAAGAGCTTATAGGGGACCCTTTGCAGGCACTGGGTATAGCTGGCATTGATTTGCAGGGGACAAGGGGACCCTTCCTAGGGAAAGACCAGAGCCCAGATCAGGAAATCAGTGACCATCCCAGAATCGCACCACCTTGGAAGCATCAAAAACTTGTAGACCCCCAAAACTATCTCTGACAATGGCATCATGAAGAAGCCTGAAACTTGGGACAGTGCCTTCCCATCCCCAGGTGAGCAGAGCCCAACTTTAACATCAAGTTCAAAGTCAATAAATAGTCTTGATAAATGAGCAAACAACAACTACAAAAGAATTAACTATAAAAAGTTACTAGGTTAAAAAAAAACCCAGCACATAAACTAAGAAGAAGATACAAAGGTGAAAACAGCTACAAAAAAGCTTAAAGAAAAATACTAATTGGATCCAAACCCAACAAGTATTCTGGGAAGAATTAAATAAAGAGCTAAAAGGGTAAGAGGAAAAAATGGAAAAAGAAATGAGTGATGCAAAAAAAATTATGAAAAAAGAATTAACCACTTGGTAAAAGAGGCACAAAAGATTTTGAAGAAAATAACACCTAAAAAACCAGAATTGGCTGAACTCTAAAAGAAGCACAAAAATCCACTTAAGAAAACTTTTAAAATGCAGAATTGACCAAATGGAAAAAGAGGTTCAAAATTTCAATGAAAAAAATAATTCCTTAAAAATTAGAACTGGGTGAGTAAAAGCTAATGACTCTATAAGACATCAAGAAGTAATAAAAAGAAAGTCCAAAGAATGAAAAAATAGAAGAAAATGTGAAATATCTCATTGGAAGAACAACTGACCTAGAAAATAAATTAAAAAGAGATCATTTAAGAATTATTGAAAGTCAGAAAGCCATTATCAAAAAATGACCTGGATATCATATTTCAAGAAATTATCAAATGAAACTGTTCTAATATCTTAGATTCAGAGGGTAAAACAGAAATTGAAGGAAGCCACTGTTTACCTCCTGAAAGAGATCCCAAAATGAAAACTCTTAGGAATATTATAGTCAAATTTCAGCTCTCCCAGGTGAAGGAGAAACTACTGCAGATAGCCAGAGTGAAATGATTCAAATATCTTAGTGCCACAGTCAAAAATCACACAAGATTTAGTAGTTCCTGTGTTGAAAAATGGAGGGCTTGGCATATGATATTCCAGAAATCAAAGGAGCTAGGATACCACCAAGAATAAACTGTCCAGCAAAACTGAGTTTAATCTTTCGGGGGGGGAAATGGGTATTTAATGAAATGAAGGACTTTAAAGGTCTGATGAAAAACCCAGAGCTGAAAAGAAAATTTGTCTTTCAAGCAGAAGGCTCAAGGGAAGTAGAAAGTAATCATAAGGGACTCAATAAAGTTAAACTTTCTACATTCCTATATTGGAAGATAACACATGTAACTCCTGATAATTTTATCATTATTAAGACAATTAAAAGGCATTTACATAGACAGAGAACATGATTGTGAAAGTTATGTTGGAATTATTCCTAAAAACAATGAAGAGGTGAGAAAGAGGGATGTCCTGGGAGAAGAGGAAAGGGAGAAATAGAATGGGGAAAATTTTCTCACATCAAAGAGGTGCACAAAGAAGAGCTTTTGCAATGGAGCAGAAAGTGGGGGAGTATGAGCAGTGCTTGAATCTTACTCTCATCAGAATTGGCCCAAAGATGTAAGAATATATACACTCATTTGTGTATAGAAATGTAACTTAACTCGCAGGAAAATAGGAGGGAAAAGGGATTAGAGAAAAGGGTGGACCATAAAAGGGAGGACAGATTAAGTGATGAGAGGGTTGGTTTCAGAAAAACATGACTAGAAGTATCTAAACTGATACAAAATGAAGAGATCATTGTACACAATAACAACAATGTTGTAAGGATGGTTAACTGTGAAAGACTTGGCTACTCTGTTCAATACCATGATCGAAGAACTCATGATGAAAAAATGCTATTCACCTTCAGAGAGAGAACTGATGAAATCTTAGTATAAATTGAAGCATAATTTTCTTACCTTATTTTTCTTGCTTTTTTGGAAAATATAGCTAATATAGAAATATGTTTTCCATGATTTCATGTACAATTGATATCATATTACTTACTTTCTCAGTGGGTATGATATGAAGGAGCTGGAAAGAAGGGAGAGAATTTGGAATTCAAAATATAAGGAGAAAAAGAATGCTAAAAAGAAATAATAAATTAAAATGTAAAAAAATTGCTATGGAGGAAGAAAATGGCTTATTATGAACAAGTATCTCACAAAATAATGAAATGCAAAGGGCAGGGGAAAAGATTGTAGAAAACTTGTCATATGACCCAATTAACTGAAACTAGAAGGGAAATAACAAATGACATAAAATGGAACAGCTCTTCTAGCATATTTCAGATCATCTATTCCCATCACGAATGAAAGTGTGGCTACCATATTTATATACTGATTTCTAAATATCCAAATATAAGGAAGTGGACATGGATCACAATAAGAATAAAGTTGGGAAAAACATCTGGACATACAAATAAGTGTGGAAAAAATAAGGGCTGAAGGTGACAAAATTTTAAAGGCACTTAGTGGTCGTTATGTCTATGGTACCACCATTCACCCCATATTCCAGCTTTAAAGCTTTATTGTTATTTTATACTTCTTCCTCTTTTTTCCTTTCATGTCTAGTTACTAAGTACTGCCCCCTTGCATTTCTTGCATCTGTATCTTCCTCTATATTCCTACCACTGATGCCCTAGTACAGGGACTAAGGAGGGGATGGAGGATGGGGAAGGAAACAGGCATTTATTAAGTACCTACTATGTGCCAGGCATTGTGCCAAATGCTTTATAAATATTATCTCATTAAATCCTCACAACTCTGGGAGGTAGGTACTATTATTGCTTTTGTTTAGTCATTTAGTCATGTCTGACTCTCTCTAACCTGGAACGGAATTTTCTTGGCACAGATACTGGAGTAGTTTGCCATTTCCTTCTCCAGGGGATTAAGGCAAACAGAGGTTGACAGAGGGTCACACAGCTAAGTAAGTACCTGAGGCTGAATTTGAATTCATGTCTTCCTAACTCTAGGCTCATGCACTATTGTCCTGATTTTATAGCTGAGGAAACTGATACAGTCAAAGGTTAGATGACTTGCCCAGACTCACAGAGGTAGTGTTTGAGGCTGGATTTGAACTCAAGTCTTCCTAACTCCTGGCCCAGCCCTCTATTCACTGTGCCACCTAGCAGGCCCTCATTACCACATCCCTGGACTGATGTGATAACCTATTAAGTCTTCTTATACCTGTCTAAATCTTTCATACTACTGCCAGTTTAATGTTTCTTATGCATAGATCTGATCTTGTAATTTCTGTTCAACAGTCATCTGTGACTCTCTCTTACAGACCTTGCACTTTACTCCCTGACGTGTACTCTTGATCCAGTGACACTGGTTTCGTAGACATTTCACAAACAAGGCATTCCCTCACTAGCCTCTGGCCATTTTCTTCAGTTGTCCTCCACACTTGGAACTCTTCTGTTCTATCTACAGACCTCCCTGGCTTTGTTGGAAGCCTTCTCCTCAACCCCTCTTAGTTTTAGTGCCTTCTCTCTGTTAATTATTTATCTTGTATAGAGCTTGCTTTGTGTATACTTGTTTGCATATTGTCTCCCCTATTCGACTGTGAACTCCTTGAGGACAGGGAATGTTTTTTGCCTCTTTTTTTATCCCCAGTGCCTGAAACATAGTAGATGCTTAATCAATGCCTAGTGATTGATCTTGCCCACTGGGCAAAGTTCATATCCTTTGTCAGGCAAAGTCCTCTCTACTTTTCATATCATCCTGCCTTTCCAGCCATATCTCTTAGTACACATATGACTGCCTTCCACGTGTTCTATACTCCAGCTAAACTGTACTACTGTCTTCTTCCTGAATATGCCTTGACTCGTTCTGTCTCTGTGATTTTGTTTTCAGTTTCCTGTGCCTTGCATAGTCTTTCTCCATCTCTTTGCCTGTTGAATTCCTACTCATCTATAAAAACTCATCTCAAATGTGTCTTCCCCCATGAATCCTTCCTAGACTTCGTTGGTCAGTAACAATATTCCCCCATGGGCAACATAGTACTTTATTTTATGCCTCTATAATGAGGTGCTTATCATGCAATATTGTATACTATAGTTATAGTTATAGTTACAATTTGTGTTTGCATCTTATTTCCCGAAAAGATTATAAATGGTCTGAGGGAAGGGACGGTGTCTTTCCTAACTGGTCTCCCAGTACACTGCTCTGTTCTTAGAAGATGCTGGTTGATAAATGTTTGCAGAATGAATGAAACATACATAGTGAAGTTTGCATTCTTATTAGCCAGCTGAGGTTGTGAGAGATCAAGAAATCCATGTCTTTTCCTGTGTCAATCCACGACTGCACATCCCTGTAGAATGATCATAACAGTAACTGCCATTTATAGAGGTCTTCAAAGTGTTTTATATAATGTACATTATCTCATTTAAGCTTCCAGCAGGTTTTATTATCAACACTTTACAGATTAGGAAATGAAGGCACTTACTTATAAACATGCTGCATGGATCAGAATTGGGATTTGAACTGAGGTCTTCCTGACTCTAGAGCTCACACTCCAGACTTTTCACCATGTTCCTGAGTAGGGTGGGCCATATGGCCATAGAAAGTTCATGGTGGTTCAGGTACCTATATGAGTGTTGAAACTGACCCTAAGCACAGGGCAACTGGCTGTATTTGCTGAGGACTTAGAAATGGAAAGTCTGACTGGAAACCCAACCTTTCGTCTCTCCTCTTTTCTGGCTAACCATTCTCTTCCCTTCATGAGACTCTTTTTGTAACCCAAACTTTTACTATTCATTTCAAGCATGTATGAAACAGATTGGCAGGTTGTTGGGGAAACATCCTGAGCACGGGCAGGAAGGATTGTTTTATATGACACTGGGGGTCTGCATGTCTATCAAGTTGGGCTTCAAAAGTATTTCTTTAACTCCATAAATTAATTTAATGGGCAGCATGGTTATGCGGTTAATATTTAATGGTTCTGTGGCCACAACAAGGTCACAACTTTCATCTGACGGGAAATTGCAGGCCTGGAGAGGCTTGTGCTGAAGGGCTTCAGGCTGGCAATTTTATAAGCTGTTCCCTCTGCCTTGACTTCCTCCTTGAAGTATGATTTTTCCGTGTTTACCCAGGTGATTTAGGAAACACTGGTGGCAGAGAGAGTTTTTTAGTGAAATTACTCACCTTTTACCTGACTAATGATGCTTATGTGTTCCACCCTTTCCTGGATAGTGTGGCAAGAGATATATTTTTTCCTCTTTTTTCCAACTACTTTAATTGTTCCTATTTCAGTAAAAGACTTATTATAGGCCCAAATGGCTTTCTTTGTAGAGGGATTTAGAGAGCCTGTGTCTTCAGAAGAGGGGAAAGGGCACAAGAGAGGAACCAGGACCTATGTGGTGCTTAGAGACCTCCGTTCTCCCTAGACTTAAACCAGAAGCAAAGCCTTTAACCTGAGCAGGGTATTTACCTTTTGGGACCAACCTCCCTATATGGTCACACTTCCTGGCTCTCTCAACCATGATCCTTTTTAATCTCCTATGGCAGCCAATGCTATTTTCCTCTTTTCTGTGTGACTTAAACACTCATTGAGGGAGAAGCTATGTCAGGGGAAGATTCAGAGATGCAGTCAGATGAAGGGAAATTTTACTGGTTCTTGCCTGCCTGGGCCTGAGTTTGGGAATCTCCCAAATACCATCTCCCAGGTTCTTTGTATTGGTGGTTACCTCTTTTCCTCTGCCTCTATTCTCTCCTATCCCCCAACTTTCCCCTTGCCTGTGGCCTTAAGACAGAGGTTTCTGTTGCTAAGGAGTTAACTCTCTCCTTGCCCAGAACTCCCGCTCTGCCCAGGCAAAGACTTCTTTTCTGGGTTAGTTGCTTTAAGACCTATTTTCAGGTTGTCAGAAAGGGGCTTGTAGTGTAAGTGGATGTCAGCGTGGCAAGAGATCTCTGGTGAAGTACTCCAGGCATCCATACCTGACCCTGTATTGTATAACATTTTTATTGAAGGCATAGATGACATGCTCATAATATTTGCAGATGACACAAAGCTGGAAATGGCTAGTTAACTAACACACTAGGTGACAGAATCAGGATCAGCTAAATCTAATAAGATTAAGAGAGAAATATAAAGTCTCATATTTAGGTTTAAAAACATTCCCTTCATAGGTAAAATAGGAGGTGACATAGTTTTCTGAGAATTGTTCTGAAAAAATCTGTAGATTTTAGTGGAACACAAACGCAATATAAGTTAGCAAGGTGATAGAGCAGTCAAAATGTTCATATCATCCTGAGCTGCTTGCATTAAGAGGGGAGGGACACAGTTTCTATGAAGAAGGAGATAGTGTATTACTCTACTCTGCCTCATGCAGACCTCATCTGGACCATTGTTATCAATTTTGGACCCTATAGTTTAAAGAAGGTAGTAAGATGGAGAGTATCTAGAGGAGGGCCTTGAGTCCTTGTCAAGTGGGGATGGCTCAAAACAACTGGGCATATTTAACCTGGAGAAGAGTAAACTTAGGGGAGGACCCAGTAGCTAACTGTATTCCAGGATTTAAAGAACTTCCCTATGGAAGAGGAGGGAGGAAATTTGTTCTCTTTGACCCCAGAGAGGCCAAATACCAGCAGTAATGGGTAGAAGTCAGTCAACAAGTATTTTATTAAGTGCTTACCATGTTCCAGGTGTTATGCTAAGCCCTGGGGATACAAAGAAGGGTGAAAACAGCCCCTGGGCACAAGGCGCTCACATTTTAATAAGGGAGGTAACATACAAACAATTCGATACATACAAGATACTGTATATAAATGCAGGATAAATTAGGAGCAATCTTATAAGGGAAGGTGCTAGCATTAAAAGAGAAATTGCAAAGAGACCGTTTTCGGCTTGATGTCAGGTAAAATGTCCTAAAAATTAGAACTGCCCCAAAGAGGAATAGGCTGCCTGGAGAGCTCCCAAGGGTTCTTCAAATGGAGTCTAGACTACCATGTGTTAAATCCATTACAGTGAGAGTTCCTTTTCTGTATGAGTTAGAATTAGATGACTGCTCACATCCCTTTCTTCTTCCAATACTCTTTGATTCTGCAATTAACCACAAACCTCTGGTTTTCATTCCTACTTGATGACATCCGTATTGGGCCAGACAGAGGGAGACCACTGTGACAGTTCATAAGATCATGGGGTCTCTAAAAGGAAGGAACTTTAGAAATTAAGTAGCTTAATCCCTTCATTTTACAAAAGAGGAATCTAAGAGGCAATAAATTATTTTCTCTGACACACAGGTGGCAAGTAGCAGGGTCAGAATTTGAACTGAGGTCTTCTAGCTCCAAATGCAGTGTTCTTTCCATTACATTATACTACCTCTGTTTATATAGTTTATTCATACCTCCCAACTTGTATGACCACAGGAGACAACATATGAGTACTTCTTAGGAAGAACCAATATTGCTGAGGCTGTCTGCCACCTTAGCAGACGGGTTCAGCTGAAAGAATCTCAGGATGTTGTATGGGCCCTTGCATATGCAATACGATACACATCCAGCTAAATCATACAAGTGCTTACCTCATCTAACTTGGCCCCGCACTGAAACCACAGAGGCTGGGGAAATCAGACATATCAAAAAGTCAACAGATCAGAGCAGTTCTTTCTAAATGACATCCTGTGAAATTGATGGACCGTGCAAACTAGCATAGTGTGTAGTAGTAACAAAAGCATTGTTAGGAGTTAGAAGATCTGCGTGTAAATCCTAATTTTGCTAACTGATATTGGACAGCCAATCAATAAAGCATTTATTAAGTACCTACTATGTGATAGGCACTATGTACCATGGACAAGTTTCTTCCACTCTCTGGGCCTTAGATTCATGATTTCTAAAATGAATGAATTAGACTAGGTGACTGCTGAGACCCCTGCCAACCCTAAATCTATGCTTCTATGGAACAGGAGCTCTGTGAAGATTTTTTAATGACAGATGAAATTATTTTCTTTGATTCATGTGTGCTTTGTAAAACAGGAACTACCTCTCAATTAACTTTCTAAAATCCAAATCAAAAACCAAATGCGCATTTGTGCACAAGACTTCTTTATAAGGTTGTTAAAAGCTAGGAAATTGGGGGCTGTGTTTCTTCATTTCTGCTCCAGTGTCTAGCTTATTGGTCAGTACATATTGATCGATAAATATCTGCTAAAGTTGAATTATTTGCAGTAATTTTTTTTGGTATGAAATGAGGTTTAATTTCCTCTATTTTGTGCCAGAGTTTTAGTGTAGAGAACTGTGAATTTGTTGGGTTTGTTGGTCTTATTCACAAGTTTGCTGCAGTATACAACAATGCAACAATACAATTTTCTGAAACATTTTTGGACTTTCAGTACATCATGTAGCATGCTGCCACTCAGATGTAGTATGATGGCCTGAAGTTAGAGATACTTAATGACTCTGCCCCTCATTCTGGCCTGGAGCACCTTGATAGGATACTAGCGTCAGGTGAAGGGTATGTAAATTCTGAAGTGGATACATTATAACTGGTATCCCTGCTGGTCCATGGTTTCCCAAGCTTTTGAAAACAGAAAGTGCTGATTTTTCCCAGTGAGACTGAATTCATGGGCAGACCCAATAATGGACACTTAGATACCACCTCCTACGTCCTACTTTTTTTTTTACTCTATTTCCTCCTCTGGGATTACGGACACAGTATGTTCAGATTGGTGACCCATATCTCAGTATCTCCAAGGAACAGGAAAATAGTTTATTCCCTCTTTTGATTGTAGGGAAGTACAGAAGAAACTTGTTCCGTCGTTTTTCAGTCATATTAAGCTCTTTATGACTCCATTTGGGGTTTTCTTGGCAAAGATACTGGCATGGTTTGCCATTTCCTTCTCCAGCTCATTTTACAGATGAAAAAATGGAGGCAAGCAGGGTTAAGTGATTTGGTTAGGGTCACATAGCAAGTATATGAGATCAGAATTGTACTCTGGCCTTTCTGACTCCAGGCCCAAGCTCTATCCACTGTGCCACCTAGCTGCCCCACAGAAGAAACTAGATATAGAATAATTTGGTGCTTGGAAAGGAGAAGCTTGGGTCAGGGTTGTCCAGTGTCAAAGCTATGAAGTAACCCACCCATTCTTTCATCCATCATGATCAAAACCCTCTATTGCCTCACCAGTGAGTTTTGACCATAGAACTCTCTGGATGGGGAAGAACTTTAGAATCATCTGGTCTACTTTTTCTTGTGGTTGAGTAATCATTTTACCTTCCCTTAATGACTTTGGAGTCAGGAAGACCTGAGTTCAAATCCTACCTCCTTGTATTTCCAAGCTGTGTGACCCTGGGCAAGTCTCAGCCTCAGTTTTCTCATCTGTAAAATGGAGATAGAAGTAACACCTGCCTCTCAGGTTTGTTAAGAAGATCAAGTGAGTTAACGTGTACATTGCTTTGTAAACCCCAAAGCACTATATAAATGTTTATCATGGCATTATCGTTATAGTTGTTCCGTCCCTTTAGGATGCATACAGCCCATGGAAATTTTTTCATATTACTTCAGGCCTCTTAAAGCCATTGAGAAAAGTCAAATGTGCTAGTTAATTTTTTAAACTAATTCATACTTAAGTATTACTGACTCATAATGGTTTAATACATTACTGTAGTCAAGAATATTTGCATTTTTCTAAAAGATAATGCTATAATTAGAGAACTTCTGGCATCTGACAAGTGGTCACCTCTGAAGAAGGTTGATCCTAAAGTTAGTGAAAAGACATTTCATTTTTCATATGTTTTCCTTTCTGGAAGAAAGAGAGACTCCTTGGTTATCCTCTACTCATTTTCTCCAACCAGATGTGTGGAAGGAGCCCTGGGTTGGGAGCCAGGAGATCTGAATTCTAACTTCAGATCTACCGCTGACTAATCCACTGGGTATAACCTTGGGCATGTTCCTTCCCCTTTCTGGACTTCAGTTTACTAGTCTGTAAAAACTGAATAAGTTGAGCCAGATAATTTCAAAAGACTCATCCAATCTTGATACCCAGATATGCTCTGGAAGTGGCTATTTCTCCCTAAATAATGGAAATCACCAACTTTGGCCAATTCCCTTCAAAAAGGAATGATTTTAGGAGCAGGTCCTAGAAAGCTAATTTATATAGGTTTTATCTGGTATCAGAGTTCCTTTTGTCTACAATAATGAAGTGGTTCCGTTGTCTTTTACTGTAATGGGATGCTCTATTTAATAAAAATTCCATGGTTGTTCAGCCAAAAGGCTTCTTTGTCTGAGCTGAAGATCCAAACTCGTCATTGTTCTCCTCTTGCCCCCTTCCCCTAGAAAAGAAGTCATTTTGGTCTTCTCAAAGACAGATTCCATTTTGTCCCGAGTTTGATTTTAATTTTAAAATAGCCTGTTGCCTGCTGGGGTTAGTGGTGGCCAAACAGATGGTTGGCACTTTTTCCTGTTTCCTCCAAGACAAGAATTCCCTCATTTATGCTGAATTGTAGCACACATTGACTCCCACTCCATCTTCCACTTTGACATAAGCTGTCTCCCTCTCATGCGTGCTATGTACACCCTTTTCCTTTCCTCTGGGTAGAATCCTTACTTTCCTTCTAGACTCAATTTGGGTACTACCTCCTATTAAGTGGGCCTTGAATTTAAATATATGTAAACATATTATATTTTATGCAACATGTGATATACTATATAACATACTATTATATAATGCATATTAATATATAATATATTACTACATACTTAATATATTATTTAAATTAAATACATAATATATTATATGCTATATAATATATTTATATATTAGTGATTTAAATATAATTGGTTTCCTTTGTCATCTCATGTATTTTATTGTGTGCATTTAAAATTATCATTCTGTGAAGGGGTCCATAGAATTCACCAGATTGCCCAAGGGACCTTGGACACAAAAATGTTTGAAGAACTTTCATCTATGAGAAATGGACTCTTTCTGATTTCCCTGATAATTAAAGTCTAGTTGTTATTCTTTCATGCATCATATTATCTTGAACTTAGAAACAAAAAACAATTTTTAAGCACTTCTGTGGTAAGGCTGGGATACAAATACAAAAAAAGTACCACAGTCCCTGTCCTCACAGACCTTACATTCCATCCAAATTCTTTATCCTCCCTAATAAAGTGCATGATCCTTGAAGGCAAGATTTCCCTCCATTTTGCCTCCATATTCCACACCCATCACAACGTAGGGGGCTTAATAAATGCCTTTTGAGTGTCTCAAAGGCTCAGATATAGTCTTGGTTCTGCTGCTTAACTAGCCATGTTGAGTAAGCAACTCCCATTACATCTCTGAGCCTCAGGATAAAAGGGCTAACAATGTCAGATCAGGCTGCTTCACAAGGCTATTTTGTGGATGGAATGAGATTTATATTTACCACTCTTCTCTAAATTCTGGATTTTAAAAATTCTAGTTATTTAATGGTTTGTAAATGCTTTCCCCAGCTATTCTGAGAGGTCCTTGATGATGAGAACAATGTCTCTCGTTTCTTTATCTTCCCCATCATGCAGTCAAGAGCAAGGCTTGCCCCAGAGTCAATGTCCACTAAGTACTTAGTGGCTGGTAGCTGGTGGTCTCCATAGGCCTGTCAGTGTTTGGTCTCTGGCATGATTGGCCTTAACCCCTATCACTGCTTGTTTCCCTTGCAGGCACCAGGTTCTTCTTTCATGCCCTTTCTTGATTTTTTTACTCCCCCAGGCACTTGTCCGCCTGCCCCCTCACATCTCCCAGTGTGATGAAGTCTTTCGGTTCTTTGAGGCACGGCCAGAGGATGTCAATCCCCCCAAAGAGTAAGTACTATGACCATCCCATCCTTTGATCAGTCCTGTGGCTTCAGAGAGATACCAAAGTCCATTCAGAGCAGCGTAGTTTGTGGGTTGGAAGACACTCAGTGTGTCTGGTTGTTTGCAGATGTTACTGGGGAAGGTAACAACAAAGGGAGAGTGGCTCTTGATCAAAACAAGGAAAGGGGGAAGAAAATCCAGACAAACCCCAGCCTACTCCTTCCTGGTTCCCTGCTGATAGAACTAATTAGGTAGCTTGTCCTGTTTATTCCTTATCAGCCAGGGGTCATTAAACCTCTAGGAGAGAGTGGTGGGCCCAGCAGGAGAGGAAATAGGGTTCCTGAAAAATGGCTATCAGTTCTTAATGGGTGCCTCCCCCTGCCAATTGAGTTACTTTGGGCTCTGAATGTTCTGTCTGTGATGACTTCTGGGAAAGAAGGGATGGAGTTGAATGGAATGCTTGTTTGGGAGGCTTCTTCTAGTTTCAATCAGCAGCCATTTATTAAGTGCCTAATGTGTGCCAAGCACTGCAGAGAAAGGGTGGAAAATCTTTGGAAAATCTGAGCCTTTGGGAGGTCAGGGATCTTGCTGAGAAAGAAATGCCAGTCACAATCAAGACGTGACTGTCCCAGATACTGCAGGTCTAGGGCAGAGAAGGCTGGAGAAAGATGGAAATTATAAGGTTGACTTTTGCTTTATATTATTTGACTCTTGTCTCCTTGGGATGTATATTCATACACACATTTGTAATACATACATGTATATAACTGTTTACATATGTATGCACATACATACACATACATATATACACAATATACACATGTATGTGTGTATATATGCATATATACATGCATATAGGTGTATATATATGTATGTAATTTCCAAATCTAGGGTTAGAAAAGAAAAAGGACAAAAGTGATCATAAAAGATTCAAGCCAATAATTCAGTAAACATTTATTAAACACTTATATGTTTCAGGCACTGTACTAAACACTGGGGATATAAATGAGAAAAAGAGATAAAATAGAGAATTTCTAATACTTAGAATTAAAAAGCTTTTACATGGACAGGGTCAATGCAGCTGGGATAAGAGCAGCAACTATCATCTAGGAAAAATATATGCATCAAATATCTTGGATAAAAGCCTGATATCAACATGTATGGGCAATTGACATAGATATATAAAATCAGGAACATTTTGCCAGTAGATAAGAGGTCAAAAAGACATACACGGTTTTCAGAAGAAATGCAAATGATCAATTACTATATGAAAAAAATATGCTTCAAATATTAATAAGAGAAAATCATCTTAAAATAACTCTAAAGTTAATTTCATGTCTATCAAATTATAAAAGATGTTAAAAGAATTAGTATTCTAGGGGTTTGGGAAAGATAGACATACTCATTCACTTATAGATTTGAGCTTGGACCTACATGAGAAAAGTCACAAAATTATTGATGCCCTCTGAGCTAGCAATCCTACTCTGAAAGATCAGTAACATATAGAAAGTTCCTATACATCTGAACTATTCATAGCAGGACTCATTGTGGTAGGAAAGAAATCCCTAAAAACCAATGGATACCCATCAGTTGGAATACAACTGAACAAATTGTGGTACGTAAACATAGTGAAATATTATTGTATTATAAGAAATGCAAAAATAAAGAATTAAGAGACACTTAGAAAGATATGTATGGACAGAGTGAGGTAAGAGAACCAAAAGATGAAGATAATCACCACAGTAATTTTAAGAGAAGTGGGGTGGGGAAACTCTAAAAGACCTCAGAATTCAGATCAATGCAATTACCAGTCTTGACTCCAGAGGATACGTCCTGGTGGGCAAAGAGGTGGTGGACTACAGGTGTGTCATAAGACATACACTGTTAGACAATGGTCTAGGTATTGATTTCTGTTGCTTTCCTACCCTTTGTCACAAAAAAGGATACATTGAGGACTGAGAGTAGTAATTGGGACAGGATAGCCATTAAAAAAAAAAAGCTTGAAAAAGTGGAAATGGGAAAAGTCTGGTATTATGATTTCCTATGAAGGAGGTAATGAGGGCCTCAATTAGGAAACATTTGATCAATTAACCAGCAAATCTTTATCAAGCAACTGCTCTGGGCGTGGCCTCGTTTTAGGAACTATGAGGGAGACAAGGAAAAAGCTTATCTCCTTGTCTCTTAAGAATACATAGTCTCTGGCTTGAGAAATTTAGTTTCATGGGGTGGCCATAAGTTCTTGGCTGTGAAGAACAGGAATAGTCTCACAAGTTTTCTCTCTCTTTAGTCCTGAGCTAGTCTTTGCCAACCTACCACTCACCAGGTAGAGGGTAATTTCCATGGGGAAGTCAATTCCAGTGGAGATGGATGGCAGATATGAACTGATTCCGGGCAAATCAGAGGATCCCCTGTTAGCTGAGATGCATATGGGACAGTACGAAAAACACTGGGCCGATGGGTACCTGGGTCCTAGTTTTTTTCTACTGCTAATGAACTTGATGTCATTGAGCAAATAGTTTCGTGTCTGAGCCTCAATTTCCACATACATAAAATGGGAATAATAATCCCTGATTCTGAGTACTCCTTACGGAACATTTTGTTCGTTAAATGAGATGAGATATGAAAGTTCTTTGGAAACTATAAAGGGTATTAAATGCCAGGTATTTTTTTCTTCATTTAAAAGTTGATGACAAGGACCCCTGCTTCAATGAAATCTCAAGAGGACCACATATCCTGTCTTGATCTACTGGTTACAAGTGAATTAATTAAAACACAATTAATTTTTTTAATCATACCTCAAGAGGGGTGAGAGTAGAAAGAAGGAAGGAAAGAAAGAAGGAAAAAGGAATGAATAAATGAATAATAAATAAAGGGTACAGAGGCAGAGAGAGGGAAGTGCCCACTGTACAAAAGAAGACTGGACTCACTGGATTTGATGGACACTGCTCTCCTTTGCTATAAATCTTGCTTAACATCAGAATTATTCTGTTTCCTAGTAAGTGCATGTATTTAGATGCCCCCAGATGTGACTGGGAGACAAAGCTTATGTGTTCCATTTCTGCTCTTTCTCCTACTCTACCAATGCCTATGTAACCAGCCTTCATGGTCTATCTTTTTCTTCCTTCATCTAACCATTCCCATCCCCACATGTACACACAAGCACATGCACACAAACATTCATATCCCCTGGAGGGAAGGTAAAAATAGCAGGGGAGGAGGAGGAGCCAAGATGATGGAGTAGAAAGATACATATATGCTAACTCCTAACCCACAGTCCATAAAATACCTGTAAAGAATAACTCCCAACAAATTCTGGAGCAGCAGAAGCCACAGAACAATGGAGTGGAGGAGATTTCTGTTCCAGAGAGACCTGAAAAACTGACAGGAAAGGTCCGTTGGGCACGGACTCAGAGCAGAGCCCAGCCCTGCTTTGGCCGCGAGGCACTGAGAGGAACAGATCCAAGCAGGCTTCAGGGACAGAATCTGCAGCAGCCACACAGGTTCCCTCCACCCACAGACACCAAAGGTCAGTGAGAGAGTCTTTTCTGCTCGCAGAGAGGGAAGCGGGGTATCTCCATAACTCAAGTCCCCTCAGAAGGCAGCAGCAGACAGGGGCTCCCAAAGCAGGCAGGAGCACAGATATATTGTTGAAGGTCTCTGTGTAAACCCCCTGAGGGAACTGAGCCCCGTATGGCAGCCCTGCCCGCACCAGAGCAACTGAACTTAGTCTCACACTGAATAGCAGCCCTGCTTCCACTGAAAGCCCTGAGGTTGGGAAGCAGCATTTGAATCTCAGACCCCAAGTGCTGGCTGGGTGGATCTGGAGGTGAGGTGGGTGTGGTGAGGAAACTCAGAAGTCAAGTAACTGGCTGGGAAAATGCCCAGAAAAGGGAAAAAGGATAAGACCATAGAAGGTTACTTTCTTGGTGAACAGATATCTCCTCCCATCCTTTCAGATGAGGAAGAACAATGCTTACCATCAGGGAAAGACATAGAAGTCAAGGCTTCTGTATCCCAAACATCCAAAATAAATATTCAATGGGCTCAGGCCATGGAAGAGCTCAAAAAGGATTTTGAAAATCAAGTTAGACAGGTGGAGGAAAAACTGGGAAGAGAAATGAGAGA
>CM053769.1:547112958-547350244 GCA_028658325.1 Potorous gilbertii
GGTCAAGGAGAAAATATTGCAAGCAGCTGGAAAGAAACAATTCCAGTATTGTGGAAATACAATCAGGATAACACAAGATCTAGCAGCTTCTACATTAAGGGATCGAAGGGCGTGGAATAGGATATTCCAGAAGTCAAAGGAACTAGGTCTAAAACCAAGAATCACCTACCCAGCAAAACTGAGTATAATACTTCAGGGGAAAAACTTGTCTTTCAATGAAATAGAGGACTTTCAAGCATTCTTGATGAAAAGACCAGAGCTGAAAAGAAAATTTGACTTTCAAACACAAGAATGAGAAGAAGCATGAAAAGTTCCAAATTGTCTCCTTCCCTCTATATCCTCCTCCACCCATTGAGAAGGTGAAAAATATGTTAGCGATTATACATATGAAGTCATGCAAGACATTTCCATATTGGCTACTTTGAAAAATAAAGAAAGAAAAGAAAAAGAAAAAAGAAAGAGCATGGGAGAAGGTGACACCCAGAGCCAGAAAGTCCAGCAGCTGAAATCTCCTGGGCCAAGGGCACTTTGACCTTTAAGGTCATTAAACATTTTGAAACTTCAGGATGCTTTCACATAGTTATAAGTCTTTCTCTCTTATTCCATGACCATCAGTATTTGTGATCCTTTGGAGCCAGGGTTTTCTCCTGAACCTGACTCTGTCACTCTTAAACTTTGTACTATCCAATGGAGCTGGGAATTTCTACTCTTTAATTTCCTGCTAGCTCTTTGATTGAGTGTGTATTGATCAAGAGGTTCTGTAGTGGGTGCTGGATGAGACTTGGGGGAGGGAGTGCTTGAAGTGGGTGGTCCCTCTGAATAGAAACTTCTAAAGGAGCTTACAGTTTCTTTCTGCATACTGTCAAATCCTGGATCAAATGTCACCTCCTCCACGAAGCCTTCCTTGGTACTCTCAGCTGGAAGGGATTTCTACCCCATCTACATAGCACTTTATAATCTTTTGATTCACTTCTCATATCTTACCTCCTTTTATGTACATGCATATCTTATCACAGCTTAATAGTATGGTCTATATCAAGTTTTCTTTATCTTCACAGAGTAGGTATTTTATTAAACAACATACCTTTAATGAATGAATTTCAGGCACAAGAGAGGAAGAGAAATTAATCTTTTATATTAATCATAGAGTTTCAGGGCTCACAATTCATTTAATTCACAGGGTGCATAAAAGACTTGCCCCTTAGGTCAGATACCTAGTTAGCGGTTAGCAGAGTAGGATTAAAACATAGATCTCACTAAAACCCATTCAGTGAAGTGAAATTTAAAAAATAAATATCAAATTATTATTTATTAAATAATTAATAAATATTTTAAAATCAATACATATTGAAATAAATTAAACTAGAATCTCATCAAAACCTCTCCACTTACATGTCACTTGAACAAATCTAACTACTGCAGTCATAGCTTCTCTCTGCCCTCAGCAAAAATACTTCTAGCCACTCTGTAGCTTGGGTTCCCACCAGTTTCTTTGATGGAAGAGGGAAAGCCAGTTTTCCCTAAAGAGGCAGGTGGCCTTAAAAAGCTAATGGAGAGGGTGCATTTGGGTGGTTTTTGTCTAAAAGAGGAAGAAGTGATGGCATAGCAATTCTAAGTAAAGATTCTCTGTTGTCCTGATTCTCTGCTTGAAAACTGGATGAAAGGATCTTACATCTAAAGCTGTTGTTTTGTCCAGCTCCTTCTTTTTACAGATGAGGAAACTGAGGTTCAAGGAGTTAAATTATTTGCCCAAGGTCAAACATATAGTAGGTGGTATTTACACCCAGGTCCTCTGATTCAAGGAGTTAGTATTCTTTCTTCTTTCCTTTCTTTTTTTAAAAATCATTTTGAACTTAACAAGCATCAGCAAATATGAACACATCAATATCCAAAGAGGAACAGAAAAAGAGGATTATGTAGGAAACTGAGTCTCTATCATGTACAGCCCATTTTTTAGAAATATGTATTAAATTTAGCATGATAATATCCCTTCCAAACTTCTTTCTGTTTTTATCTCTGTATTTTTTAATGATGATTAATTGATGATTTAATTGATGATCTTTTCTTTCTTTTAAGCCAGAGTTCTTTTCCCTGTACCACTGTAATCTCATTGATGAGGGTATTACTTTTCCTCTTACTAATTACAGTTGATCTCCCTCCTCCTGCACAATTCTTGCCTGCATCTTTCCGTGAATTCTCTGTAAAGGACTTATCCCATGTACTGGATCCTTCTGTTTCTTAAAATCTTGGCCTCAAGAGCAGTGCTCGTCTCTTAATTCTGGCCCATCATCTTTTCTGTGTTCTTGATGATGCACTATATTTGTTCCTGAGTGAGAGGCAGCCTAACAGAGAAGGCAGAAGGAAGGGTGGAATGCCTCAGAGGTCAGATGGAGAGACTTGGCTGGGGTAGTGTGGAGGAGGGAGTGTAACTGGAAAATTAGGAAGAGGACAGGATGAAGTTGGGGGGAAAATAATGAGATTAGTTTTGGACAAGTGGAGTTCAAGGTGCCTACAAGATATCCAGTTTGTTTTGTCCAATAGCATGTTGGATATGTGAGATGGGAGGCCAGGAGAGCTATTAGGGCTGGACAAGTAGATCTAATAATCAATCATCTGGATAGAGACCCTAAATGAATCTATGAGAGGTGATGAGATCACCAAGGCAAAGGACAGAGCCTGATGGACGTGACCTGATGCATGAGGGTCATCAAAGGAGATAGCAAAGCTGTTAGAGGGGTAGGAGGAGAACCAGGAGAGAGCAGTGCATGAAAACCTAGAAAGAAGAACGTTTCAAGCAGAAGAGAGTGATTGACAGAGACACAGGTCACAGAGTGGTCAAAATAGCCAGAGCGTGAAGTTAAATGACAAACAGAGGAGTATAAATATTAATTAGAGTCAGTGGAGAACCACTGAAGTTTCTTGAGTGATATGATCTGTGTTTAGAGGTTGGAGGAAAGAAATAGCGTTAGCTGTTTGAAGGAGGGGTTGGAGAAGGAAAAGTCTGGCTAGAGGAAAACCAAATAGGAAACTATTTTGACAGACCCAAGAGAAGTGATAAGGACATGAACTACTGAAGTTGTGGTATGAGTGGAAAGAAGGGGACAGATATGGCAGGAGATTTTTGTGTTGTGTATTCCAGTACCCATCACAAGGGCTTACGCATGATTGTTAGGGACTTAATATACATTCAACAGATTGAATGGCATGGACTTGACCTTCCCAGGAGGAGTGGGAGTGTACTGGATCTAGTCAGATTCTCACTTAGATTCTGAATTGGTCCTGAGGGTTCTAGGTCTCAGTGGCCACAGAGTAGAATGAGGACAGTAACAATAACCTTGGTCCTAGGGCCAGTGTTTAGCCCTGGCAGGGTGGTTCCTACTGATTTTCTTACCAGCTCCTGCCTTCTCCAATTTGGTAATCCAGCATTTGCTGCTATGTTAGGGTCCTCTCTAGAACTGGGAAGAGTGCGTGCGTGTGTGTGTGTGTGTGTGTGTAGAGGTGTGGACCCTTGCGTCCCCATCCTCTATTGGAGAGGTCAGAGAAATGTCAGCAAAATTTTCCCAACTCCTTCCAGATTTTATCTTTTCTGTATAATAATAGCTACAGCAACAACATTTATGTCTCTCTGCACCTTCCTTAGACTGTGTTTTCAGGCATTCTCAGTTTCTCTCCTTCATTGTCTTTCCCTCTCCTGATACCTTCTCAAGTATATACACTGGATCAAATAACGGTGTGTTTTGAGTCAAAGGAGCTGCTTATCAAATTATCAAAGCCTTTCAATTTAATTGGAATTTCACAGATAACTCCAGAGCCTCTTTCAAGTGTCAGCTCCAGTGGGCCATTGAGAATTCATTTTGAAGGGAGGTTTCCATTTTCAGGTCAGCCTAGTGAGGTCCCCCTCTGACCACACTGCATCTGGGGCATGCTTGTGCCGCTAGGACTTGCATGGGTTCCCTTGAGCCAAGGGCAGTTTACTTCCTTAGAAAGTAGAAGCTGTCTTCTTGAGTATCAGCTATCGTTGTTAAAAAAAAAAAAGACAAACAAAAAACCAGTTGGCTGGAGTGCAGAAAAGATGTGCGTTTAGAGAAACCTTTGATGTGTTCCGTCCTCATACAAGTCTCCTTGTAGTTTTAGGTTACTTCTCTTCAGACCCGAAAAGGATTGTCTCATCCCTCTTAAGTTGCCTCTTTGGGCTTCCCAGGAGCTGCCTGGTATCAGTATCTCAACAACCTCAATGATTTTCTATCTGAAACATTCTGTTTGGTTTGAGTCGCACTCATGGGAGGCCTGAGCTCTTGCCTGTCCATAAGACTGGGAAAACTCAATTTATTTTGTGCCTCAGAAAATAGAAAGCGGGGAGAGGAGGGGTTGCTAGAATGAAATCTCCTATAGGGATCAACCCATGGTCTCCTTGGAACCTTGTGTAATAGGATGAAGTGGGGAGGCTGAGTCAACTCAGTCATCTTAAGTGGAAAAGGGATCTAAGAATGTTAGCTTTAAAATGGACCTTTGGAACTCAGAATTAGGAAAACTGAATCAGACTAAAATACTCCTAAGGGCAAAGACTGTTTTTTGTTCTGTTTTTGTATCCGCAGATATATGAAGCACTTTATAAATGCTTTTGAATTGTTAACTCATAGATTTAGAAGACTCCATATACATCATCTTTTCTGTCTTGTTTTATAGTTGAGAAAACTGAGGACTAGAGAGGGGAAGTGATGTGGCTAAAAGCACACAGCAAGTTAGGGGCAGAGTCAGTTAGACTTTGGATCTCTGGATTTCCCATTCAGGATTTTTTCATATGACACCACTCTGATGATGCTCCTACATGGTCATTAACCCTTTTTTAAATGTTTACTTTGTTGGTTTGTGGGGGTTCAGGAGCTCTGTGTGGCTCCAGGGGGGACAATGGTGATAAGATCTCTTCAGCTTGCCAGAAGGCATCTCTCTTTAGAAAAATAAGTCTGCCCTGCTTCATATAGGGCAGGGTGAATTTATGGAACTCTTGGTCCCTCTCCAGGAAGAGATTCAGTCTAAAATATAAACAACTTCTTTAAAGGGGTCACTTAAGCTGATGCCAGAACTATGATAGAGTTATATGAGTATATCTGGGGTTGTTTCTATCCTTTGAGAGTGTCTTCTGGTCTCTCACAAACCCCCTTCTCCTCTGCCACACCCTTTCTTCATCAGAGACAGTGTTCAGTCTGGAGACTCATAGGTTTATTCGGACAACTCTACTGTTCTTTCTGAGTCTTGGAACTTACTCTATGTGGCCCTTGTTAGTCTCAGGGCTTAAACAGAGGGTGATCTGATGTCCTCTGATAATGAGCACAGTCAGGCAACTTTAGAAACCCCTAGGTTGTTTGCCTTATGATACTTGATAAGGTCTTTGTATAGGAGAGACAAGAATTAGGTGGAGTCCTTCTCCTCAGGAACTCAGGGTCTAGTTGGGATAGACACCAGATAGAACATACACACACACACACACACACACACACACACCACACCTAAAATTCAACAAGAAACATTTATAGAACAACTGTCATAAGGCTATATATATACCCAGTGTCAGAGGACAACCCAGCCTATCCATGCTGGAGATGCTTCTTGAGGGCTTCTGGTAAGGTCCTTGAACAGAGCAGAATCTCCCTAGCTGTTTTCAGTTGTGGCCCCCATCTCTTGCCTTGGAGGCCAGTCCCTTCTCATCAGTTCACATTTCTTCTTGCTGAAGTCAAGGCTGCCCAGCTGAGTATTCTGGTTAAATTCCTCACATTTCCTAAGAGTTGCCCAGCCCGCAAAGCAGGTTTTGTTCCCCAGGCCTTGAGGGCGCACAGAACTCGCCTCTGTTGTGCCCTGTGAACAATGACATGAATGTTCCTCCAGCTGCCCCCTGGTACCATCTGGGAGAAGGGGAATGGGTGGAAGAGGGCAAACCTCAGGAGTTCTTGCCAGGAAGATATTGTTTCCACCCCCTCTACCTTGGGCAGCCTTGTTTAACCTCAACTGGCTTGGTTCTACATCTGTCTGGGCTAGCCTGCCCCCAAGGGAAAGCCGATGCTTTCTTCACTCCCCCTCCCTCCCAGCCTTGGAGTGGTGGGTTCTCAGAAAGCCTGTGTGTCTACTCAGCCCAGCCCCAGAAGGGGAGAATGCCGACTCAGGAAAGAAATTAGAGGGATACAGAGAGGAGGATAAAGGGAGGCTTTCAGTCCCAAGAACTTTTAAAGTTGAAGCTTTGGGGAAAAGCGTAACAAGAGGGGTGAGGGGAGATGGGGCCAAAGTGTCAGATGGATGAAGGATGCTTTGTGTCATGTCCAAAATACAAAAACCAGGACACTTTGGGAGGAGGAGACTTTAGAGGCCAAAGTAAAAGAGCAAATCTTAGGCTGGAGAATTTCTCTTCCCTCCTTGTCTGTTATGATTGCTCCAGAATGTTTAATGTACTAAGAGGGGAACTCTGGCTGATTTTAGCAATGAATGCCCCCTGACTTCCCCCTCTGCCCAGTCAGGGGGCAAGTTCTATAACCAGGGAAAGCAGAGACTCATTTTCCTCCTCACTAACTAGGAATGTGGCTATAGTTTTCTCTGCCCATGGGGAACACAATTTCTAGGAGGAGACTGTTGGCCCCTCCAGCCCCACCACATGGGGCCTGGGCTCAGGTAGTATTAGGCACATAGTGTAGCTGAAAAACAGCACTGAACAAACGTGAATAATTCTAGTAGTAGCTTTTCATGAGCTTGCTGTGTGACTTTGGGCATTCTCCACATCACAGTCTGTAAAATGGGGCAGTCAGACAAAATAATCTCTAAGGTCTAGTCCTGATCAGATTTAGACTTAGGTGGGAGGAAAATTACATCTTTATTTTCACTTACCTCTAAATTAAATTGAGCTTTTCTTTCAATTATTTAAAAATATTATTCTAAGAAGGGATCCATGGGCTCCAGACTGACAAAGGCTGCAAAACACAAAAAAGGTTAGGAAACTTTGCACAAAAAAGGTTAGGAAACTTTGGTTGAGTCCAATTCACAGAGATAATACCCATGGAGGTTTCCACAGGAATCCTAGACTACAGCAGACAGTGAGAAACTTTGAGATTGATGGAAGGTTTAACTTTGGTTTAACTATATTCTATGGCTTGGTAAGGGAGAACAGAACTGATAGTACCTATAGGCACATTAAGTCAAGTGTGAAGGCCCTGGCTTCATCTGTTGCTGACACCTGAAGTTCCCTTTCCCAATCAACTAAAGTCTTTTATTCCACAAGGAAGAATGAGCTTTGAGGAAACCTTGAGCTGATAGTTGCTCTCAGGAGTCACAGAAAACAGGTTTGATGAGGATGGGGATGAGTAGGACCAAACCAAAAGGTACTGAACTCCCCAAGGCTCTGGAAGGGCAAGTTGCCACCACCCCCTTCCCACACTGGGAAACTCTTTATGTAATTTGATCTTTGTAGCACTATGACTGGTGACCTGCCTAGGCCAAGTAGCTTCGAGCAGTGTACGTGAGCAGTGCTGCAGGGAGGGGCGTGTGTGTGTGTGTGTGTGCGTGTGTGTGTGTGTGTGTGTGTGTGTGTGTGTGTGTGTGTGTGTTGGGAGGGCAGTGAGATCCAGGGTCAAGTGTAGAGTGCCTGATGAGATACTGGGGCCAGTCATCCAACCTGAAGGATTGGAAACCAAGGAACAAGGCTAGTCTAGGTATCATTTGTGCAATTATGAACTTCAGAAGGAGGTTACCTGTTCAGTAGCCATGGGAGACACCTATGGGTAGAACACTGAAAAGTTGTTGGGTTGGTTGACCCAAGACACTTGAAAATATCCTAAGTCTGGTCAAAGAAGTGAGGCTCCAGGAAACACAGTGGGTGGTAGAAGGTGGCATTTTGACTCTTGTTTGCCTAAAACATAAATTCCTGAAAGGAAATGGTGGCAGATAAAGCTGGTGGAAGGCCTTGAATACTAAGTTAAGAAATTTAAACTTTATTTTCAAAGAAGTTAGAGCCATTAAAGGCTTTTGAGTAGGGGAGTAAAATGAAAAGTGAACTTGGGGAAGATTACTTTGGCAGAAGGTATAGGAGGGACCTGGATGAGAAGAAACCAGAGGCAGGGAGAACAAGCAGAAAGGCCATCTGGGAGGGTGAGAAAGGGGGTCTGAGCTAGAAAGTTGACTGGGAGATAGATGAGGTAGGACTAAGTGGCCTAGTAGAAAGAATACTGATTACAGGGTCACAGGATCTGAGTTTGAATCTTGGCTTTGATACTTACTACCTTGGACAAATGATTTCATCACTTTATACCTCAGTTTCCTCACCCCTTAAATGAGCGTGTTGGACCTGATAACCTTCCAGCTCATAATGACTGATCTGGAGAGGCTGTGGAGGTAAAAATATATGATACTTGGCAACTGATTGAGGAAGAGGAAACAGTCAAAGGTAACTCATCTTAGGTCTCTACGGTTTCAGGTCTGGATAATTGGGGGATGATGGCGCCATCAGCAGAAATAAGGGGAAGGGAGGGTGAGTAAGATGGACTTGGATTTATTCATTCGTTTAACCAGCATCAATTAAGTACTTTGCCCAATGTTGGGGGTGCTTGGACAAAGAAAATAGCCCCTCAAGGAACTTGGAGTCTATTTGGGGACAACAATACAGACATGGAAAATTTAATATAAAATATATTCAAAGTACCTTTGGGAAAGAGAGTGCTAGAAATAGGAGAAGGGGGAAGGGATCAGGAAAGGCTTCCTATAGGAGAAGGCTGTACCTGATTTGAGTCTCAATAAGAAATGAGGGTTTCTGTGAGGCCAGAGGAAAGAGTGTGCTCCTACTTGGATGCATTGCTTTTGAGTTATTGGTGTGATTATCTGGGGGGAGATGACTAGCACTTAGTTCAGAATGCATGTCTGGGGCTCAAAAGAGAGTTTAGGGCTAAAAGCAAGAAGATATTTCCAGGATCCTCCTGCTGTGTCCCCATGCGGTGCCATAGATTCCTTCACTCTCTCCTCAGGGCCGTCACCCAGTGTATGAATTAGGGGCTCTTTCTGACCTGCTTTTAAAAATGAGTAGAATTGGAATGTAAGGGTTCCCTTTTTCTGGAGTGAGTTAGCCCCTGAAGTCTAATCATTCTGCCCCTCTCCACTGGGCGTATAGTGGACATGTCCAAGTTTGGCCATGTGGCTCACCTCTCTCCTTGGGTGGGCCAGTGGTGGAGAGGCAGTTTGGGGGTTAGGGTAGGTTGGGGAGAAATCACTCTATGTCTCATATGAACTGGGCTTTGGCTGAGTGGGGGGGCCCATTTTTACTCACTGTGTGGCTTCAATCAATTTCACTGAACTCTGTTCCTCAGATTCTTTCTTTTGGGGATCCCCCTCCCATCATGTGGTCCCTGGGATGCCTGGGAGCTCTGTCCTCCCAGCTAACCTCTGCCACTGCCTGGCAGCCACATAAACAAATTCTTTGTGTTAAGTTAGGCGAGCCAGTGGACCCTTCTGAGTGTTGGGTATAACTGCCAGGAGAGTGGTCCAGGCATGCAGTTTTAAGTTAGACATCCCCTTTTTGACTTGCTCTCCTGTATGACTCTCATCCAGTGGTTTTCCTTCCACCTGGAAGGGCCTGTCTGGAGAGTGCATGGGTGGTATCGGAATGCCCACAGGAAATGGAACTAAATCCACTTTAAAAAGGACTCAATTCTGAATGGCCTTTTAGTACCAATCTATTCAAAGGAGGAGGCAGGTTTCTTAAAAGCCATGCCTGTTTTATTATGTGGACCACTGCACAACACCTCACTGTCCTCCCACATACCCATAACCACATATTTATACCACAACACCCCTTCTGTCACCCTAACCCTTTCCCACCCCCCAAAATCATAACTTTGACTTTGAAGCAAGACTTTCTGATCAGACCAGTTAGTGAGAAGACTTCTTTGCAGTCCAGAGAAACTGTTTTGAAACTTATTCCTAGAAATGTGGATTTAGAGCTGGAAGGTGAACTTAGAGGCCATCAAATTCCAACCTTTTCCTTTTAAAGATAAAGAAACTGAGGTACAGCAAAGTTAAGTGACTTCCTCAAAACTAGACAGCTCATGGGGCAGCTAGGTGACATAGTGGCTAGAGTCCTGGAGTCAGGAGAACTTGAGTTGAAATCTGGCCTCAGACACTTACTAGCTGTGTGACCCTGGGCAAGTGACTTTACTCGCTTTACCTCAGTTTCCTCATCTGTAAAATGAGCTGGAGAAGGAAATGGTAAAACATTCCAGTATCTTTGCCCCAAAAAACAAACAAAAAAATAAAAACTCTTAATGGGGTTATGAAGAGTTGGACCAGATTAATCTACTAAATGATAACACACATAGGGTCTGAGGCAGGGTTTGAACTCACATTTCTGTGACTCCAAGTCAGCACCCTATAGTCCCTGTTAGCTTTAGTCTAGAAAGATTGGATATAAGCCTGCAAAAGACACTTTTATAGTAAAGAAAGGCTTAGATTTCAGTTTCTTTTGGACAATAACTACACCCTTGGGACTCCTGGGCAGAAGCAAGAGGGTGAAGGATATTGATAGTTACTATATGGGGAGATAGATACTGTATGTGAAGGAATTAATGGCTTCGAGAGGTTGCTTGGCTGTTGTCACACAGCAGGTGTTCAGGTACTCTGCATGTTACTGTCCTGGCAGAGATGATGCCAGGAGGTTAGGATCTCTGTTGACAAGCAGAGGTGAATCTCTTCAGCAGTCAGTGCTTCAGTCCCTGGAGCTGGGCTGCTCTGGTGCTGAGAACAGGCTGCAATGTGTAAATGAGGACAGGCACATTCTGGAAAACTGGAAAGGGGCAGGATTCTCATTTTGTGTTCCTGACATTTTGTTTGCTGCTCTAAAAGCAGGTGAATGGAGCCTTTGCTCCTGGTGAATGCCCCTGCTGAACCCCCCTGAGGCTCCTGGGGGCTATTTCGTGATTGTTGTCTTTTGGTAGCTGATGTTCCTGAGCTTGTGTTTTTGCCTGTAAGTCTGATAGGCTGGTGGGGGCAGCCAGCCCCCTTGTGCATTCCCGCTGCTGCTGCCCCGGTTCTAGGCATCTGTTACCATCCCAGTCTGTAGGATGGAGCAGGAAGGGCAGTAGATTTGGACTTACAGGACCAGGATTTGAAAGCTGCCTTTACTCCTCATTACTGGGGTGACCTTGGGCAAGTCACTCTCTGGGCCTGCTTCCTCATCTAAATGCTGAAATGAGAGGGGTTGGGCTACATGACCTCTCGAGGTATGTTTTACCTCCAAATCTAGGTCTTAATTCAGTAACTTGCTACCAGGTTTTGAGGATTCATTCTCTCCTTCTCTAACCCATCCTTCACACTTATCATCCTTATGCATTGATCTCTTCATGGACACTCTCCTGTTCAAAAATGTTCATTGACTCCCTATTACCATGTGTAGGTTAAATTCCTCTACCTGGCATTCAGAGCCATTCATAAAATGATGGTCTTCTTCCTTTCCAATTTCATTTCCAGCTATTCCCCTACCATACACAGTGCTGCAGGCAAGCTGGACACCTATTGATCCCTTGAACACAGCCTGTACTTTCTTACCTGTCTAGAGTGTTCTCCCTCCTTTTTTTTCTCCTCTCTCTCACCAGTGAATTTGCCTTTGAATTCCTGGCCCCCTTTTTAAAGGCAATTCAAATGCTGCTTCTTCCTTGAAGCCTTTTCTGTTTCATCCAGTCAGCAGAATCTTTCCTCCTTTAACTTCACAAAAATATTTGTTCTAGGCCTCTCTAATAGACTTACAGTTTTGTACATTGTGTTATTTTGTATTGTGGTTCTCTTTGTATAAGTTTGCATAGATCCTGAGTTCCATTCATTTAGAATAACATTTCTGTCTGGTGGGAAGCTATGGCATACATACAGATACACGGAAGTGCAGAAACCAGTCTTGGGTAAATTCTGTTTCTTTTCCTAGGGCCTAGCACAGTATGTTGTAAACAGTAGGTACTTAATAGAAGTCTGTTGAATTGATTTGAAGCCTATTTTTCTGGTTGCTGTTGGAAGTTACTGGGAGAGGGGAATGGGGCGGAAGCTTAATTTTCTAATGGAGGGTGGTGCTTTGTTTTCATGATTTGCATGAAATTCGAGGTAAAGAACCCAAATGGAGGCCCATGAAATGTCATCTCCTCCTCCTGCTGGAGCGATAGAGGGCCAAACATTCCTGGGATAGGCTATGACAGGGCTTTGGAAAATGAGAGTTCCTCTCTCCATGCAAGGTAGTCTTCTTCTTATCTCCAAAACAATTTCAGATGTTGGCACCCAAACCCACATGCTAAAGAGTTAGGAATATTCTGACTCCCTACTCTTATAAATCTCACTGGAGATGGAGCACAGAGCTAGACACATAGGAGATATTCAGTAATGACTTATTTGATAGATGGAAGTTTTACCAAGAGGCAGTTCTCTGCTTCTCTCCCTGGACCTCCCCAAACTGTTTGTTGCCCTGTGGTCTGGGGACAGAGCGAGAGCCTTCTCCTCCATCCCAGCTAGGGGGTGGTGCCAAATCGGACACCCCTGACATTTGCCAGAGAGTATGAGCCATGTAATACCACCCAGCTTCTGGACTTGGCTGCCTTCCTCGCATGCCAACCCCATAATGGGTATAAATGCCAGGCCCCTAAGGAAAATTCACTAAAGTTCCTTCCTGTGATGCCCTGCCTGCATAGGAGGGGGGATGGAAGATTAGAACCTCAGGACATTGAGCCGGACTCTTCCCCTTTAGAAGAAAAGAGGGAAGGGAGGAAAGAAAAGAGCCCACTGGGAGGTGGGTTCTGAATTTTATGGGTAGCATTAACGATTCCCCCAGGGTACTTTAAAAATATCCACATACTTTGTTGGGGGCTATTTCCCCTCCAGATTCCCACGTATTTTAGGAGTCCTGTCAACCTTAGGCTTTGAACATCTGGTTGTACCTTATATCTAGCTAAAACTTAGAAGCAAAGAGCTGAATTTTAGGCCTGGCTGAGGGAGAACTTTCAAATGGAGCCGGGGTGGGGGGGTACACCTCGCTGATGCTTTGTTGCAGGAGTGGGGAACCTGCAGCCTCATGTGGTTTGTTCCATCGTAGAGCCAGGAATAGAACGTTTTACCCCTAACAAAGCCTTGCCTGAGTCTTGGAGGCAGGTGGATGGGAAGTATCAGCCAATATTTGTGCTTCTGGTTAGCATAAAACATAGTATTTGGGAACCCTCTTCAGAGGTCACAGAAGCATCATCTGAGCATAGATTTAGGGGTGAGGGGGAGCTTAGAGATGTGATTATGTTTGGAATATTGTGTTCATTTTTAGGGCACTAGAGTTTGGGTATGGTCTAACTCCCTGGTTTTGCAGATGGAGAAACTGAGGTACAGAGAGAAAGTAGAGTGTTTTGTACAAGGTCTTATAAAATAATAAGTGACAAAGCCAGGATTCAGACTCAAGTTTTATTTTTTTTTTTTGCCACAGATAAGCTTTTTTTTCCCCTCTTAACCTTGACCTGAAAGATGAACCATGACTTGCCAGTGTAAAGTTTTTTTCTCTGTTTAAACAGAGCTCTCAGAGAAAGACTGGCCTTCCTGTCTGCACCATCTGTGCCTCTGATAGATAACCTCTCATCCTCATCCCAACCAGTGTGGATGATATCCACCTGCCTGTGCCATGAACTAGCTGTGCGAGTGACCTTAGAGGTCTCAGTTTCCTCATCTGTGAAATGAGGACATTGCACTAAGATGATCTTTAAAGGCCTTGTAGTCCTAAATATAGGTTTCTTTGACTTCCAAGGTCCCTTCCTTATGATCCTAAATTACTGAAACTTTCTGGGACTTGGTTTCTACTTCTATAAAACAGGGATAATGATGACTGCCCAAAGTGCCTCATGGTGAGTAGATGAAAAATAATCTATAGCACTGAATAGGTGTGAGGAGGTATTTTTCTACCAGATATATTTGTTATTATCTCTGTTGAGTGTTCAGTGCTGGGCCTGTTTCCAATAACTTCCCATTCTGTTTCAGAGCTGATTCTGAACTCTGGGGCTGCTGGGTGACAAGTTCCCAGGAAATAATAATAGCTAGCATCTATAGGGAGGGCTTTAAAGTTTGCAAAGCGCTTGGCATGTGTTGATTTGATCTTCACAATAAACCTGTGAAGTAGGCACTATTCTTATGCCCATTTTACCCAAGACGAAACTGAGACTGATCAAAGTTGCAAGGAGGACACAGCTAGTGTGTGAGGCAGGATTCAAATTCAGGTCTTCCTGGCTCTAAATCCCACACTATTCACTGCTGTCTCACTTAGCTATCTAGAAAAGGCAGCTAGTACAAGTCTCCTTGCCTACCTTCCCACCCAATTCCCAAATGACTTGTTCCATATAAATGGTCATTCAGCTTCCATCATTGTGCTTTAGTGTAGTTTGTCCTTGTTCCTGGGATGTTTTCCTTTCTACCCATCACTCCTAATACTAGTGCCTAGCAGAACAAACCGAGTCTTCTATATGACAGCCCCTTCAGGTACCCCAAGCGAGTTATGTTCCCCCCTCCAAGTCTTTGCTGCTTCAGTTCCTGCAACAGATCCTTATAAGGCATATACACTTAAGGCCTTTCTCTGGGCAAGCTTCCCTCCCATCCATATCCTCCCCAGTGAGCTCTAGAAAGGAACGCTATTCCCTGTTTTAGCTGATGGGGGCAGAGGAGAGCAAAGCTGTCTCCACCCACCTGGGTACTGCGCAGCCTCTCAATGCAGCCTAGAGCAGAGTATTTGTAGGTGCTTATTCTGTTGATTAAATTATTGATTCATAATGAATTTATTCACTGAGACAGCAAAGTGTTACAATGGATCACTGGACCTGGAGTCAGGAAGGTCTGAGTTCGAATTTTTGTTATTTAAGTGCCCATGCCTGGGCCGCTCCACTAGAGACCTCCTTCCAAGTTAAAAGCAGCCCACAAATGACTCATAATGGATAGACAGACAGAGAGACAGAGGAATCAGGAAGACCTGAGTTCAAGTTTGACCCCAGACACTGATTTAGCCATGCAACCCTGGGCAAGTCACTAAAGATCTAATAAGAGATTTATAAAGGACTTAGTTAGTGTCTGGCACATCATAGGTGCTCAATAAATCCTTCCTTTCTGTGATTCCAAGCATATAGTAGGTGCCTAATTAATGTTTATTGAATTGAATCAAATTCTCTTCATTAGGATTTCCCTGGCCCTATGCCTACTGAGCTATTATTCAGTCTGTGGGTATCTTGCTCCATCTTGTGGATAAGATAGGATATTACCATTTGGTATATAATTAGGAAAAGATAGGCATGACTGAGAGCAAGTCTGTGATACCAGTTCACATCTCTAAAATAAAAATATTCTTCTGTGGGATCCAGACATTCCTCCAAACACATCCTTGCAAATTCTTGATTAGACCAAGGTGGCAGTTTACTACTCTGAATGGGCCAATGAGTTCCTGAACTCCGATTAAACCCTGGCCTGTCCAGAGGTTCTTTCTTTACCCATACTAATTCATGCTCCTGAATGTAGACCAATACATATATACATATATATATGTATATATATATATATATACGTATATATATACATATATGTATATATATACGTATATATATATGTATATATATACATATATATGTATAGACCAATATAGATCATGAACTGATCTGTGGCCCTGACCACAGACTGATACCTGCTGTGAGCCAAAACTAAGGCTGAACCCCAGGCATGGTAGAACCCCCTATCGTGTTTTAGAGATGGAGAGCAGCTATTTTACAAAACAACAACAAACTTTCGTTCCTTACAACAATAATCATACAAGAAAGCGTGAGTACTTGTGGCACCACAGTTGTTATATTCAATCCCAAACAGCTGTCATACACTCAAAAGCTGCTGTTGCAAACCTCTCGCCTCAAGCCTCTTTGTGTCAACAGATGACCTTGCCTCATGCTTTACTGAGCAGATTGAAGCCACTAAAACTCCCTCATCTCCCCAACTCCACACTTAAAAGCCCCTCTCTGTCTTCATCTGTCCTCTCCCCTTTTGCTCCAGTCTCTGAGAAAGAAGCAACCTCATTCTCGTCACGTCTAAGCTTTCTGATTAGTTGTTATCCTTCGTACTCAGAGGACCAAAGTGACATCACTTTGTTGGAATCAAGGTACGGTGTGTTTGATTGGCTGGTCAGACCAGTATGAGCCCCAAGGCTCTACCACGGGTTGTGCACAAATGGTGCACGTGAACATTTGGAGTAGACGTGACTCTAAATTTGTGCATCTCACATTTCTTTTAAGCTACTGCAATTGTGCTTTGCTCATAGAACATGAAGCCTTTTTTGATATTGGTATGCCATGCTGTGCAATTCTGTGCCAGTGTCTCCCAGTTAATTCCAGAGTTCTTCAGTGAGACCCTCTAAACAGTCTCCTTGCGTCCTTAATCCCATCGTCTCCAGGAGCTTGCCCTGTCTTCAGTCTCTTCTTTTCTATGACCTCATTTATTGTTGGGTATAAACTTACCAACCCTTCATTCAACTCTGACGTCCTCTGAAATGAGCATCCTATAACTCACCTCATTTTTTACTGCCTTGTTCCTAGAATGAATTCTCCGCTCTTACTGCCTCCGTTTCCTTTTCTCTGACTCCTTAGCTACTTTCCATCCAGCTTTCTAACTTTACATTGTTATTGAAGCTACTCTCTTCAACCGCTGTTCTCAGTCCCCGCCATCTTTGACCTCTCTGAAGCTTCTCACATATCACCATCTCCACTTCCTGTGTACCCTCTTGCTTCTGGGAATCCTCTCTCTGTCTGTCTGTCTCTGTCTCTCTGTCTCTCTCGCCTCTCTCTGTTTTTCTCTGTCTCTCTTTCTGTGTGTGTGTGTGTGTGTGTGTGTGTGTGTGTGTATATGTGTCTCTGTCTCTGTTTCTCTCTCTCCATCTTTCCCTTCATCCCTCTCTTGTATCTGAACTTCGTTTTTTTCACCATCTTTTGCTGGTTCCTTATCCACTTCCACCCCCTAAATGTGGATGTCCCTTAAACCATTGTGCTCTTTTCTTCCCTTTCTCTCTCCTTTTGATTTCATCATCTCCCATGAATTAGGTTATCACATATATAAAAAGCACTACTCAATCTCTATTTCCAGCCCACATCTTTCTCATAGAATCCTGGAAAGAACAACAGGCCAGTTACCTGCTGGACATTTTCACCTGTATGGTCCATCAACATCTCTAACTCAGCATGTCCCAAATGGAACTTATATTTTTCCCAAAATCTTCTTCATCCTTTTCTGTTTCTCTTAAGGGTACCACCATCCTCTCAGTCACCTTGGCTTGGGAGTTGCCCATGACTCTGACTCTTGGCTTTCCTGTAGCCCTGTGCACCATCAGTTCTCAGGTTATATTGGTTCTACCTCTATAATATCATCCTTTCAAAGTGTTCTTATCTTTTCCTTCACAGGGCCATTACCCTAGTTCAGATCCTTATCACTTCCCAATGAGATTATTGCATTAACCTCCTAATTGGTCTGCCAGCTTCTAATCTAGACAGTTGAAAAATTATTTTTCCCAAGTATGACCATGCAATTCCCTTGCTCAAAAGGGATTCCTCCTTACCTCCTTTAGAATAAAATACAGTCTTTTCACTTGAGATTTATGGCTGACTCCAACCTATCATTCTAATCTTATCTACAATCTTTTTTCTTCATGAATTCTAGGCAGATTCGTCTATTCATTCTCTGTATAATCTACCTTCTGCCATACATTTTCAGAAGTCACTGCCCATGCCAGGCATGTACAGCCTCCTCATCTTTGCCTCTGACTCCTATTTCTTCAAACTCCTCAAAGTCTTTCCCAATCCTTCCTAGTTCTTAATACTCTTTGTCTCCTCAGTTACCTTGAGTTTACTTAACTGTTTACGTATTGCATCTCCACCTCCACTTCCAATAGAACGTAATCCTTGTGAGGGCAGAGGCTGTTTTAGTTTTGTCTTTGTATTTGGAATACGTAGTAATATGCATTCTGCTTAGTAAGCCCTCAATAAATGTTAATTATATTGACTCAAATTAATGATCTAGTCTAAATTCATTCTCAACAACTAGACACATAGCTTCTTCATATGTCTTGTTAATCTTCATATAAAAGGATACTTTACTGGCTAAGTTCAAAGCCAGTTACCTTCCATCTACCTACCATTTCTTGTGAAAATTCATGCAAGCTCTTCAGGACCTGATTTTTCTCCAATCCTGGCCAGTTGTGTGTTCCAGATTTCCTTGAATTGAACATATATGTGACCTTTGCATGTCTGACTTTTGTTCCCAACCACCCATGCCCTTGACCATCTTCCTTTCCTTCTCCCATGGGCCCTTGTTCCTTAAAACATTTCTTCTGTCTTTCATATTCAAATTTTCCTTCTCTTCTGACTCATTCCAGACTACATACAAACACATTTGTTTCCCACTCCTTCCCCCCTCCCAAAAATCTTTTCTTGACTTTGCTATCCTCAAGCTGTCATCCTGTCTCTTTCTTCCCTTCACTAACAAACTTCTACAAAGAATAGCTTGTGCTTCCTGCCTTCATGTGCTCATCATCAGCTCATTCTTTAACCCCTTGCAGGCTGGCCTCTATCACCATTGTTCATTGATGCTCTCCAAGGTCACTAATGACTTGTATATTGCCAAATCCAACAGTCTTTTCTTCCTCTTCCTACTTGTAATTTCTGCAGCTTTACACTATTCTCCCCTTGCATGGAATCCATGACATTGGGCTTTATTTATTCTTTTTTAAATCTTTCGTTGCATTTTTAGGTTACTCTTTTTCCTGTTGCCCCCTAATGTGGATGTCTCCCAGTGTTCTATTCTTTCCTTTTACTTCTGTCTACATTTCCTCATTTATCGACTTTAATAATCCTCTTTAAAAATGATCTTCATTCAGAGGTCTCCCAAATCTATATATCTCACCTTAACCATCTCTTAAGTTTCATATTCATTTGTCTGTTAGACATCTCCACTTATACCTCAAATTCAGTGTCTAAAACTGAACCCCGAAAGTCTTGTCCTTTCCATTGAACATGGCTCATCACCTCTATCCGTATCATCTGGTCTTCAAGTACATGGTGTATTGTCTTGTAGAAGAAGGAATTATTTAATTAGAGAAAATGTTGTATGAAGAAGGGATAATAAATTTGCTTGATGTCAATGGAATAATGATAATTAACAGTAGAGAGATGGCACTTGTTTTGTTTCTACTTTTTCTGCTAAGAAAAATGACCTTTACCTTGGAAATAATGGAACAAAACCAAATAACAGGGAATTGGTACCCAAGATGTATAAGGAGATGGTAAGAGGACCCCAAGCTGGACCAGCTGAATCGCCTCTTCAGGTCCTAATAGAACTAGCAGATGGGATGGTGTAGACTGAACTAACAGATGTGATGACTGAACCCCTTTAGTGACATCTTAAAAGATCATGGAAAACAAGACAGGTACCGTAAGATTGGAGGAGTGCAAATGTTGCCCTAATTTTTAAAAAGGAGATGAGAACAGAGACTACAAAAGTTCTAGAATGGATCATTAAAGAGATGTCTGGCGAATGTTTTGAACCATTCCAGACTAATCTCAATTCCTTTCTTCATAGGCCATAAGCTGTTAGAGGAGGGGAGTACTGTGGATATAGTTTAGCCAGATTTAGCAGAACTTTCTCATGCTGTTCTTGTGGAGAAGATCAGAGATATCGATTAGATAAGAAGCCAATCAAATAAATTCAAAACTGGTTGGATGGCTATACTGTTGTTAAGGGTACAATGTTGGTATGGAAGGGCATCTCCAGTGGTATATCTCAGGGATTTGTGTGTAGTCCTATGCTGTTGAACATTTTTATCAATCATTTGAATAAAGGAATGCATGGTATGTTTAACAGATTTGCAGATGGCACAAAGTTGGGAAGTGAAACTAATACATTGGATTACCAGGTCAGAATCCAAAAGATCTTGATGGGCTAGAGCACTGGGTTGCTAAATGAGCTTTAATAACATAAAATTCAGTAGGAATAAATGTAAATGTTTGCACTTGTGTACCAAAAAAACCACAGTTGTGGCTTGAAATGACACCAAACTCCAATTCTCTTCAAGCTTTCTCTCTTCCTGAACTAAGGTTAGCTCATTCATCCCATTTGCAATCACTTCTGACAGGTAGGAATGGTTCCCCTGCAAGGGTGGCTACCATCCAGCTACAACACAAACTCTCTTTTCTCTCAGCATCCTAGTGTTGAGGGAATTCATTTTTATTACTAAACGCTGTAGTCCTGAGCCCGTACTCTAATGTAGAGGCTCTAAAGTACTGCTGTCCTTTATGTTTACACGAATCAATGAGTTACAATGATACCACTGACTCTTAAACATGAGACATTTGCTAAATAATAAAAGAATGTTCCTAACATTTGCAATGTAAGAGTCAAGAGCAGAAATCATAAAAATGTAATTGTTCATCCATAAATTTCTTCCATTAATGCATAGAGTACCCATAGGGAAGAGTGGATAGTCATAGAAAACTGGCAGAGAGACATATGAGTAGGGAAACCCTGGAGCAACTTCAGCATGGCAGCCTCCCAACAGGAGGTACCTTAGAGCAGTGGTGTCAAACTCAGACATAAACAGGGGCCACATATTGACTTAGTTTTAAAATGTAGAATCCTCATTGTATTGTATTTTTATTTATAGGTTAAATATTTCCCAATTAATCTTAATCAGGTTTGAGCTGTACTCAGGCGTGTTGGGGAGCACTCAGGTCATAGGTTTAACACCTCTGCTTTAGAAAATGGTCTGTACCATGTGTTACCTGCCTATAATTTTACTATCTGTTGTCCTTTTGGTTCTCACAGCTCTTCTACTGGGCAAAGCTGCTTCTCTACTATTCTCAGCCACCCTTGAAAGAGTATGAAGAAACTGTTACACTTTTTCAGTGCCAAGAAGTTTCCTTAAGCCAGAGAATTTTCAGTCTCCCCAGATTTTTCTCATGAGCTTTGAGGAGTTTCTCCCTCTTAAGCCGGAAACAGTGGTCCTTTAGCCTTTCCTGGCCGGTTCTTCAAATGGCAGGGAATCCTGTTTTATCTAGTCTGCTAACGCAACAAAATTCTTCCAATCAGAATAGCCTCCAGTCAAACAGCTACAGATGCTTTCTGTCAACTTTGATCAGTGCCTACGTTGTCCTTTTAAAGAAGCTTCTCTTTCTGCCTTCTTTGCCTTCAGTTCTGTGTCTGTTCAGCTTTCTTGCTTGTTTCTGTCTTCAACTGGTTCTCTCCTTCCCCTCCTTCTTTGCTTCTTCTGGCTTCTGTCTCAAGTCAAGACCTTCTCATAGGCAGTGACCCACCCCTGACTTATAATGTGCAACTCAAAAATTTTGCCTTTTTGCATCTCCCCCATAGATCCTGACAATTAGTTGATTTATAACTTATCGGGTATAACCTTCAAAACTCTGAAAAGTCACATGCAAATGAGCTGATAGTGACCTGCAGTTATTACTTCAATCAGTGCTCTGACTTTAAACAGGTCCTGTCAGTATACTGATGTGAAGAGAGAGGGATCCCCAGAGGTGTGTGTCTCTCCTTACCATTTTATTCAAAAAGCTGTGCTTCTTCTCAAGTTGATTTAATCAGTTTTCCTTACACAAATCTTCCTTTTTCTGATCTTTTTAGCAACCCAAATTTCCATATGTGAAAAGGGCAGTACCTTACACCACTTCCCACTGCCCAGTAAACATTCGCAGCCCTCTGTAAATTAAAATTTAGGATAGGAAGGGGTATGTGCAAACAGTGTTTAGGCTCCCCCCACCCCAGTCAAACATTTTAAATTGTCAACATATTTTTATATTAGATCAACTCAAAATAAAATTTTCTCATTTAAGATAACATATAGACAAAAATAAGCATCTTAATTCATTACAAACCCTATATATACACAATTGTATTAACAAAAGTAAATATTCTAATTCATGATACTTACATAGGACAAAATGTCCTGATTTTCCCAGTTTCAATATATCCCAGGTTGGCATAAGAAATTAAATGGAAATTTTGAGGGAGTTTTGTGGAAGCTGCAGATAATATGCAAAGGCCAGCAGATGACACAGAAAAAGAGAACCAGAATGCATAAACTATATGTATAGTATTATTTAATATAGCCTATGACCAAATACTTAACTCAAATTTTATAATAAGGTACTGTAAGCAGTACCATGTAAACACACATGAAAGAAAAAGAAAAAAATTCTGATTTCTTCTCAGATAGGAAGGGAAGGCCAAAAAATTTTACATAGATTTTCCAGATCACAGGGGCATTGCCCCCATGATGCACAGGGATAATTGTGTAACTCATGTAAAATTCTGTGATGCAAGTACAACAGTAATATACTTTATCCCAATGTATGTTCAGCATATGAAGAACATTGCACAAAGTATATCTATATATCACTATATCTATATATATCTCAATATTTTATAAAAAATAAACACATTTCAGTCATAACAACGAGTGATATAAAGCAGAGCAGAATGTAATTGCATACATTCCACATGCACCATTACAGAACTGTGTTTGACTATGTGACTTATCACCTCTCCCATCTTCCTGGGTGCATGATACAGTTAGAGTGCTGGGCTCTAAGTCACGAACACTTGAGCTCAATGCCTGCCTTAATGCTAGTGCTTTCCAGCTGAGATAACCTCCAATTTACCCAGTATGTATCTCGTACATACATAATTGTTTACATGTTTTCATCCTCCATTAAAATGTCAGTCCTCTGAGGATGGGGATGGTTTTTACTTCTCTTTCTGTGCCCCCTGACTTATTCCAGTGCTGGACACATAAAAAATGCTTGTTAATTGACTGACTGGCAGATTTAATCAGATTCTTCCTAGTGCAATGACCCTGGGCAAGCACTTAACTTCTCTGTAACTCAGATTCCTCCTTTATGAAACCAGGGGTTTGGCCTTGATGGCAGTTAAGGTCCTTTCTGGCAATATGGGCAGTATTCCATATCCAGAGCCCCCCTACCTATACAAAGAAGGAGAAGGGAAAGAGCTACATTCACATGTCCCTTCTCAGAGGCCACAGCACTGCTTATTGTGTTGCTTCAGTTTGTGTTGTCCAAGTTGGGATAAATTGTAAATAATAGAACATAAATTGGAATCTCAAACCAGAGCTGTTTCTGCTCCACTAAATTGAATTGGTTGGACTGGATAAGCTAGATATACTTCTTTCTCTGGAATCTTAGTGTAGCATTTCAGCTGGACTCTGCATGGTGGCATGGGGCTAAATCACAAAGCACACTTGCTTTTCTAGCTCCACTCATATGATTGAGGGATTTATTAACACTTCCTGGCCAGATTGCACATTTTGTCCCTGGTCTTCTGACCTTGGGAAGTATAAAGTTACCCACACTTTCAGGAGAGCCTGCTGCTGACATATAATCTCCCCAGAAATGTGAAGGGTCACTGGGGTCACCGCAAATCCCACCTCTCCTGTCTCCAGAGATTTTTTCAGTGTTACTAATTACAGTTATACACACACACACACACACACACACACACACACACACACAATGTGATAACCCTGAATAGCTTCAGTTCCAGCTTCAAGCCTTCCCAATCCAATCTTTCAGGGAATTGCCTGTTTTAACTTTTGTCTGTTTTTATTTCTCTTGGAATTCATGAGAGGAGAAAGAAGCTAATGAATACTTGAGGAAAGAAGAGGTTTTTATAGAATTGCAGTGCCATATGAAGGGTACTAGACTGGGAAATAAGAAGTCCTGTTCTTTGGATCTCATTCTATCTCCATAATCCTTGGGACAATCCCCTTCACTCCTCTGGAAGCTGAGTTTATCCATCTGTAAAGCAGAAAAGTTGGACGAGATGTTCTCTGAGGTAGAATATTACAGTTAACATGGCTAGATAAAACTGTATTGGTCACACAGACTAATTCGTATGAGGAAACAAAGGCCCAGAGAAATTAAGTGATTTGCTCAAGGTGAATGAGGAGCAAATCCCAGATGCCCTGTGTTCTTCCCATTCTCCCATGCTGCCCTTCAGGAAGTCTTCCTTGTGTTGGTGAGAGGAGACAGGAGCATGTTGATGATGCAGGCAGAGATCTTAGTGAGAAACCCCGGAGCTCTGCCTCGGAGTGCCCTTAAAGTGGCTGAAAGGAAATGAGAGCTAGGTTGCAACCTCTGACTGATTAAACCTGACAAATGCAAGCTCTGCTTCTAGAGCAGCAACAAAACTGAGGGAAGAGATTTAGAAGGCAAGGGGATGAAGGCAGTTTGAATCACTGCAAGACACTGGGCAGCCAGCAGAGAGCAGAACTGAGCTTTGTCCCATGATAGTGTGGTGGAAAGGGGACGAGGCCTTTTTGGGGAGCTGGGAAGCATGGGTTTTAGTCCTGAGTAGGTCTCAGTGCAAAAACTAGACTATATTGGGTACAGCCATGCAGCTAGATTCCCATTAGTGTAAATTATGTATACTTCCTGAAGTGGTTATATTATTCAGATTCACACAGCATATCTGTTATATGGATATATAACAGGAAGGAATCAATAACTATATTTTATACAGTTCTAACTTTGAATAGTGCTAATTAGAATATTTATGACTGCTTCAGGGTCACTTATACTAATTATTTGTACTAATAGGGATCTAGATGTATCTCTGTTGAATACTAGTTGTTGTGTTTGTCTGTTCTTGAACAGGACCATGACATCAAGGTGATGGCATGACTTGCGGTTGACTTTGACTTGAGCGAGGGAGGGCTGTGCAAGGTCACCAACCTCACTTTCTTCTCCTGAGCCATCTGGGTCCAGTGGCCAGATGTTCATCAGGATGACTGGAGGTGGCCCAGGATGAATACTAGTAGATATCAAGGCGTTGGGGAAGGCAGTATAGTAAGTTTACACACCTTTAAGATAGGAGCGCTGGAAAAAATGGCCTCCAAAGTCCCTTTCAACTCTAGATCTGATTCTACATACAAGACCATGTGCCCAACACTAAGAGGAAGACAGAAATGAAGCTTGTGTCATTAGACCATACCGCCATTCCTTCTTCATAGCCTTTCCTTGTGTCATCACTGAATATCAAGCACCTAGTACAGTGATTGTGGTGTAGGGGGGAACCATAATGAATTTAGAGTTAGAAGAGATCTGGGTTCAAACCCCACCTCTGACACTAGCCTTAGTGACTAGCTATATGACCCTGGACAAATTATTTGCCATCTTTGAACCTCATTTTCTTCATCTATAAAATGGGGGGTGGTAAAACCCACAGTAGCCATCTCATAGGGTTGTTATCAGGCTTAAATTACTTATTGTATGTAAAATAAATTATTCTATAAATGTTAGCTATCATTATAACTAAAACAGTATTGAGCACATACTAGGTACTTAATAGATGTTGAATTAAATGAGTAAAATATCATCCTTGCCCTCTAGGAGCAATATATAAATTTGGGGCTTTGTTATTGGTAGATTTTCAATCGCTCGTTTAATTTATTGCTAATAAATTAATTAATTAGCTGTGTTGTTTGTCCTTCGTTGCTGAAGAAGACCGTGCCATCAGAGAAATGATGACATGACTTGCACTTGACTTCATTTTGAGTGAGGGAGGAGGACTGTGCAGGTCACCAGCCTCACTTCTCCTCTAGAGCCATCTAAATATAGTGACCAGATATTCATCAGGATGACTGGAAATGACCCAGGATGAGGCAATTGGGGTCAAGTGACTTGCCCAAGGTCACACAGCTAGTGAGTGTCAAGTGTCTGAGGTGAGATTTGAACTCAGGTCCTCTTGACTCCTGCACTGGTGCTCTATCCACTGCACTACCTAGCTGCCAATTAATTAATAGACTAGTAGGGATCATAAGGCACTGAAAACAATGTAGTACAAGGTTTGCGCATAGTACAAATGTAGTAGTGTTTTAAGTTTGTAAGAAGGCTAAAAAAGTTCTCTGGGAGTTCAGAGAAAATAGCTTCTGACTTGGGCAAGCCAGGGTGGGCTTTATGGAGGACACAGCCACTAACTTGGGGGAGCATTATCCCAAGTGAGGAAGGTGAAAGACTATTCTAGGTCTAGGGATGAGCCTCAGGTAAAGAAACAGAGGTGGAATTGACCTATCCTGGGAAAGGTTTCAATCTAGTTGGTCTGGAGGATTAAGGTCAGTACTGCAGCCTAATGGAAGAAAAAGTATAGAATTAGAACCCATCTGTGGATTAGGTTGAAGACTATTAACTTTGGTCAACAGCGAGGAGTCCTTGAAGGTGCTTCTGAGTCCTATCTCCACTTTAGGAGAGAGTAGGGTATATCATAGGATCATAGACTTGGCAGAAGACACCCAGGCTCTTTTAATGCATTCTGTTCCTTTCCTTAGTGTGAACTGGAGATATATTACAGATATTAACGCCGCTAGGTGGTATAGTGGTCACTAGGGGGCGCAGTAGATAAGACAACATAATGAATTTAGATTAAGAAGAGATCTGGGTTTAAACCCCCACCTCTGACACTGGAGTCAAGGCCCTGGAGTCAAGAAGACAAGAGGTCATATAAGTCCTCAGACATTTATTAGCTCTGTGATCCTAGGCAAGTCACTTAACCCTGTTTTTCTTAGTTTCCTTGTCTGGAGAAGGAAATGACAAACCACTCCAGTATTTTTGTCAAGAAAACCCCAAGTAGGGTCACAAAGAGTCAGCTATGACTGAAATGACTAAATAACATTAACAACAGAGACATTAGTCTGGCAAACTGTGCTGGATCGATTGAGGGGAGAGAGACTCAAGTCAGGTTTTGCCAGCATTGTTGCTACTAGGATGATGCACTCAGGTTTTGTGCCTCAGGTTTCTTTTTTGTATACAAATTTTTTAAGATGAAAGGGCTACTGTAATAGACCCAAGGAATGAGGACAAGATGTAGATTTAAGCGATACTGGGGAGATCAAAACTACAGGATTTAGAGAATGATTAGCGGGAGGAGGAGTGGTCAGGATGGAGTTAGAGATGACCCTAACATTTTTATTCTGGGTAACTAGACTACTGGCAGGGATGAAGAAACAGAATACCAGGCTTTATATGATGAGGGTATAATCAAAACCCTTCGTCTGTTACAGACATTAATTACTATAGGCAGTCGTGAAAAGCAGAAGTCAGTGCTGGCTCTGACCATTAGGAGGTGAATCCATTGCATCCCGCTACCAGTAATCTCCTTGGGGAGAAAAAACAAATATAAACAATTTGCAAATGATACAAGACAATAAATACTTGCCTATGTTAAATTGTGTGACTCAGACTCTAGTGACATAGGAGCTCAAAAAGATACATCTGGAGAGGTCGAGTACTGGTCAAGAAAGGCTTCCTGGAGAAATTAGACCCTAAGGCAGGCTTTGAAGGACGGGTAAGATTCAGTTGTGGGGTGGAGGGGGGGAAGGAGGTAGGCATTAAAGATAAGGTGGGGGGCTGAGGAGATAGTTGTAATAGAAACAAAGATGAGAATGAGAGGGAGTAACCATGAAGTTCCTAGTCTGAATGGAACATCAGATTAGCGTTCTGTCGCTCAAGAAGGAACAGGGTTATTACAAAAGAGGATCGAGCTTCAGGCTAGAACTTCAGAAAGGGGAAAGTATGCCTTAAAAGAGTAGGGTGTCCCTCTGTTTAACTTATGATCCTGTGAACTACCCAGCTCCTTCCTGAACTAGAATCCCTGCCACAGGGATTTATGGGGAGGACTCTTCCCAAGCCTTTGTTATGTCAGTCAGTCAGCAAGGAGTTATTAAATGCCAACTATGTGTGAGGCTAATCAGTGGGGATTCAAAGAGAAACAAATGACCAGTCATTGCCCTTCTCACTGGCAAACAATTGTACATCCAAGAAATATACAGTATGAATGGATGGTAATCTGAGAAGGAAGGGGCTAGCAGTGAAGGGCCTGAGAAGGACCCGCAGAAAGTTCAAGGCATGGTTAGGTGCTGGGGTTACTAAGACAAAAGTGAAAAAGTCCCTACCCTGAAGAATTTATACTCTCTTTTCGCCTTGGATCCTGAACCAGAAATTCTTAACCTCAAGTGTATGAACCTGTTTTTAAAAATATTTTGATAACAGTATTTCAGTCAATATAATTGGTTTTCTTTGTAACCACTTGTGTTTTATTTTATACATTTATAAACATTATTCTGAAAAATGGGTCCATATGCTTCACTAGCCTGCCAAAGGGATCCCTGACACATTAAAAGCTTCAGAAGCCTTGTTGTAAACTCTCCTTGTTGTATGTCTTGCTAACGGTCCAGGCAGGGGTGGGAGACAGGGAGGTTCAAAAGGCATATACTGGGGTGGTATTAATATAAATGAAAAAAGAAGGGTTGAATTTGATGAAGTCCAGAGGCAGAAGAGCTGACACCTGATTGGATGTAGGAAGGGAAAAGTCAAAGATGACCCAGAGGTCTCCAGAGGGAGTGACTTGAAGGATCCTGATGCTCTCCAGAAATAGAGATGTGGGAGGAGGGACAGGCTGTTGGGGGTAGATGGTAAGTTCAATTTGGGACGTGCTGAGTTTAAAGGGAGAGTCAGAGCCAGACAGATGTCCCATTCGTAGTTAGTGATGTAGATCTAGAGTGAAACTGGGACTGGCTATTTATATTTGTCATCAGCACAGAGGTGATCGTGGAAACCATGGAGGGGGGTGTCAGATCACAAAGAGGGGGAGTTATAGAGAAAGAAAACAAGAGAATAAAGGAAAGCACCTTATGGGGTATCCACACCCAGGGGACAAGAGGAGAAAGATGAACCAGTGAAGGAGACAGAGACAAGTTGGGAGAGTCAGGAGAGGATGGGTATAGATGTAGGAAGTTTTGAGGTCCTGGAAAAGGAGACAACAACAATAAAATATTCATGTATCATTTACTGGCATTCTGTTAAGCACTTGACAGTTATATCTCATTTGATTCTCATAACAACCCTGGGAAGTAGGTGCTAGTATCATCATCCCCATTTTACAGAAGAGGAAACTGAGGCAAGCAGCATTGAAATGACTTGCCTAGGACCACATAACTAGTATGTGCCCCAGACAGTATTTGAACTCTGATCTTCCTGACTCCAGGTCTGTCACTCTATTCACTGTGCCACTAGCTGCCTCTAGAGAAGAAGGGATGAGGGAACTTATGATGGATAGTTTCAGTCTTCTCAGGAAAAGAGAGGGCAGATAACACAGCAGTAATGTTGAATGTTTGAGGAGAAAGGATTTGGTTTGGAAAAGCCACTGTGAGGAGCATGATAGGGAGTTCATCTTAAATGAGTAAAAAGGATTTTTGTACAGCAGTGAGGATCTAGTTGAAGTTAAGATGCCAGATCTAGAACTGGGAGAGCCTTCGGAGCTCATGGTTGTCATCCATTAGATTTTAAGTTCCTCGAGGGTAGGGACTGTCTTTTGCCTCTTTTTGTATACCCCGTAGTGGTATATGTGTGTACACACACACACACACCCGTAGGTACTCAATAAATGTTTATTAACTGATTTTACAGATGAAGACACTGAGGCCCAGGGTAATGAAATGAGTTTCCCAAGTTCCCTCAGGGAGTGCCAGGGGTGAGATTTGAATTCAAGCCCTCTGATTCCAGTTTCACAAAAGAGTATCCTAAATTTATAGTAGAATCAGTCATCCTGTTTCTATGACTTCCTCCAGCCGCATTCCGTGGCTCAGATTCAGAATGGAAAAGACAAGATGACAGGGGTGACCCAGATATGAACAGAAATGGGACCAGTATAAGGGGGAGAGGGCAGGCATTTCAAAGATGGAAGACAGTGTTTGGAAATAGGGTCAAAACTGTGAAGTGAAAAAGATCATTTTGGAATAGTTATAATGGATGGCAGAACATGAGGGTTTGAGATGCTAGAGGTCTCAATAAAGACCACAAAAAAGGAAGATCAGAAGGATGATGGGAGTCAACGAAGTAATGACCAGAAAGGGAAATTTCAGGATTCAGTCTCTTTGAGGCGGGGCTGTTATAGAGGATAGTGAATTGGTTCTAAGCTCTGGTTGATGTGGTTGAGTACAAATTGAGGTTATGGGAATTGACAATCATTTGAAAAGTCCAGATTATCCGAAGGGCATCAGCATGGATGGACCCCAAGGACAATGACAATTGAGGTGGTGAGGAAGGCTCTACGTCATCGAGAAAAGTGAGACAGTGTCCTGAAAGACAAAAAAGAGGGCCAGAGTACCATGAAGGAATTGAGCCTGGGAAGCAAATATCTGAGAAGAGAGACGGAGAATACAGAGAGGATAATGCTGCTTGTCATTAAGATGAAACATCTTACTTATAATGGCACATTCTAAAGAACTTGAAGGTTTGTAAAGAGTTTTTCTTACAACCCTGTGAGACTGAGAGTACAAATGTTACCTATTATCAGCACTTGAATGGAATGGCAGTGGAGGCTTCTGGGGAAGGGTAGCTCATATGGATGAGGAAACCAAGGTGCCTTACAAGGTTAAATTATGTGTCCAAGGTCACAAACCTAGTAAACATCCAAGTTGAGATTCAGACTCAAGATTTCTATCTCAAATGTCCGTCATTTTGTAACTATGCAAAGTGGCCAATATGAGCTTTTATGTTCATTTTTTCAAATCATTAAAAAGGGGTGGAGAATCTTTTTCTTCTATTCCATTTTGGAGATGGGGACTGAGATCCATGCTTCTCTAAATCTCACAAGCACATGTATAGGATTCAAACTCAGAGCTTCTTTCAGACTTGATTCTCTTTCTATGAAAAGAATGTACTACTTTTGATGTCCTTAGCAATTAAAAAGTTCCTAGGAAGGCAGAACATGAATTAGACTAGATCTAACTCGATTTAACACTTCTTTATTGAACATAATGTGGGCAAGGAAAGACACGACAAATATGGGTATGTTTGCATCCCAAAAACGAAACTGAGAACAGCTTGTAGAATTCATTAACCCTAAAGTTCTAATTAGAATGTTGGGACAATAGACCTTTTTCCATCCTGTTTTCCATGAGGTTCCCATTGGATTGATTGACAGCAGAGAAAAAACTAAAGGCTACTGGTGGAAGGGGGTAGAGTGTTAGGGAAAGATAGAGCTTAGAAGTAAAAGGTTTTCACAAATCTTGCCTCTTGGATAATTCCTGCTGGCTAGGGGTTTTTCTCCTTTCGAAATTTAGGACATTTGCCCACATTCAGTCCTGTGACCTCTACCATTTCTCTATGATTCTCCATATCACTGATAGCTTTTCAGTGATAACATCTGCGAATTCTGTCAGTACCTTGGAATGTAATTTTATAGGTTAGGACACTTGATTTCATTTAAAGCAATTAAGTTCCCTCATTCATTCTTCCCCTATCCTGGATTACACTTTCCTCTTAACTCTGTTTTACCTACCGTTTTCAGTCTGAAAATTGTGCTCATTTAATTTGAGTAATTGTGCCTTCTCTCTGTTCTCATCTTTCCTTTTCTTTTTCTTCATCCTATCTATATAGCCCCTAATGACACATTGTCCTTAGTCATTTTGCCAGACTTACCAGCCTTAGTTTATTCTAGACTTTAATGCTTCTGACACAACTGTTACAAGATTATACCACCTTTTCATATGTGTCCTTGGTTTTGTGCCCTTATGTCCATTTGCATACCAGCCTTTTAAAACTTGATCTTGGTAGAGAGCTCCCTATGCAGTCACATCAGTTGCTTTAGTTGGCTACATTTTTCTTTTTTGTTAAGATCATTCCAAATGTATCATCAGAATTTTTTTTTAGAGAGCCTCTCATTCTTTTTGGTCATAGTTTTGGTCATAGAATCAAACCTATTATTTCAAAATCTTCTTTACAAATGTGTAGGACAGACATCTGGGCCTGTAGACCAAGGCCTTCCACTGTATCCTGGGTCACCTCTAGTCATCCTGATGTAGATATCTTGCCGCTGGACCCAGATGGTTCCAGAGAAGAAAGTGAGACTGGTGACTTTGCACAGCCCTCCTTCATTTGAATCTAATTCACTTGCAAGTCAGGACAGACATCTCCTTCCTGATGTCATAGTCCTCTTTGAGAATGAAAGGCAAACGACAACCCAACAACATCTGGGCCTGTACAGCCTTCCTTTATTTGGCTGTGACTTGCTGTAAAAGCTGTTTGAGAATTATGAGAGGAACAAAGGAAGTGGGGCTTGAGCTTGGGCATTGATGGGCATCTAAGAGGAAGGAAGGCATTCCAAAGTTTAACTTAAATCATTTCTACTGTCAGCTGTTTAGGGAGTCAATAGTGCAATTGTGTGATTTGGAGTGACATCACTTCTTTCTGAGAAAATGATCCCCCCTCCCTCCTTCTGTCCATCATCCCCATCCCACCACCCAAAGCCATTTAGGAACACAGGCATTGGATAGTTGGAGTGAAGGAAGGAAGTTTTCCAGGGCATAACAGTATTAACAGATGTGTGTCTTGCCCTGATCATTTAGTAACCACATTCAGAAAGATGGGGGAAGGGGGTCAAATTAAAGTGTGAGAGTTACCTTGGAAAATAAGACTGCTCAGTGATGATTTTTTACTTAGAAACTGTCATTGGATAGAACAGTGCTGGACATAATACTTCTTTCATGAGTCTGATCCTACTTTTTCCTCCCCCCTCTCCATGAGACCCAAAGGCCTCTCAGGGCTGGGAAGGAGTAATAGAGGAGATTCCTAGGGGGCCTAAATGTTGTTGCCTCTTTGAAGGAGAAGACAATGATCTTGAACCAGACAGCGCTGTTAACTGCCACTCTGGCAAACTTATTCATTCTCTGACTGTATGTCTGCTATCATTCCTCTTTTATGCCATGTTGCTACTTACCTTGTATCTTGCAAGTCTTCTTTGGCTGATGCACTTAAGGGGCTTTCAATGCAGAAAAAGGGCTAGATTCCTCCTTTTCCTCTTCCTTACTTCCAATAAGTTTCTCTTCCTATTTACATTAGACCCCCTGAAAAAAGGGGACACCCCAGAAACTAAGGCTCAGGACCTTTCAACAGCTTGTGATGGAGCACAGGCTACCACAGGCAACAGATGCCAGCTTCCTAGAGCAGGCAGGCACTCAGCCATTCTCTGAGCCAACAGGCTCCTTTGTCCCTGCTCTCGAGGCCCCACCAGCTTGGAGCGTGTCAGCAAGCTGCTCTTTTGTGGCACAGCCTCATTTAGTGGTCCTGCTTTGTGTGGGCCACTGAGGAGCAATGTCGTGTTTGGCCCTTCTTGTCAGTTGGAATTAAAGTAGATCATAGTTCCCAGGAGGGCTTATGGCTGGCAGTATAACTTGCCTACAAACATGAAACAATAGCAACAGTCATACAGCCTCATCCTCTTCTCTTTCCCACCAAAGACCTCTGCTTCATTTCAGCCTGGCTCCTTTCTGTTCAGGCCTGGCATATTCCTCCTGCCTGTCTTTTCTTCTTTTCTAGCCTTTCCTCCCCCAGTTACTAACCTGAAACCTCCTTTAGTCAGGGCTGGTCTTATCACGCACCTGGCTTATTTCCTCCATCTGACTTTTGCTCCCACTATTCTGCCCTTCCAAAGAAGCCCTAATCCCTCTTCCAGCTTATCTGACTTCCAGGTCTTCAAGCCCCCTTTCCTCCATGATATCTCTGATTGCTCAGATGATAGACTTGCTCAGAAAAGCAATATTTGGAGGTATTTGGAAGAGACTACCAAGTTTCTTCACTTGTTTGTAATGAGGCATATCTGACAAAGCCCCTGTATGTACCTGATATTCATGGAACATCAAAACAGCTTGTAATAAATTATAATTCTTACCTTGAGATATGTTCCTGTAAGGGTGTGTGTATTCATCCTTTATTGCCAAAGAAGATCATACCATCAGAGAAATGATGACATGACTTGCACTTGACTTTGTTTTGAGTGAGGGAGGGCTGTGCAAGTCACCAGCCTTGCTTCTCCTCCAGAGCCATCTGAATCCAATGATCAGATATTCATCAGGATGACTCAGGAAACTGAGGCAGTTGGGGTTAAGTGACTTGCCCAAGGTCACACAGGTAGAGAGTGTCAAGTGTCTGAGGTGAGATTTGAACTCAGGTCCTCCTGACTCCTGCACTGGTGCTCTATCCACTGTACCACCTAGCTGCCCCATCCTATGAGGGATAAGCCCTGGTGGACTGGCCCAGTGGGAAGGGCCAAACATCTAACCCCTAACTCTAATCAGTAATCTTATTCTTCACAGGTAGGTTTAGGGTTAGAGTTAGGCATGTGTGACCTCCCCCACCCTTCCAAATATGAATTCACTGAAGGTTTACAGATTTACAGCTGGAAGGGTGCTCCAACCACCTCCTCCCCCTTCATTTTATAGATAAGAAATGAGACTTAGAGAAGTAGTGACTTGACCTAGGTTATGCAGGTAGTAGCAGAGGTGGGTTCAAACCCATACCTGATTCCAAATGTAGCCTTTTTCCCACTGTACCATGATGCCTGCATCCTCAGAACATGGCCTTCTCAATCCTAAATATTTTACTTCTGACATTCTTCTTTCCTTGGACTACCCATCCTTCAAGGTAGCTCATGTTCTCCAGGAAGCCTTGTTTGCCCACCCCAGACTAAACTATTCCCTCCCTTTTCCAAATTTCTGTAGCATTAATGTACAGTCAGTAATTTACTTTATACCTTTATCATTCCCTCATTCTACCACAAGGCTTGTCTTGCCTGCTAGATTGTGCTCTCTGAGCACATCTTAACCTTTTCTAGTCTTCCCTGTCTTGTAGAGTGGCAGAGAGTTGGACATTGAGGAGGGCATGATGCATACATGTTGGATGGATGAAAGTGGTTACTACTGAGGCACTGTATGCACTCACTCATGCAAGACTGACTGATAATCTGTGTCTCCCACACACTTTCTGATATGTCTCATCTCCATGCCACAACATTTGTGGATCCCATCAATAAAGTCAACCCTTCCTCCCCCTTACCTCCTTTCCCTATCCCACCCCTGTCTAGAACCTTGGTATGGTTTTGTTGTGAAGGAGAAGATATCAGGCAGATTTTTCCATTTTTAAAAACTGCATTTTAATCTATCTTTCAGATCAATGCCACCTACATTTACCCACATATCCTTCCCCTTTCCTGTACCCTGCCCCTCTAGTAGTCCCTCATCTCAAGGACTGAAAAAGTAAGGGAGGAGGAAAGAGTTGAGCAAAACGAATCAATATATTGACAAAAATCTTATATATGCTTATATACATTTTATGCTTTGTTTTACATCATGGTCTCCTTTCTTTGCAAAAAAACAGGGTAAGGGGTTATGGGGGCGTTATCTTCTTGAATCTCTTCTTGGAGGTCAGCCTCTGTCACTATAATTTTCCAACATTCAATTTCAGTTGTTTTGTTGTTTGTATTTATGTTGTCATTGTATATATTGTTTTCCTGGTTCTGTGTACTTTACTTTATATCAGTTTATGTGTCTTCCTATATTTGTCAGTTTTTGTATTCATTGTTTGTTGTGGAACAGCAATATTTCATTGCATTCATATATTGCAGATTATTTAGTTATTCTCTTGGCAGTGGGTATCTACTTTGTTTCCAGTTTTTTGCAACTAAAAAAAAGCCCTTGTCTTTTTATAGGTGTTAATGAGACTTAGGTGCCTCTGGGGCTGAGTTCATCTATATAGACTCTAGGTTACATTATTTCAAGGGTACCCATTCAGTGCCTGAGGAGTTTGACAGATCTGTTCCTGCCTCCACCAAAGAGTTCTAGAATCAGAATTAAAATGTCCATTCTCAAGAGTATCAGCAATAATCTGGCACATTTCACAGAAGAGGAATCTGATGCCCCCAAAAGAGTCCTATAGCTTACTCTTAAAGGAGTTCAGTATCTAGTTTGAGTTTGTCATGGCTCACACACGTAAAATAATAAAATGTGAACGATCATAGGTCAAAGTGCTTAGGAACAGAGAGTTCAGATCTTGAGTTCTGGAGGTAGAGGGCTCTTGGCTAGAACACATTGGGAATGCTACTAAAGGATGAAAGACATGAACTGGGTCTTAAAGGGTAAGGTTTAAATTTCATTTTATTTTTAAAATTTTGATCTTAACCAAAAAAAATGAGCATTTTCATACAAATCGTTTATTAATAGTCATTATAGTGGTACAGTTTATAAATCACTGGGTCTGGCATCAGAAAGATGAATTCAAATACAGATTCAGACACTTACTAGCTGTGTAACTCTAGGCAAGTCAACTTTCTTAACTATAAAATGAGGATAGTAACACCTCTACCTTGTTGTGAGCATCAAATGAGATTAACATTTATGAATTGTTTAGCATAGTGCCTGGTACATGGTAGGTGCTAGATAAATGCTAGCTATCATCATCACCATCGTCGTCACAGGAGAAAGAGGATTGTGCATGAAACTGTAAAACACTACTGTGCGCTGCTTGTTTTCCTTTTAAAAAATAGAATAAATTCAACATATGACTTTCAAGGCTGCCCTTTATGATCTTCTTGCTGTGTGTATTTTTTTTTAAAAATTGCTTCTCTATTCTCTCTCTCCCTCTCCCCCTCCCTTTCCATCTCCCTCCCCCTCTCTCTCTTTCTCATTCTCCCTCTCTTCTTTAGTTGTTCTCCCTCTTTTATCTGAGAAAGAAAAACAAAATGATGGGTAGAGAGGAGGAAGAAAGGACTTCCAGGAGTTGGGGGGACATGGTGAGCAAAAGCTCGGAGGTGGATTTGCCTTTAAGGAACTGGAGAGATTGGAAGGCAGATTCTCAATCTAAATGTGGCTGAACTACTATTGTCTCCCCCTTTTCTCACCCCACCCCCAGTTTGCTCTGCTGGTGGGATAGGTAATTGGAAGATGCTGGGTGGTCTCTCTCCCTCCAGGAAGGTGGGGTGGAGGTGTGGCCTTCCCCTTGGAGGCCAGGTCAGAAACACCATCTTTGGCTGGGCCTCCTTGGAACAGCTCCATGGGAAGAGATTGATTTGGCAGAAGTAGAGGAACCTTGTGTGAACACCCTCCAACAGAGAACTCTCAGCCACTTGTGAACTCCTGACCTGACTGGGAGGGAAAGAAGGGGCTCAGACTTCTCAGCACTGGTAGGGGATCCACAGCCAAAGAATGAGCCCCAACCATCCCCTCCCTCATACTATACTATGGTGTGTGTGTGTGTGTGTGTGTGTGTGTGTGTGTGTGTGTGTGTGTGTGTACGAGCCTCCTAGGTAGGTAACTAACTCTCATGTCCACAGACCTCCATTCTGATGGCACAAACAGGGAAAAGCAGAACCAGATGGAAACGTGATTCTTAGTCATGACTTTCCAAGGGGAGAAACAAAGAAGGGGAAAAGAATGTCATTCCAAGTGCCCTGCTGGATCTCTCTGAGCACAATAATCTATCCTTCCCAGAGCTGCTCCCAGTCCTTCCCAGAGATTCCTTTAAACTGGGTATGTAAGGCTTGATGCTTGTAGAATCTGATTCTTTCCTTATCTCCTCCTGCCCTCCTACACCGACAAGTTCCACCATCTCACAGTGCATTGCTCTCCCAAGTCTTGATCTCCTTCTCCTACAGTGTTCCCCACTTACTCTAATCCCAGTTCAAGGCTCAGCTTCTCCAGGAAGCCTTCTCTGAATGCTCAAAGTACAAAAGGTACATCCTCTGCAAGCCTAAAGCACTTAGAATTTGCACCCCTCTGTAGGCACTCAACACACTTTGCCTGGTTTGGTTGTCTTTACTTATAGGACTCTTGTCTGCCTCAGTGGACTGTGAGCTTTTATTGATTGCCCCTTGGCACCTACCACATAAATAGGCCCAAAGTAGGTATATAAAAGCCCTGAATTAGGAGTCAGAACTATGTTTCTGCCCTTGCTTAGCTGTGTGACCCAAGGTAAGTCACTATCCCTCTCCAGGCCTCAGTTTCATTTTTTTTTTTTACCTCACTACGGGTATAATAGAGACTGAGACAAAGGAAGTGCTTTGGGAATTCTGGGGCCAGGTTAGGAACTTGTATATCCTGGGCAGTTTGGGAGCTTACGACCCTCCTGGGCCTGGAGCCAAATCTCCAAACTTCCCTCCCTAGGAATGTAGTTCCATTTTGCCTGGGGCAAGGAATTCTGGCCTCCCCAGCCTTCTCCACAGGCTCACAATGGGAGCCTTTCTCAGGGCCTTGGAAAACATGGTCCTCATGGAGAAAGGACAGATTCATGTTCCTGGCAAGGACCCACAATACAACAATTTAGATCAGGAGATGAATAGAAGCACAGGGGAAAGAAGGCAAAAGGCATTTGTCTTGTTTGGAGGGGAGGGTGAAGGATGTGCTGAGCTCATCTTGCTCCTGAGATGGTTGTGTGTAATGCGATTACATGACTAGCGTGTCATCTTTGTGAGAGAGTAAAAATGGGGGAAGAAAACCCCAGCTTTCCTGAAATTTGATAAATCTGATTTTAGGGTCCCTGGTTTAGATTCTCTCTTTCCTCAATCAGTGTGTCCCCCTCAAATCTACCCTAATAGTCCAGTTCCATGACAACTCCAACCAATTTACCTACCATTCAAGGCCCTCTAAAATCTGGTCACACATAGTCTATCCAAGCCTAGGCTCACAAGGATTATTGATTTTAAAGTGGAAGGAATCTTAGTAGTGATCTAATCCACCCGCCTCCCTCTTTCCAAATTCTGAAAGTATCAATTACTATTTGCATCATTCTTTGGCATTTCTTTTTACATAACCTTGTCTTATTATTCATCTTTTCATATGGCTTATTCTTGTCTTTCCAACTAGAGCATGAGCTCCTTTAGGGCAGTGACTATGCAAGCCCAGAGCTCAACATGTAGTCATTGCTCACTTAACACTGACTGATTGCTTGATGCTTAATGCCACTAGTTGGCATCATGATGGCTGTTGTTACTACATTCTATTCCACCACTGGCCAAGTTGCCCCCAGTTCTCATCTCCTTTATCTCTTGCTCCAGCACGTGACCCCACTTTAGTCAGGGAAAGACCAGTGACAACCTCCATCAAAGGCCCCAGAGTAGTTGAGAGATTGCCCAAGATAGCCCAGCAAGTCAAAGACTCACTCCTGGTTCCAGGGCTCATCCTTTGTCACTGTGGCTCTGATTATCTGTCATTGTGTTGCTCAGTCCAGAGTTACCCAATGTCAGCCAGCAGACAGCAAGGACAAGGCCATACTGGAGCTGGCAGCCTGTGTCTCCGCATCTGCCAGTTCACTTAAGTAGGCGGTAGGAAGTAATTCAGAAATCAGACCACCCCCACTCTCCCCGAACACTCATCAGAATAAGAATGGGAACCTAGAGTAGCCCTTTAGACAGAAGCTGTCCTGGGCAGACAGTCAAACCTGATATGCATGTATTATTCACCCCCTCTCTTTCCCTGCTCCCGTAGGACTCAGCTCTCTTGTTGTGGGAACAGACACAATTGAGAGAAAGAGACAGGCCTGGTGAGTGGGTGGCCAAGCTTTCTGTAGTCAGTCTTATTTTTTCTACTTTGATTCTATATGATTGCTACGTACTGGTACCAACAGATCTTAGGTTATATCAGTTATTCCATGGCCATGAAATCTCCAAGATCAAAGGCTAACCCCTTGTTATCTACTCCAAATCCTACCCACTCAAAACATTCCCTGACAGAAATTAGGTGACCTATTAGCAAGCAGGACTTAGAATCAGAACGGCCTGAATTCAAATCCAACCTCAGATACTTACCTCTCTAGGTGACTCTAGACAAGTCACTTAACCTCTATCTGCCTCATTTTTGTTACAAAGATAAAATGCAATATTTAAATATTTACAATATTTAATCATTTTAATAATATTTAAAACTGTCTACTTAATAAATGTATAAATATGAAAATATATTTAAATACCATTTAAAATTTGAATAAAGCTGCTTTGCAAGATCTAGATATTATTGTAGTTAGTATAGTACCACTAGCAGACTTAATAGAGAAGTGGGAAGGGGTTTGATGTGGGCTCTGACATTTATTCACTGTGTGAATTTGGCTAAGTTAGATTATCTCTCTGGGCCTCAGTTTACCCATCCATGAAATGAAAATTCTTTATCCAGCTCTTACCCATGGTCACCCAGTTATCATGGTCACTAGATAAAACTAGTCGTACAGCCTGTATCTTTGACCTCTTAGCCAAGGACTCTGCTGTGGGAGGCTGTATATCAAGAATGCCATTTTGCTCAGGCTGCTCTTCTGGTTGCCCCCCTTCAGTCATCTAGAATTCTTCACTCACCCCCTCTATCCAATTAGTTGCCAAGCCTTGTTGTTTATGCCCTAGAACATTTCTCACATCTGACCTTTTCTCTCTATTCATACTACAACCATCCTAATCCAGACCTTCAACACCTGGATTATTACAATAGCCTTTTCTTAGTTTCCCAGTATTATAACCCTTTCTCTTTGTCTTCCACAAAGCTGCAAAACTGTTATTTTTTTGTAAATAGTATTTTCTTTTTATGATTCCATTTAAAGATAGTTTTCAGCATTCATTTTTTTTATAAGATCTTGAGTTTCAAATTTTTTCTCCTTCCCATCCCCCCTCCCCAAGGCAGCAAGCAATCTGATTTAGTTTACGTAAAAATCATGTAAAGATATTTCCACATTCATCATGTGGTGAAAGAAGAAACAGAACAAAAAGGAAAAGCCACAAAAAAGTGAAAAAAATAGTCTGCTTTGATCTCTATTCAGACTCTGTAGTTCTTTCTCTGGATGTGGATAGCATTTTCCATCATGAGACTTTTGGAATTGTCTTGGATCATTTTATTGCTGAGAAGAGCTAAGTCAGTCATTTCACAATGTTGCTGTCACTGTGTACAATGTTCTGGTTCTGCTCATTTTGCCCAGCATCAGTTCGTATAAGTCTTTCCAGATTTTTCTGAAATCTGCCTGCTCATCATTTCTTATAGCATAGTAGTATTCCATTACATTAATATACCACAACTTGTTCAGCCATTCTCAAATTAAGGGGCATCCCTTCAATTTGCAATCCTTTGCCTCTGCAAAAAGAGCTACTATAAATATTTTTGTACATGTGGGTCCTTTTCTCTTTCTTATGATCTCTTTGGGATATAGACCTAGTAGTGGTATTACTGAATCAAAGGGTATGTACATTTTTATAGCCCTTTGGGCATAGTTCCAAATTACTCACCAGAATGGTTGGATCAGTTCACAACTCCATCAACAATACATCAGTGTCCCAATTTTCCCACACCCTCTCCAACATTTACTGTTTTCCTTTTCTATCGTATTAGCCAATCTGATAAGTATGTGGTACCTCAGAAAAACTGCTACTTTTAAAACACTGGGATGACCATGTTGCTTGCCTTCTCAAGGGGCTTCATTGGCTCTCCTTGCTTCTAATTACTTCTCTATTTGTCATTTACATCCCTTCATAGTAAGGATCCAATCTATATTTCCAACACACATTGCTTCCCTATCACCAGTGGGATGCCTTTCCACATCTCTGTCGTCCATGCCTGGAAGCCATTCCACCTTGTCTCTGTCTCTCATAACCTGGGGCCCCTTTCAGGGCTCAGTTTACATGTCAGTTCACATACTAGGTCTTTCCTGATTCTTACAATTGATTCTTTCCTCTGCCCTCATTACTTTGTCCTCGCTTTATAGTTTATATTTGTACTTAGCTTTGTACTTGTTGCTTCCCCAAATAGAATATAAGCTTCCTGTGTGCAGGAACAGTTTCATTTTTGTCTCTGTATTGTTGGCTCATAAGAAGGCACTAAATAAATATGAATTGAATTGCAAGTATTCCTTGTAATTGCAAGTGACTCTGTCCCTTAGAATCTTAAGGTACTAAATAAATATGAATTGAATTACAAGTATTCCTTGTAATTGCAAGTGACTCTGACCTTAGACTCTTAAGGGATAGATGGGGTAGAGGGTATACCTTAGATACTGAGTTGTAGGTAGGATGAGTCACTTAGAACTGAAGTGACTTGGACTGGGGTAAGAGAAAGAATGGGTTGGTTTTCCTTCTCTGCATCTCAGTCATCTAGTGGGTAAAATGCTGAGATTGGGCTAGATTAAGTGTTCTTAACCTGAAGTCGGTGAATTTGTTTTAATGTAATAATAATAGTCATTAGTATTTATATAGAGCTTTAAAGCTTGCAAAGCATTTTACTAATATTATCTCATTTTATCCTCCCAATAACCCAGGAAAGTGTGAACTATATTATTAACTTCATTTGAGAGATAAAGAAACTGTGGCAAACAGAGATTAAATGAGTTACCCAGAGTCACACAGCTAGTGTTTGAGGCTAGATTTGAATTCAGGTCTTTCTGACTTCAGATTCAGCATAATATCCATCATGACACCTTGCTACCTCTAAAAATAGCTACAGCAAGTGTTGTAAGATACTTGATGGTTGTATTTCAATATAATTGGTTTCCTTTGTAATCATATGTATTTTATGCCTGTAAAAATATAATTCTGAGAAGGGGGTTCATCCATAGGCTTACCAAATTCCCGGAAGGGTTCTATAACAGAAAAAAGTTAAAAATCTCTAGACTAAATGATCTTTATGATATTTCTCAGCTGCCAGCTCTAACATCCTTGGATTGAGGCAATTAGCTACTTGGAGTGGGTGTTGAGGAAGACTGAGTATGCCTATGGGGGAAGCAAGTGAAAAACGTAGGGAGGAAGGGAGTGAGAGCCTTACCTTCATATAGAGCAATGCAAAAGGGAATGGGAGGGAGAAGAAACATCTTCTCTTCTCCAGCCAGTCCAGGAGGGTGCCAGGTAATCCTCAGCCTGCCCACTTAAGGAGCTGGCCCGCCCATCAGTAATGGGAGGAACAGAAGGCATGCACTGCCCACCTCCCCAGCTGACCTGTTGGCAGTCCCAAGGAGAACCACTGAGCTCTGCCCCTCTCCTTGCAATGTCCCTGGAATTGCAGAGAATGTGATTCAGCAGTGAGTAGGAAGCGGGCTAGGGACTATGCCATGCTCATGTTGGGGGCTCTATCAAGACTGACTTTGGGCCAAGCCTTGAAAAGAGTGTGGGTGGATGAGATTGAAAAAAGCCAGGGTGGGGAGGGGAGTTGTTAAGATTTTTTGAATTGCCATGGACCCAGAGCCAGCGAAACAGTCCCACTAACCCTGGGGCCCCTCCCTGGTTGAGTATTACACTATTGTCAATGGGAACTGGGTGTGGATGAGAGGGAGGAGGAAGTTGGCTGGTGCGTACATTCTTCTGCAGAGATTTGGTATTAGTTCAGCAAATCCCAACCATTGGATAGGATACCTAGGCTACTTTTGAGTATGTTCAATGTCTAAAAATATAAAATAAATTTGTTAAAAGGTGCTCAACCGGAAGACCCTGAGGTTTCTTATTAAGGGCATCAACATTGACCTGGGCTGAAGGCCAGCTACCATGGGAAGAATTCCAAATTGCCCACCATTAACCACTTCTTAATCTCAAGCCACCATCTCATCCAGGAAACTTCCCTGATTAAGTTCACCTCTTGTCAACTGGCCAGCACCAGCCCTGGCGGCACCCTACTACCACCACCCTGAAGTTCTTATGATTTACTATTTTTAACAAGTAGATGATAAAAGGGGAAATGGAGATGATCTAAAAATGAAAGATATCAATCAAAATGTTTTCCAAAATTTAATATAATTTTGTTCAAAAATTTATATAATATCTTACATAGATATCTTGTATTTATCATTTCATTTGACTCCCACAACCTTGTGAGTTAAGTGAACTTCTTTTATTATCTCTAGTTTACAAATGAGGAAACTGAGACTCAGAATTAAGTGACTTAACCCATGGTCACCCAACTGGCAGGAATCAGAGGAGAATTCTGAACCTGGTTCTTTACTCATTCCAGTTCCTTTGCTCTTTCTACCATACCATGATGTCTCTCAATGTTACCATATATTTATATTATTACACACTCAGGATTGATCATAGATTTAGAACTAGAAAGAAATGTACAGGTTATCCAGCTCTGTTGTTTTCCAGATGAAGAAACTGAGACCAGAGTTAAGTAACTTGTCTAGGGTCACACAGATAGAGGTGGCCCCCCTGTAAATTGAACCAATTGCCCCATGAAAGACTGAAGACTCTTTAGGGGCTGAGAGGGTATGATTTTTCTTAACATAATTCCTAAATCTTTAGCCTGGCTTTAGAGACTTGCTGACTATCCCTCCCATATGCGGCACCAGCAGGCTTTCCCATGGTGAAACAAAAACACCTAATTTTTAGTTAGAAAACTTATAAGGGTTTAGTCCCAGCTCTATGAATTTCAACCTAAGGGACAAGTCACTTGATTAACTCTCTTAACCGGAGTTGAGCACCCTGGGCATCCCTAACTTTTTTTCTTTCAGTGCCTCTGTTAGATCATGTGCCAGGATTAGGAGAAGGGCAGGGTGCTGTAGAGTTACATATGCTACAAATGAATGAGGTTGGGCCCCCTCTACCTGCATATAGGCCCCTGCTGGTGTTTGCCAAACTGGTCAGAATCAAAATTGTGATATTTCTCCTTCACACCTCACTGTATTCCAGCAACTTCTCCCTCTCTCGCAGGGGTCCCTTGTCCGTGGGTAGCATGGAATAGCAGAAAGAATGGTAGACAGGAAGACCCGGTTTGGAGTCCTAGCTTACTAGCCATGTAGCAGTCTCTGTGGTCCTCAGGTTCCTTACTCTATAGAGTGAGAATGAAAAGGCTCTTCCAGACCACCTCCTAAGGTTGTTGTTAGGATAAATGAGGTAAGGAATGTAAAAGCACTGTCAAAATGCTAGGGAGTGGTGCTGTTTTTCTTCTGTAGTACGCCCGTCCAAATTCAAACAGGAAATCATCTGAGAAACTAATTTATACTGAGGTGTAAATGTGAGATACTTTCTAGTAGTGTTTCTTTTTCAATAGGATTCACGATCACTACAAAACTTTTAAGTCTTTGAGGAATGTGTCTTTGATGATAGTATTTTAGACACTGTAGCTGGTGATGGTGAGAAAATACGGGATTGAAGCTTTGCTCAATAAATCTCACATCAAGGGCTACCCTTCCATCCAGCACTAAGGGACCAGTCACCAACAATGGGGACAGAGTCCTAAGGGGACATTCTCTAGAAGCTTGGGGGGATATCTGAGGGGCTTCCTCTCCTAAATAGATAAAACAGAGTCATACCATCTTCCTTTCTCCTCAGAGGATAGTTTCAGGTTAGTAGAGATCACTGGCCTGGAACTCAGGAATTTTAGGGATTTTTTTCCTCAGCACTTTTTTTTCCTTCTTGGTTCGCAATGTTAAGTGAAGAAGAACCAACCCTGTTCTTCTTAGGTTGAGGGGACCACCTAATAGAATTGAACAAAGACTTAATTCTAAAATCATAATGGGCTGCCTTGGGGAATGGTGAGCTCCCCATCATGAGAGGTATTGAAGCAGGGACTGCATGACCCCCTATCACACATGATCTGTCTAGAAGAGATTCTTACACTGGTTGGCAAGTTGGAGTAGATGGCACATGTGACTCTCCTTTAAACCTAAGTGTCTAAGATTCTGGGTATTAAATGTTTAGAGTTAGATGAAGGTATTTCCGCAAACCAGGGGAAAAGGGAAACACCAATCAACCAATCATTCAGAAAGCTTTGATGAAGTGCATGTTATGTACTAGGCACTCTTCTGACCTCTAGGTGTTCTGCCCAGGGGAAGGTAAACTCCATGGCCAAAAGCTGCCTTTTTCCCTCTGAGTTTACTGGCTATATTTCTTGCTCAAAGATCAAGCCTTAAACCCAATTCACTCTGGAGCTCATAGACTGGACCACAAGTCCCCACCCACTTAGCACAGAGTGGATGTCATAAGTAAATAGTCATTGTTTCTCTTTTACCCAGGAACCCTGAGGGTCTTCCCCTCCCAGTTTGATTCTTTTTTTTAATTAAAAGGGCCATCCGTTGAGTAACTACTTAAAGGAGCCTTTTTCATTGAATGGGTGTATCTCACTCAAAGTGAGAATGTGATAAGACCTTACCCTGAAAGGGCCAGGGTCTCCCATGTCATCCTGGGCCATCTCCAGTCCTCCTGATGAATATCAGGCCACTGGACCCAGATGGCTCAGGATCAGAAAGTGAGGCTGGTGACCTTGTACAGCCCTCACTCTCTCAAATCAAAGTCAACTGCAAGTCATGTCATCATCTTGATGTCATGGTCCTCCTCGAGAAGGAAGGACAAACACAAATAGTACAAATAAAAAGAATGAATTTATCCCCATTCTGAAAGAGCTGACATTTTGTGGGAGAGCTTAGATGGGTAGATAGATAGATAGATGTATATATGGATACACATACATATTTAAAGAACAAATTGGAGAAGGAAATGGCAAACCGCTGTAGTATCTTTGCCAAGAAAACCCCAAAATTCGTACCTTGGAGAATTGAACAGGACAATTAAAAAATAACAACCACAACAAAAAAAGTAGTTGGGGAGTTGGGGAGTAGTAGATGTAGGGAATCAAGGGAAGACTTCCTATAGATCATATATTTTATTTAACCTTTTTAGAGGTCATGGGAGTAGTAGATGTGGGGAACCAAGGGAAGACTTCCTATAGATCATATGTTTTATTTAACCTTTTTAGAGGTCATGGACCCTTTGGCTTTCTGGTATGGCCAATGGGCCCTTTCTTAGAATAATATTTTTAAATGCACAAAGTGAAATACAAAGGATTATAAAAGGAAACCTAATGTTAATGAAAGTAATAAAGAGGTAAATTTTTCCCACCTAAGTACACAGTTCTGACTCTATCTGTAGACCCCTTAAAGAGTAAAGAACCATTATTGTATAATACTGTGATTGGGCTGCATTGTAAGGAAGAGAGGAATTTTATAAAGCAGATGTGAGGAAGGATTCTGGAGGTGGGAGACAGACAGTGTGAGAGTGCAGAGGCCACTTTGGCTAGATTATAGAGTGAGGGATGGGGATGCAGGGGTGGGAAACCGAGGCAGTGGGAGGTAATGCGTATTAAGATTGAGAAAAGCTTTAAAAGTCAGAGTAGGCAGTAAGATGCCACTGGAGATTATTGAGCAGGGGTCTGGCAGTGGAATGGCCATGTGGATGAGAACTGGGAGTCCTCTGTCGTAGGCAGGGGCAGGGCTTCTTAACTTGTTTTGTATCCTGCTCCCCTTTGGCACTAGACTAGGTGCTGGGGACACAAAGACAAAAGAAAAAATCTCTTCCCCCAGGAACTTAAATTCTGATCAGTTTAGATTCACTAATTTATTCAACAAATATTTAGGTTTACCTCACTGACTTGCATCGCATTAGGCCTGGAGATATATTCTAAAATCACAGTGCCTGTGCCCTCATGAAGTTTGTAACCTAGTTCTCATGATAAAGCCACACAGATAGATATAGTGCACATTATAATATAGATATATAAGAATATAAATGCTATAAAATCAAGTAAAGGAACAATTATGTATGGCAAGCACAGAGAAGACTTCTTGGAAAGGTGCCATTTTAGCTGTCATTGAAGGATGGTTAGGACATTAACAGAGAGAGGGGCATTCAGGGTAGTCTAGGGCTGGGAGCAACCTAAACAAGGGTTTAGGGGACATGGCAGATCGTGTCCTTCTCCATTCTCTGTACTCTGGTGTCTATGCAGTCAGGGAAGGGGGAATTCACTTGTTCTAGTTCTGGTGGCTGGGCTCCCAAGTGGTTAATTCTATGACCGTCCAAGGTGATGAAGTGGAAAGAAAGGGAGAGGGAAGGAGACTGGGCATGATGGGGAAGCCCCGGGAGGAGCCCAGAGCTATGCGTGCCTGCACCGCAGCTCTGCGGAAGGCTCTCCCTGCCTTGGGGATCACATGGCTTTGCCAGAGTCTGACTGCAGCACCAGCTGCTCTCAGAGCTGAGCCTGAGCCTGAGCCTGAGCTAGGCTGGCCAGCCCTTGCGCAGGGGATTCCTCTAGCCCTCTGCCTGCAAGCAGCAGCCAGTGGGAGAGATTGGGGCCTCTGGGTGGGAGCCTGGGGCTCCTCTCCAGGGCTCAGAAGAGGAGCCAGCCACCCTGAAGCTAACCATGTCTATCTGCTGTTGCTTCTTTTTCAGGGACTATGGAAGTTCAAAGAGAAAATCAGGTAAGCCGTGGGACCTCTGGACAGTTTGGCTTTTCCTTCTCTTCCTTCTGCCTGTTGCATGTACTCTGGAGGTTCTGTCCAGATCACCTGGGGGTCATGCAGAGTGACTTACATTCCAAAGCACTTGGGATATGTTTTTCTTGAGGTTTCTCAACTGTTTGCCATAGTACAAAATCCAGTTTTATTTGGGTAGAAGCTATATCCAGGGGTCACCTACCTCTTGGTGCATACCCAGGCCCTCAGCATTCCCAGGAAGAACTGTCCAACAGAAAACCCCAAACCTAAGCCTAAACCTAGTCCTCTCCTCTCTTCCCCTCCTCGCCTCTCCTTTCTTTTTCCTCTTTCCTCTTCTTTTCCAGGCATGCTAGCAGCCAGACCCCAAAGCTCATGATTCCCCTTCTCTGTGTGTTTTGGGGGTGGGGGTGGGGAAGGGGGTGGGGATGGAGTTGGGGATTGCGAAGGTCACTGATGAATGTTTACTGATGGATCCAGCCTTCCAGAAAATGAGTCTTTTTCTCCTGAGTCCCTGCCCTCAATCCTACTTCCTACTCCCAGAGGTTTGGGGAAGGTTTATTTTTCTGTCCGTCTTGGAGGAGGTTAATAAAGCATTACTGCGTCTCCTCTGGCATTGGGCATTTGTTGATCAGCTGGACTTTAATCGGGCTGGGCAGGTTGTACTTGTACCACATGGAGCTTTAATGTATTGGCTACTCCTGACTTCAGCCCCTCCCTCCTTTACTGGAGACGATTAGGGCCTCTTCCTTCTGCCTGAAGCTGGGAAGGTGGGAGGGCAGGTTCACTAAGATTCATGAGGACTTCAGAGAGTGGAAACCCAGTCCTTGGGCCAATTGAGAAAGGAGAGGTGGGAATAACAGTGCCTGAGGTGTTAACTGGGTTATGAGCTAGGTGGTTAGGGACTGGGGGAGAATAGAAGGAGGGAGATGAGAAGGGAGGAAGAAAGGGGATAAAAGTACCAAATCAACTCCCCAGGCTTTCTCTGACCCTCCTTCTAAAAGGGACAAACGACCAGTAAAAGGATTTCATCACTGGGAGGGGTAGATGTCTATATTTGTACTTGGATGAACACCGGAGTCTTCATTGTGGGGCTAAAGTGTTTTTACATGTGTTGGGTTGCCTTGCACATATTAGGGTGTATATACACAGCATTGGCTGTGCTAGCTGTTGTATATGTCAAGGGGTGTTGGGAATTGTGTATTTGGGGTGTGGTATGAGTTCAGGCTTGTTTGTATGGTGAATGTATAGGTGGGTGGCAAGATGTTTTGTAGGATTGAGTGTCTGTTGACACATATTGAGTACTTGTTAAAGTATGTGTTGTGTGTCTGTGTGTGTACTCAGCAGGAATCTATGATTCTTTGCTGCTTGTGTGTGTGTATATGCATGTGTATGTATGCTCGCACATGTGCATGTGCTTTGTGTCAGTTGCAGCTTTTCCCTCTTGGAGCAGGTTCCATCATGAACTAAAAGGCCTACCTTTAATAGACCTCACTAGGAGCCTGAGTCAGCTCCATTCAGGGTCCCTTTTACTGCCATCCACTCTTCTTAGCATGCCTTGTATCCTTGGAGGAATGAGGGGGATTAGTAGAATGGTTACATCTGTCTCCATCCTTCTCTTCATGCCCCCGCTCCCAATCCACTCACAAACCAATTCTCTCTTGAATGAACTCAAATGAAAATGGGGAGAGGCCTCTAAAGTATATGAAAGGATCCCTGTGGATACATATTGACTTGGAAAACCACATATTAATAAATTAATAAACATATTATCTATGTTTTATTGTATTTTTATTTATTTTTCTTAAACATTTTCCGGTTACATTTTTATCTAGTTTAAGGAATCACAGGATGTTAGGATATGGTTGGGTTTTGTTGTTGTTCAAACATTTTTCAGTTGTATCTGACTGCCTGTGACCCCATTTGGGGTTTTCTTGGCAGAGATACTAGAGTGGTTTGTCATTTCCTTCTCCAGCTCATTTTACAGATGAGGAAACTGAGGCAAACAAGGTAAAGTGACTTGCCCAGAGTCACACAGCTAGTAAGTGACTGAGGCCAGATTTGAACTTAGCAAGTTGAGTCTTCCTGACTCCAAGCCCAGCGCTCTATCTATTGAGCCACCTCTCTGATTTCAAAGCACAATATGAGATTGTTTGAGGTCATTTTGGCCAAGGCCTAAGCCATGGCAGGGCCATTGCAATTCATCCAGAAGAGCAGTCCTGTTATATGATGACTGTCTTTGATTGAGTACATTCTAGGCTAGGAAGCTTCATGTTGCATCAGGAGCTGAGCATAATAATGCTGGGTGACATGGACTTGGAATGACATCTGATAGGAGGAGACTTACTTTGGAATAGGGAGGAAGTGTGGTATTAACTAGGAATGGGAGAGTAGAAAGGGTATTGGACCCAGAGTCAGAGGACATAGGTTCAAATCCTTCCACTGATGCTTAATACGCACGTGACCTTGGGTGGGTCATTTTAACCTCTTTGGGCCTTAATTTCCTCAACTATCAAATGAGGGAATTGGACTCAATGGTCTTCAAGTTTCTTTCCAGTTATAGATCTGTGAGCATAAGTGTTTGACTGTATCAATCTAGGTTCTAGGCCTAGTCAGTCATTAACTATCCAGGTGACCTGGGCAAACCTTAGTTTCCTCATCTGTAAAATAGGGCAACCCACTAAATCCACTAAAAAGACCTAGAGCATCTTCTGTGTAATTACCTTTGCTGAATGCTGAGGGAGATAGTGAAGGCACTATCCCTGCCTTTAGAGGACGATTCACTCACTCCTAGTCTAGTAAGGGAGGTAAGACAACATTCAAAAATAACTATACTATGAAATAAAATAGGTCACAAGAGGGGTACAACAAAGAGCTGTAGGCATTCAGAGGAGGAAAAGAGCCCTTCTGGCTGAGGGAAAAGGCATGGCAGAGAATATTTCATGGAGGAGGAGGCAGCATTTGACCCTTCCATTCAGCTTCTTTCAGAAGCCTCCTTTAAAATTTCCCCAGACTTTTTGTGAATGTGGCTTCTGTGCTCTCAAGAAAAGCCTTCCATGGAGGAACAAGCTTTGCTGGAGACAGCATTCCTCCAGCATCCTTATCAAAGACAGGAGGACAGAATCACAGAATGCCAGAGCCAGAAGGGACGTTGGAGGCCAGGCCAGGCCAGACCAGACCAATCCCCCCATGGGGGGGGGGGGGTGAAGTGATTTGCCCAAGGGGTTTGAAGAGAGCTGGGAGAAGCATGTCTTCCTATCCCAAATCTAATGCTTTTTTAAAAAAACTGCCCAGTCCCAAGTGGAAACATTCTCATGATGCCAGGTGACTGGCCAGAACTTCATGGAATCGGGAAATTTCATGAGACTTTGCTGGGATATGAATAAGCAAAATGTTGCTTATGTAGAATTTCTATTGGACCTGCTTTAATGAAGAGCTATGAATCGTCTGTGATTGTCACATTCCTTGTACAGTATGCAAATGGGTGCTGTAAAGTGCTTAAGGAAATTTGTTCTCTTAGGCAAACTTGACATTCTCCCTGAGATTTTGTTAAATATTTTCTTGATAATTCCCTTCTTGAGAACTGAGCTGTGCACCATGGTGGAAAGAGAACAGGGCTGAAAACCAGGAAACTTCTAGGCCTTGTTTTGATCTCATCTCTGCTACTAACTCTTTGTGTTGGGTAAACCTATTTGTCCAAGTGATCTTTTGGGGGCAAATTACTTTCCCTTTATTGTCTCTGTCTTCCCCATCTATAAAATGAGAGGGTTGGACAAGAAGATTTCTTCTTGGACTTAGATGAGCCCTTCTTGGACCTGAAATATTTGTACTGATGACTGAAACCCTTAGGCCAGCTCCTGTCCCAGGGATCAGAAATTCTAAATAACTGGGTCTAACTCATGGTCTGTGGTGCTGGAATACTTGACATTTTGCTTATTGATTCACAGTTCACTTTTCATTGATGAGCTTCTTAACAGCAGGAGATGGATTTTATATTCCTACCTCTTTCCAGCTACCACTTTTCTCATTGTCAGGTGGAGGGATACTAGAAATAGCATATTTTTGTTATTTGTCCTTTGTTCTTAAAGAGAACCATGACATCAGGAAGATGATGCATTAACTAGCTGGAGAGTTGGATTTAAGTGAGGGAGGGCTGTGCAAGGTCAGCAGCCTCCTTTTCTCCTCCAGAGCCATCTGGGTCCAGAGGCCAGACAGAAAACAGGATTTGGAGAGGGCCCTCAGAAATATAGAATATTAGAGCTATAAAGGCCTTTAGGGGGCATAGAAAAACAACTCCATCATATGACATGAGGAAATGGAGGCTTAGAGGAATGACTTATCCAAGGTCACACAGGAACTTAGTGGCAGAATTGGGACTAGAACTAAGTCTCTAGGCTCCCAGGCCTTTGTCCTTTGTCTTGTTTTTCTCTTTTCCCCTCCACCCTCCGACATCATCAAGTAATGCTTGATAGTCATGGGCCTTGTGTAAGATAGGCCACATGATTCAGGAAAACAAAAACACAGAGTTTACAGTCATCTTTGCATGTTTCCCCAATAATTAATGACCCCGCCTGACATCAAAGAAGGCCAAGCTGTCTTTCTGATCCAAACTTGGATTCGTGAAAGCCAACTATGATGCTTCATTAATTGTGTAGAGAGAAAGGCCCAAAGAAATTTTCTCCTTAAGAATCAAAAATATTGCCTAGATTTCTGACTGGAGACAATCTGAGACTTTTACTTCAATTAAAAATAGGGTTCGCCTGATGGGGCATTGGAGATGAGCCTCCTCCTTCCCCCTGCCCCAGGTGTAGGAATCAGGAGACATGGACACTAGTCCCAGCTCTGCCATTAACTAGCTTTGTGACCCTGTAAAATGAGAGAGTTGGATTATAGAACAAGGATTCTTAACTGGTTTTTGTGTCATGAATCCCTTTGGAAGTCTAGTGAAATCTGTGAATTCCTTTTCAGAATGATATTTTTAAATATATAAAATGAAATGTAAAGGAAACTATTCATATTGAAATATGGTTTATATTTTTATATGTGTACACATAAACATGTATACATATGCATATATATTTATATATACACATACACACAGGACTAGAGGTTCTAAGCAGAACCTATTGTTCTCTGAGCTCTCAATTGAATGTAACCAATTTTTATTTAGTATAGTGTAGTGGGGAGGCGAAGCCAAGATGGCAGAGTAGAAAGACTCATATAGTCTAGTGCTTCCCTCACAGCCCACAAAATACCTGTAAAAAGGATTGTCAACGAAGTCTAGAGCAGCAGAAGCCATAGAACAACAGAGCGAAAGAGGTTTCCAGCCAAAAGTAACCTGGAAGGCCAACAGGAAAGATTTATCTCACCTGATACTGAGCTAAGCTGAGCACAGCCCTGGCCTTGTGGCACTGGAAACAGGACCTGAACAGACCTCTGGGCAGAGTTCCTAGCAGGGAAGGTCCCAGATACCTCAACCAACAAGTGACAAAGAAAGCTACAAAGGTCAGTGGAGGAGGACTTTCCCAGCTGGTCAAGAGAGAATGGGTTTCTCCAGCAATAGCCCCAGGTGACAGCAGACTACAGGCAGCTATGGAGGCTAGGAAGCAACCTGGATCCATTGTTCAGGCAGCTCAACTTAAAGTCTCTGGTGGTAGGGAGCAGCTCACCTAAACCCCAGCCCTGAGTGACAGTCCCACCCCCACCCAAAGCCCAGGGGAACCTAGCAGCTGAGTCTAATCTCTTGACAAAAGATTCAGAAATCAAGTAACTAGAAAAAATGCCCAAAAATAAGACCATAGAAGGTTACTTTCATGGTGGACAGGTATCTCCTCCCATTCTTTCAGATGAGGAAGAACAAGGCTTAACTGTCACAGGAAGTTAATACCCCTGCCTCCAGGACCTCCAAAGTGAACTTAAATTGGTCTCAGGCAATAGAAGAGCTTGACAAGCAAGTTAGCAGCTTGCTAAAGGAAAACCAAAAAAATGCTGAGGAAAGTAACACCTTTTAAAAAAAGCTAACTCAATTGGAAAAAGAGGTCCAAAAAGCCAATGAGGAGAAGGAGGCATTAAAAAGCAGAATTAGCCAAATGGAGGAGAAGGTTCAAAAGCTCACTGAACAAAATAGTTCTCTGAAAGAGTTCAGGAAAATAAATGACTATGAGATAAACCAGACAGTTAGAAAACAAAACCAAAAGTTTGAAAAAATAGAAGATAATGTGAAACATCTCACTGGAAAAACAACTGACCTGGAAAATAGATCCAGTAGAGACAGTTTAAAAATTATGGGACTACCTGAAAGCCATGATCATAAAAAGAGCCTACACATTATCTTCCATGAAATTATCAAGGAAAACTGTCCTGATATTCTAGAACCAGAGGGCAAAATAAGTATTGAAAGAATCCACCAATCACCTCCTCAAAGAGACCCGAAAAGAGAAACTCCTAGGAATATTGTGGCCAAATTTCAGAGTTCCTAGGTCAAGGAGAAAATACTGCAAGCAGCTAGAAAGAAACAATTGGAGTATTGTGGAAATATAATCGGGATAACACAGGATCTGGCAGCTTCAACATTAAGGGATCAGAGCGCTTGGAAAAGGATATTCCAGAAGTCAAAGGAGCTGGGATTAAAACCAAGAATCACCTACCCAGCAAAACTGAGTTAAATACTTCAAGGGAATATATGGTCATTCAATGATATAGAGGACTTTCAAGCATTCATGCTGAAAAGACCAGAACTGTATAGAAAATTTGACTTTCAAACACAGGAATAAAGAGAAGCTTGAAAAGGTAAACAGGAAAGAGAAATCATAAAAGACTTTCTAAAGCTGAACTTTTTACATTCCTACATGGAAAGAAAGTATTTATAACTCTTGAGACTTTTCTCAGTATTTGGGTAGGTGAAGAGATTGTACATACACACACACACACACACACACACACACACACACAGAGACAGAAAATATGGGTTATGTTGAATCAGAAGAGATGATATCCACAAGAAAAAAGAAATAAAATAAAAATTAAGAGGTGAGGGAGGAAAATACTGGAAGGAGAAAGGGAGAAATGGAATGGGGCAGCTATAACACATAAAAGAGATAAAGAAAAATCTTGTTCAATGGAGGAGAAAAGGGAGAAGGAGAAAGTGGGAAAGTGAAGCTACTCTCTCCTCTTATGGCTTAAGGACAAAATAACATGCTCACTAAATTTGGTATGAAAATCTATCTTATACTACAGAAAAGTAGGGGAGGAGGAGACAAGTGGGGTGAGGGAAACAATAGAAGGGAAGGCAAATGGGAGAAGAGAATAACTAGAAATAAACACTTTTGGGAAGGGACAAGGTCAAATGAGGGAATAAAAAAATAAAGGGGGATAGAGTAGGAGAGAAGACAATATAGGTAGTATTACACAACATGATTATTATGGAAGTCTTTTGCAAAACGACACACGTATAGTCTGTATTGAATTGCTTGCCTTCTCAGTGGGGATGGGTAGGGAGGGAAGGAGGGAAAGAAGGTGAAATTCAAAGTATTAGAAATGAATATTGAGTATTATTATTGCATATAACTGGGAAATAAGAAACACAGGTAATGGGGTATAGAAATTTATCTTGCCTTACAAGAAAAGAGAGAAGATGGGGATAAGGGAAGGGTGGAGTGTGATAGAAGGGAGGGCTCATTGAGGGAAGGGGTAATCCGAATGCAAGGTATTAGGAGGAGGGGGGAGGGGAGAGATGAGGAGAAAAAGTGGACATGTTACAAAGTGAGGTAAAAGCAATTAGTATTAAAACAGTTGACTGAATTAAAAAAATTTATAATGTGGTGGCTAAAGCATTAAATTTAGAGTCAGATGAATTGAGTTTGAAATACTGCTCTGCCACTCAGATACATATAAGATCATCAGTCCAGAAGGAATCTCAGAAGCCATCTGTCTTGTCCTACCTTTTCATTTGACAGATGAGGAAACTAAGACTCAAGAAAAGTTTAGAGACTTGCACAAGGTCACAGAGGTAGTATGCATCAAAGGCCCTCTGCCTTCTGAGTCACTGTTCTCTTCACTGTACTCTATTGCTATGTGTGTGACACTGGGCAAAGCCATTTTGTCTCTCTTGCCTCACTCTGGTCATCTGTAAAATGAAGGTATCGAACTAGATAATCTTTTAAGTTTTCTTTACATCTTAAGTCTAATGATCCTAATGTGCCAAGTTAAACTCATGTTGTTAAAAAAAGATAAAACATAGCACCTGGCCATGGGGAACTTCTAGTCCAGCAGAGGAGATACCCAAGAAATAACAAAATGATATGTCATGTTAAATGCTGAATGAGAGGGAGAGAGAGAGACAGAGACAGAGATCACTGTGAGAGGTTCTGGTGAGGAAAAGCTTCCTAGAAGTGGTAGGACTTGAGCATGAAGCTTTTGAAGAGAACTTGGCTAGAGAGGAAGAAAAGGAAAGGAGGGTATCCCAAGCAGGCAGAGTAGCATGGACACAGACCTGGAGGCTACAGTGAGATGGTATGCATGGTAACCTTCTGATGGAGTAGAAAATACATGCAGGGGGCAGTGGGAGAAAAGTAGCATTTGTCTAGAAAGGATTGTATTATATGAACATGTCTGTTTTGGTGTAGTTTTGGCCTATCCTGGAGCAAAATCCTCTGGGCTTGAGCTCTATCTCCTTTATAAATGCACCCAAGACTTTCCCTGGCACTTCCTAGTGACCCGTTCCAGAAGTCAGTGTGTCTTGTTAGAGGCATCAGCTTTTGGCATCTCTCACCCATGCTGGTGTTTCAAAATTTGTACTCAAACAGACCTCTCCTATAGTCTGATGTCATGATGTCACCACCCACGTTGGAAATTAAAAGCCTAATTGGAAATTAGAAAGGACTCGAACCCACCTCCTTTTGGCAGTGAGGTGGTGGATAAAGTGAATCTGTTTCTGAATGTTTCTGCACACAATTCTCCCCTTTTGGAGAGCTAGCACTATGCCCTGGTCTAATTGACTTGGATGCCGAGAAGAGAAGGAAGTCCTCCAAATCCTCTTCTTGAACATCCTAGTCCTGAGATGACTCATGCAGTATGAGTGTGGTTAAAAAAAAAAGTGATTAAAAAAAAAAGCCGTTAGACCCAAGAATCAGGACACCTGAGTCCTCTGACCAGTTTACTTGTTAATTGTGTAACTCTGGCCCCGTAGATCCTCAAGTATTCTCATCTGTAAAATGGGAATAATACCACATGTTTTATCTACCACATAAGGTTATTATGAGATTCAGATGAGATGTTAGATGAGAAAGAATAGAGAGCAATCTCTAATTTACAATATCCCTTGTTACAAAAATCTGCTCTCTGGTGCTCTTTACTCCGCCTTCTCCCACTCCCCCTTCTTCCTCTGCTTGGGAGAGCTGATCATGTCTGCTTACATGGGGGACTTTTCTGCTCCCAAATATCTTCCTCCAAACCAAGAGGCTGTTACTTTTTTGATTTCCCTGAAATACCCTCAGAGATTCCTTTGCATTCAGAAGAGCCTATTTTTAAAATGCACATACGCCCTTGGAGAATTATTAGTCATTCACACCTAAGTGTGAATCATTCCAATTAGGTGTCTTTCTTCTTTAGGCCAGTTCAAATTGTTCCTAGTCCAAATTAGCTGAACTGAAGGAATGGATGGTTTTAATTGTAGAAGTAGTCATTTTGAAGTATGGGGCAGTATGGTGAGGACCGATGTGGGTAGAAGTAAGAGATGGAGAAGGAAAGGGATAAGGAGGGAGTAAGCATTTATAAAGTGCCTACTATGTGCCGCTTCTACAGATATCTCATTTGAGTCTCATAACAATCCTGTACTATTATTATTTCCATCTTACATTTGAGGCAACTGAGGCAAACATAGGTTAAGTGACTTGTCTGGGGTCACACAGTTAGTAAGTATATGAGTCTAGATTTGAACTTAGGTCTTCCTGACTCCAAGCCTACTGTGCCATCTAACTGCCTTAGAGGCCTGAGGAGTAAACAAGTTAAGTAGAGAAGGTAAAAGAAAGGGAGGTAGAAGAGGCTAAAGGCAGACTTCATGTTTTGTTGAGACCCTCTGCTTTTGCCTCCAGGAAAGGAAGACAACATTTTTCTTTCTTTTCCTTCCATAATCCCAGGATTCAGGCTAAGAATATTACTACTAGGGTTTCAGCTGCATTACTAACTAAATAGGTTTTTGTGGGCTAGCCTGGGAACTTAACCAAAACACATAACATTATATCTGTGGGAAAATGTGCTCTGAGTTCCAAATACCCATCCTATAAGCTTTTGGAACACAGCCACTTAATAGTTTGGAGGACTATGTGTAGACAATATTTTTAGTATGCAGTGGTGGGGACTGTGACAAGGAGCCAAAAAAAAATTTCTTTTGAAAAGAAGCTTGGATCTGCTAAACTGGCCTTAAATAAGCTCCTTAGAGCAATCGAATGGGAGAAAGATTGGAGGCTGTTGGGGGAAGTGTTTCAAAAATACTCCTATTCCAGGAAGGAACCTGGGACCTTCAGAAGCTACCTGGCTTCTCAGTTGGACTGCCACTGAGACATGAACACAGACTGTGAAGCTTTCTGGAAGAGGAATCAAGCCCCATATCCACCATGGGCATTGTGCCCAGAAGATATTATTCCTTTAATGCACAAAACTCAGCTTAGTTTCATTCTCCGTCACTGAAATGGATGTGGTCCAGCCAAGGGAAGGGAGACAGCAGAGGATCATGGGCTTTTGTGACCATTATGTTTCCTGGACCACTAGCCCAACTTCCTGGAGCTCTGAGACGTGACTGGTGTGTGTGGGTGTGTGTGGTGTGTGTTTGTGTGTGTCTGTGTCTGGGGGCCCAGAGAGAAACTGAGCTCTCGTGTACAGTGAGTGAGCCAGGGGTCCTAGAAGGAACTTTTCCATCCAGTGTCTTTGTGAGAAGCCCTAGAGAGCTCTGTGGTATAGTGAAAACAACAAGATCTGGGATCCAAAGGCATGGCGCTGATAGGAGTATTTGTGTGACCCAGGACAAATGCTTTCTCTCTCGGGATTTCATCTGTAAAATGAAGGGAGTGGTCTTAGACTTCTCTTCCAGTCCTAAACCTATCTATGATTCTGATGCTCCTAGGAGAATGAAAGCCCTCCTTCCTCTTCTGTCTCCCAGAAAAAGTTGTAAAATTCCCTTCAATGGGACAAGGGCAACCTTTTCTTTTTTTTTCTTTCCCACCAACCTTATCTTGGGTACTTGTAGCCTTGTCTGTACTTACTTACTGACGAAGTTCATGACTTGGTCATATGTCTGAGCTACATCCTTGAGTTTGTGACTGAAGAATATGATTCTATGGCTGGAGGTCAGTTCCAGTACTTAGTACCTTTGGTAGAAGATAGCCAGAGGAAGGCAGTCAGAATGATGATGGGCCTTAAGTACGTTAGTGCCAGGGTCTCAGTTTCCTCTCCTGTAAAATTACATCATTGGTTCTTAGGGTATGTTCTAAGGACTCCCAAGGGTTCCCAAGAGGGTTCTCAAGACCCTTCCTGAGCATCTACAATGTTGAACTTAATTTTCAATATGGCAAATGTTGATAGATAGTTATAGATAGATAGTTATAACCCACATAAATGAAAGCTTTTTGGGGGGACTCCTCAATAATTTTTAAGAGTGTAAAGAGGTCCTGAGACCAAAAAGTTTGGTCTGGATCTGGGTAATCAATAAGACCTCTTCGAAATCTGAATCCTGTAGCTTAGAGCCAGATGACTAGGCTTTGACTCTTACTAGCTGTGGGACTGACTGCCTTGAACAAGTCCTTTTTCTCTTCTCTTTGTCATAGATGCTTACTACTACTACCATTAATAACTAATAGTAACTATGAGGGCAGCTAGGTGGCTCAGTGGAGAAAATACTGACTCTGGAGTCAGGAAGATCTGAGTTCAAATCTGTCCTTGGACCCTTACTCCCTCTATGACCCTGGGTAAGTCACTTTACTGTTTGCCTCAGTTCCCTCATCTGTAAAATGAACTGGAGAAGGAAATGATAAATCATTCTAGTATCTTTGCCAAGAAAACACCAAATGGTATCATGAAGAATTGGACGTGACGTGACCACATAAGTAACAAAATTAATAACAATATAGTTGTATTTATATAGTGCTTGAAGGTTACAAAATGCTTTACAAATATGATCTCATTTTATCCCCTCAAACACCGTGGAACATAGGTACTATCATTATCCCCATTTTACATGGAGGAAAAAGAGGCGGAGGGGGTTAAGCAACTTGCCCAAGGTCATACAACTTGTGAGTGTCTGAGCCTAGACTTCAGCTTCTGGTACAACACCTGTCTACTGCATCACTTAGTCATCCTTCACCTGTAAAATGGCAGCAATGATACTTATACCATTTGCCTTCAGGGATTTAATAATAGGTGAGGAAATAATAATAGGTAGAATTTCCATAGAGCTTTAAGGTTTACGAAGTTCTTTTCTCACAACAACCCTGTAAAGCAGGTAGGTTAACACAGATAATATTATCCCCATTTAACAGATGAGTAAACTGAGACTCAGAGAGTTTATGTATTTTGCCCAAGGTCACCTAGCTAATAATTGCCAGAGCTGAAATTTGAATGCATTTCTTTCCTTGATTCCAACGCAGCACTGGGAGGGACAGTTAACAAATTAGATGGTAGAGTCAGCATCCAGAAATATCTCAGTAGGCTCAAACACTGGGCTGAATCTAAGGGGGTACAGTTTAATATAGATAAATGTGAAATTTTCTTTGGACTTCAGAAACCAGCCTCACAAATATCAGATGTAAAAAGAATAGTTGGGTAGCAGTTTGGGCTACATTGAGAGAAGCATAATACTTGGCTTGGTTGTGCATGCTTATAGCAAAAGCTACCTGAGAGGCTAGGGCTGACAGATGTCTTGAGCTCCTGAGTTCTGAGCTGCAGTACGCTGTGCCAATTGGGCATCCATTCTAAGGTTGGCGTTAGTATGGGGAGCCCCTAGAAGTTGGGATTGAGGGCATCATAAAGTGGGAAGGAGGGTGAAAGAGAGAAGGAGACCGGGAAAGAGTGGGGTCAGAGGACTGGTCAGGTCACCTCTGCTATGTTGTTTGGTCTGGGCACTCAGTTTAGAAAGGACTTTTATTAAGTGAAGGATAACTGGAAGAAGGCAGTTGGCATGGTGAGGGGCCTCAAGTTCCTGCTACCAATGAGGATGTCTTAAAGGAAATGGGGATGTTTGACCTGGAGAATAAAAGCCTCGGAGGGAACGTGGCAGGGTGCTGGGTCCCAACCCACAGAATAAGGAGCAAGGGTTAAAGTTACAAATAAGGAGATGTGGGCTCGCTATCAGCAAAAACTTGCAAACAATGAGAGCTTTTCCAAAGTATCATGGGCTGCCCCGAGAGGTTTCCCTCGCTGGAGGTCTTGGAGCCAAGACTGGATGAAAGCTTGTTGGGTATTTTGCAAAGGATTCTTATTTGGGTAGGAGTTGGACTTGGAGGGCCACTCAGTTCCCTTCCAACTTTGGAGTTTCGAGATTCTGTGAAATTGGAACTACGATCCTTGTTGTTCATTTGTGTCCAACTCACAATCATGGTTGTTGTTCAGTCATGTCCAACTCTCCATGACTCCATTTGGGATTTTCTTGGCAAAGGTACTGGAGTGGTTTGCCATTTCCTTCTCCAGTTCATTTACAGATGAGGAAACTGAGGCAAACAAGGGTAAGTGACTTGCTCAGGCTCACATAGTTATGAGTGTCTGAGGTCACATTTGAAATCAGGTCTTCCTGATTTTTAAGACCAGTGCCTTATCTATCAGACACTCAGCTGCCCATTACTGTAAAAAAAAAAACAAAACCCAAAACTCTCACAGCAGCATGCCTTGCAATTGCTAATGATAGTCATCTGGAGTAGGAGAATGAGAGCTGGCATTTATATAGCACTTGAAAGTTTGCAAAGAGCTTTACCATTTTCTCATGTAAACCTCACCACAACTTGGGAGGGGGGCTATTGTTATTCCCATCTTACTATAAGAAAACTAAGACAGACTGAGGTGAAGTGACTTGCCAGGTCACACAGCTATTGTTAGGTCCGATTTGAACTCAGGTCTTCTTCATTTCAGATCTTACCACTCTATGCAGAGTGCTTCGGTGGCAGGCACTCATCGGCCTCCAACTATCAGCCCTTCTCAGTCTATTCATGTGTGGCTCTTTTGAAGAATTTCCATACATCCCAGGGGAAACAGAAGTATGGGCAAATTGGTCTTACTGTTCTTGCTGCCTTCTGCAGACCTTAGGCCATGCTGTTAGCATAAAAACATAGTATAGTATTTATAACTGTGTTCACTTTTTCAAGTATCATGGGTATATTTTAGGTTGGAAAAGCCTGGAAACATTTGGGAAAAACAAATATTTGGTTGGGTTTTTTCTTCTATTTTCCCAACAGATTTTTAAAAAGAGAAGATAACAAAGTTTTTGGAAAAAGATTTGTTGTTTCTCCTTTCTCCTTTTCCTAATATTTTTCCTTTTTCCAAGGCTTCCCATCTCTTCATAGGGCCCAAGCAGTTAAGATAGAGCTACATTTAGTTGTTGTAAGACTCAGAATCTTGCAGAATATATCCTGGTCTGGGAATGGACACCTGGGTTCTAGTCCCTGTCTTGATGCTATTAGCAATGACATTAGACAAGTTATCACACTTCCCTAACTTAGGAAAATAATCACCCTCTCTCTCCCTCAGTGTTCTGTTTTCCAGGGTCCCTCTATGGAGGTAAAGTGGTAAAGGGGCACTTCAATGAATCTCTAAACTCCAAGACTTTCCCCAACCTGCCAAGTCTTACTCCACTCCAACCATGTTAGATACTTTGAGGGATGTGGCACTCTGTATGTCTGTTACAATTCCCAAAGGGAGGGAGGGTGAGGTCTATGTGAAGTGACGAAATTGGTGACAAGATCTCAAACACTGATCTCAGTTGTGAATTGTCAATAGCTCCTAAAAAAGCTTTGTGAGCCCCTGGTCCAAGTGGCTACAAAGGATTTCTATACCTTTGTTCTGCATCAGGCAGGGAGGGGCAAAGGTTGGCTACAGTTTTTCTGGGAGTTTTATGTACATCCTCTTGCTACCACCCGTGCCTCAATTCAGAGCTGTCCCCTCAAGTATCCTACTGCCACGCTTCCTCTGGCAAGGCTTCCCTGTTTGCACTTGATCATCAGGATTTAATTAAAGGAGCCATGTCCCTGCTTCCCTATCCCCCTCCATCCCCTCCCATCCCCTGTCTTCTTTTGCTCTCTCTGTCCTGCAACTGCTGTACCTTACCCCTTTTTTCAGAAGAGCTGTCTGGCTGCCTGCAGGGCCAGGTACTGTCAAAGATGGAATTCATGGCAGGCAGTTTGGGGAGAGGCCATGAAAGAACTATTTTCTTGATTCAGAACTTCCTTCTCAACCTCAAACCTACTCCTACCACCTGCCATTGTGCTTGCCAATACGGAGCCATATTTTCACTGGTTTCTCTATTTTTGTTTCTCTGAAATAAACACCATGAAACAACATTGAAAAATCTTGTGAAGAACAAATAAAAACTTCTCTTTTGTTCATTGTATTGGAGATTCCTCCATTGTGTACTAAGAGGTTGGTCTAGATGATGTCTGAGGCTTCTTCCAGTGCTGAGGTTCTATTAGATATGTGCACTGCATAGAAGAGGGCATTTTAGCCCAAGATATAAAATACTTTCCTTAAAATAATCCTGTGAAATAGTGCAAGTGTTATCTCCTTTTGAGGTTCTTAGAGGCTTTAGAGAGATAGTACCATTAGTCTGCAAGTATTTATTAAACACCTGCTGTGTGCCAGGCATTTCCTCCACTCCTCTCTAAAAAACAAGATGACCGTCCTCATTATCAAGACCCAGTCCTCCTCCTGCCTAAGAAAATCCATTTCATCCCGTTTTCTCCAAAAGATTGCTTCCTCTGTCATCCCTACTCTATGTATAGATTATAATTTATCTTAAATCCCTCCATGTCTACTGATTCCTTCCCTACCACTTACAAACATGCCCATGCCTCCCCCATCCTTAATCCCCATCCCCATCCTTGATTCTTCCATCTCAGCTAACTATCCATCATCCTGTATCTTTTTTGCCTTTTGTGGCTAAATTCCTCGAAAAGGCTGTTGTGACAGTAAGCACCCCAACATACACAGGGGGGACCTGCTATCACAGGTTCTTAGATCTGCATTCATAAAATGAAAGCATCTTTCAAGGGGTTAACAGTCACTTTAATCAAGCACATGTATCACTCTTTTAACCAGGCACATATATCAGCACCTTGAAGAAAATACAGAGAAATCAAAAAGTCAACAGACATGGCTTCCTCTGCCCGAATTCAACAGACAGTCCAGCTGTCTGACCATAGTTACCAGAAAGGGAAGTGCTGACATCTGGGTTTTCAAAGCAGGAGAAGAGAGGGTGCTCCTTAAAGCAGTTTCCTAGAGTCGTCCTCTGGCACTCAAATCTTCTTACCAAAACTAAGGGCCAAAGTAAAATCTCACCCTCAGAGTTTTTATATACTTTTTAGAGCTGTGACCCAGTGCCTCAACAGAGAAAACAAAAGGTATTTGTTTCCCTCCCCCCCCAGGAAACAACTCCCCTAATCAACCTTTTCACAAAGGGCAGGTCCATCAATGGGTGGGAAAGATCTTCTTTAATCACATTATTTAATCAGAGGCACTTTTAGTAAAACAAAACAGCAAAAGATCCTAATTTGATTGCCATCACACTCCACCCTTCCATGATCCTTGCCCTTAAAATCTAAATGGCCATGAATCCTGAAACAAACAGAGACATTATACTTCTTGATTGTACTAAAACAAAAACAAGATACTACTTTGCTTGTCCTTATAGCCGTCTACAATCAGCGTCTCCATTTAACTCCTTTTAACTCATCATCCCACTGATACCGTTCTCTCCACAGTTACCAATGATCTCTTAATTACCGAATCCAATGGCCTTTTCTCTACCTTCATTGTCTTTGACTTCTCTGCATCCTTTGGCACTGTTGATCACCCTCTCCTTAATATTCTCTTCTCTCTAGATTTTTGGGACACCATTTTCTCCTTATTCTCCTATCTATCTGACCACTCCTCAGTTTCCTTTGCTGGATCATCATCCATGTTATGCCCTCTTAACTGTAGGTGTCCCCCAGGGTTCTGTCTTGGGCCCTTCTTCTCCCTCTATACTATTTTACTTGATGATCTCATCAGCTCCCATGGATTTAATTACCATCTCATCAAATCTACCTATCCCGCTCTAGCCTATCTGCTAACCTTCAGTCTTGCATCTTCATCTTCCTTTCAGATATTGAAAACTGAATTTCCAGGAGACATCTGAAACTGAACATGACCAAAATTGAACATATTATCTTTCCCTCTAAATTCTCCCTTCCCCTTTAACTTCCCTATTAACATAGAAGGCAACACCATCATCCCAGTCTCTCAGGCTTTCAATATAGGTATCAGTCTTAAATGCTCACTATTTCTAATGCCTCCATATCCAATCTGTTGCCAAAGTCTGTCAGTTTGACCATTGAAATATCCCTCGAATGTGCCCCTTCTCTCCTCTGATACTACAGCCACCCTGGTTCAAGTCCTTTGGATTATTGCAATAATCTGCTGGTGGGTCAGCTTGTCTCAAGTCTCTCTTCTCCACAATGCATCCTCTCTTCTGCCACCAATGTGACTTTCCTAAAGTGCATGCCCAGCATGTCACCCCTCCTCAGAAGATTCCAGTAGTTCCTTATCATCTCCAAGATCAATTCAACATTCAAAGCCCTTCATAACCTACTCCCCCTCCCCCCCTACCCCTTTCTAGTGTTACACCTTATGCCCCACCCCATACTTTTTGATCCAATGAGACCCCCTTCATGACTATTCCTCAAATAAGACACTTTCTCTCTTAGTTCTGGGCATTTTCAATAGCTATTCCCCATTCCTGGAATGCACTCGCTCTTCATCTTTACCTACTGGCTGAAATCCCATCTTCTACAGGAATCCTTTCCCAACATCTCTTAATTCTAGTGTATCATTCTTTTAATTGTTTCCTATTTATCCTGTATGCAGCTTGTTTGTATATATCTGCTTATTGGCTCCCTCATCATATTGTAAGCTAATCAAGAGCAAGAACTGTTTTTTACCCCTTTTGGTATTCACAACACTTAGCACAGCACGTGGCAAATAGAAGCCACCTAATAAATGTTTATTGACTAACGGACTGATAGATACTCAGAATAAAGGAAAACTACTTTTTCTCCAAAGGCACTTCTGAGTCTCTATGGAGAAGATACAATATATTCAGGGAGAGTACCTAAAAGATAATTTAAGAAGGAGGAGGGAGGGAGAGACAGAGAAACAGAGAGACCAAGAGAGGAGCAAAAGGCAGAAAGGAGAGAGAGAGAGATAGAGAGAGACAGAGAGAGGACAGACAGAGGAGAGAAAGAAGAGGAGGTAGAAAGGGAGAGGGAGAGAGAAATCTGATAAGTCTTCTCATAGGAGGCTGGCATCTGAGTTGAAGGAAGATAAGGATTCTAATAGGCGGAGTTGAGGAAGGGAGTCCATTTTTGGCATGAGGCTGGAGAAAAGAAGATGAGTCTGGGAAAAGCCTCTAGGCTGATTTGCTTAGAACATAGAATGCATGAAGGGAGTGTGGTGAAGTAAGTCTAGAAAGACTAGACTTTAAATGCCAAGTCAAGCAGTTTGTATTTTATCCTTGATCAGGGGAATTACATGGTCAGAACTGTATTTTAGGAATATCATTTTGGTAATTTTGGTGTATTAAGATCAGGGAAGAGAAGTCAGTTCAGAGTCTGTAGTCTGCCATGACTGCAGAATCTTCATGTTGAATATGCTCCCTCGTTCTTATCAGAGAGGTGAGGGACTTAGGAGGCAAACTGAGACATCTATTTTGGGGATGTGGGCCAATATAGGAACAACCACCAGGCTAGTTTATATGTTACGGAAAATAATTGATGTGGTGGCGGATATAGTGGTACAGACTTGCAAACTGGGATACTGAGTCTGGCAGATCTCTGGAGAGTTCAACAGCTTTGAGCTGCAATGGGCAAAGCCAGTCAATGTACCAGGTTATCTAAGGAGGGCTGAATTGGCCCAGGTTGGAAACAGAGCAGGTCTGTGGTGGGGCTACCTCTGCAGTGAGTAGTCCTTCCACTGGGAGAGAGTGGGGGGTGGAGGGTGGGGTAAGGTGGAGGGGAGAAGAGGGAGACAGAGACACACACAGAAACACAGAGACAGAAGACATGAAGGAGTGTAATGTCATATAAGTAGGAGCCAGATTGTAGAGGGCTTTACATGCCTGGCTTAAGATTTTCTACCTAGAGGCTACCATTAAAAATTTTTCAGCTAGGGGTGTAGGAGGACAGACAGTCAGAGCTATATTTTACAAGTATCAGTTCCTTAGCTATGTGGAGGGTAGATTGGAGGAAGAAAGTCCAAATATAGGGAGACCAATTGAAGAGTTATTACAATGATTCAGAGACGATGTGATAAGGATTTAGGGTAGAGGCTATGTAAGTGGCAGGAAGGGAATACATGCAAGAAATAAGGTAGGATTGATAAGACTTGGCAACCAGTTTTATCCTTAGGATCCATCTTGTGTTTCTGCACAAATGTTCCTCCTTTAAAGGAACACAGTCCTTTACTTTGATCTCACAGACAAAGCTGCTGCTCTAGGGTTTTACATCATGGCCATATGTTGGATCAAATATTAGAAAGATCATCTAATAATTGGAATTGTCCAACACTGGACCTGGATGCCTTGTGCTGAGCTCCCCCATCATTGAAGGTATTCAAGGAAAGGCTAGATACCTGCCTGTCAGGAATACTGTAGCAGAGATTCCTGCAATGAAGAGTAGTGGCTTACATTGTTTTAGAAGTCCCTTCCAACTCTGAGATTCTGGGGAGCTATTAAATATTTCCCAAGAAAAGAAACTTTAGTCTGAACATAAAGGGTGATCCTACTTTGTATAGTGAAGATTTATACATATGCAACTGTCATTATTATATATCCATTCTTTAATTTGAGTCTCAGAGCAGCCTTTTAAGATAGGCACTGTGGTTATTTATTATCCTTATTTCAACAGATAGAAAAACTGAGTCTCCAAGAAATTAAGTGATTTGCCTATGGTCATTCAGCTAGTGAATGTCAGAGGTGGGATTTGAATCCAGGTTCCTGCTGAGTACAAGTCCAGCACTCTTTCCACTATACAATGCTGCCCCTAAGAGGTGGCACGGCCAAGAAATAGAAATAAGTTCAAAAGACAATGAGATAAGTTAGAGCAGTGACCCTAGGGGATGTAGTACCACTTCCATCACTTACTGTGTTAGGTACCTCTGCCAAGTTACTCTTTCCTCTCTAGGCTTCATTTTCTTCATCATTAAAATAAGAAGGCTGGTATGGTCCCTTTTAGAATTTAGGGTCCTAAGAAGTCATAAATGTGAAGAAATAGACCTACATTAGATCCCTGAGAGAAGCTCACAATTTGGGGGATATGACTCTAAGCTCTGAATTTGGTGTCATGAGGACTGATTGTGACTTCCACCTACCCCCATCCCTACTTAGCCTTCAAGTTCTCTGACAGAGGTGGAATCCTAGACATAGAGGGTCACAGATGTGAAAATGCAGATATTCTTACCCTTCCCTCTCAGGGACATGTTGCATGCACCCCCCCCTGCCAGAGGCCTGCCTAGAAAGAGAGAAAATATATTCTCTGTGCAGGCCTTAAGCCTTCACTCAAGTCTACAAGTGGGATCATAGATTTAACGCTGGTAGAGCTTAGAAGTTATTTAAGCTACCATACTTTACAGTTGAGGTAACTTTTTCTCAAGAGAGGTAAAGTGACTTGGTGATGGTAACACAAGTAACAAATATGAGAGATTGGATTCAAACCCAAGTACTCTCACTCCAATCCATTGCTCCTTCCTTTCTGCCATGCTGAGCAAATGCATGACAGGTAGAGATGTTAGGGTCAGGGTGAGGGTTTAGAGATGATCTCCTCCAGCCATCATTTTGTGGTGGAGAAGACTGATGTCTAAAGAGTGGAAGTTAACTCACCCAGATTCAGATAGTGAATGAGCTGCAGAGTTGGCCCAGTCCAGGGGGTCTTTCCATTCTGCCATGAGTAGCTAAGATGCCTCTCAAAGTGGGGAAACTGCTGGACCTCAGGAGACCAAACCAAAGTGATAGTCCCAAAGGGTTAGTTTCCTAACCCACAAAAGGGCAGAGCCAGGGCCATGTCTCCCCTTCCCTGAGCCCCTTTCTCCAAGAAGTAGAGGGTCAGTTCTCTGGCCCACTCCCTTTTTCTAGGTTCTGCAGTCATTCTATCCCATCCGATTTGGCCTCACGGGAGGACCAGCTTCTAAGGCAAGGCACGGTTCCATCACGTGAAAGCCAGATGTGAAGAATTTTCCAAGTAATAGGAGGTGGGGGTGGAGAGAGGAGGAGGAGGAGTGGTGATGCAGCAGGGCTGGTTGTGTGCATGTATGCATATGCGTGTGTGTGTGTGTGTGTGTGTGTGTGTGTGTGTGTGTGTATGTGTGTAGCTCTGTTTACGTGGCATCTGGGAGGGGGTGGAGATTAGTCCGGACACTCAGTGGAGGGGGGAGAGAGAGGCAGAAAGGCTCCCTGCAGGAGCAGCTGAGGACTGAGCTCTGCTCAGCTCCCATCAGACGTTACAGATAATCGAGTTGTACTGTTCAGATGCTCATTTCCTGCACCATCTATCTTGCTTTTGAATCAGACTTGGTTATTTATACATAAACCAATGTCTATTTGAAAGGCAGCAGATGCTAGAAATCTACAGCCTTTCCTGGGTGGGTGACATTTTTTGGCTTTTAGAGATGCTAGTTCAGAGGAAAAAGCACTTGACTGCTTGCTAGTCAGGAGACCTGGGTTCCAGTTTAGGTAGCTCACAGCCTGTGGGCATGCAGACTCTAGGAAGAATTAACATATGATGGAATTTGACAATTATAAGGGACTTGAGAGATCCTTAGTCCAGTCCTGTCTTGTTACAGCTAAGAAAACTAAGGCCCAAAGAGGTAATATTGACCTGTCCAAAGTAAGACAGCTAGTTAAAAAGAATTCTCCCTGACTTCAAGATTCCCACTGTAGCATGTTGCCTTTCCGTTCCCTCCTGTTTCCTGATCTTTCACCTTTATGAGGAGTCTACCATGAATGCATTTCAAACTCTCATGTTACCCTCCCGGCAAGCTTCTCCCCTAATCAGAGAGGAGGCCCTAGGATAGGGAGATGTTGGGGGGATACTATAAGACTGATGACTTCATCTTTCTCCTTGGCCCCTATCCATCTTTTCTAAGCCCGTGTCTCCATGTGAATGTACAGGCTTGGCCAGGGGCTAGTGGGAATTGAGGAAGGCATTTGATGATGAGCAATAGAACGAGGAAGGGATGTCACTGTCGGTGTTGGGACCACCAAGATTTAGACCGTCTGTGTGTTGAGGAGGAGTGAAGGCAGAGTACTTGAAATTTGGAAGCCAGATATGTGTCCTATGTGTAACCCCTCCTCTCTCTCCCTCCTCTGAGCCAGTGATTTTAGGGGCCTCTAGACATGTGAATCTATTGGTATGAGGACCTCCTAGTGAGAAAATCCCTTCTACCAAAGCAGATCAGCAATTTTTCTGCAATTTCTAGTCTTAGAAAGTTGCTTTTGGCACTGTAAGGTTAAATTACTTGCCCAGGTTCACCTAGTCAGGTCAGGACTAACTCTGAGGTTGGCACTTTGTTCACTATGCCACCATCTCTCTCTACAGCAACGTCAATAACAACTTACCTGTTTTTACCATTTTCAAAGAGCTTTCATTAGTTTCTCACAATAATGCTATGAAATAGGCAAGGCTGGAATGACTGCTTTCCTCATTTTACAGATGAGGAAACTGAAATTTAAAGAGGTGACTTATTCCAGGTTAAAGACCGTATATTGCCAGAGCAGGGATTAGAAGCCCTGACTCCCAATTAGTACAGTTTCCCCTGGCCTATGTTTGTAAGCTAATGTAGGATCAGGCAGCAGCAACTGCAAACAGTAGGCTTTGTCCATCCCAGCCCTACCCTGCCCAGGGCCCCTTGGAGCACCAGCACCTGTCTTTGGCTGGGACCTGTGCAAGCTTGCTTAGCAGGGTGGAGAAATGACTCCCATTCCGCCCTCATTTCTCCCATTCCATGCCTCCCGATGCATCTTCCCATCTGTGCATAGCTGTAGTGGAGCCAGGCTGAGCTGGAGGTGGAGCTGGTCCCAAGGGCTCTCCTCATGCTTCTAGCTGAGGTGGTTCTGAATGCTTTGATACTACTTATTGTCAAGTTCAGAAAAGCCTTCCAAGTACGACTGTTGAGTACCCACGTAGTGTGTGTCCAGAGGTGGGCCATTCGCAGCCCCATAGGGACTTCCTTGCCTTACCTCCAGCACCCTACCCCATACTTTCTACCTGAACTAGGAAACTGACCAATCCCTAACTGTCTGGCTATCCCATCCTGAAGGTCAGCTGCACATTCCATCCTGGAGCTTGGCTTCCCACACACTTGCTTTGATTTCTGAGAAATCTAGTTCCTAGGGGACCTGGCCCAAGGGCAGAGGATGGGCTTGTTTTGTTCACCACCCCCACCTTCCCCTTAGCTATAGAGACCTCAAGAAAAAGGAGCAGTATTAAAGAAATAATATGAATAATGTTGGTCTAAGGGAAGAGTACAGAACTGGAAATCCGAGGACCTGGGTCCTAATCTTAACTATGTTATCAATTAATAGTGAGACCTTGAGCAAGTCATCTCCCTCTCTGAACCTCAGGTCCTTCCTCTCTAAACTGAATGGATTTAGACTAATGATCTCTTAGGTATGTTTTCACAATTTCAAGTGAATCTTTTTCCGAAGGGGAGAATTGTTTCTGTAAAATAATCCTTGCCTTTAGATCATAGGATTTAGAGCTAAAAGTGACCTTATATCTAGTCATAAGGAACTCTTACTTAGCCTGGGGTCTGTGAACTAGTTTTGCCCTTATTTAGATAATTTTATTTCAATGTAATCAGTTTTCTCTATAATTCTATGTGTTTTATTTTATTCACTAAATATGTGATTCTGGGGGCATATAATATAGGTGGCTCAGTGGGTAGAGCACCAGCCCAGGAGTCAGGAGGACCTGAGTTCAAATGTGGCTTCAGATATTTACTAGCTATGTGACCCTGGGCAAGTCACTTAACCCCCAATTTGCCCCCCAAAAATATTTTTTAAAAGAAAAAGAAAAACATGGTTCTTATAAGGGCTGCATTGAAGGGGAACTACAACACAAAAAAAGGTGAAGAATTTCTAATCTAATCCAACCCTGGCACTTTACAGACAGGGAAACTGAGGCTCAGAGGGATAGAGTAATCTATCAAATATCTAGTAAAGAGCAGAGGTATTCTCTGAATTGAACCAGTACTTTCCAGTACACTATGATTTGTCACACATCTAATGCTCCTCATGTTTGCCTATGGATTAGCTAGCATTAGGGTTGTACAGACCTGCAGATCAAGTGAGTGCCATCATTCAGGTCTGTCCTTCCTAACACCTTGTGGTTGCTCTAGACAGGACAATGGAAATGTAGGAACTGATGATCATAGTGGCTCAGTTGAATGGAACCCTTCTTTCCTGATCCCCCTGTCTCCTCCTCTTCTCTCTCTTTTGTCTCTCCTCCTTCTCCCTCCTCTCTTCTCTGTCTCTCTATCTCTGTCTCTTTCTTCCTCCCCTTCTTTCTATTTCTCTTCCTTCATCCCTTCCTCCCTCCCCACTCGGTCTCTAGTTTTATTTGTTTTTGTTTCTTTGTTTCTGTCTCTCCTCCTGTGTCTCTTTGTACCGCACTCTGTTCCCTCCCTGACTGTCATCCTGTCTCACATTCCCTCTATCATTTCATCTCATTGCCTCTGTTGTCTCTTCTTTTGTCTCTTACTGTCTTCCTCTTTATTCTCTGTTTGCCCATCACCATCACTCTCTTTCTGTCCACTGTTTTTGCTTCTGTCTCTGTGTATGTCATTCTTTATGTGTCTCTCTCTCTCTCACTCTTTTCTTTTTTGGCATCTCTTTGTTCTCTGTCTGTCTCTCTCGCTCCTCCCTCCCCTCCCTAACCTCCATCCCTTCTCAACCCAGAGCCAACAGCCTTGTCTGCTTCCTGGCTGGAGGACAGGCATTTGAGGGCCAAAGTCTCAAAGTGTGGATCCCAGTTCTCCCCTCTGGATGTTGTAAGAAGGCAGGATGAGTCCTTCCCACTAGGGAGCAGACTGTGCTGTATGGGGGAGGGGATTGGACTAGAGCAACCAGATTCATTTTATGCATTTGAGAAACTGGGAAATATATCATGTTGTAGTGGGGGGGAATTTCTTCCACCTCTAAAGTCATGATCCTAAGAATTTATATAATTTTTTAAAGTCAGGATCACTTCTGGTTCATTTCCCATGTTACTTTGTCAAGTGAGTGAGGGGGTCCTGCATTTTCTTGTACTTTCCTTATTGTCCAAACATTTTAATTTAAAGGTGCCTCTTCTTGAGGAACAATGTATTGAACCTAGATGCTGTGTGTTCAAATCCTGACTGATATTCATTAGCTGTGTGACCATGAGAAAAATCAATTAACTTCTATGAACTCTTGTTTTCATCTTTAAAGTGTGTGTGTGTGTGTGTGTGTGTGTGAGAGAGAGAGAGAGAGAGAGAGAGAGAGAGAGAAAATACTTGCACTACCTACTTCACAGGGTTATTGTGAGGAAAGCCATTTGTAAACCTTCAAAGCACTACAGAAATGTGTCTCCTGATTATATTATCTCTCCTGGGTTAGAGGCAAGCTAACTTGTTCCTGAACACTGGAGATTGAACCCTTTAGCCTGGCAAGATCCATAGTTCTCTGATAATCCATTATCACCACCTGCTAAGGCCTTCTCTCCTATTTACTCCTACTTAGGGAATCTTAACCTAACTCTTCAGAAAACTGCTTTCAGAAATGGAGTTTGCATAGCATTCCTACATGGAGTAGCCTTCCCATTCATTTGACTCTCCCCTCATCCTTCAAGACCTAAAGTCTTGATACTTCCAGATTCCTTTCCCGACCACCTCAACATTAAGTGGAAGTGATGTCTCCCTTCCCTTCATTCCTCTATCCCTTCCTGTATGTACCATGCAATGTAGCTCTTGGTAATACATATGTATGGTTTCCTGTTGTTTATATGAATCTTCTCATGCCATTCAGAGTGGACAGGCAGGGTCTCTCTTTTCCTTCTCTGTCCCTGCCCAACACAAATTTGGACAAACAATACATACTCAGCAAAAACTTTGAACACACAAGGCATTGCCCAGTTGCTTCATTTTACAGAAGGAAATGAGTCCCAGAGAGGGGAAATTACTTTCCTAGTGTCAACAAATCAGTCACAAAATTGTGACAAGAACCCAGTTCTCCTTACTCCTGGCCCAGTGCCTTTTCCACTGTACCACTGACTGCATTCTCTCTGGTTATCAACCAAATATTTATTAAGCACCTACTATGTGCCCAACACTCAGTATACAAGAACACTGAGATGAAACAATTCCTACTTCTTTTCCCTTGATATCACCTACATATTCCAACTATTACCTCCAGGCCATTTGGGGAAAAATTGGGTTCAAATCCTTTAGCTGTGTAACTATTTGTCTAAGTCATTTAACCTTTTGGGGGTTTCAGTTGAGTGGCTCGTTGTGGTGGAAAGATGTAAGGAAGGAAGGGTCAGAGTTGCTTTTTTTTTTTTAGGCCAATGCTAATATGATGATAGGGTCAGATCCAGGAAATCAATCAGGATTCTGGAACACTTTGGGGATTCCTGGGTCTTAGCAGACACTTCATTAGCCCACATCCTACCCTGACTGTGGCCCTTCTAGAGATAACACCAGCCCCAGACCAGCCAGCCACCCAGTGCGCCTTGGCTTGAGCAGGAGTGCTATCTGTAGTGACTCTTCTGTTATGTCCTTTCTTTTTCTTGATGAGTAAGCTCCTGGCCCTTCTGGTTTACCTGGTTATCTAACATGCTTTCTTCCTCTCTGATTCTATTTCTCTGCTGCCTTTCTCTTTGGGGATTTGGAAGTGTGGATGTCCAGCTGGGCTGAGTCTCCCAGGAGGGATCGCACAGGTACCACTCACTGCATGAACTGTGTGTGCTTGTGTAGGTGGATGTTGTTGTTCCAGGGTCCTGCATGGACTACTTGCCTGCCCCCACTAAAGTTACATGCCAGATTGGAGGAAGGTGGTGGTTTAGCCAGTCTGGCTTTTCCTTGCCTTTATCACTGCTGCTTGCTTATTTCCTAGCTTTGCAGTTCACCATTGGAAGGCACTCAAAAGTGCACGTTTTCCTATTCCTGAGAACTTTGATGGCAATGGTAATACTATAACATATTCATAGATTATTTGAATTGAAAGGGACCTTAGAAAACCCCCTCTGGCCCCTCATTTTTATTTCCTTTCTTTTTTGCAATAGCCCTGAAAGCCGGTCAGGACATGAATTATCTCCATTTTACAGAAGCCAAAGATAAGGCCCAACTGAGAATGGAGCCTAGGCCTTCTGACTCCCAGCCCAAGGTTGTTTCTTCAATAACATTTCTGTTACTTTCAGTCATAGTCCCCCTTTTCTGAGTGGCTTGGTCTCCCCTAGATTAAGTAGAAAATAAGGAGGTTTACAGTCAATCCTTTCTCCCTTCTGAGAAAAGCAGTGAGGAGAGGTCCCATCAGGACTGTTTGGGGAAAAGGGAGACAAAATTAGTCTGTTGTATTTTGTAAGATGAGGAAGAGACAAGGGGGACCCTATGAGGTTGCAGGGAAGGGTCTAGGTTATCTTTTTCAAGGTACAAACTATCACTCTGGGGTTTACTTTAGGAAATTATTCCCTTTTTCCCCTCCTTCCTGTCCACTGGGATAAGAAAGGAAAGTGACAAGGACAGAGGACAGTGGAAATGTCATGTAAGATTGTCCTGGTTGGTCAAAGCTACTTGTTGGGGACTTCAAGATTTCCAGAGAAGAAAACCAGGCAACACTGGGAAAAGGCAATTAGATCTTTTATAAGGGAAGTATCTTCCCACTCACCAGGGAAGGTTTTTAACTTTAGCTCCTTGAGGCATGAGGGTAGTAGTAGGCAGCTAGGTAACACAATGGAAGGAGTGATGAATTTAAGGACAGGAAGACTAGAGTCTGGACATTTATTTTGCTGGGTGATCTTGGACAAATTGATTAATCTCTCTCAGCTTCAATTTCCTCATCTGTAAAAGGGGAATTAACAATAGCAGGGTTGTTATGAAGATCAAATGAGGTAATGGATGTAAAATTCTTTACCAATTTTAAAGTGCTATAGATAATAGCTATCATATGATTATTAATATTAGACAAGGATGCATTGGGATCATTGTTACCTGACAGATAAGGGCCCCATTGGGTCTAGAGAGGATCGTTTCTACCTAGTAGATAAGGACCCCATTGGGTCTAGAGAGGGTCATTTCTACCCAATAAATGAGGACCCTATTGGGTCTAGAGAGGGTCATTTCTACCCAATAGATGAGGACCCCATTGGGTTTAGGGAGGGTCATTTCTACCCAATAAATGAGGACCCTATTGGGTCTAGAGAGGGTCATTTCTACCCAGTAGATGAGGACCCCATTAGGTCTAGAGAGGGTCATTTCTACTCAGTAGATAAGGACCCCATTGGGTCTAGAGAGGATCGTTTCTCTCCAGTAGATAAGGACCCCATTGGGTCTAGAGAGGATCGTTTCTACCCAGTAGATAAGGACCCCATTGGGTCTAGAGAGGGTCATTTCTACCCAATAGATGAGGACCCCATTGGGTCTAGAGAGGGTCATTTCTACCCAATAAATGAGGACCCTATTGGGTCATTTCTACCCAGTAGATGAGATCATAGTTCCCTTTTTCTGAGTGGCTTGGTCTCTCCTAGATTCTTAAGTAGAAAATAAGGAGGTTTACAGTCAGTCAGTCCTTTCTCCCTTCTGATAAAGACCCCATTAGGTCTAGAGAGGGTCATTTCTACCCAATAAATGAGGACCCCATTGGGTCTAGAGAGGATCATTTCTACCCAATAGATAAAGACCCCATTGGGTTTCCCAGGGCCAGGATATACAAATTGGTCATGCCTTTGGGTGTGATGCTGTTCAGGCCCAGCAGGTGGAGGAAGGGGATTAATGATCCAGACCTTCCTGGCCCTGGCAACCTGCTTATGCCAGTTCTTTGGTTTCTCTTCTAATTCCTTGGAGTGACACACCCAGGCTGCATTTGAGTTTGGAAGAGGGCCGGGTATCTTATGAAGTGAGAAGGGTCTCGCTCAGGCAGATCAGTTAGTTTCCTACCACTGATGTCACAGTTGAGAGGATGACAATTTTGTGAGTTTGCATGAGGGCTGGAAGCTTCTAGTAAGGAATATCCTCGATGTAGGGAGTATCAGACAGGAGAAAATGTCATCTCTGGTACATAGGCAGATGCCTTTTGGAGAGTGATGCTTCTTGAAAAGGCAGGGAGCCTGCAGAAGCCCATCTCCTCTTTCTCCCTTTCCCTGATCCACTCCAGTCACACCCACAGAGGACTCAAGGACCTAGCTCCAGGTCTCATTCCTGTAATGGAAGACTCCTTGGCCTGGAACATAGGTTCTAGTTCAGATGCGCTATTCTCTCACTGGTCTGCTGGGAAGTCACTTTCCTTCCCTGTAAGTTAAAAGGTTTGGAGTAGATGGCCTCCAAAATCCCCTTCAGCTGACAGTCAGTGACTTTTCTCCCTCTCCCCACCCTGGCCCAGGCACCTTGCAGGAATGAAGGGAGTGCACTGGGTCTCTAAAGGGACCTTCACTCTTCTCCCTGGGAAGGAGGAGGGCTCAGTTGCTGTCTTGTGCCACGTTTCACCCCAGCTGGGCTGTTCTCTACACAATGGCTGTCCTGATGTTGTCTGTAATGAAGTGTTGGGTCCTGAGCTAATCACTTGGGCTGTTTCCTTTTTTTTTTTATTCCCCACTTCCATAGGCCAAGTATGGAGGGACCTCACGCTGCAGCCAACAACAATACATTTTATTCAAGAGACGTATAGCTTTTCAAACTGTGTGTTTGTGGGGCAGCCAGCAGTGGCCTGGTCCAGCTTAGGAAGAAAAAAACCCAACCACACGACATTTATAGGGGCAGAATCTGGAAGGAGTTTCTAAGAGTTGAGTCCAGGGGTTGGGAGAGAGGAGGGTGGGCTCTGGGGTCAGGAGACAGTGGGATTTTACGTGGGGAGGGGTCTTGGAAGAGTGAAAGGCAAATGCTGGGTCATTCTGGCCTTCTAGAAAGAGACTCAGGCCAGGAGTCAAGGAACCTGGATTTGCCCCTAACTAGCTGCGTTGCTTTGGTTAACCTTCCTGAGCTTTCGTTTTCCCACCTGAATGATTGGTAAGACCCTTAACCTGCCCTTCTTCACAGGGATATTGAAACCATCATTGGATGAGGAAAGTGATACCTGGATGTCGGGTCCAATTATAAAGCATGGTCACTGCAATAGCATGAGTCATTGGCAAGAATTCGGGCTATGGAGTCCAAGCACCTAGGTTTAAGCTCCAGTTCTGCTGACCTGCTGCCTCTGTGTCCTAGAGCAAGTCATTTGCTTTCTCTGGGCCCGTTTCCTCATTTGTTAAAATGAACTTAGTGTCATAGACCCTGAGTTTGAATCCTGGCGCTGTGTGATTTTGCACAAGTCACTTAACCTCGAGGGACCTCAGCTTCCTTCTCTGTAAAATGGGTTGAGTTGAACCAGATGACTTCTAAAGTTCCTTCCTAGTCTAGCTCTGTGATATCTGAAATCCACAGTCCTGTGATTCCCTCCAACCAGGGACCCAAAGCTCTTGTCCCTGACCCTATCTTAGGTGAGGCTAACCTTCACTTTTGATGCTATAGGGTATTATTCTTCAAGTCTACTGGTATATACTGGAATTGGAAGGGAAGAGTGTGGAGACAGGGAGACAGGGAGAACCCCTGCAAGGAGGCAATTAGAGTAGGAAGCCAGACTGTGCAGGGATGAAGATCTGCACTGAAACGGTGGGATATCATGTTCAGTTTGACTTACCAGGCTTTCCTCCAGGTCTGCTGAAAGCATAGTGACCCACACAGGTCCTATGTCTTTGGCCCTTAGGAAGCATCCATGAAATCTTTGGACCAGAGTCTCAGTGATCTGTCATAGATCTGTCATAGATCCACTGAGTCATAGTGGATCTGTCAGTGGATCCATCACCAGCATAGGACGGAGCTCATCAGGCTGACCCTCCCAAGGCCCCAGGGGAAGTGCTCCTGCCACCGCACCAGACTATCCCCTACTTATCTGAAAACTAGAGCCATCCCACCCATGGCCTCTCTTCTGCCCCAGCCCAAGCAGATCTCCAGTCTTCCCGTTACTGGCTGGGAGTGAATCCAAGGTGGCCGGTGTGTGGAATTACATCACTGCAGACCGAGTAGTTTCTCATCTGGATACCTGCTCCCAGCTCAAGTAGCCAGGGCAGCTCCCACTCCGTGCAGTCAGTATGAGTGTTGGGGCAGATGCCAGAGTACTTACTTACCAAGGCCTCAGGGAAAGAAAGAAATAGAAAGACAGAGTGAGATAGAAAGGGAGGCAGGGAGGGGGAAATGAAAAACATTTATTAAGTACTTACTATATGCTGGACACCATACTCATTTTAAGCGTGTCTTCATGAATATATATGTGCATGGGTGAGTGAATGTTTTGTGTGTACAAATGGGATTGTATATTTTAACTTATGCCCATGGGTGTATGTATGTTTATGAGTTTGCAAGCAGGTGTGTTCACAAATATGCCCATTTGTGTGCATGAACATTTCTGAGTTGCTTGTGTTTGTTGCACAGTTATACAAGTATGCAAATATGAGTATGCATGTGCAAATATGTCCAGTCTGTATATGTGGTCTGTTAGAAGTGATTGTGCATATGTGAATCAGTGTATGAACAGACAAGTGTGAGTGGGAATGTGGGAACATATGTGCCTTTTGTGATTGTTCACTCATATGTGTGAGTATGTAGAGAAAGAGAGGAGATCAGGGGAAGGGGTGGTGCAAAGCGGGGACAGGGTGTCTAGCAGTTACTTGAATAGCCTCCAAGTGGTGTGCTCATCTGTGGGCTAAGTGAACTTTTTCTACCTGTACCACAGAGGCTCAGCCCCCAGAAAAGCTGAAGTCAACTTTCCAAAGAGGGATCTCGGATTGAGGGAATGGGGAAAAGGATGGGAGTCAGGGAAGGCATTGTTTTCCTCTCCTATGTCATCTTGCCTCAGATTTTCTTGGCTGGGGTTTAAACCCTCCTGATTTTCCTCCAGCCCCTACCCTCATACTCTGCACATGGCCTGACCCCTCCAACATCTTTTGGCCATAAACCTCCCTTCTTTTCTCTGTCTTTTCTTCCCTTGTTGCCCTCTCCACCCCATTCCTTTCCTGGGGCCCAAACTTCCAAACAGTCCTCTTTCCAAGTAGCTAATGCACAGAATTATCTCTCCTTATTACCTAATGATCAAGTCATCACTTGGCAGACCTAAATCACCTTTCCCAGATACCTCAAAAACACGAGTGCTCCCGACCCCTGTACACTGAGGGTTGTTTTGTTTTTAAATCGTGTAGGCTATAAAAGGAAGTCCCACCTCTGTGGCCATCTGGGCCAAGACATTCCCTAGGAAATAGAAGGGATGGGGGAGAAGAATGTCTTTTTGCTCACCATTAACCCCTTTAGGCAGGGAATGCTCTCACCCCTTGAAGGTCCCCATACTCCAGCCTCAGTGGGAGGTATACCTTCCTCATTCAAGCAGTGCTGTCCAGCTGGAGAAAGGAGAGACTCCAGGCCCTGTCTTGGTGGAGGGGAAAAGCTGCCAGAGTTGTTGGTTACATTTCTTCTTGACATTTAATCACAGCCCTGGAGTGACTTGGCCTGGGTACTGTTCCAGGAATACAGTCACTGTACACACACAAACACACACACATACACACACACATTTTCCTGGAACCATAGTTCTACAGTTGTGTGGTCTTTTTAGCTGTGTGCTGGGGGTATTGTGGCCTGTTCCTGGAGGTCCCGTTCTTCCTCACCCCCTCTTTGGGTGGCTCTCAATCTGTGGGATCTTGCTGGTCAAAAAAAGACTGCTTATGGTGGCTCTGGCTTTGCAGATTTTGGCCACGACTCTCTGGCCCTTTGTGGAAGGGACTCAGCCTCACCATTGAAGAAGGGCTCTGGGGTCTGCCTGAAGGAACAAACACCTGCCAGTAAAATGAGCCTGTTAAAGAGAAAACAAAGGAACACGTAGGAAGGCTGGGAAGGGAAAGAAGGCAGGTGGTGGAGCAAGGGAAAGTGTGGCTGGGCCACTGAGAGAGTTTGGAGAAATGTTCAAACAGTGCTCCGGAAGGGCCAGACAGGTGATGTTAGTTCTGGAGGTCCGCTATGATCAATAGTGCAGGTTGTGCATGTCTAGTTCTCTGTAGGGGCCTCTCCCCTCCAGAACTTCTATAGGAGCTCATGCTGCATATGGGAGAGGGGGGAATTCCATTTAGCAGGATCCTAGCTCTCAGGAGAATGAAGGAGTGCCCCCTTTGGGAAGTGCAGAGACAGAAGGGACCTCTTCCAAACTGAGTGCTCCCAGCTGAGCAGGTCCAGTTTACATCTCTTCTAGGCAGTCTTCCCTGACCACCCCAGTCTTCATGAATGTCTCTTTCCTATGAACTCATAGCATGTAATGTCTCTAGCTCACCATTCATTGAACACTCAGTTTTTAAATCCTTTTCAGCTGATCTATTGCTGTTTCCTGCACATAAGTCCCATCTCCCCAACCCTCTCAGGGATCCCAGCTGTCTAAGACCCTGGTGCAGAGAATAGGCCAGTCTGCCTTGGTAGAGGGAAAGTTCCCTATACTAATGAAATCACAGTATCCCTAGGGACACTTTTGTCCCTAGACTGATTCCTACTTATTGTATCAGGCCAGACACAAAATAGTGCAAGACTTGAAATCGTAGTGTCATGGACTGCTGGAGCTGAAAGGGCCTTAGAAATTGTTTTGTCCAACCCTTTTATTTTACAAAGGAGGAAACTGAGAGAGGAAGTGGGATGTTTAACATCGCAAAGCAAGTGGTTGGCAGGGCCAGGACTAGGGCTCAGATCTTCTGATACTCATGCAGTGTTCTTTTTAGTATCTCATAAACCCAAGGAAGAAAAAGACCAGAGCAGGCACTTCTAAATCACTGCATCTCCCAGAGTCAGCACAGATCGCAGCATATTTGTTGAGAGAAAAATAGTTCCTGTGTTCAGGTAGCTTAGAGTTTAGTTTGGGAGAAAAGACATGTGCATGAAGAGAAAGCGATGGTATCAGGCAGGGTGTGCTAGGTGTCATGCCCTAGGATAACTTCTATAAATATATCTAATAATTTCTGTTAATGTTGAGAGGGAGAGAGGATTTCTGTGGATTGGAGTGGTTAGAGACCCCTCCTTGGAAGAGGTAGGACCCCACTTCTGACCGAGGAGGAGTTATTCCCATAGGGGTGGGCCCCAAGTTCTGAGTGAGCACCTTCTGACCTGCATTTCCCTGCCCCACCACCTTCCACGGCTAGTGTCTGTCTTGAAATCCTGGAGGTTGCAACAGACCCCCATAAAGGAGACCTGAGGAGGGAAGGAGCTGTGGCCCAGAGCTCTCCCAGTGTGCTGGGGTGGGGTGGGAGTCATTTTGCAATGGTCAGTCCCAGCTTGAAATCTTTTTTGGCAGAGGGGCGGTTGGGGAGGGAAGGGGGAGCGGCCAGCCGTTGAGCAAACCTCTGGTTTGGGGGCTGGGTCTTTGGGTGGGAGTGGAGGTGGAGGAGTGTCACTGCACACGGAGCAGTAGACTATGGGCCGGCGAAGGAGCCTTGGGTTTTAGTGGGGAAAGAATGCAAGCGAACTTTTGGAAACTTCAGTTAGGGAGGGCGGGAGGAAGGCAGGCTGTTAGTAAGGCTCTGGCTCTGGAACTGAGTTCTTCAGTTTCAAGTAAACAGTCCCCCAGCCCTCCCTCCCCTCCTGCCCCTCCTGCCCCTCCTTCCTTCCCTGCCTGCCTGCCTCCCTCCCTTCCTCCACCCCCAGCTCCTCATTCGATGGGGCTCATGTGTTTCTATTTAAGGGCTGCAGTGTAAACCCAAGTGATTGGCGTCCACAGCCCCCTCTTAACTTCCAGCCTAAGCTTCAGACAGCTCCAAGAGAAGGAGCTCGGTCTCTGAGGGGAGAGCTGTTTATTTTTGCTGGAGTTTGCAGGGGTGGGGGGAGGTGGGGACTCTTCCTTCTTTCTTTCTTTCTTTCATTCTCTTTCTTTTCTTTTCTTTTTGGTTCCCTTTTCCAACACAAACCCGAATACCTCCCCCCCACCCCTCCCTGGATCTCATGTTCGACACCATGAGGCCAGACTGGGAGACTGTGGAGCTCACATTCGGAAGAGACTTATTTTCAGACTCCTTTAGGAAACTTTGAGATCAGCTCACTCTCTGTGGGGCAAACTTGGGGATTTGCTTCCCCCTTCTCCCTTTCTTCTCTTACTACTTCTTTTTCCTCCTCCCTCCACCCCTTCTCCCTGCACTCCTGCTCCCCAATGTCCCCAGGCCCCGCTGCACTGCGGGCCAGAGGGGGGTATTTCTATATGGCCAGGCCTTTGGGATTATGCTGTGAGCCCCAGCTGCCTGGTGATTGGTCTGGTACTGGCGACAGATCGGCCTATCATGAGTCGGACGGACAGAGGTCGGCCACCCCGTGGAGCCATGGCTGGACGTTGGCTCACCGCATGCTTTCTGCCCTCACCAGGTGCCGACGTGAATTCGGAGCCCATGATCCTGGAGCAGTATGTGGTGGTATCCAACTATAAGAAGCAGGAGAACGCCGAGCTCAGCCTGCAGGCTGGCGAGGTGGTAGATGTCATCGAGAAGAACGAGAGCGGTGAGACCCTCCTTCCCAGTCATCCTGGGGATGTTTGCCTCTGATTTCTCATCTCAAAGTTACTGTTTTTGTTCCCTTTCCTCTTTTCCCCACCCCTCCCCTCATCGTCGGTCTTCTCCCTCCCTCCTCCCTGTCTCCCTCCTTCACTGAAGCTATACATTAGCTCCATCTGGTTCTGTGCTTGGCTGTGGGGGCTGAAGTTTCACCCTGTTGGTTTGGGCCAGAGGCCAGAAGGTTGTCTTGTGCTGTAAGAATGTCTCCCGGGCTGATGGAGTAATTAACCGGCTCCCGTTAATGGAAAGCCAAGGCAGCATCGCCTGGGCTGAGATCCCACTTCCAAAGACTGACCAGTAGAGCAGGCAACATTCCCCCTCTACCCTTCATCGACCCCACCCCCCTCTACCCTTCATCTTCTAGCCCCAGGGTGGGGTTGGGGGTTGAGCTCAAAAGTTCTTTGATGGATGGTATCCTGTATGTAGGTGCCTAATTCTCTTTGGACCCTTCCCTCTCCGACCCACTCCCCTGTTGTTACCTCTCCTCCAGGGACCACATTCTTAGCCAGAGCCCAGTTGGGGACATGAAGCAAGCCAATCCATGATCAGTTAACCACCAAGGAGACAATGAAAGTGTTGCATCTAGGCTCTCTTAGGGGGTCGCCACACCCCTCAGCCACCCAGAGGGTTGGAGCCACTGCACGTGTTGGCAAGTCATTAGTTTACTAGGTCTCTGTCCCACATTAAGTCTTCAGGGAGGAAAGGTCTCCACAGCAAGCCCACAATTCCTACATGGACAATATGGGACGAGTGAGCCTCCAAGACTTTAGAGTCAGCATCCCTCCCCATTTTGTACAAGGCCAAGATCAGGATCACTAGAGGAAGTGGGGAGGTCAGTTCCATGGATGTCCAGGAAATGGTAGTGTGGAGGCGGAGAGAAAAGGGAGAGCCATTAAGAGGTTTTCACAAACTAGGCCAAAGTACATATTGACTCAGGAGCAAAAGTCACTGTGGTGAAAAGAGAGGCCAAGAGTCAATAAACCTGCTGGGATGTGGAGGTCCATCTCCCCTGTGGGCACTCAGCTGACAATGGCCATGCTGCTGTGGAGCAGGATTCAGGTTGGATATGAAGGCTCTTTCCCTCAGGCTGGTGGCAGTGGATTGACTTTCCTGGAAATTTGTTGGAGGAAAATTCCTCAACAGCACTGACATTTTCAGAGCCCTGTCCAGGAGCTATTCGTCCCTCTCCACTGCCCTCTGGGGTTAGAGATGAGAAGATTCTCTCTCTTCCCCCGTCTGTATGACCAGTACAGGTCTCTGCCCACAAGGGAAGAGTTGGTACTGAGAGCTATCCTAACAATCTCTCATAGTCTTAGAGCATTTTTATTTTATCGAAATCTTTCCCTTTCATTCTCTCATTTGAGCTAACATTCCTATGAGTTAGCAAGGCAGAGTTGTTTACTCTTTTATACACTGATAGTATGTAATGTGACATGCTCAGAGCCACAGTGCCTGGACCAGAAGCCAGGTCTCCCTATTCCCAGCCTGAATGGTCATTCTATCACACCATGAATTAGTCGCAGTTAGGTTGAATGTGACTCGGTATCCTTCCCCTGCCATGTCCTGCGATGGGGAGGGTCTGTGAATGATGAAAGAGGAAAGGGAATCAGCTGGAGGCTAATGAAGAAACTCGTCTTGCCTTGTGTCATCTCGGAACCTCTCTTACAGAGTGGAATGTGAGGGCGGAGGTTGTCTGAGGTCTGCAGTCCTCAGACCTGACTTCTGAGGACAGTGATCTTGTGTGTCCACAGGTATCCTGGTAGGGATGATAGTACTAATAACTAATTCCTAATATAGGAATGATAGTCATCATTTATATTAATAGTGATTATTGCCATTTTTATCAGTCTTCACCGTTATTATTTATATGAATAACTCATTATTTATATAAATAATTCTTGTTATCTAAATTCATAATTGTCATTATTGTTTTTAAACCAATCAATAATAAAGAACTTTAGGGCTTGCTAAGCCCTTTACTTACGTTATCTCGTTTGGTTCTCACAACAACCCATTTTAAAGAATGGCAAAACTGAGGTTTGCAGAGGTTGAAGTGGTTACAGAGATCAAAATGGTCACAACAGCTTTAAACATCCACTATATCTAAAGCTGAATTTGAACTTGGCTCCAAGCCAGTACTTTATCCACTGTACCACCGAGCTGTTACCCCTTTTGACTGCTATATTCTCTGTCCATTTTGGAAAGAATAGGCATCACAGAAAATCCATGGAAAAACAAACGGGGTTATGGAAACAGAGCCATAGAAGCTCAGACATGAAAAATCTTTACAGTCATCTAGTCCGACCCCCTTCTTTTATTAAAGGGGGATAGGGATTAGGACGGAGAAGCTGGAGAAGCTGGTTCCCCAGTCACTTGGCCACCAGGTTTTTAGAAACTGGGACTAAAACTCAGAAATCTCAACTTGGGCTCCAAGGCTCTTTCCACTACATACAACCAAAAGAGTATTAGACTGTAAGGTCCTTCATGCCTAGCATATAATAGGTGCTTAATTGATTGATCATGGAATGAAAGAGGGATAGCTTGGATGCCAAACATGTGAACTCAGGTTGCTTACTAACAGAATTAGGGTCTAGAATGAGGGTGGGGACAGCCCTGATGGATTCTTCTTGGCTCATGTCACATCAACAATATTGGGTTCAGTTCTGGGTTCAGTTCATTTTAGGAAAGTACTTCAGGGAAGGATGCCCAGCACCATGAAGAAACTCAAAATCCTTACATGTGAGAAATACTTAAAAGAGCTAGTTATTTTAGCTTGGACAGAAGAATTGGGTGGGGGGTGGGTAGAGAGAGATTGGGAACAACATGAAGGTAATATGGTACACTGGGAAAATTGCTGGATTTGGAATGAAAGGACCTGGATTCAAATTTTGACTTGTGCCCTTATCTGTAAAATGAAGGTACTAGACTAGATGACCCAAGGTCCCTTCCAGCTCAAAGACCATGATTCTGCGTTCTATAATTCCCATGATTCCCACGTAGAAGAAGCATTAAACCTTCTCTGTGTAGCACCAAAGAGCAAAGGTAGGACCAGTAGTAGGGAGACAGATTTCAGCTCTGTATAGGGAAGAATTTCTGAATCACTAGAGCTGTCCAACAGTGAAGCAGGCAGCCTCATGAAGCATTGAGCACCATGTGTCGTGGGGAGATACTTAAGTAAAAGTTTGAATGACCAGCTACCCAGAATACTCTAGGGAAAGGTTTCTGGTATTGGGGGACCAGGTGACTTCTAAATTTCCTTTCCATCTCTGAGATGCTGTGGTTCTGTGAGATGATGTAGATACTAATGTCTACCACCATATACCCCCAGAACCTTAGAAGATTCAGCATTCAAAGGGCCAGTGGGTGCTACAATGGATGGATGGGAAAGGGTTTATTTGAGCCCTTTGAATAAATGACTGGAATAAATAGTTAGAAAAACACAGAAAAAGCATCCATTCTCCCTGTGGTAAGAAGCTCTTTTGAGGCATTTTGCAGGGCCATAAGCATCCTTAACGTCACTCACCCTTGACCAGAATCACCTAGCTCATAGATAGAGCCTCAGTAGAGGTGAAATAGCAATGTGGTACACTCTACGGTCTCTCTGCCTTAGGTGACAGGCAGTCTCAGTTCTTACCTTTTACTATCCATGTGACTCTGGGCAGGTCAAACTTTTAAAGTCTATGAGCCTCAAGTCATTTGGTCTGTGAAATAGAAATAATAATAATGTCTTACCTTCCTGAAGGTAGAGGGTAGGACCAGATGGTCTCCTTGATATCCCTGACTGCTCTGCAGCCTGTGTATTCTCTGATGAAAATGAATGAGAAGAGCCCTCTCAACTTTTTCTTTGTTTTGACTGGGTTGTTTCACTATCCCTATCCCCATATCACCACCTCCCCCCAAGTAGACTTTGAATGTCCCTGTGGGATGAGTATTTCCCCCGGAATCCTGGGAGTCCTGGATTCTTTGTGCTGCCCCAATCCTCTTTTGCTGACATGGGAAACTAGGAAGGATAGAAGGAACTTGAGACTTACCCAGAAAAAGGGGCATATGCACGGAGGGGTGAGGTTTTCTTTCTTCTCACCACTTCTGACCAGGAAGATAGCTTCAGGTATATGTATATGCTTGTATAGGCTTATGTTGGCACCTTCATATGCAACCTGCGTGTCTATGTATTTATATGTGCATGTATGTGTGTTACGTGTGCACTGTCTACAAACTGGATTCTAAGCACATAGTGAGTGAAGTGTGAACTCGGAAACAATGGGCCAACTGTGGTGTCTTTGACCTTAGGATGTGGGCTTGTTGAAGCATTTCCACTAACATTGTTGGAGCTCTGTTCTGAGCCATTGTGGAGCAAAAGAGTAGAACCTCTGCTTTTTCCTTGCCTCCCTTTACCCCCTGACAACATCAGAGTTTCTCACTCCTTGCCTCCACTGTTAAACTCAGAGAGAGATCTCTAAAGAGCTCTGGCTAATGAGAGTTCGCCAGGTGGTGTTTCCCTGAATCTAAAAATTCTTTCCTGTGTGTGCAGTAAGAACTCTGGGGTATACAGGGTAATGGAGTTTGGGATGTGTTGATGCTGGTCTGAAAAGAGACTTGATGTAGGAAACACAAGGTAATTCAGAGAAGGCTCTGGGGTCCCAAATAGCCCTTTTGGAAAGACTCAGATTGCGATAATGTGGGTGTGGGGGAAATCCAGGTCAGCTACTATGAGGCATAATGTTACATAGAGATCCACTTGAATGAGTGACTTCAACTGGAAGCTCAATAAATATTTGTTGATGGATTGAGTTTGGAAAAGTAGTAGTCCAGGGGGTCTGAGTTGAGTACCATATGCCTAGACATATTAGTCATAGCTAACATTCATTTATAATAGCACTTTAAGTTTTACAAAATGCTTTACATACATAATTTCATTTGGAAGGTAGGTGTTATTTTTACTCCTATTTGCATATGGTGAAACTGAAACAAGGGTCTAACTGACTAACCCAGGGTCACACAGCTAGTACATATGTGAGACAAGGTGAACTCGAGTCTTTCTGAGTAGTCTAGCACTATCCACTAGCTTTTTAAAACAGCCTTCCCAAACAGAGGAGGTGCTAATTTAGAGAATTTTTATTTTCAGATTCCAGGATACTGCTGAGTAAGGTTTCAGTTAGCCACAGAGAAAGCAGTTTTGACCTGAAATCACAGGGTGTATTTGAGGCCCAGTCAGAAAAAGGACATACTTCTTCAGGGACAAAGGTATAATGCTTAGTAGAAAAACCACGTTCTGCTCAGTAGCTTTGCCAACCTGCAGAGGGTCCATCAGCTTTTTCTGCCTTGGTTTGGATCCGTCCCTAGGATGAGTGGAGAGACAGAGAAAGACAGAGAGTCTCCTCCCATGTCTGTTGTAACTTTTCGCATAGCTATGAGCCAATTGCTTTCTCTCTTCCACAGCGGCACTATCCTAGTGTATTTTCTGAATGGCACCCTCAGGGCTTTACACTCATATGTCATATGCTTTCGTCAGCAGTCTCTGCCTCTTCTTGTAACTCCCTGGAATGGAAGCCAAGACTTTCTTGTCTTGTCCTGAGCTCTTCACTGCAGGCTTGGAGTGGGGTGAGAGCCAGGCTGTAGGCTCCTTGAGACACATCCCCTGCTTCCTTCGTGGGTCAAGGTCAGGTCATAACTGACTGACCCACATCCCTAGGTCACTTCACAATGTCTTGGGGAAAGTAGTTTAAGAAGACAAATGTATTTTCCAAAGAAGAAAAGAACACATTATGGTAGGCCAGATATTAAATATAATGAGATCCCTGTTATTAGAGGTGATAGAACAGAGGCTGATCACCTGTCAGTGGGTCAAGCAGCAAGCATTGATTAAACCTCTCCTATGCGTCAGGCACTGTGCTAAGTCCTGGGGATACAAAGAAAGGCAAAAGCAGTGCCTGGTCTCATTTGGGGGATGGCGAAGGAGGTGAGGCAACTATATGCAAACAAGATATAGACAAAATCAATTGGAGATAGTCAATAGAGGGAAGGCACTTGAAATAAAGATTTCAGGTAGGAAACAGATGACCTTTCCAACTGTAGTGATGATGATGATTCTGGGTATGATTCTTTAATCCTAGCCCCCCACTATTCTGAAATCTGCTATCCCCATAGGGAAAATTTTAGGGGCAGAAAACCTTGCCTAAAATGTCCAGTCCTGCCCTGGGTGATCTTCTCTGTGGTCAGCTGCCATTCTTCTTGAGCCTGGCTCAGAGGAAGGTTAAGTCTAGTCATGCTGGCAAGAACAGGAAGAACTTCAAATGTGTAACTGCCCACTAAGTACAGAGCAGTGTGCAGTACAGGGGAGACACCAAGATGAGTCAGACTCAAGCTGTGCCCTGCTGGAGCTTAGAGAAGTGAGAACTTGAAATGCATGAGAAACAATCTACAGATCTGTCATGGGGGCCAAATCATCCTAGGGGATATTCCAGTCACAAAGGACTGATAGGATGAAGGCATGGCCTCAAAAGAAAGAAGAGCCATGGGATATGATATCCTGGCCCAGAAAACCTAAGGGGATGGAACAGCTTTAGCAAACACTCCTGTTTTGCACCTCCTTCAATGCTAAACATTGTAGGGAGGGACATAGGGAAGGCAACACAATTCCAGCTCTTGGGAGACTTCTGTGCACACACAGAACAGTGCTGAACAATGCAAAACAATGTTTAATGAACAATGTTCGTTAACAAAATAATGTTTAATCCTCTACACAGATGATAGGTACTAGAGTTCTGAGAAGAGTCAGATAAGTCAGTGAAGACTCACCAGGAAAGACTTCTGGTAGAAAGGGTACTTGGCCTGGGTCTGAAAGTATAGATAGATCATGGGTTAAGGAGAGGGTATAAAAAGGGTTGGGAAAGATGAGTGAAGAAATAAAACCAGGAATGATCCTGGCATATTCATTAAATAATCATGGAGCTAGATATTAGAACAGAAGTTAGATTGGATTGTTAAGACAGGGCCAAATGATGTAGGACTTAGAAAGGCAGGCAGAGGAGGTTGGGCTTATGGTAGGAAAGTGGGAGCCATTCAAGGTCTCTAAGCAAGGGAGTGAGTGACATGATAAAGGGAACTTTAGGCTTAAGGGAGATTATTAAACTAGTGATAATATTCAGGAGAAAAAGAGAGTGGAGGTGGGAAGACAAGTGAGAAAACTATCAGATTTGAAGTCCTTCTGTCCCCAGGGCAGATGAGAGGACTTGCCAGAGAAATATTATCATGATCATAGACTTACAACTGAAAGGACCTTGAAAAGTTATCTGATTTGATAGCTTCATGTTACAGAAGGGAAAACCGAGGCCCAGAGAGATGAGGTCACTTACCAAAGGCATATAGTCAGGTATCTGAAGTCACACTGACGTAGTCTTCTGGCTGGGATCCTTAACAACAGAGTACATCAGGTAATTGGAATGGAGAAATGTTGCAATCTGTTCTGCCCTCCATCCTGTTGAGTTGGGAAGCTAGGATACAGCTGGTAACTGATCTTCTCTAGCTGACCTCTTTTCCTGTTCTTTTGTTGTAATTTTTCAGTCTTGTCCAAGTCTTCATGACCCCATTTGAGGTTTTCTTGGCAAAGATACTGGAGTGGTTTGCCATTTCCTTCTCCAGCTCATTTTACAGATGAGGAAATGGAGGCAAACAGGGTGAAGTGACTTACCCAGGGTCACACAACTAGGAAGTATCTGAGGTCAGATTTGAACTCACAAAGAGGAGTCTTCCTGTGCCTAGTGCTTTATAACATTTCCTCCCCTACCCTCTTTGAAAGGTAGGGCCTGATTCCATTGGGAAGGGAAATAAACATTTTTTAAGTGCCTCCTATATACCAGGCACATTATTAAACACTTTACAAATATTACCTTATATGATTCTCACAACAACCCTACAAGGTAGGTTCTTCTGTTATCCCCATTTTATAGTTGAGGAAACTGAGACAAACAGAGGTTATGGAATTTGCCCAGGAGCATACAGCTAAGAAGTATTTGAAGCTGGATTTGAACTCAGGTCTTCCTGACTCCAGACCAGGGATCTAGCTAGCGTACACTAACTACCTCATGCCAATTTCACATTGGATTTTGGTTTGGTGGCCTAGGGTGGTGATGACCTTTGGGCCTCTGGATGCAGGATGCAAAGTGATTCTAATGTTCCATTTCAGCATTGGCTGTGAGACTCAATTCCATGAGACTCCAGGATGGAATTTTTAGCATATAAGAAGTATCCAATTGTAGACATTTTGAAAGCAAATAGGTTTCCATTCTTGGGGCAATGGAGTTTCAGAAACATGACTATCCTGAGTCAAAGGTCCAGTTTGAACTTAAAACATAATGACAAAGCTCCAGAACAACTCTCTATGCCAAACTAGTCAAACGCTAGGATGTCCAAGAGCATCTCCCATAAGGACACTAGATGAGTAGGCAAAAGACCCAGGTTTCTGGGCTGGCTCTGTCATCAATGGTCTGTGTCACCTTGGAACTCAGTTTTGCTCATTTGTAAAATGAGGGGATTGGGCTGGATGTCCCTTATAGTTTTCAAATTCCACAGTTCTCTGAAAATAATTGCCAGGGAGAGACCATCTGAGTGCCAAGTTGCCTCTGGATGTGATAGAGAACAGTCATGTTAGGAGTGTTGAGGGGCCATTTGTAATGGAAAGATTGACAAACTTCTAAGGCCTATACTATTGCCCTGGGCCACCAGGGTTACCTCCTTCACCCATTACCCTTCTGAGAAGCACCCTCAGGAGCCTTGCCCTGGCAGGTCTTTGGCCTGATCTTAACGCTGAGGAGTAGGAAAAATGATACCTCAGCCCTGTTTCTTCCCTCATTGCATAACAGATTTCCAATACGAAATTGTCTGTAATGTGTAAAACAAACTCATTCTGGGGAGTGTAATTTGCTGTCCCCAGGGGAGTTGGGGTTGAGAGATTGTTCCTTTAGTTTTCCTTTCCGTAGATTATCTTGTGGCAATGTGATATTACACACTTAAGCAGCTGGGTTTATGGTAACTGTTTTGGTGCTCCAAGATACTTTGGGGTTTTTTGCTCTAAATTCTCAGCCACAACTGTTCTCTCCACCGATATCAGTGTCTTTGGGATTCCATAACCTCATGTTCCATAGTCATGTTACCACAGCTGGCAGAATTCCTCACATCATTCCTGAGGAAAATTACCTTGAGAACTGACATTTTAGGGTTCTGTGACTTAAGTCAGACGTCATAAAAGTGTTCCATGGGGTCAGTGTTTTGCTGGGACACTACTGGGCAAAGACTCATAGAGCTCGCTAGAGTCCTCCTTAAAAAGGTACCATAGGTTTTTACCATGGGTTCTTGATGGCACGGATATTTCAAAGTAGCAGCTAATTTTTTAAAAAAAGTTACACCTAGCAAGTTTTTAATTACCTTATAAAAGGGTATGCTGGCAAATGTTTAACAGCCAGACTTCAAAAAAAAAAGACATACTTTTAAGTTTAATATGCATGATTATCATTTTCTTCATTACTTCTTAAGTCTAAATAATCAACCAAACAATAAATCAAGCCCTGATTGTCAATTTCCAAAATGTAAATGCTCACACTGAAAATTTAACAGTTGGCTTATATGAGCAGGCTTCAGCATAGCCCTGTTTACAAACCACCCTCAAGTGTATAGGCTGTATTTCTAGAATAAAATCTCAGAAGAAGAAAAAGACATGTAGAATATGCACAGAAAAATAACACTGATTATAGGTTACAACCAGGTTTTATACAAGCCAGATTTTGGGGGAAAGCGTAGTCTATTTTAGACGGTAATAGTACACTGTAGTTAAGAAGCTGTGTAATACGCAGAACATAGAGAGCCGAGCCTCGAAGCCAGGAAAACCAGAGTTCAAGGCTCAACTCTGACTTTGCCACGAACCACTCAGTGTTCTAGACAACTCTAACACAATAAGGGTGGGGAAGGGAATAAATATTCATTTAGCACCTACTTTGGCACATAATTGGAGAGCTTAGGGGTGCAGTGGGTAGAGCTGGGCCTGGAGTCAGGAAGACTTATCTTCCTGAGTTCAAATCCAGCCTCAGGCACTTACTAGTTATGTGACTCTAAGTAAGTCAATCCTGTTTGCCTCAGTTTCTTCCTTTGTAAAATGAGCTGGAGAAGGAATGATAAACCACTTCAATGTCTTGCCAAGAAATGGCAAATGGGGTCATAGAGAGTTTTACAAGACTAAACAAGAACAAATGGCACATAGTAGGCACTTAATAAATGCTTATTTATTGGCGCTGTGCTATGTGCTCATTACAAGTACTATCTCATTTGATTCTCACAACAATCCTGTAAGTCAAGTTTATTAATATCTTCCTTTTCTAGTTGAGTAAACTGAGGCAAACAATTAAGAGACTTGCCCAGATTCATCCACCTAGTGTCTGGGGCTGGATTTGAACTCAGATGTTAACTGACTCCAGTCTCAGTGCTCTATCCACTGCACCACCAGCTGCCTCAATAAGTTTCAAAGAAGATGCTGGTCTTCACTGATGGGAGTTCCCTATGCTAATGAAATCACAAGCACAACCTCTATTCTTTATAGCATACTCTATGAATTTTAATTATCATCTTTATTTTGGTAAAGTTGCAGCTTCACTTTCCTAACTACATATCTCTCTGATCCTAAAAAGCCCCTGCCTTCTCCGGGTGCTAGGGAAAGTAGCTCAGGGACATGGAGGCTGGTGGAAGGAAGCCAGATGAAAATTTTGTTGACCTTTAATGTGAGTAATCCACTATCTGAAATCAAAGGGTGATTGGGAAAGTCCTTCTCCTCGTGGGGATCCAGCCTAGCAAAACATTCCATTCTAGAACCCTTGGGTGATGTTGCCCTTACACTCTCATTTAGGGGGTGGGATGTCAGCAACCCTCCGGTTGTATTCCTTTCTGCCTCTACCTGGGGTGGACACTGAACTGAGTAAACTGAGCAGCGCCAGGGCTGGCTTGTGCTAACTGAACTCTGGGACTTTCTGGGTACTGCTTTTGAGATCATTTACAAGACCAGAAGAATGGTATTGCTACAGGCTTCACAGTAATTCTCATTTCTCCAGGGGCTTTGGCTAGAGATTTTAAAACATAGGTTTCTCTACCAGCAGGACATTCTTCTTCTTCAGTCCTCAGGAACAAATCTGCCAGCCCTGCCAATAACGAAGACAACTTGGTACAATGCAAAGGCCCTGAATTTAGTGTCAGAGGACCTGTGTTCAAAACTTAACTGCCTCTGTGACTTTGGAAAAATCACTTAACCTCTCTAGGCCTTTTTTCCCTCATTTGTAAAATGAAGGAGTTGGTTAGATGATCACTAGCGCTTTCTAGTGCTAAGTGTCTGATGCTTTGAATGGGAATTGGAGAAGCAGGGGTACCATGGTACAAAGAAATCTATCAGAGCCATCTCCTTTTCATCCAGGGTTGAAAGCTGAGATGGATAGATCTGTGTGTAGTGGGATCTGCATCTGCTTTTCCCATTGTTGAGCTCCAAACAGAACTATGTTGTTTTAGATATGCCAAGTTATCACAGGATCATTGAAGCCTCATTTTCTGTGCAAGAGGCAGGGATCAGGTCTTATAGCTCTGCTCCAGGTCTACCTGGGGTGGGGGGAGAGGGTTTCCTTTGGACTCCTTTAGAAATAGGTTTATACATTAGACTTGCTGGGGTGATGGCCCTTTAGGCACTTCTGTCATCACCATAGTGATTAAGTACCCTTCCCAAAATTTCTGAAAGTTAGCAATGTCATTCTGTCATTCCGGGATTCTCTTCCCCGGACTAACTCAGGAAAAAAAGGGAACTGACCAAAACAACTGAGGGACCTTAACGTTAGTTATGACAATAACTCACACTTCAATAATGTTTCTAGACAGAGGAGGCATAGTGTAAGCCAAGATGCACAGTAAGGAGAGAACTGTTAGATGGGAGTAACGCAACCTTGTCAAGGAACAGAGGAGGATGAGATTGGAATGCGAGCTTGAGAAACTCTTTCTCTAAAGCAACCCTTCGAGGTAGGACGTACAATTCCTATTATGTCCATTCAGCAGATAAGAGTGAGTTTCAGGGTAAGTAATTTGAACACATAGTTTGTAAGTTCATAGAGCAGGGATCTGAGCCCAAACCTCTAGACACCAAGTCCAGAACTTTTTTCCCAGGTGCCATCTTGTTTTATATTCTTTTATATTAGAATGTATATATATATTTTTTATTTATATTATATTCTGTATATTCTATTTATATTAGAATACTAATAAAGAAAACGAAAAAAATCCCAAGTGAGCTGGGCTGGTGGATACAGTACAGTTTTGAATACCAGTCTTCTTAGGATTGTTGACTTAGAACTAGAAGGAACCTTAGAAATCATCTACTTCTAGATCAGCCTCCTTGTTTTACAACTGAAGAAACCAATTTCTATCCAGATTGTTATTTGCTCAAGATCATATACAGGGGGCAGGGGACGCTTTTGAACCAAGGCCCTCTGATCCCATATCCAGTGTTCTTATCATTATACTGCCCATGATCAAGTTCACTTTCTGATTCTAGGTTGGTGCTTTCCCTCTGAGATACCTCCACATCCAGTACCCAGAGGAAAAACTTAAGCTGACTTTCCTATTCTATAACTCATCATCCCCACCACCAAGGAAAGAGAAGAGACATAGCAGACACAGTTGGGGAGAATTTAATGATCATGTCTTTGATTCCATCCTGTGGTTTTGTGTTGGCCAGCATCCAACCCCTCTTGCCTCGTCCCTTCTGATATTTTTTAACCTTGATGTCTGAATGTTTAAAGAGACTCACTTTTCAAAGGTGTTAACTTCCCCCCTACCAGAGAAACCTCCATTCCGCAGCCTAAAAAGTAGAGACACTCCCCTTAGTGGCGGCACTGCTCCTGGGGGGACCTGGGGTGGATGTAGCCAGAGGGAGACAGGCAGCTGGAGGAGATGTTCTTCTTGGCAAGATGCTGTGGTGAAGCATAAATCAAAGAGGTTTTATGAGCCAGTTTGTGATCTCCCTATTAGATTTGGGAGGGCCATGTCCCCTCCTCCAACCTGTTCCATCCATTTTGTTCTCCACATGGTCTCAGAGCTAGGTGATGGGGGTTACTGTTGTGGTTGGCTGGTCACCCAGTCCCGGAGCTTTCTAGACTGTTTTAAAAGATGTGTTTTCTGATGATAATAGTGAAAGGTCTCAGTCAGTCCTGGCTGTTGTTGTTTTTTCCTTCCTGTGTCTTTTGTCTTTCTTTCATAGAGCACAGGATTTTCATGTATTAGAAAAATTTAGAAATATGAGGAAATATAAGTCAGGATCATCCCTAGTGATTAGTACCCCTACAAGCTATTGAATGCTCATCCCACATCTCTAGTGCTCACTTTGTGGCACCCAAGTTGACCTTCAGTTAGTCATGTCACCTCCTTCTGACGTAGAGCATTTGGTCCAGGGATTGCCAGTTGGGGGTGTGCTTGAGGTGTGTGTGATGCAGCTGCTAATACTCTGGTCAACATCATTATTCATCACTTAAATGAACGTATAGAGGCTGTAGGTAACACCAAGAATGGCTAATATGTTGGAAGAATTGAGGTCCAAAATTGCTTTTAGTTGTCTAGAAGGATTAGTTGGAACTAACAAGCTGGAATTTAATAGTGATGAATGTGAATGCCTACATTTAGGTTCAAAAAATCAACCCAACAAGAACAGTGTGGGAGATGACTGATAGAGGACATGAAGAATGGCTAACTATATCAGATGATGGAATTGGAATCCAAAAATTATCTTGATAGATTGGGAAAATGAGTTGAAATTAACAAGTTGAAATTTAAAGGAGCTAAGTATAAAGGCTTGTACTTAGGTTCAGAAAAAATTTATAGTATAAGAATAGGGTAAGAGATAGATAACAGTTTCTGTGAAAATGACTGGGGTTTTAGTTGACCACTAATTCAGTACGGGTCATCAGTATGGCCTAAATAACATAAAAACCTAATATCTTTTTAGGTCTCTTTATTAAATGTTAAAACAAAGAACACTGTACACTGCCTTGGTCAGACCACATCTATATTAGAAGGAAACAAACTTTTTTAAATGCCTGTAAAATTCCAGGTACTTTACAAATATTATCTCATTATCACAACCTTGGGATAGGTGCTACAATCATGCTCATTTTATAGTTGAGGAAATTGAGACTGACAAAGGTCAATGACTTCTCTAGAGTCACACAACTCCTAAGTGTCTTAGGCTGGATTTGGACTTAGGTCTTCCTGACCCTCGGCCCTAGCTGCATTGTCTGTTCAGTGCTAGAATCCATGTTTTAAAGGGGACTGAGCAAACTGGAGGGAACAGCTGTAGAGAAGAGTCACAAGAACAGCGATGAACTGAAAACCACGCCAGGAACAGCTGAAAAAAATGTTGATGTCTACCTTGCAGAAGATAAGGACAAAATGATCAGTCAGTCAGTAAGCATTTGTTGAGGACTTATTATGTGACAAGCCTTCTACTAGGCTCTCAGAAGGGCTGTATCATGTGGATACAGAACAGACAATTACACCGTAGAGGTACCAAGAACTCAGAAACAGATTCAATTCAGCATAAGGAGTAACTTTCTAATAATTGACAGTTAGGTGGTGCCATGGCTAGAGCATAGAGCATTGGGTCTGGAGTCAGGAAGACCTGAGTTCAAATCTGGACTCAGACACTGAGGAGTTATTTGACCCTGGGCAAGTCACTTAACCTTTGTTTATTTCAGTTTCCTCATCTATAAAATGGAGCATTTACTTTCTAGGATTATTATGAGGATCTGAGATAATATTTGTAAGGCACTTAACATGATGCCTGTCCTGTAGTCAGCACTATATAAAGGTTATTTATTATCAGTAATAATATTAACAATGTCCTATTGGACATTAGATGTACTGTCTCACAAGGCAGTGAATTCCCTGTCAGCTAGGTGGTGCGGTGGATAGAATGCCTGTCCTGGAGTTAGCAAGGCTTGAGTTCCAATTTTTACTCAGACAGTTACTATTTGGGTGACGGTTGGCAAGTCACTTAACATCTCTTTGCCTCCATATCCTCACCTCTAAAATGAGGACAGTGATAACACCTACTTCGCAGGGTTGTTGTGAAGATCAAGTAAAATAATATTTGTAAAGCATTTAGCACAGGCACTAAGTAAACGTTTGTCCCTGCACCCTCCCACCCATCCCATCTCTACAGGGGATTCTCACTGTGGATGGGATAGTAGCTGGTGCTTAGGTCATATATTGAAAGTACACACATACACACACACAAACTCACATGTCTATATAGATATATATGTGTGTACATGTCTATATGTTTATGTATATACACACACAAAAACCTTCATACACCTATATATTTCATTTGAACTTCACAACAATCTTGTGTGGTAATAGAAGTCTCTTAGTCTGAGAGTCTTTGGTTCTGACTCAGGCTCTATTTCTCTTGAAGGATAGGCCATCTATCCTGGTGGCAAGGTATCTTTGACCAAACAAATGAAGAGGCTTGATTGTGGAAGACAGTGAATTAATTTGTCTGTTGTTCCATACGATCATTTTGACAAAGGAGAGTTGAGGAAGAAAGGCATGGAGAGTAAACAAGACTGGTTTCTTGGAGGGGAAATGCCTCTTCTCTTATGCTCTCATTTATTTTAAGGCAGAATATACTCATATAGTAAGGTTTGATATGAACTGTCTCTATCTTCATACATGGAGTATTTTTTTCTACTATCAGTCAATTATCAAGTGCCTACTATGTGCCAGGCACTGCATTAAGGGTATGCAAACAAAGGAAAAGGCAGCCTCCTGCCCTCAAGGAGCTCTTAATCTAATGGGAGAGTCAGCAAGTAAACAATTAAATATAAACAAGCTATAAATAGGATATATTGGAAATAGGTAGCAGAAGGAAGGCACTAGAATTAAAGATGCATTGGGAAAGGCTTCTTGTAGAAGGTGAGATTGTAGTTGGAACTTGGAGGAAGTCAGGAGGTGAGGAAGCGGAGGAAGAACATTCCAGGCATGGGGTGGAAATGCCCAGAGTTGAGAGACAGAGGGTCTTGTTTGGAGAGCAGCAAGGAGGCCATTGTCCCAGCACTGAAGAGTAGGGGGAGGGATGTGAGGTGTAAGAAAACTAGAAGGGGAATGGGCTGTATTAATTTAGTGGGGGGAACGGTTTGTATTCCCAAAGCTGTTGGACCAGGGTCCTACCAAGGCGTGCTGAAAGATGGTTGTGGCTTCTGTTACCTATTCCTTATGGTCATACTTTCCCCCAAACACGCACATTCACGGGCACGCACACACGCACACTCACACACCCTAGCCCCCAAAAGATTTCTCCCACTTTTCTGTAGCTTTGGAGGCTCCAGAGAGAAGCCAGTTTGGGAGACTAAGGAGATGGCCAAAAATCTAGCCATTCTAAGTCACTCCTAGTCAACCTCCCCAAAAAGTGTCTCTTGTGGCAAAAATGACTGGGTTTGAAACAGCAGCTGCAGAGGTCAAGGGTTACCATATGCACTTTGGAGCGAGCTTTATACAGACCAAATGTTTTGAATATTATGTTTCTGGAGACAAGGCAGCTGAGGCATAGACTGGAGGCTCCTCCGGCTGCTTCTGTTGAATTTCAACAAAGTTTGCTTCTTAAAGGCAGGAAGAAAGCATAATATAAAAGCACTGCACTCAGAGGGCGTAAGCTCAAACCTGGCTGTGGTGCTTATTCACCTGAGTAACCTTGAGCAAGTCATTGTTTGGAGCTTTGTTTCTTCATCTGTAAAATCAGGAACTTGGATTCGATCATCTTCAAGGTTCTCTCTGACCCTAAAGCCTGTGACCCCATAAAGCTGATAAGGCTCATCTCTATAGCTCATTTACCCTTGCCCTGGATGGATTTTTTCAGGCTGATTAGCAGAGAGCGAGAAAGTAACTAGAGTTCATGGAAATGTGTTGAAAGGTATTCCAAAGAGGTGTTTGTTTTGCTGACTTTTTTTCCTTAAAAATGCTGTTTCCAAAAGTTGGCCTTGAGGAACAAGGAAGGTCCCAATAGAGGAAGAGCTGAGAGGGGCGGGGAGGGGGAAGGGTGCTGTTGGGGAGTTGGGCTTGTGTCAGATGAGGACAAGATTATTAACTTGAATGTGTTCCCTCAGAGCCATACTGTGAATATGCAGCTTGAGAGCTGACTTGGCAACAAGCGAGGGACCGTAATCACAAACAGACTGGCTTCGGTCACAACCAGAAGTATGACTTTAGACTGCTGGCTTCCATGGGGAAGAATGTACCCCTCTCCCCTCACAGTGCTTGCCCAAACCTTTGCTCAGTTAAATCTGATCTGCAAGCTCAAGAGGTCTCATGCTGAAGTAGGGGACCCACTTGGAGCTGGTTATCCCAGCCAGTGTTTGCAAGGTTCCCATTGGTATCGGGTGTTTGAGCCCTTTCTGCTTGTCAGTTTTTCCCCTCTTGGGTCTCATGTGCTTTGCCTCCTTCCCCTTTGGGGATGTAGGAGCTGGGGATTCCAGAACCTTGGGAGGAGGCTGGAAGAAGCCCACATTCTCTGAGTCTCTGCCCTGCTCAGCAGCTCAGACCAGCCAGAGCCATGGCTGCTTTTACTCAGCAAGCTGGCATTGGGTTTTTGGTGTATGCCCAGCGCTGAGAGAGAGAGAGTGGAGGAGGGCAGGGGGTGACACAGAAGAAGAAGAAGTCATGAGCCTGACCATCTGGTCCCAGATAAAATTGTGAAGTCTTCAGCACCTTCTACTTCCCTTCTTAGGCTCTTCTCTACCCTCATGGCCCCCAAAGCTTTCCTGAGCATTCCCTAGCACCAGTGTCTTAACTTGGATCTCCCAATCCTGTGAACTTGCGTCATATTTTCTATTTCCCTCATGTACTTATTAACTCCTATTGTGTATCACAGTTATGTGTACATTTCTTGTCTTCCTTATTAGATTTCAAATTCTTGAGGGCAAGAATTGTGTCATCTTCATTGCTATTTTCTCCAACATCCCCTTTTCTTCCCTCCTTTCCCACACCACTCCTGCAATGTTTGCTGAATAAATAAGTAAATGGAATCAATAAACAATAATCAGCACTTGTTATGAGAGGCAGCATGGTGTGTAGTCAGAGCAACCAGTGTTCAGATCCTTCCTCTCAGACTTACTAGCCATGTGACCTTAGTTAAATAATTTCTTTGTCTTTGAACCTCAGTTTCCTCATCTGTAATATAGGAATAATCTTGACACCCACAGGATTGTTATAAGGCTCAAGTGAGATAATCAACATAATAAATATGTGAGGGAGATAATAAACATAAAGTACTTTGTACATTGTAAATTATAAATCACCAAATAAATCCATTCCTATCATTACTATGTAGAAGATGAGTCTGTGGTAGAGATGTAAAAGAAGCATAAAACTCAGCTTTGCAATGTTGGGTAGTGGAGAGACTATTGGAGTAGGTGTCAGGTGACCTGGTTTCAAATACCAAATCCATTATTTGCTAGTTGTGACTTTGGGCACTTCAGAGATTCTCAGTTTCCATATCAATAATATTTGTACTACTTACCTTATTAGGATGTCTGTGAGTAGAATTTTTTTACGTCAACCACAAGATGCCAATACAAATGTGGATTATTAATAAAAATTCTATTAAATAGGCCACAGCATAGAATAAATAATACTAACTCACTCTATAATGCCTGGCAGATCCATGAGGGCATCGGACTCAGTGGATTCAAAGGTCTCTTTCTAGTTGAGGCATTCTGTTATTATGGAATACTGTCTTTTATTCAGATGGCTCAGATTGTGTCTTGTAGAATAAGGGGCATTGTCCAGACCAGTGATTACCCCTTAGGATCTGGGCTACTCTTTCCAGAGTCTGAGTGTTGGGAGTCACTAATAACCTTCCTCACTACCCCATTACCTCACTACTTTCATCCCCTGTTATCTCCCACCCAGGGCAGAGGTTCAGGCCACATGAATGAGAAACCAAATCACCTAGGAACAGAAACAGACAGCCACTGGGATTGTGCTGCCCATTTGGGGCTGGAAGTATGATGGCCTTGATCTGACATGGCAACCAGGGAGTGAGGTCAAGAACCACTCAGCAAGTATATCAGCAAGTATGGTATGAGCCAAGCCTATTCTCAGCCAGCCCTTGGGATCAGCTATACTAGCTGTTTTGTGCAGGAGATAAGCCGAAGAAGAGACAGCCAGCCCTCATATTTGGGGGCAGCTCTTGGTCTAATGGAGAAGATCCTATAAGCAAAGTAATTAGCACCTCATACAAGGCAGTGGATGATTAAGTGCTAAGTTATGGAGCAGGACTTTAAGTACATCTGGAGGTATCTGAGTCAGAAAAATCACTGTGGAGTGGAACGATGAGGGAGGGCCTCAAAGAGGAGGTAAACCTTGCTTTATCTGGGTACTGAAGGAAAAGTAGGATTTGGATGGACATAAAAGGCATTCCAGAGAAGGGGGAGCAAAATGAGCATGGAGATAGGAATGAGTTTGGAACCCAGGACAAAAGTTAGATTTCCTAAAGTGAGGTCAGAACTGAGGAAATCTGTCTTAGAAAACATTCCAGTGGAAAGGAGATGGGCAGCATAGTGGAGAGGGCCCTGAACTTAGAGCCAAGAAGACCCAAGTGCAGATTCTACCTCAGATACTTAAAAGTTCCGTGACCCTGTGTAAGTCACTTAGTCTTTCTGTGCCTCAGTTTCCTCATCTGTAAAATGAAAAAGTTGAGCTGATCTTGAAGGTCCTTTCTAGCTCTAAATCTATTATTCTATGAATTGCATGGGATGGTTTATCTCTAATATTATCTAATTACTTTCTCGCCTTCATATGCTTTCTCTTTTCCTCCTCCTTTCTCTATCTCTTTCTCCTTTCTCTCTCACTACCTCCTCTCTCTTTCCTCCTCTCTCCTTTTTCTTTTTCCTTCTCTCTTTTTGTCCTTCTTTCTCTCTTTCTCTATCCCTTTCCCACTTCCCCCTTCTCTTCTCTCACCTTTCTCTTCTTCTTCTCTTCCTCCCTTGACCACAGTTTACAAGTTAATTCCTGTATGTTCATCTTACCTAGAATTTTGATGGTCTAGTCATCTCTGCACTCCTCCAACCTGTAGAATTTGAGCTCTGTGGGGCTGTAGGTTCCTGTGCTCTAGACTGGTCTGTTTTGGTTGAAAAGAGTAAAGGTTTGGGACTTGGGGGATGGGGTAGGCAGGAGAGCAGCAACCCCACTAGCCTTACACAGAGATCCCACAAAGATCTAGCCAGAGGTTGGATAGCAAGGATAGCAAAAATGTCCCTCTTACTGCAACTTTCCACTTCCTTTCTGCCTTCATAATCATCCAGTTTCCCATATGTAACCAAAAAGAATTGTAGCTGCACTTTTGGTGGTAGAAACAAATGAACTGGAAACAGCATGGGTGCCCGTGGATTGGGAAATGGCAAAACAAATTGTGGCCTAGGAATGTAATGGCATATTATTGCACCATAAAAAACAATGTATCTGAGGGAGTCAGAGAAACATGACTTGTATGAACTAATGCTGAGTGAAGTAAGCAGACCTTGTACACAATGACTTCAATCATCTAACTGAAAGGCACCACTAAAAGGCAGCCAGACTTGGATTAATTATAATAGCCAACCTTGGCCCTGGAGAACAGAGAATGATTGAAACACAGGAGAAAGGTGGAGGCCTACGGGAGTGGAATGTTGCATAAGTTTTCACACAGGGAGCTATTGTTTTATCATTTGATTTTGCTAACTTTTTCTTTGTTACAAGAAGAGTTTCTGGGTTGAGTCAGGGAGGAGATGCAGTCAATGGGAGAGTGACTGGTATAAAAAAAAAAGCAGCAATAAAATGTTTAAAAACAGTAAAATAGAAGATGCAAGTATAAGGGCAGAAAGCCTTTAATCCTCACCCTCCATTTAGTCATCTTCCTTTCCTGGGTCTCAGTTTTCTCATCTGTACAGTGACGAACGTGTTGGGTTGGGTGATCTCTAAGGTCCTTTGAAGCTGTAATATTATCTAATTACTTTCTCGCCTTCATATGCTTTCTCTTTTCCTCCTCCTTTCTCTATCTCTTTCTCCTTTCCCTCTCACTACCTCCTCTCTCTTTCCTCCTCTCTCCCTTTTCTTTTTCCTTCTCTCTTTTTGTCCTTCTTTCTCTCTTTCTCTATCCCTTTCCCACTTTCCCCTTCTCTTCTCTCACCTTTCTCTTCTTCCTCTCTCCCTTCTCTCTCTCCTCTTCCTCCTTCTTCCCTCTTTCTCTCCTCTCTCCTCCTCCTCCTCCTCCTTCTCCTCCTCCTCCTCCTCTTTCTCTCTACTCCCTGTCTCTCTCCCTCCCCACCCCATGTGTCTGTCTCTGTTTGTCTCATGCGTGTGTGCACACACACACACACACACACGCACACACACTCAGACACTCCTCCATTCCTTTTCTTTTTCTTTGTCACTTATTATTTAATCTTTCTTCCCTTATACCTGAATTCAGGCTTTCCCCAGCACTCTGAAATCTGGCTGTCTCAAGCCCTGGTCTCAGGCCCAGTGAAGATAGCTAGGGTTCCAGCTGACTCTGGGAAAACCCAGAGCTCACCAGGCTTGGTGGGCAGCTTGGCTCTCCACTCTCCCCTCTCCAGGCCATGTGGGGGCTGCAGGTCTTCCCCTGCCCATTCCAAAGCTGTGAGTCGCCAGACTCTGTGGCCCAAGGAGCAGGGGCTGTGTTTGTCCTTACCGTATAAGGTGCTGTCTCAAATACATTGTCTCCATCCTGCAGCTCACCAGTGAAGTTGTGTCCAGGGGACCGGGAAAGGCAAATCATGTTTGTTTCGGAGAAAATATTGATGTAGGATTCTTTTCTTTCTGCCCTAGTGGATCTCCTTTGATGAGTGTAGGGTTTTCCTGATCCTCTCTACTCCATCCTCCCAGAAGTTTGGTTTTCAATTCTTGTTTTGAGAAAGGTCTATAACCTAGAAGGATTAGTAGAGCATCTGAGCAGGGTTAAGGGTGGAGCAGTTAGTGTCTGTTTGCTGTTTGACCTTGAGTAGTACATTGTAGAACCTCTCTGTGCCTAAGTTCCTCATCAGAATTAGGGATTGGGGGCTGAGGCAGATTCTGACTGGGTTGTCTTAAAGAATAATGTGGCTAGAACCCAACTTTCTGCATCCTGAAGATTTAGGGAAGGGGAGCTTCTGTACTCTTAAGGGACTTTTCTGCTCCTTCCTTACTAACACCAAGCCCAGCAAGTGGAGAGTTGAGGAGAAGGGCCCTGTTCTGTTTGTCCTCTTTACATGTCTATGAGAATTAGGCCCTGCCTTCTTCCCTCTACCCCCAATTCTGCTGATTCTTCCATCAGTGAACTTGAGAGATCCAAATCCATCAGCATTCCTGGTAACCTCCCCTCACCTCGGTCTGGAAGAATCTGCCTCATGAAAAGGCGATTGCCTTTAGATGGTGCATATTTTTGCAAGCCCTGTATTTAAAATTCCCCAGGAATTAAATAAGCAGAGTCTGGGTAAGAATGTTACAGAAGAACTGTGGTCTGGGTTCTGTTTTGCTTTGCTTTTTAAAGTTCTTTAAATTGAGTCTTCCACCCATTCCCAAACCCCTGTTCCTCTCCTCCCCTGCCCTATCTTTTCAAATTTGAGCCCAGTTAAGAATGAACTAGCACTGTCAGCCTCTTCTTCATTCAGGGCATGCCAATAGAGAGGGCTGAGGCAGGTCTGTTTCCTAAAGTTGTCAGTGACTTTCTCAGCTGAACCCACACTCTGGTGCCCAAGATAGCTTTCTCTTTGTCCAGGGGAAAAAAGGAAATCTCTTTGAGCATAACCAAGGCATTATATGGGACTGATAAAGCAGCAGTAACCTCTGGCATGTATGTGTTTTCCTTTCTGTTGACACATCCAGTGAGAAAAGGGGTCCAAATTTTGCCCCTATTTGACAGATGAGAATAAGAATAATGAAGAGCCACCATTTATATAAATAAGGCTTAAAGGCTTGTTGTTGAGTCATGTCTGACTCTGTGATACCATTTGGGGTTTTTTGGGCAGAGAAACTGGGGTTCTTTCCCATTTGTTTTTTACAGATGAGAAAACTGAGGCAAGCACGGTTAAGTGATTTGTCCTGGTTCATACAGCTAGTATGTGTCTGTGGTTAGACTTGAACTCAGGTCTTCCAGACTCCAGGCCCTTACAAATATTACCTCACCAAGTTTTAGGTGACGGGATTTTAATGAGGTAGATTAAAATTTTTACAAATAGTTCATACTCAACAATAATCCTGGGAGGTAGACACCATTTTTATACCCATCTTACAGATGGGAAAATTGAGGCAGAGATTAAATGACTTGCCCAGATTCAGTTAGCTAGTACATATTGGAAGCTGGATTTGAACTCAGCTCTTCCTGATTCCAGGTCCTGCATTCTATCCTCTTGTTGCCCAGGAAACTCTAGAGAAATCAGAGACTCTGAAGAAGGGGTTGAATTATATACATAGGGAGGATCAGATAGGTGTTTATGTAGATAGCTGGGAATGAAACCCTGGTCTGACAACTACTCTTTCACTTTGTGCTGTTCCAGTATTGCACTGGATAGCTTTTCAGTTGATTGGCTATATCCACTGGTCAGGTGAGGGACCTGCCAGGAGCTGGGAAGAGAAAAAAGGTCTCTTTAGCTACCTTGGCTTTTCCTAACAGCTGATGAGGGACATGGATGACTCAGGGGGACTATGCAGGAACTGAGGGACAGAAAAATTGACTCCACCTAAGAAGGTGTATCTACCATTCCTTTCTGGCCCAAAGGGATATGCAATTCAGAAGTTTTCTAACGATACCCCAGGCAGAGAAAACTCAAAACAGGCGGCTATAAATAGTGTAGTAGACAGAGCACTGAACCTGGAGTCCAGAAGACCTGAATTCAAATTCATCCTTGGACTCTGTGACCTTGGGCAAGTCACATAACCCTTATTTAAGTTTCCTCACCTGTGAAATAGGAATAAAATAGAATCTACCTCCCAGAGCTTTGGCAAGGACAAAATGAGATAAAATTTTTGAAAAGTGTTTTGTAAATTGTAAATCACTCTAAACGTTACCGTTGTTCTCAATAATTATTCAAGGGACATAGCGTTAGAACTCTGGGAGACTATGAAAGTACAGAGCTGGGGCAGGTGGAAAGTTGAGATGCTCGTTGTTGCAGCCTGTCCAGTTCCTGGGAAAACACTTTGGGTAGAAGGCAGGCCTGTGACTTTTTACTGGGCTATCAGAACTACTTTTTTAGACCCTAGTTGGCAACAGAGAAGAAAAAAAAAGAGAGAAACTTCTGCTATTTCCAGCAGAATGAGATATTTGGTATCCTGGAAACCAGGAAAAATGAGAACAGATGATGGTTGGCTCCTTCTTTCCAAAAAAGGAGGGGAAAAAAATTCCATCTCCAGGATTATTCCATATGACAGGGCTATAGGTGGCAGATCTCAGTTCTTCCTAGGGTGAAGACTTCAAGTGATAGTTAATGTGGTCACATGGTTATAGAATCTGGACAGGACCCTGAGGGTCTAGTCTAACCCCAAACTTTTATAAATAAAGGCCAGATCAAAGGACCTTAGATAATGACTAAATGACTTGCTCTTAGGTAAGCATCAGAGATAGAATGTGAAGCTTTTGTCAGTGCTCCTTCCTCTGACTTGAATTGGACCTTGAAGGGTGGATATGTAGAATTAACATGGAAGAGGGAAAGGCCATGTATAACTTATATCACATTGCTTGCCTTCTCAATGAGGGGAGTGGGGAGGCAGGGAAAGATTTTGAAACTCACTTTTGAAAATGAATCTTAGAAATTGTTTTTACATGTAATTGGGGAAAAATAAAATACTAAATTAAAATTTTAAGAAAATCACTGGGGAGGGAAAGGCATCTCAGGCACAGGGAATGACATAAAGGAGAGATGCAGAGGGGCAGAAAAACAGATCTAGAAAGGTTAAGTCTTTAATCTTTGTCCAGGGTCTTACAGATAATAAGTAACTGAACCAGGAATCCAACCCCTAGTTAGACCCCTGGTTGAACCCAGCTCTTTGACTCCAAAGCTCCTTCCATTCTGCCATCTCAGAGGGATTGAATTTAAAACCTGGGTTTACTCCTTGTTGTCTAGGAGACTATAGTGTAGTCAAGTCATTTTATTTCCCCAAGCCTTAACTTTCTTCAAATGTAAAATGGAGTTGAACTAATTGACTTTAGAAGATTTCTTCTAGCTCTGAATTCTCTGATTCTCTGAAAACTCACTGCCAGTCAGTGACATTTTCTCCTGCCCTGCAATGGGACTGGGGAAACAGTGTTTTTGAGGATGGGATGCCTCCCCTAACATCAAGCACCATTTCTTTCCAGCTAGAAAAAACACTTCTGCCATGAGTAGAGCACCCTGGATAGCAAGATGATGCCATCCCTTACTCATGTTATCACTGATGCCTGGAGTGCCTAGAAAAGCTTTCATCCTTCAAGCCCCATTTCAGTCAGGAGACGGTACACTGACATTAGAAGGATTGAGGTGGGAGGGGATTAATCCTTAATTCCTCATGTGTAAAACAAAAGGATTAGACTAGATGATCAGAGATTCCTTCTGTCTCTAGAGAGAAGATCCTGTGATCCCGAGTCTCATTACCTCCAGGAAATCTCTCATCACTCTCTCCCATAAAGGTTTCTCCTTTCTCTGCACTCTTCCTGGCCATTCGCCATAAATTTGGAATTTTTAAGCTTTTAGACTGTTGCTTCAGCTCCTTTAGAGCAAGGACCAAGTATTTTTACCTCTCCTGTATCCCCAGTAGTGTCCAGCACAGTGTGGAATATAAATAGATGGTAAATCCTGGTTGACTGATAATGGAGACAAGGGCAGACCATGTAGTGGTTGAGAATGTTGGTAGAGGGGCAGCATGGTATAAAATGATGGACTTTTACATCCAGATGACCTGGATTCAGATGTCATCTCAGAAATATACTATTTGTACGACCCTGGGCAAATTAATTAAACACTCAGTTTCCTCATCTGTAAAAATAAGGGAGTTGGATTTGATGACTTCTAAGGTCCCTTCTAGCATTAAATCCTGATCCTATGGAAGAGGGTATATGGTCTAGTGCTCAAATTCAGTGCTTGATGAGCCCTTGACATATCTGTCCTCACCTGTCTCCAGCTCTGAAGTGGATATGGGGTCAAAAAAGTATTTGAGGTGTTTTTGTCTTCTTTGGGACCCCCAGCTGTTTGTACTTAGAAAGTCTCTTCCGTGAGGCCAGGAGCTTGTCCCCAGGGATCTTTCTTTGATGTAGATGCCAGACATCTGAATGCTTCAAAAAATATACTTCAAGCTCTGCTCCCCAGTTCCATCTTTTTTAGTCCTGCTTGAGAGTAAATAGACATGAACTAGTTTACTGAAGGACTGGAGGCAGGAGATCCTGGTTTAACTCCCATCCTAAAGCACAGTGGCCCTCTAACCTTGGGCACCTTGGAGCCTCAGCTGCCTCAACTATAAAATGAGTGAGTGAGATTAGGTAATGTCTGAGGTCCCTCCCAGCTTTGGATCCATGATCCTAAGTCTACATGTAACCCCTACCAGTCACAGGTTCATTTGTCTGTAAAATGAAGGCAATGGAATAAGTGAACTCTAGGGCTCCTTTCAGGTGTCAATCTATGATCTGATGATTGATTTATGGAGAGCCTACTCTAATCCCATTCTGAAGATAGACTAGGCAATGAGGAAATTAAATGGGAAAATCAAAGATGGAGTCTTGATCCTCAAAGATGACACGGGAAATAGTGGGCTTTCCTTACTCCATTTTTGTGTGCTGAAAAGAGAGAGTTTCATATGAGTCTGTATCTGTTTGTATTTTGTGTGTCTAAATGTCTGACCATTTTTGCAAACTATTTTTACACGTCTGCTACTGTGTGTTTATGCCACTTTCTGGCAGTGTGGCCAGTGTCTAGAGAGGCCTGGAGCTGGAGTCAGAAAGAAATGAGTCTGTCTCAGACGTTTATTAGCAATGTGGCCCTGGGTCAATCATTTTATCTGTAAAATGGGGATACTAATAGCACCTACCTTGTAGTATTGTTGTGAAGTTCAAATGAGATAAAATAGAAAGGTTTGCTTTATAAATCTTAAAACTCTATATAAATGTTAACTATCAGTATCATCTGTTTTATTTATTCATCTGTCTATTTTGCTTACCACTTTCCTCCTTGTGTTGTTGTATACTTGTATACTTCTCTTGGATGGATCAGTGATCTACCAAGTCAACAACAGGAATTTATTAAGGACCTGCTATGTCCTATGCTCGGTGCAGGAATTGATCGTAACTGCTTCCCTTTCTCATTACACATGATTATTTTGTCCATGCTTTTCTGTACATCTTCAATGGACTATCCACCCAATATGCTGAAGACCTTCTTTTGGCTCCTTTCATCTCTCTAAAGTATTACTTGTCCCTTTTTTTCTTCCATTTAAACATTGCCCTTCCCCTTTTCTGGTCCTACATGTCTTTGATGATGCCCTTTTTTGTGCAAAATCATTGCCAGTAATATGTGGCAACCTCCTTACACCCTGCCTCTTTCTGTTGCTTTTTTGCAGTGGAAATCCAATGATTCTTCCCAAGTCATGGTTTTCTATGATTCATTTCCACAGAGTGTCACTGGGAGGATGTTGGTGTTAAAAAGATGGAGCTTTTTCAGCTGCAAAGCAGTTTGGGATTTTTGAAAGCACTACATAAGTTCCTGGATTCAGTCCAGCATGATCTACTCCTAGCCAGTTAATTCACTTTGTTTTTCTGGTGTGGATAGTTAGACCTAACTTTTTAAAATTACTTTGGATTTCCTAGCAGAGATTCTTAATGTTGTCTTCTCTGACTAAAGGCAGTTAATGCAATTTTGTTACTTAGTCAGTTAGCTGTGTCTGACTCTTTGTGGTCCCCTTTGAGGTTTTCTTGGCAAAGATACTGGAGTAGTTTGCCATTTCTTCCTCCAGATCATTTTATCTATGGAGAAACTAAGGCAAAGAGAGTTAAGTGACTTGCACAGCAAGCAAGTGTCTGAGGCCCTCCAGTAAGTGTACTCGGGCCCTCCAGGCCTGACACCCTATCCGCTGCATCATCTAGCTGCCCTGCAATTAATACAATGGCATCTTTGAATAAGAGTGCTTGGAGAACATACTAGTCAATTATAACCATACATTTGGAAAAATAGATTTTATTAGTATCTTTTGTTTTTGCATTGCCTAAATTTTCCTTTATATGCTTTCCCCCCTTCACCTCCCAGGAAGTCATCTTTTCTAATAAAGAATTTTTAAAAAATGAACAGTCAATCAGCAAAACCAGTCAATACAATGAGAAAAGTTGGATCCTATTTTCAGTGTTCCATGCCTATGAGTCCCTCACCTCTGAAAGGAATGGGTGTCATATTTCTTATTTGGGGCAAGTTTGTTTTTGGAATTTTACACATCTATTTCCTTTCTTTAGAAAAATATTTTTTTATTGATAGCTTTAGGTTTTGCCACCTAAATTTACCCTGTATGTTTACCCTGTCTCCTCCTAGAAAGCTATCTCATATAATAAAGAGTATTCTTTTTAAACAAAAAGAGAAAAGAGGAAAAAACAATTAAAAACAATATATCAAAAAATATCTGAAAATATATTCAGTGTTTCACATCTGTGGACCAGGTTCCATCTCTGCAAAGGAGTGGGGGAAGATGTCTTCTCATATCTCTTCTCGGGGCCATGCTTGTTCTTCGTAATTGTCTAATAATTCATTTTTTGATGATTTTCTTTACATGAATAGTGATGTAGTCATTGCCTATAGTGTTTTCTTGACTGCTTACTTACATATTGCATCAGTTCATGTAAATCTTTCCCTTGCTTCTCTATATTCCTCATTTCTTTTGTACAATAAATTCCACAATTTGTTTAGACATTCCCTAGTGCATGATCATCCCCTTTGTTTCCATTTGTGTGCTACAACAAAAAGTGCTGCTGTAAATACTTTGGTGTCTGTGGAGGTTTTTCTCTTTGTCCATGATGGCTCCATGCCTACCTAGAAGGGTAATCTCTGGACCAAAAGGTATGGAGATTTTAGTCACTTTATTTGCATAAATCCAAATTGCTTTCCAGAATGGTTGTACTCATTCACTGCTCCACCAACAATATATTAGTGTGCCTGACTTTCCACCACCCCTCCTGCATTTACCAATCCAATCTTTTATCCTCTTTGCCAATTTGCTAATTTGAGGTGAAAACCTAAGGGTTGTTTTAATTTGCATTTCTCTTTTTAGTGATTTGCAGCATTCTTATTATGGTTGTTCATAATTTTCATCTTTTGAGAGCTGTTTTTTCATATTTCTGGACTGTTTATCTTTTAATAATATTAAGTGCCTGCTGTGTGCCAGGCACTGATACAAAGACACAAGCCTCCAAGTTGCTTATTGGGGGAAACAACATGTACACACAGAAAAGCTAATTACAAAGCCATTTTAGGGGACGACCCCTGGCAGCTTAGTGGATCGGGAAAGGTCTCATGTTAGAGTCAGTACTTGGACTGAATTTTGAAAGCAGTTAGGATTCTAAGAGTCTGTCCAGGGAAGAGAAGGAATGTCATGTGCAGAAAACTGCAAGCAGACCAGTCTGGCTGGAACATAAGAGTGTGGGAGGGGAAGTAATATGCCAGCAGCCTGGAAAGGAAGACCGAAGCCAGATTGTAAAGGGCTTTAAATACCAAACGTTGGAGTTTGTATTATATTCTAGAAGTAAGTGGGAACCACAGGAACTTTTTGAGTGAGATCAGATCGATGCCTTAAGCATATCACATTGGCAGCTGTGCGAAGGATACCTTGGAGTGGGGGAGGTACCTAAGGCAGGGGGAGTAATTAGAAAGTTATTGCCATGGTCAAGGAATGAAATTATGAGGGACAGTACAGGAAGGTACTTCTGTGAGTGGAGAGAAAGGAGTGGATGCTAACTGTCTTGGCAGCTGAGTGAGGGGGTGAGTCCGAGGTCATCAATCTGGGTGATGTTAGTGCCTTCGGCAGAAATCAGGAAGTTGGACAGATGGATAAGTTTAGGAGGGAACTCATGAGTTCTGTTTTGGACATGTTGGTTTGAGACCCCTAGGTGGTATAGTGGAATACTGAGTTCACATCCAGCCTCAGACGCAAATTGGTTGTCATTTCACCTTTGTAGGCCTCAGTTCCTTTATCTCTCAGTTTGGGACGATAATGGCACCTACCTAGCAGGGTTGGTGTGAGCATCAAATGAGATGATTCTTGTATGGTGCTTTGCAGATGTTTAAACGTGCTATATGAATGCTATTATCACTATCATTATTGGACTTTTGGTTGGAAATGTCTAATTGGCAGCTGATGATGAGAAACTGGAGTTTATATGGGAGACTAGTTCAGAAAACAATCTTTGTATAGATCTGATAGAAATAAATTCATGCATGGGAGCTGGCAAGAGAGTAGAGAACATTGAGAGTATAGAAAGAGAAAAGGACATAGGAAAGAGCCTTGGGGGACCCCTAACAATTAGAGAGTAGACTACGGATTGAATCGTGATCCTGCAAAGGAATTTGAAATTCTGTGAAAGACATTGTCCATGATACTGACAAACACCCCAGGTAAATCAATGCCTATCTATTTTTTGCCTCACTTGAAGAATAAATGAAAAAATGTTTAAAAAAAAGGCATTTTAAGTTTAAGTGTTCCTATGTCATGAACGGTACTAAACACTAGGGAGCCAGGTAGAGAAAGGGGGACAGTCACTGGTTTCTAAGAACTCACACTTTAATTGGGAAAGACAGCATACAAAAGAGATCAGCGGCAGGGCAAACAGGAGGCCCAGGGATCCTTAGGTGCTAGCAGGCAAGATGACAGTGTCCAAACATCTGACAGGTGCCATGGCAGAGCAGATGCTAAGGCCTAGAGGACCTCAGGATAATTTTATATCTCAAAGGACTTTTTTACTATATTTCAGTCACCTGATTTCCATCAATATTTAGCAAATCTTTGAACAAAGTTGTATTTGTTCACCTGAGTTAGAGGTATGTATGGCTTTAACATATAAGGAACTATACTTGAAGAGAGCTTTGAAACCCATGTGTACCAAGGCAAATTTGAGTCTTATTCTCTACATGTCAGTCAGGTGTATGATTATGGAGATGTTTTCTGCAAAACCTACTTACTGGTTCCTATCCTGTGTTTGCATACCAGTCATCCTTCATGCATGCTTATCTTATTTCCATTTTTTAGACTATGAGCTCCGTGAGGACAAGTAGGTACCTCTGTTCATGCTTATTTATGAGCCCCTAGTTCTGGCACTGAAGCACATTAAGTGTTTGATAAATATCTGTTGCCTGAATGAATAAGTAAGATGAAATGATAATCCTCTGTTTATAGTGTGGATTAAAGTGGGGAAAAGGCAGGACTTTGTTACAAAAACAATTTAGCCACAGTTTCCTTCAAGCAACAGAGCTAATACTAAAAGCAAGGCCACCCATAATTGCAGTAATGTGTATATGTATATGTATATGTGTGTGTGGTATGTATGTATTATGTATGTATGTGTATATGAGAACTTAATTGAAAGCCTTTTTCTTTGGACCCCTGAGTAATTAGCACTCCCTCCTTAAAATGACTTTTTAATAGACTTTGTGCTTTATTTACTTGTGTGTTATATCCTCCTCTACCTCTCCAGTAAAACTTCTGAGCACCTTCCCTGAGTGCAAAGTAAGCTCCTTGAGAGCAGGGTCTCTATCTCTCCAGCACCAAGTGCAGTGTTTGCATGGTGCATAGTAAGCACTTAATAAATGTCTGCGGAAATGATTTGAATTGATTTGGGTCCAGGATGCCCTGAACTGGGAACTGAGGGAGTAACCTCTCTAATCGATACCTCAAATACACCAGAGGGCAAGCAGTGATCACACAATCTCTCCCTTCTCTTAAAGCACAGGGAGTCCCACTGACGGTCATTTCTTAGGATCTAGCTTTGGGAAATGCCACTCCCATTCCCCATCTCTCCCCACTCCAAACCCGAGCATACACACCCTGAACAAAGGGTGTAGTTTAGGCAGGGTAAGGGATGGGCTCTGGAAAACCCGAAGTAGAGGCCACTCCTTGGTGACTATTCTTATCTTACAGTCTTGTCTTTAGCACTTCCCAGACTCAGTCTTCTGTAGTCTCCCCATTTCTGTCCCCTCCTCCCATCCGAGCCCTCCAATTCTCCTTGCTTCCTGCAAAAATTTCCTCCCTTCCTGCAGAAACTTCTCAAGAAATCACTGGGAGGAGAATACCATTGGAAATTGGCTTCTTTTTAAGGATAATTTCTGTTATAAATATAACCATCATCAGAAACACTCAAACAAAAAGTAAAATTGTATCCCAATTCTAAACCAATTGCTACTTTTGATTGTTATTTAATAAAGTAACATTGACATCTCATTTGTTTTGGAGCCCTGTTGATCTCTTTCCTCAGTCTATTTATCTGATTGTGTTGCTGTTAGCTAAACATCTTATGTGGATGTGGTCAGTATCTGTGGCCAGCTTTCTTTGTTCTACATCACTGCATGTCAAAAAGTAGGATTCTATTATAGAGATAAGATATAACCAACCACAGCTTTCTTCCAGGACCACAGCTGTGGTGAAAGGTGAAGGGCCACTTTAAATTGTTAAAGAAAGAAAAAAGTCTTGTGTTTACTGTACCGAGTGAAATAGACATAGTGTGACCAGAAATCAGGAAGTCTGGGTTCTAATTCCAGATCTGCTACTGTAAGCGACAGTGTGAACTTTTGAGCAAATCACTGCATCTATCTAGGACTTAACTTCTTCATCTGTCTAATAGAAATGTTCCATTCCTTCTCACCCTCCCCATCATCCTCAGCTCACAGAACTGTTGGGAGACTCAAAGACAGAAAAGAATATTGAAATGACACAGATACCATACAACTTGGGTTATTAGCATTGACCAGATTATTGGAAACATGATGATGAGGGAGAGTTCAAAGGCCTCTGTGACCCAATCCCTTCTCTTTAGTTTTAGGACATGTTTTTTTTTTTCCTTCCCCAATTCATGTCTCAGAACTCTGAGCCTTGTACAACCTTTCAGAAATCTCACTATTCCTAGATTTGTGGTTAGAAGGGAAAAGAGGAAGGGCTTTGCTGTGTCCTCATTTTCAAGTGCAGAGGTGTTGGACAACATGCTACTGGGCTCCTTCCCTGCTTTTACTTCAGTTAGCTCTGTTCAGCCATGGAAGAATAGATCAGCTGAATCCTATCCTCCTCTTTTTCCACCTTTGTTTGATGAGTACTGTGATTAGGGGAGAGAGGCAACATCTGGGAATCGGTGGTAGCTTTCAATAGGAACTTGATGCAGTCTGGTCAGACAGGGCCCAGGAGGAAAGGGATTGGGGTGGGACATCAAGCAAAACCAGCTAGAATGACTAATGAAAGCAGTTCTACCAACTCCTGGGTTTTATCCTTATCAAATATGATTGATATGTTTGAAGGTATCTTATATGGGTGTATTTGTAAAAAGTCCCATCTCCCCGTATCTACTTCACCATAAAACCCCATAGGCCTTAACAACCCTGGAACACTCAGAATTAACCTGCAAAGTTCTGGGCAGGGCTGATTTCCTGAGATTCTTTCATATGCTGACCTTGGTCAAGTCACTTAACTTTTGGCCTGGTTTCCTTATCAGTACAATGAGGGGATGGATTTTAAGGCACTTCCAGCTATAAATTTTTGATCTATGGGCCCATGGTCCTTTTGGTCTCTTATAACCAATGTTAAGACCTTAGGTGGTAATATAGTAATCCAATAACAGGGACTATTGATTAGACATAATCTTGATTAGATAGATTTATATAATATCAATGAAACTCACATTTAGAACAACTGAGTTTGAGTATCTCTTTACCTTAAAATCCTGAATAAAACTCTAATGAAAACTTCTTTCTGGGAAACCTACCCCTAGATTAATTCTCCTTTCAGGCAGAATTTCTATTTAGGGTCTTTGAGAAGACCAGATGGGAGCCACACACTCTGAATTTCTGGGCCTTGACCCTTGGTCTCCCACCTCCAAGCCTTTGAGATGTTTTTAGGGAGCCTTACAAACACACATTGATGGGATATTAGAACTAGAAGAGGTCTTAAAGATCATGTAGTCAACTCCCCTCATTTGGACAATTAGGAAGATAAAAAAACTAAAGCAGGCTGAGAGTTGGGGGGAAAATTTACTTTATTAAGTTTACACAGCTTCTCAACCAGAACTAGACACTGGTTTTCTGACTCCGAGAACACTGCTCCTTCCATGATACCATACTAGTCCTTTTCACTTAGGTTTATGACTTTCCTCCACAAATGATTATCTTATTGATTTTAAAGTAAATTTTTTGGTATGTATAGAATTTGACCCTTCCTTAGATCCAGGGATATTGAAAGATCCACAAAAAGTCATCTCTTATTAGCACTTTTATCTTCACTGTACCTATCAACCAGCATTGTATTTAAGTAGCGTAGAAAATCCTGACCCAGCTCTGCCCATCAACTGAAGATAAACTAGAAATGCTATATTGTTAATGTATCTTACAATTAGAATAGAAGCATTTTAAAAGCATATGAAAGTCCCAGGAGATATAAAAGACTGTGCCTGTCATAAAATATGTAGTTCAGATGGTTGGTACTCTAGGAGCTTTGAAAATGTGAGAGACAGTGTGGGTTCCAACAATCCTCAAAGGCTTTCTGAAGGAGGTGAGGCTGAGTGGGGTCTCAGAAGTCATGTAACATTTGAGGAGGCAGAGAGGAACTAGAAAGGCATTTTGTTGGGGGAAGGGGAAATAATGTAATCAGATATGGAGGCTGACATGACATTTTGTCTGGCTTATTCAACAGCATTTATTAAATAACTGTGATGTATCAGGCACTATACTGGGGATAGCAATCAAAAAACTAGTCCCAGCTGTCAGAGGGAAGTAACATGTACATAGGAAAGAAAATAAAAAATATATACATGGTAAGAAATTATTTGGGGTATGTAACTCCTAACATCTGGGGGAGGAGGGGAAAATTAATAAATGATTCACATAGGGGGTGGTGCTTAACTGAACCTGGAGTGGGTATAAGATTCCAAGAGACAGAATTAAAGGAGGTGGAGCATTGCAGATATGGGAGACAGTCTAGGAAAGTCATAGAGGAAGAAAAGAAAAGGAATGCCGAAACCAATGAGAAGTGTATTAGTGAACTGAACAGTGTGAAGGGATGTGTGTGTGTGTGTGAGTGGGTGGGTGGGTTTGTGTGTGTGCAAGGTGGTTAAAAATTGGGATATAGCAGGTAAACTGGACTTGGAGTTGTGAAGACCTGAGTTCAAATCCTATTTAGGACTATGTAACCTCAGATAATTCATTTAACCTCTCAGGATTAATCAGTTTCCTCATCTGTAAAATGTTGGGTTGGACCTACTGACCTCTAAAGTCCTTTCTATCTCAGCATCTATGCATCATCTGACTTAAGCTAGGTTTTGGTGGGTTTTCAGAGTCTGACCATCTTTCAAGAACCCATGCCACCAGCTCCTATAACTCCAAAAGACTATGCCCTAGGATGGATTGTTAATCACAAAAGCTGGTTAGTTTTTCCAAAGACTAATGCTTCTTTGAAACTAATGCTACTAATGCTTTGAGATTAACAAAGCATCTTTCTCACACCAGTGCTATAAGATAGGAAATGTAAATGGGATTCTCCCCATTGACTTACTCAAGGTCACACAGCTAGTTAAATATCAGAGATGGAATCAAAGCCAGGTCTTCTGCCTCCAAGTCCAGTGTTCTTTCCACTATGCCATCCCAGCCCCACAGCCAACAGCTAAAATAGGATCACTTAATCAAGCAAGCAGCTCAAGGCAAAGCCCATTAATAACTCATCCCTTGCAGAGTTTCCTTTTCCAAGAATTGTTCCTTTAGGGGGAATGGAGAAATGCCTTGTTGGCAGCTATAGGGACTGGTGATGTTGAACCGGCTTCCTGGGGCCATTGGATGTCTGAAAAAAAAAAACCAAAAAACAAACCCTTTCTGGGGTGGGGTCTTAAGTATCCACAGGATGTCAGTGCTGGCTGGGGCTAATCGGGGCTTGGCAACCTCCAGGGATGAAAGTGTTGCCAAGGTTTTCACAGCCAGCCTCCTAGCCCTTTCATTTGGGAATGTGAGCACGCTTGCTGTGTAGACCATCCTATGCTGGGCTAAGGGAGCTAGGTGTGTGATGTGATCCTGGCCCAGCAGGGGCCCACAGACTAACCAGGGAGGCGGGGATGCCCATTTAGGAAGGACACTATGCAACAAGCATTTACTATGTGCCAGAAACTGTGCTGGGCAATAGAGACAGAGAAACAATAAAACTGTCCCAGCTTTCTAAGAATTTCCAGTCTACTGAGTGGGAGGGTGGGAGAGATGATGTGTAGCCAGATAAATAAAAAACGTACACAAAATACAAAAGTAATCTTAAGGATGAAAGGGATAACACTAACAGCTGGGGGAATCAGGAAAGGCTTCTTGGAGGAGGGGACAATGAAATTGTCTTAAAGTGGAGGTTCTTAACCTTTTTGACCATCTGGTGAAGTCTACAAACCCTTTCTCAGAATTACTATAAAACACATGGGAAAGGAAATGAATTCTAATGAAATAACAGTTGTCAAAATACACACACACACACATATATTTTTTAAAAATTCACAGATCTTAGGTCGGGGTGGGGAACCTGTGGCCTTTTGATTGAATCCAAATAGAATCTGTGGCCTTAGATTAAAAAGCTTTGCCTTGACAGGAGCAAGAAATTCCAAGAGGCGAGATGAATAGATTTGTTCAGAGGCAGATAAAATGCCCTATGGAGGGAATATGTGTGTGTGTGTATAATACATGCATTACATATATACACATATGTGTATAATACATGCATGTACTTCCTATAGAGGGCATCAGGATTAATCAGAAAGTAAAGTGCATTAAAGAGTAATAGGAAGGATAGGTTGGAGCCATATTACAAAGGGTCCAATTGAAAGAATTTGTATTGGAGCAGAGAGACAAAAGGGACCTGCGGGAGCTTCATAAGCTGGGGATTGATATTGTCAACCATGTACTTTAAGGGTATTTATTCCTTTGATGGCTGGGTGGAAAATGGATAGAAAAAGGGAAGAAGATGGCGGTAGGGAGACCACTTAGCTATTGCAATTGTCTAGATGTGGAAGAGGCATTGAGGGCTTGGTAATGTGTGATTCTCTACAAAGATGGTGTTGAGACTACAAGTAATATAGGAGTTAGAAGAGATGAGAGATGATAGACCCGGGTGGGCTTGGGTGGTTAGAAAAGACTTCCTAGAGGAGGTGAATTTTGAGCTGAGCTTTGAAGGACAAATAATGTTTTGAAAAAGAATGGATAAGGATGTTAATGCCTGATTGCATGGACCACACAGGATTATTTCCAAGATCAAATGAGACAATGTGGGTAAAGGAAATCTTAATGTCATATAAATGTCAGACTTTTATTGTTATATTTAATAGTCGTGTCCTGATCATGGTTATTAAGTGGTGGTCACAGGGGCAAAAGGAGCAGCTGCAGGAATGTATGATGCATGCAATCCCTGCCTGGTGAGGCTGGAGCCAAGGGTAGGAGATCAGGCCAGAAAGGTAAGTCAGTCAGCTGGCAGAGAGCCTGAATTTGAGAGGGCAGGGGTTGCCTTAGTAGGCCTCTTTATCTCTAACATATCAGTCTAATCTGGCAACTCTGAGAATAATTTGTTTGAGCCTGCCTTTCCCTTATAGCCACACAGAGACAAAAACCGTTCTTGGCAAAGTATGTGCAAATATGAATTCCTCGGAGGACGCCTTCCCTTTTCTATCATTCCCCACTAGATGATGATAGCATCTTGAATTACAGCCGCTGACCTGTACAATGATAGTACATTTCAGTTCCTTCCTCAGCCCCTGGGAACAGCCTCCAAACTCTGCACATGAAAGGATGTACACACATGCGTATGCATCCATGTGTTCACATGCAGATAGACATGTACTCACATGTATCACATACATGTTAACTTACAGATAGGTGCTTGCACATATAAGCTCATAGCATCTTGAGGAAAAGCTGAACCTCCATGTAGTTAGCTGGGGAGTGAGAGTTGGGGTGGGGATTCTGAGCTAATGATCCCCATGCCTGGTATGGGAGCTCCCTTGGCTTATGGCTGTGAGTGACTATCTCCCCTCCCCTTTGTTTGCTGAAGAAGATGACACTGATTTGATTCTGGGTGTGAGGGTAAGGGAGGAGTCAATGATGAATTCAAGTTTTCAGGCCCAATTAACAAGGATTCAGGGCCATTGAGAGAGGGGGAAATCTGGAGGAGGAGGAGGTTTGGGATAAGATGCTAAGATCAGTTTTGGAAAAGCTGACAATGACTACAGTAGCTGAATGGCGTTCTTTTCTCTACAGCTGCCTTCGTCTTTTCCTCCTCCTCTTCCTTCATTTCCTTTTCAGTCCCTGGGGGATATGCAGGATGAATGGAGAGCTCTGTCATATACAGCTGGTCCCCTTCACCTCCTGGCATATCCGGAAGGGCCATAGGCACAAAATCACAGGATTATCAAGTTGGAAGGGACCTCAGTGACTATGTAGTCCAACTCACACATGAAAACGAATCCCCCTCATAGCATTCCTAGCCAGTGGACATCCCACCCCAGCTTCCCCTTGGACACCAGATTATTTAGAAAGTTTTCCTGATGTCAGGCCTAAATTTATTTCTCTGTCTTCTGCCCATTGCTTTTGATTTTATAACCAATGAAACAAGACTGTTCCTTCTTGATTGCATACTTTAACACAGATATTAGGTCACCCCGAACCTTCTGTTCTACAATCTAAACATTCCCAGTTCCTTTAAATGAGCCTTGTTACATTTATTTACCCAAGGCCCATCTTCCATTCAGTCATCCTAGTTGCCCTCCTTTGAGATGTTCTCAGGCCTTCTTAAACTAGTATTTAGGAATAAAACATAATACCTCACACATGGTCTGACTAGAAGAGAGTGCAATAGCGTTCTCACCTCCTTATTTCTGGATACTGTGGATCTCAATGCAGCCCATGATCCAATTAACTTTTTTTTTGATTGCTACCTCATAATTAGTTGCCAACAAATTAAGTTCACTTATGGTCCACTAATACCTCCACCTTTTTTTCAGCCTCCTTCTTCTCTCTTATATTTGTAAAGCAAATTGTTTGAACCCAGGGTAAGACTTAACTTTTATCCTTGTTGAATTTAATTTAATTTTATTCAGTCCAGCCCAGTATTCTAGCCTGTCAAGATCTCTTTGGATTCAGACTCTATCATTCAAGACATTAGCTACCTTTCCCTACTGGATATCCTGTATTTTTAGGAGTTTCTGTCCAAAAAGCCCATTTAACTATACATGACACCGAAAAATGATACCGGTGGATTGGGCCTGACATTGTCATCCAATGAGTGGAGATGCTTGACTTAAACCCTGTAGGAGTAACACAGTGCCTGCCCTGGGGAAGTTTCCAGTTTAACTGGAAAGACAGAAATGATATAGGTGATAAACACTTAGAAATATTCACAGAGCACCTTGCAATAGTTACAGTTCTTTACACATCAAATTTTATGAGCCAATCAGTGCTGAAAGTAATAGGTGTTTATATTTGATGTAAGAAAAAGCCTAAAAGGGAAACCTCATGGCTTAATTGAACATACCCATGACAGTGGGAAGCAAGGCCAATAAGAAAAAAGTATGAGGTAATCCTTCAGCCATCTTACACAGGAGCCAAGACTGACATCTCCAAAACAAGATGAGAAAGGGGACAAAAAAGGGATATAACCAAAGATGTCAACAGCGAGCCTTGGGAATAATGTCTAGGACTTCTGGGGTCCCTGGTCCAAGGGAGCTCAGGCAATTCTGGAGGCAGGGAAGCTTCTATATCGGAGCTGCTCACTTGTTTTAAAGGAATTGGGAGCCAGGTGGAGAGGAGAGGGGAAGGATTTTTCCAAGGTGGATTGACAGATTTCCTGCCCCATAGGTCACAGGCAGTCAGTGAGGAAACTGGACCTTTCTAGCCTGGTCTACTCCAAGGAGAGAAGTTTCCAGATATGGGATGGGGGAGGTTTCTAGAGAAAGGACAGAGCAGATAGGGGGAGGAGGAAAGGTAGGTGCTAAATAGGAAAAGGATGTGTATCACTAAAGAATAGATAACTTGTTGGTTAGAGCCTAGGGCAAAAAAAAATTTATACAGTACACATGTTTTCCCAATCTACAAGGGGCTCTTTACAAGTTCTTTCATAGACATTTTATTTAATCCTTAAAACTGTCCCCATTATACAGATAAGGAAATCAAGATGGTATGTGAGCACTTGGAAAAGGAAGCTGATTGATTCTCAGGACTTGCCATAAGTTTACTGATAACAAGTCCTGCCAGGCTAACTTCATTTCTTTTTATGATACAAATGACTAAACTGGCACATTGAGGAAATGTTCATGGTACAGCTGGAATTCCATGTGGTGTTTGACAAAATCTCTCATAGTGTGTTTGTAGATGAGATGAATAAATGTGGGCAGGGTGGGAATATAATTAAGTGGCTTCCCTGGCTTCCTTAAAATTCCAACTAAAATCTCATCCACTACCAAATACCTTTCCCAATCCCTATTAATGGTTTCTGGTGATAATTTCCTTAGCTTATTTGTGCAAGGTTTTCTCTCTCTTTAGACTCTGAGTTCCTTGAGAGCAGGGACTACCTTTTGCTCTTCTCTGTATCCCTAGCATTTAGCGCAATGCCTGACACATAGTTGGCACTTAATAAATGTTTGTTGATTGACCAGTTTTTACTGGTCAAATACCCAGACCTAAAGAGCCCTGATTAGTGAAAAATGGCAACCTGAAAGAAGGTGTCTAGTTGTACACCACAGAGGTCTATCCTTGATTCTTCCCTGTTCAACATTGTAATCAATGACTTGGATGGGAACTTTGCATATAGAATTTGTAGGTGATGTCCAAACGGAATGGTTAGCTGAGCTCTTATTTACCAGAATTAGGATAGGATGTTAGTTCTTGACAGGTTGAAAAAAAGGGGTAAAGTTCAACCAGAAGAAATTCAGCAGATATCAGTGTGAAGTGCAATACTTGATTTAACAGATGCAGAGTGGAAAAGAGGCCTAGAAAGTAGTTTATGTGGGGGGAAAAGGATTTGGGGGTTTTAATTGACCTGGGCAAAGTGACTTTCAACAAAGTTAGATGGCACTGATAGCATTGGAGCTTGAAGGATCCTTATATGGCATCTTTGTACACATTAATAAAAGTCTAATGTCCAGAACAAAAGTGGTGTCTACATTTATGCATCTCATCTACAAATACAATATGAGATATTTTGTCAAGTACTACACAGAATTTCAACTGTACTATGAACATTTCCTCAATTTACCAGTTTAGTCATTTTTGTTATAAAAGGAAATAAAGTTAGTCTGGCAGGACTTGTTATTGGTGAACCTACGGCAAGTTCCAAGAATCAATCGCCTCTCATTTCTAAGTGCTCACATACCATCCTGCCGTCCTTATCTCCATAGTAGGGACACTTGTTTATCTGTGCTCTGCACTGGGGAGACCACATCTGGATCACTACTTAAAAGGGACAAAGACAAACTAGAATGCATCCAGTAGAGATCAGCCAAAATGGTGAGAGGGATCCAAAATCATATAAAAGGGGAATCGCTGGGCATATGTGATCTGGAGAAGAAGGTTACATGAACACAATCTTCCCATAGTTAAAGGGTTGTCATATGGAAGAGGGATTATACTTGTTTCCGGTGACTTCAGAAGGCAGACAAATGGGTGCCATGGTCCAAGATCCAACATAGAATGGACTATCTAGTGAGGTAATAAACTTCCTATCTCTTAAGATTGAAAGGCAGTTAGAGCCACTAGGTAGTTCAGTAGATAGAGTTCTAGATGGGGAATCAGGAAGGCTCTTCTTCCTGAGTTCAAATCTAACCCAAGAAACTTGCTAGCTAGGTGACCCTGGACAAGTCACATAACCATGCTTGCCTTAATTTCCTTATCTGTAAAATGAGCTGGAAAAGGAAATGGGAAACCACTCCAGTATCTTTGTCAAGAAAACCCCAAATAATTTAACCAAGAGTCAGACATGATTAAAAAATGATTGAACAACAACTCCATGGTAGATAGGCCTTGGAGTCAGAAAAGCCTGGCTTCAAACCCCAGCTCTGTCAGTGATAGCTGTGTGACAGTGGCAAATCATTTGGCCTGAGGCTTATTTTATTCATCTACAAAATGAGAATGATAATGCCTATAACACCTAACTCACACAGGGTTCTTGTGAATCTCCAGTGAGACATTGTTTGTACAGTACTTTGTAAACTTTTAAAGTGCTCTATTAACATCAGTATCATTATTAAGGCCTCCAAGTAGATGCTGGGTGATCACATGTGAGGGATACGATAGAGGGGATTCATGCAGAGGGCAGTTGTTTGACCTGGATCATCTCTAGGTTCCCCTCTGGCTCTGACATCCTATAAGACCCAGGTTAAGTAAAAACCCCAGATCACAACAGCTAATACAATGGCAGATCTGGGACCAGGCCCCAGGTGCCCCAACTTCTTAGCTCAGTCCACTTTTCTCTGTGCCACACTGCTTAACAAGTGAATGAATATTAATACAGAGAATGCTGGCATCCAAGGGACTGGAATGTGAAATGCAGCCTGCTAGAAGTTCCCGTCTAAACACAGACATGTTTCGTCTCTTTCCTGCCTAAGGGGACTTCTGTATTTCAAGCAATCACTCAACACATCATTATTAAACACCTTTGGTGTGCCTGGCCCCATACAAGGCATTTGGTGGAGGCAGAAGATGGGGCATAGCTCCCTGGGAGTTCACAGGATAGCTGTCTTTATTCCTGCAAGGGAGCAAGTCCAGAACCATCCTTGGTCCTTATTCTCTCATTCCTGTGGAAGTGGAGGGGGAGGATGGAACCAGCAGCGTTTTAGACCAAGAAGGAAGAGGCGAGGTCCTGAGGAGGGAACATGAGATACATCAGAAACCATTATTTTAATTGAAGTGAGGTCAGTATTGTGGGATTAGAAAGATGACTGACCATGCTAAACAAAAAGTGGATGGCAAGGAGAGGGGAGAAGATCTGGGGAGAAAATGGGGGATCCAAGTGGAAAAAGTACATGAAGTAGTCATGGAGTGCAAATTACCATCATTTCTGCTTCCAGACTGAACTTGATTCAGACTAGCTTAAAATTATGAAAGAGAGAGCTTCAGAATACCAACATGCCCATTCTCTCCCCGATTCCGCTGCCTAACTTAGAGCCCTTTTATCTAGAGGTTCTTCCTTTCCAATCTATCTCCCTCCTGATGCACGTGGAACCTGCATCTGAGGATGAGTCTGGATTGTGGACCCCAGGTATGGAAGTAGGGCTGTCAGCTACTGGAGAATTTGGAGGCACCGTTTAGGATCCAGTTAGAGTCCCTTCACATCCATGGTTACTTAAGAGTATTTTATGCTCTGGAACTACTTATGGAACCCATTTAGTCAAATCTGCATCTGTGAGGAATAATAAATGATAACTATTGCAGTTACTATTAGCATTTATACAGCATTTTAAGGCTGTAAAGCACCTTGCCAATATCATCTCATTTTATCCTCAGAACAGCATTGAGAGGTATAGATGTTCGCATTATCCTCATTTTACAGATGAGGAAACTGAAGCAGACTGAGACTAGTGATTTGGCCACAGGCACACAACTAGTTAAATGTCTGAGGTCAAATTTGAACTCAGGTCTTCCTCACTTCCAGGCCGGAGCTCTATACCTGTGCCACCTCACTATAGGAGAGGATTCATTCATTGAGGAAGGCTTTGTACAAGGTGAGACCTTTTGGGTCTCTTTCAGTTCTGAGAGTTTGTGATGCCCCCTAAGACTATGCTAGAAAGATAAAATAGAATTCCACAGCCTAGTTGGAGAGACAGGCCCCCTCACCCTCCACATACACACAATAGTATTAGGTAGGGTGTGATAAGTGCCATATTAGAGGCATAGTCCATAAAGACCATAGGCCTAATGCCAGGAGATAGATCCTGGTAGGCTGAGAAGATCAGGAAAGGCTTCTCAAAGGAGAGGGTCCTTGAACAGGCCCTGAGCTAAGTGACTTTTCTTCAGGATTTAGCTAGACTGAAGAGGGAGGACATTCTAGATTGGGAATGAGTGTGATCATGGAACATTGAAGGGGGGATGATAAGAATATAGAACAAGTATTCTTGACCTAGGGTTCTGGATCTCTCTAGATCTCTAGTCTGTGAAGTTGGATAGGAAAAAAAATCATATCTTTATTTTCTCTAACCTAATTAAAATTTAGCATTTCCTTCAATCGTTTTAAAATATTATTCTGAGAAGAGGTATATAGGCTTCATCAGACTAACAGAGAGGTCCATAATATATCAAAGATTGAGACCCCACAGTCTGTCACGTATATGTACGGTCTGGGGTTCTCCTGCCAGTATTGCAGGCCTAGGTGCAGTGACCTGAAGACTGGAGATGCTGTCAGCCTTGCTCATTAACAAGGTTCCTGCCCTGACTGCTCAAGCAAGGCTGGGATGAAGAGGCTCACAGGTCAGGCAACAAGGCTTCAGGATGCAGGCGCAGCTGTGTGGGGGATGGAAAGAAGGGAAATGCTGCCTGTTGGAGCTGGCTGAGAAGAAATCCACCAATATGGGAATTTACTTGTCTGAATGTGTCTGTATGTGCTCCTTAATAGATGCCAAACAATGCCGATACCTCACATTTGTGTTAACATTTAGCAATTTTCAACAGGCTTTCTCATTTACTTCTCACTCCACCCCTTGGAGTTGGAGGTTGGACAAAACCAGAATAATTATTTACATTTTGCAGATGAGAAAAATTGAAGTCCAGAGAAGTCAGTGACTTTGCCAGGAATAGAGAACTCGAACCCAGAACTCCTTTGACTTTCCCTCTTTACCAACCTAAGCCATTTAGGGGAAAGAAAAGCTCTGGTCTCCTTCCAGGGGTATTTGAACCCTGGCTTAGCATGGCTCTGTCCTTTGTCCGCAAATGAGGCCTGCCCATATCTTTTTCTAATGCTTTTGTCCCTTGTCCAGTGATTTCCAATGCCTGGAATATCCTGTTGGCCTCCTTCTGCTCACCTGAGAAACAACAGTCTTAGCCACTGGCATGTAGAGATGGCCCTTGTGGACCCATTTGGGTGCAACAGGGCCTTAGGCATGTTCCAGGTATTCCTTTTTCTGAAGGAAGTAAGACCAAACTTAATACTGTCATTGAGGGTGAGGATATCACTTGTTCCATGCTCCTTTGAGGGGCAGCCCTCCCTCCCAGACCTCCGGCCTATGGGCAAAAGAATTAAAAACCCGAGGGGGATTGTCCTTATCCAGAGACTCTTGGATCCTTTCTCTGCCCAACCAAGCCTGATCCTAGGCACCAGCTTTCTGCGCTTAGGAGGGGTCCAAGATGGCACCCATCGGACATGATAAGCCTAGTCCAAAGGGTTAATCTGAGGCTTGGGGAGGTGGGTGAAAAATGGGAGTCCATGGAATTGCTACAGCTGGTTTGAAGGCAGTGGGAGCCTCATCCAATCTTGGCAGATAGCTCTGCATAATTCCCTGCAGATGTTGGTGGAGGAGGGTTTCAGGAATGAGTTGGGAGAGAGTCCATGTCTGTGTCTGTGTGGGCGGGAGGCCGGGCTTGTGGGGGAGGAATAGACAGAGTCTTATGCTGGTCCAGGGCAACTTCAACTCTTGGCGGTATTTGTCTTTCATATTCTTGCTCAGATGTGCGGTTTTCCCAACACCTCACTGTGACAGATAAGACTGGAGTGAGGAAGGGAGGATGCAGGCTAATGGCCCCCACTGAGTTCCCTCCTCACAGACTTGTCAGTAGACGGAGAAAGGGCCCTGCCTAATGTTGACTAGTGGAGAGTCAGCTTCCTTTTCCCAACTCTAACCACTGGCTGGTGGAACCTATGGAACCATGCCAAGCAAGATAGCCAGCCCTGGGAGAGTAGCCTTTGGGACCCAACTCCTAGTCAAACCTGGTCTAGGAAATTCATAATTAAAGTCCTTAGTTCATACAGTGATAGGATGTCACAACTGGAAAGAACCTGAGAGGACATCACACAGATGAGGAAATAGTCCCAGAGAGGGAGACCTAGCTTTTCCAAGGTCACACAGTCAGTGACAGAGTTGGGATTAGAACCCAAGGCTCCTGACTCCTAATCCAGTATTCCTTTTCTACCATGTTGTGAATCCTTTGCATTTGAGATCAGATGCCTCTGAAGCTTCCCTAGAAGTTGGAAATTTCCAAGAAATAAACCAAGATTCCCTGTTACCCTGTTAGTGGCCTTCATCTCAGCCTTGTAGATCTGCCATTGAACAGCAATGACGGAAAGGGGAGAGGTGGAGCTCTATCCACCCCACTAGATTAAAATGTTATTGTATCTTACCTAGTAGGGCAGCCCCAAAGCCAAACTCTGCATGCGGTATCATGTAGAGAACCTTTGGCTGGGAGTTAGGAGCACTGGGTCCTAGTCCTGATTTATTGCCAACTCAGGTGACCCTGAGAAAGCTAATTCCCTTGTCTTGGTCTCAGTTACTCCACCTGAAAATACAGGGTAGAACTAGATTGGGAATCCTTAACCCTCCCAAGGGATCTGTACACAGATTTTAGGGGGTTTATTAACTTAGGGGGAAAAAAATCTCTATTTTCACTAACCTTTGGTTTCCTTTGTAGTCTTATGTATTTTGTTTTATGCATTTAAAAAGATTATTTTGAGAAAGGTCCATAGGCTCTACCAGATTACCAAAGGGGGTCTATGACACCAAAAAATATGTATAAATAACGTCTATCGTTAAAGTTCTTCACTGACTTATTTTGGTTCTGGGATCTTCATTATTTTCACAAACATCATATGGGGAAGGACTGGTGAGGAAGGAGAAGGTTCTAGATAAGACAAGTCCTAGAGAAGACGGATAGCATCCCTCAAGGAGTGTGGCAAGTTAGCAAGATAGCCGAAACAGCCTCAAAATCCCCAACTCCCTCAATTGGTTCCTTGGCATAACTGTGAAACTGAGTCCCAAGACACCATCATAAGGACAAAAGCCCTCCCTTTAAGAACTGGTCCTGACCCAGGAGCCTGCAGCTCCAAGTTGGAGACCAACGCATAAGAGATATATGCTACTTAACGTGTTCCTGGTGGGAAATCTGAAACCTACAAAGACCTTGTTGGAGCAGTAACTAAGTGGTGAAAACAATATTCGTGCTAACACAGTCCAGGCTCTGGGGAAAGCCGCATGGCCTGATTTCTGGTTTTTAAAGAACAACTTTTATTTATAATGTTCTTTAAAGTTTAGTAAGCACATTACTCACAATAACTTGGAAGGTAGGTAGTATCAGCATTGTACAACCCAGTTATACAGAAAGTCTTCTAGAGATGAGGGGGATTTGCCCATGAACACAGAGCTTTAGTTGTAACCAGGTATCTCCTGACTCTGTTACATTGCATCATGCTGCCTCTCATATTAGACCCAGATATTTTGGTAATGTGTGGGAGGTCCATCCTTGGAGCAAAGAAGAGGTTCAAGTTCCAAATATCCTATCTGAAGGAGAAAAAAAAGCCCCAGCTCGTCTATTAGGAGTTCTTCACCATGAGCAAGCACAAAGCACTCATTGAATAGATCCTTGTGGGTCTCTTTTCCCCTGTCCCCAATCATGACTCCAAGATCATCTGATTTCCAACTCTCCCCAAATCTGCTTCTGCAACTATCTCTCTTTCCATGTGTTCTCCATGTTGCTCCTTAAAAACTGGAGCTGTGAATGAGGAGCAGTTCTCAGCCATTTGGCTGAGAGCCAGCCTACTGTGGCCGCTGCCATCAGTGGACGTCACAGCAGGAAAATCTGCCTTCTGGTGTGGAAGGGAGGGATATTACTTTCTTACTAAATTTAAACTTCTGGGTGGTGAGTGACTAAAGGGGCTAGTTCCAGATTTCTGTTGGGCCAGAGAACATTTGCCCAAACAGGAATGGTTCACCAGAAACTAGTGTCAATCAGGAGTAGAAAAAAAGGAAATCTCCTCACATAGTTTTAGGATTGATCCCCCATTAGTCCTCCTGGTTCCCCCTGCCCATCACTCTCTCAGTGTTAGACCCATGCCATTTCACTTGCCTATAATTTACCCTTTTTCCCACCCCATTGCAATCAAAACCCATCCATCCTTCAAGCTGTAGGGCAAGGACCATCTCCTCCAAGAAGCCTTCCTTGACCATCCAAGCCCACATAAATGTCTCTGTCCTCTGAGCACTTACAGCACTTATAATTAAGCCCTTGGTCATATGCTGTTGTGTATTTTATATCCTGACTCTTACACTTCTATAACTGAGTGACTATAAGCAAATCACTGAGCATATCTGAGCCTCAGTTTCCTCAATTGTCCAATAAGAGGATAGGACCCCAAAGCTCCTTCCAACTCTAAATCTGTGATCCTAGATGACTTCTAAGCCCTTGTCCAGGCTAGCCCATTTGTTTAAAGGAACTTAGCCATTCTGTATCACTCCCCACCTATTCATTCTAGCTCATGTCCACCTCCTCCAAGAAACCTTCCTAGAGTCACTCCAGGCATATACCAAATGCTGGCTCCCTCGGCACACTTGGATAGTTATCATACAGTAAAAACCCCTTTAATTCAGACTTTCTCAATTGAGAATCCATGATAATTTGGATTCAACAGTGTTGTTATAAAGATGATGTTTTGTAAACTGTAAGACACTATATAAATGCAGATTATTGTCCTGAAATGCCTCAGAATGGACTCTGAACCTAACTGGAAGAGGGTCTGGATTTTTGTTTGGATTTGAGTCTGGACTTTTAGGAAAATGGACTGTGGAAGCTCCCTCTATGGAAGCAAATAGGCTTTGTTTTTTTTTAACTCGGTGGTCTTAGAGAGTTGCCTGGGGTCCAGAGAAATTCACCAACCTGCCTAGAAGTAGTTTAAACTCCTTCTATCTTCCTGACTCTCCAGCCAACACTGTCTGCTACACTGTGGTGCCTCTCCTGTCTGTAGTTCATTGGCTAAATCCCAGTTTTCTTGGCTCCTATTCCCTCCTATCTTACTGTTGCCTCATCAGCTGCCATTGTGTGAACTGTCACCCCCATAATTTTGGCTTCTCTTGTCATTCCTGCAGGTTGGTGGTTTGTGAGCACATCCGAGGAGCAAGGTTGGGTCCCAGCCACATACCTGGAATCCCAGAATGGAACTCGCGATGACTCAGAGATCAATACCTCCAAAGCTGGGGAAGGTAAGGCAAGGCTGGGAGAAGGAAGGGGTGAGGAATGGGCCTACTTTTGAGGGTTTGGGTCCTCAGGAATTGGTGACATCCTTATCAGAAGAAACTGAACTTGGTGCCTCTGGTCAGTTCCATTCTCCAATATAGAAGGCAGTCAGACTTCAGCCTAACTCTACTGATTGAAGTCAGTCTGAACTTACCTGCTGGCCAAAGCCCCACTGAATGAAAATGAACTATTTCTGTGGGCCTCCCCCACCTCTAACCCACTGTTACAACAAGGCAGTTGTCCAGGTCCCTTCACTCTCATTCTTTTGACCCTTAAGTCACTGAGCACTCAAGTCAAGGAGGAATTGCAGACCCATGTCTTCATTTCCCCTTTCCTACTCCTGTTCCCCTGTTCTTCTTTCAAACTTTTCCCAGTTCCTGTCTTTTCTGACCAACCTCCATATGCTCTCAGTACTATCTCCTTCTTACATGTCCCTGAGCCATCTGACAGGCTTTAAAGACAGAGTGGAGATCCTCTGAGAGCCCATGGTCACTATCACATGTACAGATGACCCTGAGAATGTCTTCCCATGGTCCTGCGCTCCCCACAGACCTTGAACCATCCCTTTTAGTATCTTCTCCCTTTATTCTTTCCTACCTGGTCTGTTCTACCTTCAATATTTTTTTCTTCCATTTTTCTTCCTCTTTGATGGAAACTATGCCCTCCCCAAACTTCCCAGCTGGTGAACCTTATGCCCTCCCCTCTGAATTCCTGTAAAATTCACATTACTCCACAGTGGCTGTAAACCAGAGCCAGACACTCCCTCTTTGCATGGCTTCCTTGTTTCCCCCAATGTTAGAACCAGCAGATGCTGAGAAAAGAATCCTAGAGAATATTCTTTTTACCCTGGTGCTGCCCGCCTGCCACATGGGCAGCTGCTGAGTATGTGGGCAAGAGTGTGTTCGTGTGTGTGTATGTGTGTGTGTCTTGTGTGCGTGTGCACACATGTGCATTTTGTTGCAAATTAGTTTTGCTTTGCTCGGAAGCATCTGGCATGAGCCACCATGGAAAGGCCAGATACAAAGACAGCCTAGATGAGGCTTTTCTTGATCTACTCTGGGAACTTCATGTTTAGTAAAATTATAGCTTCTTGGTTAACTTTGGCTGGTTAAGATCTAGACCTAGAGAAAGCTTTGTCTGGACCTTTCTTCTTCAGTTTCAAAGAGATTCTTCCATACAATTCAGTCCTACCCTGAGCAGCTTCTCAGTCCAGTTTGGGGCTTTCACAGAGAATTCCTAGTGGGACCCAATGAGAGAGCTTGTAACAGTGGGGTCATTCCCCCACTCTCAGCTCCCAGCTGGGCCCCTGCTCCTAACGACTTCCAAATGGCCCATGTCTTGACAGTGGGAAAAACTTTTTTGGACAAAGACATAGTCCAGATGAAAGAGTCTGGGATGGAGATGGAGAGCTGCCATTGAGGGCCTCTTCCTAGGACTATTCTGTACCAACGGTTTCTTCTAGAACAAAGGTTACAGAACTAGGGAGTGGTCCAGTTCCTGGACCAATGACCAGTGGTCTATAAACCTCAACTCCAACTTCTGGGGTTTTTTTTAGATTTTTTTATTCATCCTTCTTTAAATGTCGGTTTTAGGGTGGGCCCCTGCTGCCCTTCATTCTCTCGCCCTTCCTCCCAACGTAAAACTCTTTGTTTTTGCTCCTGACCTAAGTTCCCCAAACTCTGGCTCCTGGAGATTCAGCTTCCAGGAACGGGGCAGACTCAGGAAGGTCATGCATGCTCAGGCTTATATGGCATCTTTTCCCCAGGGCACTCTCTTGCTCCTAGCCCTGCCCACATCTTCCTGCTCCCGGTACTGGTGGTTATGAATCACTGAGCTGTCTATGGTCTCCCATTTGTTTGCAACAGTGTCTTGTTCCTGATGGGTTCCTCAAGGACCTTTTTCTAACCTTTCCATAAAGATACAGGAGAGCTCGCTCATTATTATACAGGTTGGAACAATATCCCTGGCTGTTAGTACTACCCTACATAACAAAAACCCAACTTATCAGTCAAACAAATTTTTAATGGGCAGCTGCCACCTGTCCATCCCTATGGGGAAGAGAGAAGGAAAGGACTCAGCCTCTGTCCTTAGAACGAATGGTCTACTTGGGAAGACATGACTAATATACAAAGCAGCTAGAAAACATTAGGATAGTGTTTGCTTAGTGCCAGATGAATGGTACATCTATTAAAGTTTGTGAGAGGTCTGGGGAAAAGAAAGTATCAATGTCCAGGACTCATCAGGAAAGGTTTCCAGATGGGACATCAGTACCTTGAGGGATTGGTAAATAGGAGCTGCATCAGCAGAGTAGAGAGAAGATAGCATTCTGAGCATAGGGTGTAAATAAAGCCACTCATATGGCATAGTCAGAGGATGAAACTGTCCTAATGTGGCAGTTTTGTTTTAGATATAAGTTGAGGAAAGTTGAACAGGTCACATAGGGCCCAATTATGGCAGGCCTTGTATACCAAGGAGAAGAGTTAGAACTGATAGGGGAAAGGAATAGGTAAACAGACTAGATTATTGAGAAGGAAGCAGCATGATGAAAGCAGTGGTTAAGGAAGATGAATTTGATGGAATTTGTGGGTCTGATATAATGTGAGGGGAGTAGATCCAATGTCCAGTGTGTGTGTGTGTGTGTGTGTGTGTGTGTGTGTGTGTGTAAGATGAGTCTAAAATAGCCATGGTCACAGCACATTGAGTGAGACATAGGAACATGGTAGTTGCGCCATGGATATCAGCCTTTCTCTGTATGTGCTAACTAAGCCTGACGAATTCACAGATTCCTGCTTAAGACCCACCCCATCCCCCAAGTCTGAGCAACCCCTCCATTTTATAGATAAGAAAACTGAGTCCCAGAGAAGGAAAGCAATTTACCCAGGGTCAAAGGACTGGTCTGTGGTAAAGTGAAGACTAGATTTCAGGCCATCTGATTCTTGAGTCTGATGCTTCTTGCACTAGTAAAGGGTTGACCAGGCAGATCTTGCCTAGGGTAGATATGCCCTTCTAAGGCAGATGTTTTCCAGGAAGTCATGTTTTTGTTTGCTTACCATGTAAAGCCAAAGTTTTTTATTGACCACAAGCAGTCCTATAGCAGTGCCTGGGAACAATAGCAGTAATTCTCACATTTTAATTTAAAGATTTATAAAATATGATCTTCATGACTGGATAGTGAAGATGGTGCTACAGATGTTATTACTTTCATTTTCAAGGCTCAGATGTTAATCAGTTCTTAAGCAAGCCATTTGATAAGCAACTACTATGTGCCTAGCATTGTGCTGAGTGCTGAGGTTACAGAGGCAAAATGGAAACAACCTCTTCCTTCAAGGACCTTACATCTATCAGGGAAGACAATAGTACACATAGAGAGAGAGATACAAAATGGATGCAAAGTAAATGAAAGGTAATTTTGAAGGGGAGACACACTAGTGGCCAGTAGAGAGGGGAAGTTAGGACATGCCCCATTTTAGAAGTAGCGCTTGTGCAGAATTTTGGCGGAAGGTAAGAATTTTGAGAGACTGAGGTGAGGCCATAGTGCATTCCAGGCATGAAGGCCAAGGCAAAAGTATGCAGATGGGAGATGGAATATTGTGTGTGAGGAACATGCCCACTGTCACCCAGTAGTAAGTGTTGAACCCAGAGCTCCTGACTCCTAGGCCAGTGCCCTTTCTACCACTCCATATCACTCCATTCTGAGTTTGGGCTTAATGTCCATGCCCCATGGCGAGGCCCAGGTAAAACAAAACTGGGGTGTAGAAACTCAGGGGCACCTGAGCAAAAAGTCCTTCTAAAGAACAGTGTGCTTGAGGAGCAAGGCTTGAGGTGGGCAGGGGTAATAGGACTTCAGAGTTAGGTCTCTCACTTTACTACTGGAAAATCTGATTCACTGGTGTGTGAGCCCCAGTGAAACTGTAACTAAGATGGTGCAGAAACTCTGAACTATGTCCTGTGAGTTTCAAGTGAAAGAAGTGGAGAGCAATTAGCCTGGAGGAGAGTGCTTTGGGAGTTGGGGTGTGGAGGGGTCTGATCACTGCCTTTATGTATCTGAATGACTGTCTCATGCAATAGGGATCCAGGGGCCAGAACTGTGACCAGTGAATGGGGTTGGGTTCCCAGGAAAGTCTTCTAATTGATACTGCCAGGAAGAACTATTTAACAATGTGTTCAGTAATGGGGTAGACTGCCTGATGTGAGGTCATTTTTTCTCATCACTGAAGGTCTTCAACCAGACTCAGAGAGAGAATTTGGACTAGATGATCTCAAAGTCCCTTCCCACTCTAAAGTCCTAGTCATTAGTCTGCCCCTTAATCCTTCCATCTGTGAAATCCTCCCCTGGACTATGGGGGAACTGGAGCCTCAGTGCATCTCAGCATAACCCTACCACACATCCCATGACTTCCTAGCCTTTCCGTCCCTCCATCTAATGCAGTGTGAAAGGCTTTTATATTATGCACCTACCTCATGTTAGCCTTGTCCTTTAGCCTCACTGTGAGGAGAAAATCTGGGCACTTCCATGAGAAGATCAGGACTTATCTAACCAATAATTCAATCAGTCAACATGCATTTATTAAGCACTTATATATGGTAATCACTGTACTGAATGCTCTATATGTGAAGAAAGACAAATACATGATTCCTGTTTTCAAGAAATTTATATTCTAGTGAGGGAGACATCATGTAAATAAATATGTACATACAGAATACATAGATGGAAGGTAATCTCAAGAGGGAAGACTCTGACCTAAAACTGTACATATACCTTCCCCATCGTCAAGTACCCAGTATAGCATCTCAAACACCTTAGTCTATTAATTAATGTTTGGTCTTGGGACGCTGACTGTAGTGGAGAGGACAGGATTTGGAGGCATGAAACAATTAGAAAACTGCACAGCAGGTTCTGATCAGAAACTGTGTGACCCTGGGCAAATCCCTTAACCTTGCAGGGCCTCAGTTTTCTCCTCCATGACATGGGAGTAATTGGACTAGATCATTTCTAAGTTTCCTTTCAGTACTAATTTTCTGAGTCTTCATGAGAAAAATCTCACCTCCAAGCATCATGAAGAATCACTGATAGCAATCTAGAAACCCAGGCTCTGGCCAAGAGTGATTGACCTCGAGCATTTTCTTCCAAGGAGAGTGAAGGGATGAAGGGTGTGGTTAAAAAAAAAAAAGAACAGTTGCAAAAATCAAACAAAGGCCATCTTGTTCAGGCACTGCTTCCAAAATCCAGGTCAGAAAAGGGAAGGGTAGACAACTATTGCAATGGGTGCATTTCACTTCATTCTGGGGAAGAAAATGCTCTTCCCTAGTCCATCCCAAGGCTCACGGTCTGGCCTTGCAATTTTGTTTTGATTTTCTCATTATGCCAACCAAGTCATCAAATGTTTCCATTCTACATGGCTGTCTGAGTTTGTCCCCTGTGTATCCCATCTGACCATTCCTTCCTTCCCTGCCCATCTCATTATCATTTTCATTTTCTCCACCCTCCCCTACCCCTCACCCCGGTTTTCGTTTTCTCTGCCTCGCCATCACCATCTCCCCCATCAGTGTCTAAGAGACGCAAGGCCCACCTGCGGCGTCTGGATCGTCGGTGGACATTGGGCGGGATAGTCAACAGGCAGCAGAGTCGAGGTGAATTGGGGCATGGGTGGCTGCAGAGGGTCTGGTCACTGCTTCACCTAACTGTTGGGCTGAGAGCGATATGATCAGCAATGGCAACTCTTCGCTTCCTCTCGTACCAGCCCAAATGATGTGCTCCCTAACACATGCTGACCTGCTTCTGTCTCCTCTGCCCTGGGGCTAGGGAATGGGGCTTGGAGGGAATGAAGTGGGGCTTCTAGAGATCTGGGGAATGAAAAGTGGAGCTGGCCCCAACTGCTTCTTGGGAAAGAAATGGTTACTGTGGACCATGCCTGATCTGGTTCAGCCTGAACAGCTCTCAAGAAGCAATTGTGGGAACCCTGCAGTGGGAAGGGGAGACCACCCAGGGGCCCAGCAGCTTGAAGGAGCTGAACATTTCAACCTCTGGAGGCATTTTGGCCACATCTCCTGGTCCCACTAATAGAGCCCTGTCCTCATCTGTTAGTCCTAATAATAAATCCTATTTTCTCACATGGGTGCTTTGAACCAATGTCAGTCATAAGTCCCAATTTGTGTCCCAACAAGCCCCAGGAAAATTATGAAGGGTACAAACCTTCAGGTCAGATCTGGAAAGAACAGATTTCTATCACAGCAACTACAAATTCTATTACAGAACAAGCTATATAAAAAGGCCAATTCAGAGCCTATTTATTTGTCAGTATTGTGTATAGCAAAACTTCATCTGTAATTATTGAAACACCCTCATTAAAGTTTATTGTAAACAGGCTTGACCTCAATTGCCTTTCCAGGAGCCTGTTCAGAATCCTTCTGACCACCTTAGATGGAGCCTAGGGACTCCAAGGAGCAAAACTGCTAAAATGTATACCTTCCATGGGCACCACTCCTGCACTCCACTGCCCATCAATTGTAGCTCCTTCCTTTCTCATAGGTGTATCTCAGGAAGTTGGGATCTGGGGGAATAAACACTCAGAGGGGTGCAATCTCTAGGTTGTGCAATCCCTGATATTCAACCTTTCTGTGCTAGAGTCTCCACTCTTGCCAACTCACAGAACACACCCAGAGGAATGGCATAGTGCCTGTGAAGTTCACTTATGCCCTTTTATAAAGGCTTAGCAGGAGAACTTAACTGTGGAGAGTCACCATGACTTCTTTTGGATAGTGGGAAACCTTGGTGTCCTCTCAAATAATGGCCCCTTTCCCCAAAAGAGAGAGGGTGGCTACTCTGGATGTCTTGGAGCTGACTCACCTGGAAGCCATAAGAGTTCATTCCCATGTATACCCTCAGACCAACAACCATTTGTTCTTCCTACCTAAGGCCCCTCAGGAGCTGGAGGAGTCCTAGAGCTCCAAGGATAAGTGACATGGAGGGGGGCTGGGATGGGCACTGGAATTTAGGCCACACTGGAGATGTTTCTTGGTTTCATTAGCTGGAGTTGAGCATCCCACTGACCTCTTGTTGCAATAGACACAGCTTGAGCTTGGAGTCATAAAACTAGGCTATACCCAGGTCAGTTTTTTTGGGAGAGAAGATCCAATGGCATAGGCCAGAGACCTGTCCATGAAGCTAAGCTATCCAGTGACAGGGCCCTCAGGATCCAGCCCTGGGATTGTTGGTACCCCAGACAAAAATACTGCCCTGAATGTATATCATTTGGGATGCCCCTGAATGCATGGTACCCTGGGATACTGCCCAGTTTATTAGGACTTAGTTTGTCTTGTGCATGTGAATTGGAGGAGGAGGGACTGAAATCTGATAACAAGAGCCTGTGAAAATCCCTGTGAAGTCAAGACATCAATGGAAAAGTACACTGGGGAGACAGGACTGAAATCCAGTTACCAGGCCAATCAGTGTCCCTGAAAAGCTGTCATATGAAAAGTGGTGTAGTGGAAGAAGAGACTGAAATACAGTAATGAGGGCCCCAGGATGACCCAAGGCCCTTTCCCAAAGCAGAGGAACCCCAACAACAGCCTAGGAGGAAACAGCCCCTCCCACAGGACACCAAGAGACCAGTCTGGCCCAGCCCACAGCTGACCCCTCTTCTTTCTGAGCTTGTAAAAGCAAACTTGTCCAAGGCAACTTCGTTAGTCTTGGTTCCAGGACTTGATACAAAGCAGCTTCACACAGTTGGACTCCAGCACCTTGGCCTCCTCTGCTTGTTTTTCTTTCTCACCGGGGATTCCAAGGAAAGAAATGAAACTGCTTTTCTCTCCAGCCTATTAAAGGCAGAGGAGTTCCCTCCTCAAAATGTACGCACACACACAACTATATTAACATAACCATGGAAAGACAATCATACTTGGGAGGATGTAGGTATAAATATCTAGAGAGAAATATTATTAATTACTATTAATATTGTAATAGCAGCCCCCCCAACACACACAGATACAAATAAATCCACACAACTCCACAGACGCATACCTTTAACTGTATTTACACAATACACAAACATATCCACATTCATTCGTGCTATACAACCACCTGCCTACATATGATGTGACAAGCCATGACTTCCCCTCCCTCCTGAATCCCAGGTTCTGTTGACACTTCTTTACACAGGCCCATCCCTGCACAGTCAAAGAAACAGCATGTTCAGGAACCCAGTACTCCAAACAAATGTGCACACATACTACAACTGTACGTATCTAGGCTTTCCTCCAGTTCCATGAAGGCCTATGTAACTTTACGCATGCACACAGACACATTTGCAGGCATTTTACATGGAGACATATATACACAGGGATAGACAGCAAACACTCTCCCAGAATTAGACCCACAAGGTTAAACTGATTTAACCAGAATGGAAAATCCTGCTAAGTATGTTGGGGGACCGGTTTGCTGAGAACAGCCCTAGGGTGTGGGAGGGAGGAAAGCAGGCAGGCAGGCTGGCATACATCGGGGGAGCTGGTTGGTGAGTGGCTGAGCAAGAGAGAAACAGGACTTTCCTCCAGGGGCCTCCACCAGGCCTTTGTTAGGGGGCAATTGGAATGAAGAGGCCTCTTTTTTCAGCAGAGGCTGAGTAAGTTGTGGGGGCCGGGAAGGGAGTGGGGGAGATTGCTGACGGAGGGGAAAGTGTCTGGAAAGAGAAGTCTTCTGTGGTTTGGAAAATGCACAACTCTCCAGCCACGTTTGGCTCCCTAACCTAAACTGGGGCCATTCCATGCTCTCCCTTTCACCCTCCCTCCACCTTTGGCAAGCTCAATGCCTGGTGAACCGGGTGGCCGGCAGCAGAGGGACTGTTACCTCATGCCTGAGTTTAGATGTGACAATGTTCATAGAGCCTCCAGGAAGGAGCTTTGGAGAGCCTAGCTGCTTGAGTCACCTTTCTAACAAAGGCCTATTTTCAGGAGAAAAAGCTTGAGTGATCCTTGACCATACAGTGAAATTATTTCCATGGGTCATTGGGTCCTTTGCTTCTCCAGGTTTCTTAGGCAAGCCTACAAAAGAGTTTTGTGGTTTATACTCTTTTGGAGTATTAGACTCCCTGCTCCTCTCCTCTTCTCTTCCCTACCATTGGGACCAACAAGTTGGGGACCATAGGGGTTTTAGGTAGATAAGGAGGCACAGATGGTGAAACCATAGCTTTTGTAGACTCTCAGGCAAACATCTGGGAGAAGATAGAATCCCTCCCTTCCTCTTCCGTTTCACAAAGGGAGGCAGGAGCCAAATGAGAGACTGTAAGGAAGGTGTTTTGCAAGCATTAAAGCAGTAAGTGTCATTTATACATGTTGCTATGGCTGGGGAAGTCATCCAGTCTTGATGTGGGAGTGGGTTCCTCCCAAACCTAGAACCCCGTGTCAAGTTATGGAGCTGCTGCTTCTTCCCCAAAGAAGTCCTGACCATTTTTCCAGTTCTTAGAGCTAAGAGTACAAACAGCAGCTTGACATAGTGGAAGGGCCCTATGCTTCTAAGGTTAATTCCCCAAGATTTGTATGATGGAGGGTCAAGAGAAAGCTCACTCTTCTGTAGCAGTTGACCTAGCTGCTTGCCTCCTATAGAAGGGAGCCATTATCATTTGGGGACTAGGGTAGATGCTGAATTTGGAGGCCATGTATCTACATAAGATACCACTACTTTGCCAACCTGGCCCCCTAGCCATCCTCCCCCACACTTCTCACTAAAAAGAGGAGTGGCTGTGATTTTAAAAAATTAGTGTTATTATTTTTTTTTTTTTTTTTGCTGTGAAAGCAACTCTGCAGAGGGAAACTTTAATGATGGCTTCCTGTTCAGGACCACAGGCTTTTAAAAATAGCATGGCTAAACAAAGGCACCATGTGGAGGGGACCTCGCCCATCCCTAACCTCGGAACTTTGGATCATGGGACCCAGCCCTGCCTCTCTGGGCACTGTAGTTGTCCAACATTTGCCCTCACCAACCCCTCCCTCTCTTTAACAACTGGGAAAAAGAAGGTCCTGTTGGAAAGATGGAATACTCCAGGCAAGAAGTCATCAAATGAAGAGGATCTGAACTATAGAACACTGAACTTCTGAAAGATCCAAGTTGGAATTTGGCATGTGTGGGCTTCTCTCACGCTTCCTTGGCTTCTCTCCCTAGCCAGGTTGGACCAGAAACTTTCCAGAAGCAAGGCTTCTCCAAAGACAGCACCTATACTGAGTGGAGGGGAAGAGCCAAAAACACTGGTGATTGGGGTAAAGGGAGACAGGAGCATCTGCTTCCAAAAAAAAAAGAAAGAAAGAAAAAGTTCTTTTAAGGAGTATGGGAGAGCCAAAGGGTGTCCTCAGCACACACTAATCAAGAGCAATTTACTCCAGCATGGCTGTGGCTGTCCCAGCCACAATGATTGAAGTTGTCTCCAAAAACAGGGCCACCAGCTCCAATCCCTAACCCCATTTCCCCAGCAGATAACCAGCCAAAGATGAAGACAGAGGCCCTGAACAGGGAGCAGGAGTGGCAATTCTCATTCAAGTCAGCAGAATTTTGGACAGCCTTTTCCATGCTGGTCAGGATAAGAAGCCCAAGACGGTGATTGTTGGGCCTGGGAACTGTAAAGAAGGCTCAAGAAGGTTGTATTTTCTTCTTGGACCTGTCCACTATCAACTTGTTCTTTAAGCCTCATTTGACATGGCCAGTTGCCTACAGATGGACCAGCCAAAGAGGGATCTAAATCTATAGCCCCTTTCTCCCACTCTGTCTTCTCTTCCCCATGCTCCTTACCCTGTGGTCATGAGGAATGGAAAATTGCTGCTTCTCAGGGAGTAAACCCTTCTTGATAGATTTTGTGTTCCAAATTATTCTCCCAAGGACAGTGACTCAGCACCCTTGCCTAGTCTCACTACTCCAATACTAGCCTTCAGAAGGGCCTAGACTATTACTTCTGGGATCTCCAGACTGGGGAGGAGTTGAGCCAGGCTTTCTGCAGTTGACTGATGTGGACTGAACAGGACCAAATTTGAGGATTGTCCAACTCAGGAAGGGTCTGTAGGAGGTGATTAACTTGTCTTCCTCCATTTCATAGTTGTCCCTGGGATACTGCTTTTAGGAGAAAAAGGAAGTAATGTTCCTGAAATACTTTATTGATTGAAAAGAGTTTAAGACATGAGAATCACCTGTCTTCTTATTTATGATGCCCTTGGTTTAGGTTAATTTCCACGTCCCACCTGAGTTCTCCTGAATCCCCAGACCTCACTCCCAGTAGCTCTGTGATCACTCCATCACAGCAAGCTAGCAGACTAGAACTTGGAGGAAGGGCATTGGAGTATCAGGTGTATTGTTAACACATAATGTTGAAACCCCTATATGATGGATTTCAATTTAAAACAAATTGTTGTTTCCCTTTACAAAGAGAAATGTCACAATGTTATTAGGCCACCCACCCACTTTCTAATTTATGTTTGTAATACTCTTCCTGTAGAACTAATTCCCCCATGTAATGTTATTGTATCTAATGAGTTTTTGTGGACCCTGTTAATGAAATTAGATGGATTATGCTTATATGTATACAAGCCAGTCTGGGTGGCCCAGACAGTAAAAGCAGTAGGGGTTCATAGGGAGGATAAACTTAGTGAAGTCACATTGAACCTTAAAGGATGGATACAGTTTGGATAAGCGGAAGGAGACAGAGGACATTCCAGGATGAGCGAATGAGGCAGTTCGGGAGGCAGAAATGAGTAATTTTGTGCAGGGGATGGTAAGGAGACATGGTTTACTGGATTGGAGATGACCTGTTGATAAGGAGGAAGAGATAAGGCTAGAGCTATCCCAGAGGGCATTAAGGGGACCCCCACCTTACCAAGTATTTTCCTGCTGTGCAGGGGCAGGGTGGGAAGAGCGGGGATGGAGGTCTATAATAGGATTCACCAAATCGGTTCCAGGCAGCCCTTGGCAACACTACTCCCTGTTGGCTCCCAGTCCCTTCAGCTGCCCTCCAATGCTGTCAGATCAGGGAGGTTGGGGGAGTCAGCTTTGTTCTACCAATTCCCTCTATCCTTCAGGTGGGAACAGTCTATGTGACTAGGTCCTCATGGTCCCCCAGGGTCTTACCTACTCCACTATTCTGAGTCCTGAGATTGACCTTCAAGTTTCTGGGTTTGAGGAGGGAATAGGCAATGTTTTGGGGAAGGAATAAAGGAGGTTGGGAAGAGACTGTTGTTCATGGATCCAATAATGACTGTGCCTCTCAAATCCCTTCCTTTCACCCCAGAAGAGAAGTACATCACAGTGCAGCCATACACCAGCCAGAGCAAAGATGAGATTGGGTTTGAGAAGGGGGTCACTGTGGAGGTGATCCAGAAGAACCTGGAAGGATGGTGGTACATCAGGTAATGTGCTTCCTTTAGCCCAGAGGGCTCTATGCCCTGCATGTTATTACTCCCTCTTTCTAAAGATGAACTATTCCTGGCCGAGCAGCAGCCTGCTTCTCCTGCTCTCCCTTTTTCCCTTCCCTTCCCCCTTCTTCACTGCACGATGGGTGTCAGATGGTAATCAATTATTAACTGCAGCGTGTTATAGGGGCCTGGATGTGGGGGTGTTGGCAGATGGAGCCTGGAGATCCGAAAGGTTTGACCAAACCATGCTTATCTTGCAGATTTCCTTCCCTGGAGAGGAAAAAATAAATGGAGACCCAACCACTGCCAAGAAGGGGCAGTGGTTTTAGCCTCTGGCAGGCTGGGCCAGGCTTATATAGGCTATGATGCAATTCCCTTGGCTTCACATCTGCAAGAAGGTTTCAACGCGTCTGAGTTTGGTTTCCCGTGTCCAAACTGGGGCCATCTGGCGTCCCCTCTGACAAGAGCTGCCTGGGGCTCTGGGCCACAAGGGCCATGATACACTTAGCCCCAATTCCTGTACTCCCTGCTATAGTAAGCACATAGCTTAGCCACCAGTTAATTGGAACACCAGCCAGTCACAACCGGGTCTAGCCTGAGGCTCTCCCCGTGTCCACCTTGAAGGAGCTAGGTTGGAACCTTGGTGGAGGGAGATTAAGCCCATCCTAAGTTTAGAAGGAGCCAGGTCAGGCTGCTTAAGGAAATTCCGAGCTATCAGTCACCTGGTGAAGTGGGGCCCCTCGAGGAGAAATAGGACACTGGGATGTGGCCAGAGAGCTAGAGACGTGACTGAAGTAGAGGTCAAAGGCAAACAACATAGATCCTGGATTGTCAGAGCTGGAAAGGGGCCTTTTTACGAAGAAACTATTATCCAGAGACAGGGAGAGTGACTTGCCTAGAATTATATAAGTTAATGATAGCTCTCTGATCTTCTGATGGTTAGGAGACAGGAATTGAGACAGGAATATGAGTCAGTTCTAGACTCTTAATTTAGATGATCATGATCATGAGGGACTTCTCCCTGGACCCCCATGGTACTACCCCATGACCAGTCGCAGAGATCATCTAGCTTAGTCTCCTTATTTTTCAGGTGGGGAAACTGAGGCTCCCAAGAAGGTAGATGACTCCTTGCCTGAATTACATACTGTGGCAGTGACAGAATCAGGATTTGCCCCAGTTCTTCTGATTCCAAAACTCTCGTTCTTTTCATGGTCTGACCCTCTATCTAGACACCATCTAACCCCATCATCTCTCATGAGCGAGAGTCGTCAGGGACTGTGAGGCAAAACCCTGGAACGTCTTCTCTGAGCCTCCTAGTTAACTGACTAGCAACTGAAGCTTAGCTCAGGACTGGGGAATCGACAAGCAAAGGATCCGTTCGTGTCTTTGCAGATTATGTCTTTTCTTTCCTTGCTGGCTGTCTCTTAGAAAGATCCTTTCCTTGGAGACTGACAGTCCAAGAGAACAAGGAGACACGACTCTGTCTGAATAATTCTGCTTAGCCTGTCATTCATGGAACTTTGCTTAGCTTGGCAAGACAAGTTCCCCCAAAATTTCTGGACCCAGGAATCAGTTTCAGAGCCTACTTTAAATGTGTATAAGGTCTGCCTCTATTCATGCCTCTATCTACTTTTCCCTCCTCATAACATCCTGTGTATTAGAGACAAGCATGATGCTCCTCTCCCTACACAGTGAAGGTCTGTATGTGATTAGGATTGTGTGCTTGGCGGTGAGGACTGCTTGCTCTGAGTTATGCACACTCTCAATCAGCTACTGGTATGAATTCATGCATTTATGAAGGCAGCTGGTAGGAAGAACTTCCTCCTGGAACCCAAGTTTCCTGATTTCTCAGTCAATGTCCTTTCCACTGTGCTGTAGCTGCCTTCAATTCAACTCAAGAAATATTTGTAGAATGCTTACTAAGCACAAGATAACGAGAACAGACAGTGCCTGAAGGAATACTTGACCTAAAACCGTGGTTCTTAACCTGAGTCCATGGACAACCTGCCACCCACCCTCCACCCAAGATCTGTGGTTAAATTTCAAGGGTCCATAAATTTGGAAAGGGAAAAACAATTACATATTTATTTTCAACTAATCTCCAGCCTCCTCTGTAGTCCTTTGTATTTCATTTTCTGCACTAAAAACATGATTCTGAGAAGGGACTCCGGGGCATCAGCAGCAGACTGTCCAACAAGACCATGACTGAAACAAGAACTCTTGACCTAAAAGAAGCTTAGCTCAGGACTGGGGAACCTGTGACCTTGAGCCCACATGTGGCCCTCTAGGTCCTCAAGTGTAGCGCTTCAACTAATCCAAACTTCACAGAACAAATCCCCTTAATAAAAGGTTTTATTTTGTAAAACTTGGACTCCGTTGAAAGGACCTAGGACCTAGAAGACCACATGTGGCCTCAAGGCCACAGGTTCCCCACCTCTGGCCTAGCTTCTCTGGCCTGGTAGAATCTGAATTTAACACAAAGATGTGTCCTATCCACCCCTGCTCTCCAGGCTCTGGCATTAATATCAGAGGCAGATTTAGACCGAGGTCATCTGACCCCAGAGCCGCTCTGGTACTTACTGTGTGACCTTGGGGTCTCCACCCTGGGCCTAGTTTGCTCCTTGGTAAAACTGAGAAACAGTCTTTGATCTAATGTGAGTTCCAGTGTGACCTCAGAGACTTACTGGCTGTGTGATCCTGGACAAGTCACTTACCCTTTGTTTGCCTCAGGGTCTTCATTTGTAAAATGAGGATATTAGCCACACCTACCTTCCAGGATCAAAGGAGATATCATTGTGAAATGCTTAGCACAGTGTGTAGCACATAGTGGGTACTTTGTAAATATCAGCTGCTGTTACTTTCTTTCCTCAGCCAGCTATCTCTAAACTTTTTCTCATTCCCCTGTTCTCTAAGACATCGACCACCACACCTGTGACCCTGATGTACATACATTCCAATCTCCTCTCCCTCCAGCACCAGGCTCAAGCTTAAGAAGGACCCTCATACCATCTGAAGGATTCAGAAGCAGAGTCCTTATCTAGATTCTATTTCTAGATTCTCTTTGACTTACTGTGTGACCTTTGCCTCTTCTCTGGGTCAGCCCTGTTTTCCTATCTATAAAATGAGGGAGCTAGATGGGACAATATCTTCCTGGCAGCTCCAGTGTTCTCTAGGTCTGTCCTATGAAGATCTGTTCCACCTTAAGAATGCTGACTCGGGCCCCCTTAAATGTGATTTCCCGACATTCCAGGCTCTGTGTTCATCCTCATTTCCTGTCTGTTGCTCCATCTCACTCCTTTTTCCCCTGGTTTCCTCCATCTCTGGAGGGATTCCAGGGCTCTCGAGCTGGAAAGCAGATGTGGAGTCCGAGTCCAGATCAGATGCATGGAGGCATTTCTGAATTCCCAGCCTATCTTTGCTCAGTATTTACCTTTGTCACTGTAACTGGAGGCAAAAATATGTTTTGAGGCCTGGGGCCAAGAGAAAGAAACCTAAGTCCTCATTCTAATTCAGCCATGTGGATGAACCTCAATTTCCTTCACAGTAAAATGAATCTTGTACTCTATGATTTCTAAATTACCTTCCAATTTTAACAGTCCAAGTTCTATTCAGGATCCTTAGATAGAGATGCTTGAACAGAACTGGACATTTCTGTGAGTGGGGATCCAGGGCTGAAATCTTTAGCAAGGTTTCCCTGTGTCTGTTTAGGTTAACTCTTGTGCATTTCTGTGTTATGTGCTGAATTTCTCAGCCAACCCTTACATGGTCACAGACTGACTTCCAAATCTTGCACCTACTCTGGACTTTAACTCCAGCCATGGACTAACCCCTAATTCATAACCACACTCACCCCCTAATCTCTGCCATAGGTTGAGCCCCTACCCCTGGCTTCCGACTAACCCTTAAACTGATTGTAGGCAGATCTTTAATTCTGAACCCAGGCTAGCCTCTAATCTCAGCCACAGATTTACCCTAAACCTGGCCCCAGACTGACTATTAACCAAGGCCTCCCACTGACGACTGTGATCACCTCTGGTGTGGCCCATCCTTCCTTTCTGTAACCTATCACTAATGCCAAGTAGCTTGACCATTTGACCATGGGCGCAGAAACCAAGCCAGGCCCACTTGTGATGGAACCTCTGATGTCAGAAGCTCAAACTAATACAGTTAATTTAGGGTCCCTGAGCTCAAACATGGAAGTGAATGTCAACATAAATGGCCATAACAACCTTTCATATTTTCCTGTCCCAGGTTCTTATATGTCAGTGATCAGGAAGCTTTTTGGGGGAGCAAAAACTTTCCTGTTCCAACCGTATTATTATTATAGTTGACAGGAAAAGTAATACCTGACATTTTTATAATGCTTTATTTTTCCAAGAGTTTTCATTTCCATTACTTCATATCCATAACTTTCCATTACCACACTCCTATGAGATAGGAAAGCAGGAATTATTCCCATTTGACATATGAGAAAATTGAATAGCCAAATAATTTGCCCCAGTGCAGGTAAAGACAGACAGGATTCAAACTCAGATATCCTTATCCTTGCTCAAGGTGTGTTCCACTACAGAGTTCTAACTCCAATATGTTGAACATAAATGTGGTCTCTTAGGTGGCCTTCTGCAAGATGGGACAAGGGTCTCCAAGGCCTGAACAGCTTAGACTACACTATTAGGGAGCCTAGGAAAGATTGACCCTCTCGCTTCCCTACCTGTGTCTTTCTGTCTCTAGAGGCCTGTAGATTTCAGGCTTTAAATGCCAAGGCCATATATACGGGGGCAAATGCCTCTGCAGAGTGCCTGTGACTGTCTCTTTCCCTGGAACCTTCAGGCTGTGTGGAGAAGAGGCCCAGCTTGACCTTAGGAGACCTGACTCCTGGTTCCAGTTCTGCTTCTCACTCTGCACAGCCTTGGACCAATCACTTCCCCTTCTCTGGCGTTCAGTTTCCTCCTACATAAAGTGAAAAAGTTGAACTGTGTAATCTTTAAAATCCCTTGAGCTTGAGCATGCTTTGTTCTGAGATTTCCCAAGATGATCTTACCCCCTTTCCCTGCTACCCTGGGGCTTACTCCTATAAAATGAGGATAAAAATGCACTTACCTCCCAGGGTTGTTTCAAAGATCAAAGGAGACAATATTTGTAAAGCACTCAGCACAGTGCCTGTAATAGGTACTTAATAAATGCTTGTTTCCTTTCCTAGCCTTCTTCTGTATTTTGATCTCTACTTCATGTACTGATTCTGCTTTCTAGCAACAGCTAAGACCCCCAGTCTTGAGGGATCCCCCTTTTCCACTCTCCCAGCCTGGCCCATCCCAGGCAGAGGACCTTGGGACTAACCATAGTATTGCCCTTCAGTCTGTCTAAATGTCATCCTAGGGTTCTTGTGAGCCTGAGCGAGATCATGGATGGAAAGGCCATTTGGGTGACAATCAAATTCTGTAGCTGTGCCATAGATTAATTTAGCATTACTACTTTCACTTAGCCTATACTTTAAGAAGAGGTGGAAAGGCTCCCTCTTGCCCTTGCTTTACACCAGCTTCTTTCCTTCCATTAAATAGTCCCAGAGAGGCCTTCTCCAACTTAGGAATGGACTGTGCTTCAGAAGTATGTCTGTTATTTGGAACTTCTCTCATTGCATTCCAGAGTTGATACTCTCTTTTCCAGCTTCCTTGTCAATACCAGAATTCCCCTCTATTCAAAGACCTCCATTGAGACAGAGCATCGACTTCCTTGGAGGCAGCTGGTGGTTTAGTTCCCTGGGCCAATTCACAAAGTTTGTAATCTCCTACTGGGGCTAAGCAATACTACTCCTGACATGGGCCCAAATTCTAGGTCCTAAAAGCAGAAGGACATGTGGTACAGGTAAGAGGAGAAAGAAAAAATACATTCCACCCTCACCTCCACCTTTGTAGGAAGCAACATTTTGAAAATGGTCTGTTGGTTCTTGGCTCTTCCCACCTCCCTTTCTGTACTTCTCTATCAATGTCCCTTGCATGTTCCTCTAAGCCCCAGGTCACTTACCCAAGACCCCACCCAGACTTTCTCTTCTTTCCCTCTCCACCCACTTCCCCAGCCTCTCTCCATAGACAAAAAATGATCTGGATGATTCCCTGTGCACTTCCAATCATTCCCAATGCCTTCTTTGAGCACTTACCTATTCTCTCTCCTTTGCCCTCCCCTTGCCCCCAATTCCCTTTGTATGACAGCTAGGCTCGGTAGCAGTGATGAGGAAAGACTGAAGAGATCAGTCCAATTAGGAATGACCAGAGACCTCAGACTTCCCAGGACCATGCGCATTTTTAAAAAGAGAAACCTGTGAAAGCTTTTGAACAGGAGAGCAGCATGTTAGAAATATAGTGCTTGAGGAAGATGTGTGAGAGATGGGAGATGGGTCATGGCTTCAGAAATCTCCTATCCCAGACAGTTTGTTGTGCCCAGGAGCTCTCACTGTGTTATGTCATGGCTATGTCCTGAAGTCCCCCTGTCTGCAGAGGGAAAACCTCTTCTGGTGATATAGGAAGGAACAGATGCCCAGCGTGCCTTGCTGTCTACTAAAAGTCTAACCTCATACCTTTTACCTTGACTCAGAAACCTAGAGAGAATCATATGACTCTGGATCCTTCATGCTGGGGAAACTGGAGCAATAGTATTTTTATAGAGTCTTGAAGGACACCTGAGTTGCTACAGATTCCCTCCCAAAAAAGTCCAAAATAACAAGATGTAACAAGAGGGAAACTAGAGAATCTCTCTCCCTCTTGTCAGCCTTTCATGTTTCTGTCCTAGAAGTTAAGTTGGGTGGTGTATTGGATAGAGCACTGGACTGGAATCAGGAATCTAGCCTCAGATACTGGCTGCCAGTCTGCCTTGGTTTCCTCAACTATAACATAAGATCATAATGGCACCTTACTCTCAAGATTGTTATAAGAATCAGACAGTATTCATAAAGTGCTTAGCATAGTGCCTAGCATATAGTAGGTGATTAATAAATGTTTCCTTTCTTCTTTCCGTTCACTGTTACTCACCGTTTTTCTAGTCTTTTTCTCTGTGATTTAGAATGGTGGAAGGAGGCGGTGGGCTTCTGGCCTGAGAGCATCACCTCCCCACAGTCTTAAGGACAGCCTTAGCTCTCAGAGTGTTAGAAGGAACCTTAGAAATCATCAAGTCCAACTCCCTTATTTTATAAACCAGGAAACTGAGGTGGGGGTGGAGGGGGAGTTGGCCCAGGAGTGACTTCCCAAAATGCCAACCAGCAGAGTTGGCATTTGAATTCAAGTCCTCAGACTTCAATCTCTGTGCATACTACACTGTGCTGAGCAGCCTTCTCATGCACTCTGCAAGAATGAATGATTGATTACTTGGCCCAGCCAGTCTAGACGGCTGATATGTTGTTGTCTGGGTCCCCTAGTGAAGTCAGTGCTCTCGCCTCATCTCCCTGTGGCAGTGGGCCAATGGATTAGGAGAGCTTTGGGGGAGGGGGGACCCTGGGACTGCCCAAAAGGGGGTCTTTTCATAGCGCAGCTTCCCTTTGACCATAACTTTCACTCACAGGGAAAATCACCTTCAATAGATTGCTCAGATTTTAAAATCGAAGAACTCTAGAGTCATGAAATCATGGAAAGTTAGAACTGGGAGAGTCTCCTTGTTTTCTAAGCTGAACTATATTGTGAACCAGTCAAATATTTAAGTTTTCTACTGGTGACCATTCTTCCCCTTGCAGCCACTGTCTTTCAGCAGGTCAGGGGGAGGAGTTGGAACAGAACACATGGAGGAGAAATTGAGGTTTTGAAAAGTTTATAGATTTTTAAGAAGAAAAGATCTTCAATAGTAAAATTTTGCAAACCAGTCCAATATGCCATTGTCTAGGAAACTGAAGCAAAAAGAAATTTTATTAACTTACCATTGTAATAGAGTCCTGGATTCGTAGTCTGGAAGACCTAGGTTCAGTTCCTGCCTCAAATACTTATTAGCTGAGTGACCATTTAACTGCTCTATGCTTCAGTGTCCTTGTCTGAAAAATGAGGGGATTGACCTTGATGACCTCTAACTCTAAAACTGTGATTCTGTGATCCCTTGGTTATGCAGCCGGTAAAGGTCAGAGGAGAGATTTGAACTCAGATCTTACCCATTCTCTAGCTTCTCGACCACTGTAAAGGAGGAGGATGCGGCTATTGTGGACAATTTTTACATAAGCTGCATTTAAATGGTGTGGCTTGGCCATTGCCAATGCTATCTTCCAGACAACAAGCTTTAAAAAACATGGGGTCTCATTTTTAGCTCCCATATCTCTCTGGTTTGGGGGATAAAAGGCATATGAAGAAAGAATCAGGAGAGGGATTTGGCTGCTATGTTTGCTTTTTGTAACTTTTAACAGTTGTTATTTGTAACTGTTTCCTTGGATCTGAATGAGAATGGATTTTTGCTCTGGTAGTGATAGAAGGATGGAAGGGAAAGAGCTAGGGCAAATCAGCCTTGGACTTAGGCTGTCAGATAGGAACTGGGGTGGAGCAGAGGCATGAAGGCTGCATGCATGGAGGCCCAACTTGAAGACATCGAACCTTATGTATGTTAACTTTAGTGCTCTCCTTGCCACAGGTATCTGGGAAAAGAAGGCTGGGCACCAGCCTCATACCTGAAAAAAGCCAAGGATGACCTCCCCACTCGGAAGAAGAACCTGACAGGCCCAGTGGAGATCATCGGTAACATCATGGAGATCAGCAACCTGTTGAACAAGAAGGCATCTGTGGACAAGGAGGCACCTGCTGACAGTGAGGGCCCTGAGGCCCCTGTCACCAAGAAAGAGATTAGCCTGCCTATCCTCTGTAGCACTGCCAACGGCAACACTGTGGGAACTCCAGAGAAGCCAGGCTCCAAACTGGCGCAGGGATCACCAGCTGTGGCCAGAATTGCACCCCAAAGGGCACAGATCAGTAAGACACTTGCTCCCTTCCCTTTCCCTTTGCTTCTGCCATGTTCATTACTTTTAGCCAAGAACATACAGCTAGGAAAACCAAGGCCTTTGGTTTCATCTTTGAATGAACTTTGAACTTCACTCTGTTCCCTAACTTCACTCAGACCCTCCCCAATCCCAGAGATTGACCTGCTAATCTTAGCTATAGAATGACCCCTAATCCTGACCCAAGAAGGACCCCTAACCCTAGAAACAGACTGACCTCTCACCCTATCCAATCATATGTCTTTGTTCATAAAAGGGTCTGAACAAAAGAGTGTAGATGGCTAGATGCTAGAGCAATGGCCTATCGACTGTGAGCTAGTCACTTCTGTCTCATCCTATTTTTGTGGCTGACAGATAACGACATCCCTACACAGAAAGAAAGAGGAGTATTATTTCTCTCTGTGTGTGTATGTGTGTATGTGAGGGAGACAGAGAGAGAAAGAATGTCTAACTCTTACAACCGAAACCACATGATTGTGTAAGGGTCTGCCGTGGGTTTTGCATGCTGATGCCAATGAGAGGCTCCTTCTTGAAGGCAGCATGTTTTCCATGAAGACACATGTTCTAAATATTGGAGGCACATTCTCTTAGCACCTGCCATCTTCTCTGGGGAGCCCTGGCTACGATCCCATAACGGGGAACAGCCCAAGTAGAGGGATAAATGTCAGGAAGGCCCAAGATGTCCAATATTTGAGGCAGAAAAGGACTTCACAGCAGTCGAGTCATGAAGGAGTGATTTGGAAGGGTGTGGGATGAGGTGTGGAGGACTTCATTCTGGAAATTTGGGAAGCAGACACGGCCCAGAGAAAAGCAAAACCCTTCATTCCTTGTCTTGTGGATGTTGAAATAGTAGGATCGTAGGGAGATCATAGTGCTGGAGGGGTCTTTGAAGTCACCTAGACTGCCCTCATTTTACAAAGGAGGAAACAGAGGCCTAGAGCTTTAGTCACATTTTGCTGCTTCAGTTTTCCAATAATACACAATAGTCAGGATCTCATCACTAACGGTCCTTCCTAATACCCCTGGTCTTGGTATCACGTTCTTTAGGTCTGTTGAACTACGAAAGGAGAGAACATGCAGAAGGAAAAAGGAAAAATGGGCCCCTATGCTTTTATGCTTGTAGCACCTGCAGTTGTCAAAGGAAACACACACTGTGTCCCAAAAATATTATTGCAATTTTAAGCTCTAATAGTCATAGGAATTAAATACTAGGAACTATATCTATATCTATATATGTTATGTATATTAAATGTGATGAGGTATCTATCAATAGATGTCGATATATCTCATATCTAGGTAGATAGATGGATAGACCATCATATTTAATCCACATAACACCTCGCCTGCACAGCCCTCCCTCACTCAAAACAAAGTCAAGTGCAAGTCGTGTCATTACTTCTCTGATGGCAGGGTCTTCTTCGGCAACAAAGGATGAACACACATCCTATGAGAACATCTGGACAGGATCATTGTCCCCATTTTATAGATGAGAAAACTGATTCTCAGAAAAGTTAAGTGACTCGTCCAAGGTTAAGAGCCAGTATCCAAACCCTGGCCTCCTAATTCCTGATCATTTGCCCACTGAGATCACAAGAGCTTCACGGCAAACCTTTACTTTATTCTCAGAAGGCTTCTGGACCCTGGGGCTCATTCCTTTTCTAGCATGTGAAGGAAGCATCGTCTTCCACAAGCACTTGACTGCATAAAAAATGGAAACAGCCTTGGTTTTCCAATGAGAAAACCTAGGTTTGAGTCCTAGTTGTACTGGGAGTATCTTTGGGAAGGTCACTTCTTGCGGTCGGGGCTCAGATTTTCTCATCCATGATCCCTGTGGTTACTGGGCCCCAGTGAGATAAAATGTATAAAGCATCAAGTCTTGGCCAAATCTGCATTGCTTACCATTATTTGCATAATTGTTATCACTGTTGCAGTTCTTTGTAGGAATTAAGGAATAATCTAAACCAGGGGTGGGGACCCTGCAGCCTCAAGGCCACATGTGGCCCTCGAGGTCCTCAAGTGCAGCCCTTTGAATACAGACTTCGCAGAACAAACATCTAATTCCTCCCACCCATGGCTACTTGTAGCTTTTTAGCAAGCAGTGTCTCTGTGTTGAGGGATTGGATTGGTACCTGAGACCAAGGAAAGGCTAATTTGTTTCTGTCTCCCAGTCCAAGTTAAAGTGTTTGAAATTTGGAGAAAAGTCAGTTTCTTTAGTCCCCACCCAGAGTAGGGGCTTCTCAATGTCCTCTTTCCTTGCCCCATTTCAGGATGAGAGGAAGGGGAGAGGTTAGGCTGCGGTACAGAAACTGCTTGTTGTCTTATTTAGATTTCTAAGGATTTCTTTCTTGTTCCAGGTTCCCCAAATCTAAGGACAAGGCCCCCTCCACGCAGAGAATCCAGTCTGGTTGGTATTTAATTTTATTTTTCCCCTCTTATTTAAGAATCATAGTGTGTTAGATTCAGAAGGGACCTTAGAAATTATTTGGTCCAAATCTCTCATTTTATCAAAGATGGAACTTGGGACTCAGAGAAGGAAATTGACTCTCCAAGGTCCCAAAATTAGTTAGTAGTGAAATAGCAGAAAGAGACCTGAAGTCTAGGTCTCTGCCTTTCAAAGAGTTAGCCAGTCAGAATCACAGATTATTTGAGTTGGATGAGGCTGTGTAGTCCAACTTTCTCATTTTACTTATGAGGAAACTGAGGCATGGAGAAGTTAAATGACTTTTCCAGGATCACACAGCCAGTAAGTGTAAAAAGCAAGATTTAAAGCCAGTTACTCATCTTCCTGAATTCAAGACTGACTTCATTCATTAGCTGTGTGACCCTGGACAAGTCACTTCACTCTGTTTGCCTTCGTTTTCTCATCTATAAAATGAGCTGGAGAAGGAAATGGCAAACCACTCCAGGATCTGTCTTTGCCAAAAAAACCCAAATGGGGTCATGAAGAGTTGGACACAAATGAAAAGTGACTGAACAACTATAACAGAATGTCTGACTCGAACTCCCCCACTTTATCACTCTCCAGAGTGCCATAACTCATTTGTGATCAGGTCGGGACTAGGACTCAGGTTTGCTGGCTCTTTGTTCCTCTTCTCCTCACGGTGTAGGATTTATGTGTGTCAGCCACTCACAGGATTAGGGCAGGAGCTAGACTGTTGCTGGGGAATGGATTTTGGTTCTGTCAGTTCACAACTGTCAAAGGCTAGAGGTCTCCATGTTCCCGGAAGCATTGCCAAAGGTGTTGGACATAGTAGCTAACTTAACATATTCCTAAAAGGTTGGGTCATGGAGAGAGAATTCCAACACTGAAACTCTGGGGCCCTGGCTGGAGGATTTATCTCTCAGAAGCCCATTGTATTCTCAACCTAAATAAAGACATCTGTAGCCACCAAGCCTGGCAGACATAAACATTTAGACTGGACATCTCAAGTGTCCCGCCAGAGTGTTTACTAGGCTCTAGAAATGTGGATGGTGCCTACATGGGCTTAGTTCAAAGGCCTTTGTATTTCACTCAGAAAAATATATACCAGTAATAAAGTTAACTGTTAAGAGTGAGCTGCAGGAAAAGGCCCTACTGGCCAGGGTTCCTCAGACACAGAGGAATAATTAGGGACCCACATTTATGGGCGGTCACCTTCCTCATCTGGCCACCCTGACTCTTAGGATACAGAGAAAGTGATAAGGAGTAGGAAGTCAGCTGTTTGACTCTGCCCCCAGAAAGGTATGAACTGCTCTATCAACACATAAGTGTACAAGTCTTCCTCTGACAACCTTTGTCCCTACTGACTCAGGCCATGGATTCCAGGGACAGCACAGGGGAGCAGGCAAGACATTAGGATCCTAAATTTTTAACCTTAAGGAACCTCAGAGGCCAACCTATTATTAGCTAGATTTTACAGATGAGGAAACTGAGGCCTTAGGAGGTTAAGTGACTTAACCAAGGTCACACAAGTGACACAACATCAGAGGTTGGAATCTTAATCTTGACTGAGTAGAGTTCAGTGCAGCAAACTAAAGCTTCCCCTCACTAGAACAGGACTCTGGATAAAGAATCCTGGTAGACACTATCCCTGGGCCTTTTCCTTAAGGGGAGGAAGTTATGAGAATAGAAGAAAATTGAGAAGAAAAAAGAATCTGAAATAGCATTCAGAAACCAGTGGTATAACTCTTCTACCCAGGTGGGCTATTTGAAATTGAAATGTATTCAAATACCAAAGGCCCTTGCAGAAGGCAGCCCATTTCAAAGGACCGAACATATTTATCCATGGTGAATGTGTAAGTGAGCCCCAGTCGGGAAAATACAATTTATAATGGTTATGCTTACAAAACATAAAAATTAGGGGATAATATTAGAGAAAGATTTGCCACTTAACACTAAATAGGAAACTCACCTCGTTCACTGAAGCATTTGTTGGAGATCCCTAACTCTTTAATGTAAAGGGTGGATGGTGGTGGGAGCAGGGAAACCATATGCACAAGTCTGGGGAGTTACTGCCTATCCTTAGAAAGAGAGATACAGGTTCCAAATTATCAGGCCGCCCCCAAGAATGAGGGGCAGCGCCAAGCCAAAACGCAGCAGTAGGACAGAGATTGGGAAAGCTGAGAGTAAGACAACCATTAGGAACGAGTGGTTCTGCAGAAGCTGAGAGGGAGGGAACACACAGGTACGAGACACCAAGAAGGACTTCACTAACTGGAGCTCCTCCATCTCAGACCTTTTTAATGAGTCTTATTGAGGGAAAGAGCCAATATGCCGAATCTGAGAGTTGGAGGGGATCTTGGAGGATGCAGGATCCCATTAGTAATTACAGGAATAACTAGCATTTATATAGCACTTTAAAATTTGCAAAGTGCCTTATACATCTCATTTTATTCTCACAACAACCCAGAAGGGAGAGGCTATCATTATCCCCACTTTACAGGTGAGGAAACTGAGGCAGACAAAGGGTTCATTGACTTGTCCCAGGATCACACAGCTCGTATCTGGAACTGAATGTGAATTCAGGTTTTCCTGATTCCAGGCCCAGGACCCTATCTACTGCATCACCTGGTACAACATTTCTGTAGTCAGCCCAGCCTTTTTCCCATTCTAGCCATGACTATAGGAAGAGGTAGGAGGAGCACTAAGGAGGCAGATGGGTGGAGTCATGAAGAGAATGCAGGACTTGGAGTCCAGAGACCTGAATTCAAATCTAGCTTCACCTACTGACCAGTTGTGACTCTGGACTAGTTATTTAACTTTTCTCAGCTTCTAATTTCTCATCTGTAAAATTGGTAAAACCTAAAACACTACATAAATGTTAGTATTAGTATTAGCTAGTTCTCATTGACTTAGGTAAAAAAGGTGTAAGTAGGATCAATTCAAAATAGGTAAGTAGATTTGACACAAGGAATCTAGGAAGCCTTTTCTTACTCTGCTGGGCTTGTGGGAAAAGTGACGTTCACCTCAAACATGGGACTACAGGGCATTGCAGTAAAATGGAAAAATCACTTATTAAGCCCCTACTGTGTGCTAGGCTCTGTGCTAAGCACTTTACAAGTGGGATCTCAATGGGTAAAACCAAAGGACCCCAGATTTAGATCTGGAAAAAGGGCCTTTAGCGCAAATCCAATCTAATTACCCATTCAATTTATAAAGGAGGAAACTGAGGCCCACAGAGGTGAAATGACTGACCTAGGGTCACACACAGATGGCCCTTGGCAAAGATGAGATTCAGAGTACCTTTCCCCACCTTCAATCTGGTGCACTCTCTGGGCTGCATGGACTTTACTTCTTTCTGTTCCCACTGAGAGGTGCTCTGCTGAATGTTGACTTTTCCTCCTGAATCGCTTAGCCCTGACTAATTATTTTCGATTAGACTTTATTTTGGCAGCAATATAGCAATTAATTCCATACTCACCAAGCACACATGGAATGCCAGGGCAGCATACTTGCTGGTTCCAATTAAACCCCAAAGAATCCCTCCTATCCAAGGGGTCAGAGCAGGCCAGGCTAATGCCTCCGTCCACAAAGCATGCACATGCTTGGGAGCACCATTGTGCCCCTTTGGAGGGTCTGTGCTTACTCTCCTTCCTCTGTTTTAGCCAGTTTCCCCATAGCTGTGGTTTGCCCCCTCATAGGCATATCCTCTCACTTCCACCTCTCATTGATGCAGAGGAAGAATGAGGTGGGGAAGAGTCCTGCCTGGGAATCGAGAAACTTGGGATCCCAGATTTAGAGCTGGGAGAAACCTTTGAGATCACCTAGTTCAACCCCTTCCAATTTTACAAATGAGAAAACCAAGGCCCAGAAAAATGAATTTCTTACCTGATCCCACAGCTAATAAGTCACAGAGCTGAGGTTCAAAACCTTCTTGACTCCAAAAATTGTGTTCTTTCCAGTATACCTGGTCCTTTCATTCACATGCTATGAGACACATCCCCACCACAGTCATAGGCAAGTGTGCACACACATCACCCCACTTCCACGGCAGGATCTGATCTGTAATGAGCATTGCCCTGAACAGACCAGACCCCTCAAACCTGTGGGTTTTCTCCCCATTTCTTAACCCTATTTTTTGCTTTCAGTCATGGAGAGAATCTTTCCCTTTCTGGGTCTGTGCATGTCAGCTTTATCTCTACCTGGAGAATGAGTGGCTTTCACCTCTCTTAAGGGCCATTGATGTCACATGCTTCCTGTATGGGGAGGACCAGTGACACCTTAATCATTAGGCATTGGGCAAAGAACTGTCCACATAAAGAAATTCACTATGTAACTGGAGCTCCTCTCCTTAAGAATTGAAGCTCTTTCAAAAGATAATTAACTATTTTTCATAGACGTCTTTCTCAGGGAAATTATGCGCATATAAATTGAAAACAAGTTCAGTTTTTCTCACAACGACTGACTCAAGGTTATCACAAACAATAATGGCCGTACTGGGTTATTACACAGTGATGATTGAGAGCAGCTCTTGTGTTCTATTGCGCTATTTGCCTCTGCTTAAATAGTGGAGCTGAAAACCTGGGATAGAATAGGACAAAAATAAAGTGTCCTACAGAATTGGATCCAGAGAGGACCTTAGCTCAGAAGTGTCAAATACACGGTGAAGGGCAACCACAGCACTCACAGCACAGCCCGAACCGGATTAACAAAATACATAAAAATGCAGCAGGGCATGGATAATGTTAATAAGTGATTTTCTAAGCTAGTATGTGGTCCACTAAACATACCCCCATTTTTATTTGAATTTGACCCCACTGACTTAGATTACCTAATTCCAAACTCTTTTAGATTTAAGGCCAGAGCTATTCAATGATTCATCCAGAATTACAGAGAAAAGCAATCTTACAACTCATCTAGGCCAAAATCTTCATTTCTGAGATTGGGAAACTGAATCAATTTTGTCTTCCTCTTGTGCCATCAACTGCCACTTTGGCTGCTGTATTTTATACAGTTATCTGAGTCAGGGCCCAAGGTCGCTTCCTTGACTGTCCTGGGAAACAAAGTATATGAACTTTCTGATGGCTGTTTTTCTTCTTCTGGATTCCCTGCTGTGTCCTGGGTTATTCAAGCTTCTGGAAGTTTGACTTTCAGGTGCTTGGGGCATTACTATATGGTGAATAATTATTTCTGTAGCCTAAATGAGTCAGGCGTAAATCCAATTCAACAGTGAGGGTCTCCTTGACCTCATAAACAGGTATATCTCACATGATGTTGTCCTAACCAGTGCTATATTACAATCAAGTTAAGATACTATAAGCACATGCCTCACATAAGCCTCCCAGTTTCCCTCCATAATATTGTTAGTTTCCCCACAAGTCAAGCCTGACTTGTCTCATCTAACGGCCACTTTCTGCCCAGGTCAGCTCTGAACACTCCAGTGACTCTCTTACTGTATGTGGGTCTTTTTCTGCTGATTAAATATCCCTTCTCATGATGTTTCTATGGCTGTCCTTTTTGTGGTACTACGTCACAGCATTATACCAGGTGTGTCTGTCTTCGAAAAATCCTTTGCCAGGACAGAAGTCCCCAGGTGATATGACTCATGTCTAGAAGTCCTTCCTTCTGAATTGAAGTCAGAATAACCTCCCATCTCACCCTGTGTCCAGTTGTGCCCTGAAGAGCAACAGCTGAAATCTGTGTGGCATTTAATCCTTTACACACGACTTTACCCATACTGCTTCCTTTTTCCCTTTCCTAATAGTCTTATGAGATAGTGTACAAGGTATCCCAAAAATCTCAGTACAGTTTTAAGCTTTTAAACACACTCTTCAGTCTAGAAAATGAGGACTCAGGGATCAAATGACTCGTCAAGGTTAGGATGGGGACTTGAGCCTACGTCTTTCCATTCTAGGTCCTGCATTCTTTCTAGCGTAAAAATGCTAGATCACCTTTCTGGTACAACATTGGTCATTTCTGCCACCATTGCTTTCCCCTGACCCTTAGAGGCTGAGTTAACTTTGATATTCTATATCTTCCTTATTACTGTCAGAGCTCAGTGGACAATCAATTAAGGAGAGTTGTCACTGAGAATTTATGCTTCTAGGAAGAGGATCATAAACTGCATCCAAGACAGGTGTCCCCAAACCAATCCTCAATGGAGGATGGGGGAGGAGCAGCCTACCATCTGGTAGCTTCCATAGTTTGATTAGTTTTGCTAACCAGGTGCTCATTTCAATTGTTTCTCTACTACCAGAGGTCTACAAGTACTATCCGCACCCTCTAAATCAGGCACCCTGAGGTAAAGGTCCAGTTTTCTCACCCTAGTTATGGTTCTGCTAGGAGTAGAAGAGGTGACTGGTGGTTCATCATTAGCCCTCTGTGGTTTACAAGGTACTTTCCCCATGCCGTTCTTGGGAAGTAGGTAGATAACTAACTGAGCCTTTCTCTTTGGATTGCAGGGCTTCCAGCTGCCAAAGCCACCAGAGCCCCCTTCTGTAGAGGTTGAGTACTACACCATCGCCGAGTTCCAGTCTTGCATTTCAGATGGCATCAGTTTCCGGGGGGGACAGAAGGCAGAGGTAATAGTCATCAGTGTGGCAAACCTGGGTTCCCTAATGTGTTTTTCTTCTTGAGATTTCAAGAGAAACTGTTTTTCAAAGTTTTCTGACATGCCTTATTTGATCTCCCATGGATAGGATTTCGAACTAGATCCGTCCTTTGTTATGCCAAATGGGCTAGATGTAGCCCACTGCCTGCTTCTGCATAGCCTGTGAGCTAAGAATGGTTCCCCACCCCCATATTTTTAAATCAAATTTTATTGTATTTAAAACTGTAAAAACAAAAACATGCTTAGTTTTTGTTCCTAGGGCTCTGGTTTGCCAATCTCCCCTCATTTTATAAAGGAACAAACTGAGACCCAGAAAGGTAAAGTCAATTTGTTCCCAGCCACAGGCCCATGGAGCCTGGTGTTGTTTGACCCATTCTAGGCCCTTAGGGAACTCCTCCTCAGACTACAAGGCCCTGGAAGGGGAGATGACTTAACCCAAGAAGAAGGGAATCAAAACTGAACCCAGGCTAGATATTTCCGAATTCCCAGTCCAGTGTCCTTTCCTCTGTATTCTATCAGTGTCCCAGTTATGAAACAATAGAAAGGACATTGAATTGGGAGTTATGAATCTTGGGTTCTAATCCTAACTCTATTATATATAGATTTAGTGAGTGATTTCAAGTTACTTTTTCTTCCTGGTCCTAGATTTTTCCCTATTTGCAAAATAAATCAAGGGTAAATTTTTGTCTTATTTTCCTCACAATAAATTAGTTTCTTAGCACCTACTATAATAATAAAGTAGTCAGTGACAAACCACTCCCCCCGCCAACCTGGAAATTATTTTGTATATATTTTGTACTTAATTATCTATGTGCATGTTCTTTTCCTCTAAAAGAATATGAACTCCTTGGAGGCAAGGACTGTTCAATTTTGTATCCCCCAGCACCTTGTACATAATAGGCACAAACTCAATATTTATTGAATGAATGAATGACCGATAACAGCTGTCAGAAAGCCTTATGAAATGCTTTGTCCACGTCATACTCACAAACCATGAGTGTCGCCTTGGCTCTGCCTCAGGCTCTCTTGTCTTCTCCCTTGTATTACCTCACTTGAGGATCTTATCAGCTCCCTTGGGTTCAATCATCATCTCCTTGCAGAGAATTCTCAGATTACATGTCTAGCCTTAACTTATTTCTGAGGCTAAACTTCCTTTTGGACATCTTTAATTAGATGTCCCTTAGGCATCTCACACTCAACGTGTCCAAAACAGAAGTCTCTATCTTTCCTTTCTCTTGTGAGCTTCCACATGATGGTCCAGTGCACCACCATCTTCTTCCTCACTCAGGTTCACATCCTTGGTACCATTCTTAGGTTTTCCCTTGCACTCACCTAACATATCCAGTCTATCCAAGTCTTGCCATTTCTCCCTTCACATCATCTTTTATAGATGTTCCTTTCTCTCTACATGCACAGCCACAACCCTACTTCAGACCCTTAGCACCTCTTACCTGGACTATATCACTTACCTCCTAACTGGTCTCCCTGCCTCAAGTCTATTCAAAATCCAGTCCATTCTCTAAGAAGTTGCTACGATGATTTTTCTAAATCTGTCATTTCCATTGCTCACTGAGCTCTAGGGGCACTTTGCTATCTCCAGAATCAAAAAGAAAACCTTCTGTTTGGCATTTAAAGCTTTTCATAATGCAGCCTCTTCCTACTTTCCTAGTGTTGTTTGCATTCAACTCTCCTCCATGGTACCATATACAAACCTACCTGTAGTTCCTTGAACAGAGCATTAGCCCAACACTGTGCTTTGTGCTGACTGACCCGCCCAGCCCCACCTGGGATGATCTCCCTCCTTACCACCAATTCTCAGTTGGCTGCCCTAAAGACTCAGCTCAAACGTCTCCTTCTACAGGAGAATTTTCTGGGTCCTCTTAGCTACTAGAGCCTTCTGCTTTATGGTAGTCTTTCATCTGTATGTATGTATCTTGTATGAACCTATTCATTTCCATGTTATCTCTTGTATCAGAATGCAAGCTCCATGAAAGAAGCATCTGGGTTTTTTTGTTTTTGTTTTTGTTTGGATTTGTCTTTCCAATGCTTAATGCCATGCCTGACCCATGGTAAGGACTTAATGCTTGTAGAATTATTAATTGAAAAGGAAATCTGAAATAGAAGAAATTTCAAGGGGTTGGAGGAGTCAGGGAAGGCTTCCTAGAATCCAGCAAATTTTTCTCAGTACTTGACCTTTCTCTAGTATTGAGCACAGTTGACCAACTCTCCTCCTAATTACACTTTGCTTACTTAACTTCTGTAATGCCACTCTTCCGGTTCTCTCCTTAGCTGATTTCTCTTTCTCATCTCCTTTTCTGGTTCTTCATCCTCTAGCCCCAGTAATGTGTGGGTATCCTATGACACTGTGTCCCATAACTCCAAACTGCCTAAGTGGGATGCTAGCACCTCTAATGCAACATCTCCAAGACAAAAGTCATCATTTCTCCCCTACATTTTCCCCTCCTCTCGACTTCTCTAACTCTTTTGAGGATGAATCCCATCTTCTCAGTGACCCAGGTTAGAAACCACAAAGTCCTTTCTGAACCTTTCCTTCCCCTCACCTCCCACATGCCCTTCCTGGCAGTCATTGACTGTACCATTGTTACATCTCTCACGTCTATCTCTTCCCCTCTTACCTCACTACTGCCCTAGTTCAATCCCTGATTTGCCTGTGAAATTTTAATAGCTTTCTAACTAGCTTCCTTGACTCTTGTCTCCAATCCATCCTTCACCCTGTTGTGAAAATAATTTAATATTAGGTCCTCTATATTTGGCATGTTATCTTTCTCCTCTGTGCGTTCATGCAGGCTCTCCCACATGCCTGAGATGCACTCTTTCCTCATGTCCAGTTGTCAAAATCCTTTTATTTCCAGGCAGACAGGCTTTCTTACCCTCCTCCAGCTACAAGTGTCTTCTTCCTCTGCAACGACCTTCCATTCACTCTGAGAACATCTTGTATGTACCTACTGATGCACATTTTGGCTCTTCCATTAGAATTCACACTGTGAGGGTAGGGACTGCTTTTGCCTTTCCTAATAAATGCTTGTTGACTGACTGGTTGACTCTTCTAGGAAGCCTTCCCCAATATCTCCCCTTCTTTTCAGCTAAAAGTCTTCTCTCTTTTCTTGGAGCACTTTGGGTTCTATTTTTCCTTTGTCCTCATCATTCATTCCCTTGTATTTTACTTATCTGTGCACTTAATTTCACTTTAGTAGAAATCCTTTCACAACTAGGACAATGCCATTTTGTCTTTTGATCCCCAATAAAAGGCACAGTACTTCATACATAGTAATCACTTAATATACATTGAAAAATAAATAGAAGAGATGGAACCTGAGCTAAGTTTTGAAGGCATAGAAATGAGACATAGTAAAGACTTGGGATGTGTATTCCAAATTGTGATGTGAAAGGAAAATATGAGATAATCTCTCCTTGTCCCCACTGTCCTCATAGCTCCTCAGTCTCTTTCTTCTCTCTTCTCCTAGGTCATTGATAAAAACTCAGGTGGCTGGTGGTACGTGCAGATTGGAGAGAAGGAAGGCTGGGCCCCTGCATCATACATTGACAAAAGAAAAAAGCCGAATCTCAACCGACGTACCAGTACTCTGACTCGGCCTAAGGTTCCTCCCCCCGCCCCTCCCAGCAAACCCAAGGAGGCTGAGGAGGGATCATGTGGCACCACAGAAAGTCAGGATTCCCCCATTAAGCCCAAATACGAGGAGCCAGAATACGATATTCCTGCCTTTGGCTTTGACTCTGAGCCAGAGTTGGGAGAAACTCCTGGAGAAGACAACTCTGGGGAGAAACGTTCCTACCAACCTCGGCGATCTTCTCCAGCATCTTCCCTGCAGAGGGCCAAGTTTAAGGTGGGTGAATCATTTGAGGATGTGGCCCTGGAGGAGGAGACCATCTATGAGAATGAGGGATTCCAGCCATATGTGGAAGAGACCAAGGAATCCAGTGGTGAGGCTGACTCCCCAAGGGGTTCCTTGCTTTCACTCAACAGGAGAAGCTCACCCAAATCCAATTCCCCCAAATCATCCTTCACAAAATTTAAGGCAGAAAAAAATGCTCAACCAGAGCTGGGGAAAAACCACTCTACTGCCTCTTTCTCGTCTTCAGTGACCATCAATACCACCTGCTCCTCCTCTTCATCCTCTTCCTCCTCCTCCTTACCCAAGACTGGAGACATGAAACCCAGGTCAGCCTCAGATGCTGGGTTACGGAGCCCTCCCAAGGGTAGTGTGAAAGAGATCACTGATCTGAAAGCTGAGAAGAACTTGTGCTCCAGAACTAAGCCATCAGTCCGACCCAAACCCTTCCTAAGTAAAGGAGAATCCCAGAGCCAAGAGAAAATGGACATCAGCAGCCTCCGGCGTCAGCTGAGGCCCACAGGACAGCTCCGGAGTGGTCTCAAGGGTTCAAAGAGTGAAGACTCTGAAACAGTTCCACAGACAGCTTCCCAAGGACCTGAGGAGGGATCCAGGAGAGGTTCAGCCGACTTCATCACCCCTCCCACCCACACTCACCCTTCCCCCAACAACTGGACCAAGAGAGATCAAGAAAAGGAAATTCAGGGCTCCTCCTATATAACTTCTGATGCCTACCAGAAGGTCCAAGACTCAGAGATCAGCTTCCCTGCTGGTGTGGAGGTAGAAGTCTTAGAAAAGCAGGAGAGTGGTTGGTGGTATGTGAGGTTTGGAGAACTAGAGGGCTGGGCCCCTTCTCACTATCTAGTCCTTGGAGAAAATGAACAGTTGGAATCTTCCACAAAGGATTTGGACTTTACTTCTACCAAGACCAAGAGGAATGAAGGTAAATCAGATAGCCTGGAAAAGATTGAGAAGAGGGTTCAAGCTCTGAACACTGTTAACCAAAGTAAAAGAGTCACACCACCCATCCCATCCAAGCCACCTGGAGGCTTCTCCAAGACCTCTGGACCAAGCAACGGGCCAGTCAAGATGAGGAATGGTGTGAGGCAGGTAGCTGTGAGACCGCAGTCGGTATTTGTATCCCCGCCCCCCAAGGAGAACAACCTCTCCTGTGCCCTGCGGAGAAATGAGTCCCTCACGGCCACAGATGGCCTCCGTGCTGTCCGGCGGAATTCGTCCTTCAGCACTGCTCGAACAGGAGCTGGGGATACCAAGACCAGGTTGGTAGAGCGGGCAGGAAGTGAGGGCTCTGACACATCATTGCTGCCCAGCCAAAGAAATGGGATCCCTGTGTCCACTGTCCGGCCAAAACCCATTGAGAAATCTCAATTCATACACAATAACCTCAAAGATATATACGTCTCCATCGCAGACTATGAGGGGGATGAAGAGACTGCAGGATTCCAGGAGGGGGTGTCCATGGAGGTGCTGGAGAGGAACCCAAATGGGTGGTGGTACTGTCAAATCCTAGACAGTATGAAGCCCTTTAAAGGATGGGTGCCTTCCAACTATCTGGAAAAAAAGAACTAACCACGTGCCGGGAACTTCTCCAGGCTGTAATTTTGCTTGCTTCCGCTGTCTCCTGGTAAAAGAACCAAGATGAAACCAAAAAACAAAAAAAAAGGAAGAAATCATTTTTAAATGGGGAAACAAAACCAAGGGTGATGGGTGACCAGAAATCTAGTCTTCAAATTTGTGCAGCATGGCTGAATGGAAAGGTTTTTGCGGACCCAAGTGGAGGGTGAATGGGAAAGAGGTAAGGAAGATGGTGGGAGAATGGTGGGGAGGGGTAAAAGGCATTGGATTGGAGTGAGGAAGGGACAGAATAGAAGGGAATTTGGACTTGTGTGATGTCACTGATGGGCTATGTGTGATTGGAGCCCCTGGTGGAAGCAAGACTTTGAAGAAAAAACGTGACCTGTGCCTTTGGTCAATAACTTGGATAAGGTGGAGGGGATCTCCATGCTGGCCTCTTCCAGCATGACTGTAGCTACCACCTGGTTGTGGAATACCACTGATGTCTCACCACCAAAAGCATCCCTGGTCAAAGATGATTTTATTTTGGGGGTACAGGTTCTATCTTTTCATTCCTCACAAAAGAGCTTCCAAGGATGAATTTAACCTTCTGGGCAGCTTTGTGTAAGGAGAACAAAAAAAAAACCACCCGATTATAGGCCAGGGCAGGGTAGAGTCTAGACTCTAGAGGCTTTGGAGTCATCTAAGACCAGCTCTGGACAAAAACCCCAGTATCTGTCTGTTCTCCTTGGCCAGCTCTGGAGTTGGAGTTTCTGGACTTCTTGCTTCCTTACTGTGTTTAGGCAAAAGTATTGCCTTTGGTCCTGCCTAACGACATGGAGGACCTCTCTTTTTATGGTCATTGTCTCTTCTCCCCAGCCCCCAGGAAGAGAACCAGTCCTGCATTCCACCAGGCTCTGGGTTCTCTGCTGACGAAGGCAATATCGTGGCAGCATCAGTGTTTACAAAGAAAGAAAAGACTAAACCATCAGTTCAAAATCTGCATTAGCATCACTTGTATTGTAGTAGTAGTACAGGGTACTCTGTGTGTGTGTGTTCATGTGCACATCTCTGGTCACTGTTTTGCTCTGTGTTTAGGGCTTTGATTTTTATTATATTTGGTGGGTTTGTTTTGGGGATGGGATGGGAAAGGGGGGGGTCATTGTTTTTCTGAAAAGGGATTGGGGGGATAGGGTTGGGATTTTTGTCCTTTCTTTTCCTCCCCTGACAAGCCAAAATATTTCCCATTTGGTTTCCACTTGAGTCTGAAAAGTGTGGACAACAAAACAGCCCAGGGCTGGTTGGGGAATATTGGGACTGAAAGAACCCTCAGCTCTGGAGTGACACTAACCAGGAAAGCTGCCCATGTCTTCGCCTATGTTCCCGACGCCACACAAGAATTGGAGATGAGTAAAGAAGCCAGAGTCTGAAATCAAGGTGGCTGCACCTCAGCTAGACCCCCATGGATTCTCGGGTCCAAAATGGGGCCAGGAACAACTTCCTGCTTTGTCAAAAAGTCTCATTTTGAGCTGTAAAAAGTGATGATTCCTCCCCTCTATCACTGAACATTAGGGGGTCAATGATATGAATCACATTCACAAACTAAGGGCTGTGGTTTATGTGTGTGTTCTCTGATGGATAGGAAGGCTTGGCACTGGACCTTCAGCCCTTCCAACCCACCCTGGAGGGTGTTCCTGTTGCCTCAAACATTCTCCAGGCTTTTAATAATGTTGGTGCTTTCAGAAGCTTGAGAATTAACTTCTTGGGAGATGAACTCTGTCCACACAGCTTGCAGTTGGATGTGTGAAAGGCAGAGAGTGGAAGAGGAAACACAGGAACCAAGTACATGTTGGTTGTGAGTTGACTATGGGTTACATTTAAATTCACTGTGATGGCTTAGAGGAAAGGAACCCCATGGCCACCACTAGCTCCCTTTGCAGAGAGAGGAATGATCTTTGCAGATTTCCACATGTGCCTTCGACTTCCAGTAGCTCAGACTCCGTGTTAAGGAGTTCCATGCTGCTGAGTACCTGGGGGAGAGTTGGTATTTTTCACAAAGAAGGAAAGGCCCTCCTTCAAATTCCCTATTTCCTACCCCCTACCATGTTTCCTTACCCATGTCCTATTCCTCTCCTCCCCAGACAACTTGTACACACAATATGTTATGTCCCAGGAGCCTAAATGAGAATACACCAGTCATCTCCATGCTTCTGGAAACCACAGGGCCCCATTCCCACCCTCCACGGGCACTGCCTGGGGAACCGCGCATGCCCGGCCCTTAATCTCCATACACTGACGTGTGGCAGCTATTGAGAACTGCCCAAATTTCGTCAAAGGGCCGTTGTGAGATTTCTTTGTTTTTTGTGAGGTTTTTTGTTTTTTTTTTTATTAGAAATGCTATATTCTTCTGCTGGACAGTGTTAAATAGAGCAATACATGAGAGTTATCTGCTAGATTGCAGTACTAATGGTAGCGGGTTAGTTACTGGTGATGTTATGATTTATTTGAACAATAATGATGAAGAAGTGGTTCATTATTTTTTAATTAATGCACTTTAAGAGTGGAAAGGAAAGGAACATGCAGAGAGCTGAGTGCATTACTTAAAGGTGCAGTATATGCTTTCCTCATTTTTAAACAGCACATATTTATTAAAAGAAAAAAGTAATTTATGATTATTTAAAATAAAATTTAAAAATTATAACGACCGTTGGGTTAAAGAAGTTTCTCTACAAGTTGCCCCTCCCTTGCCCCTCAAGGGCAGGGCATAGCCGCCCCCACTTCCCCTCACTTCTGCACTGAGCCAATACAATCTTGAGGGGGTTCAATCAGGTCAAGTCCTTTCCAGAAATGTGTGGCCTATCTCTGACCAAGCAAAAGCATCTCAGATGAGCTGGACTAGAATTTCCACCGGGAAGTCTGACTCCTCCCTGCCCTCACTTGTATGCTTTGGGACCATGCTCAGCTCTGTCTCTGTTCTGGTCTCTATTTTCCACTGGCACTTGTCTTGACAATCACTGAGTGCCACAACTCTCCCTGAAACCCCCAACCCCAACCCTTACCAGCCCGGACACTCTTAAGTCATGAATCTCAGAGTTGGAAGGGACTTAAACATTGGTCAGATCCAACTCCCTCTTTTTATACATGTGGAAACTGAATCCCAAAGAAGAGATATGACTTATGCAGGGTTGTATGAAGAGCTAGGACTGACACCCAGGGTTGATGACTCCCAATCCAGTGCTCTTTCTACTTGACCATAAATGATAGTTTGCCAGGGTCCCACCTAACTTATATTGTGGCATCCTTCCCCCTTCAACTTCAACATGCCAGGGCAGATTGGAAGTCGATCATTGGTGGTAAGCCATGGTAGCTTAAAAAAAAAGTAGGCAAATACCACCACTTGATGACACCCTGCAAGTCTAGAGAGTGAACAGAAATTGCCATGCTGTTCTGTTCACCCCTTTCTACCACTCCCCTTATTTCCCTTGTCGGTCGGACCAACTGTGACACTGCCTAGTCCCTAGAGAGGAGCCAAAATGAAGGAAGGAGCTGGAGGTTTCATTACTTGAAGTTGAAGACAGGTAGGTATGAGGATCCCACTCTTCCTTGGGCATGCCCATACCAGCTCTGCCAGGTCAGCCAGACTCAGCTGGAGTCCCTTTACTCCCAGGCCCCAGCGCAATTATTGAATGACCTGTTCTGGGAGAGTAAAGGGCACCCTCTGGAGGCAGATGAAAGTGATAGCCCCTCACTGTCAAATTCTACCACCTCCCTTCCCCCAACTTTAAAAAAAATATTTTTTAATCATATCAGAATCCAACCCTAGTTTTCCATTCGATCAATTGAAAATGTGAAAGGCTGTTATATTGCTGTATACTGCAACTTTAATAATGATGAGCACTTCTGAGGTCGTTATTGACGTCTATATAATGCCTGAAAAGCTTCACTTGATCATTTGTTTTTGTTTTTTACTTTAAAGTTATTTTCTATTTTTTTTCTTTAAGAGAAGAAACAAAAATAGCTTCTTCTCTGATTCTCCTACCATGTCCAGCTTCAGGGGAAAGGTTTTCCAGGTCTCTGGAATCCTCTGCTCTGATCTAATAAGGAGCTGGTTCTTACAAACTGGCACTTTGAATTTCAAAATGGACACCCCACCCCCATCCCCAAGCACCCACAGAAGGGAATGACTTTCCTTCTGGGGAGTGAGTTTTAGGGGATGCTTTCACCCAAGGCTCTTCCATGTTCAGGTTTCTCAGTTTCAGATAGCCCTAGAGCATGAAGGGCGATAGCCCAGATCTGGCCCCAAAGAATTTCTTCCTCTCCTAACTTTCAGTCCTGACGAAGGCATTATATAATTGTTTAATCACTTTCAGACTTTTGTGCTGCGTATTTTACTGTAATCTGTATCCATTTGCTTTCCTCTGCAAAACATGTTACTGCTTATATCACCTAAGGAGAAACACAAGGGAATTTGGGTAAAGCCTTCATTATTTTCATATTACTAGTATTTGCAAAGTAGACATAGTGCTATTTAAATTTAGATTTTGGTTGGTAGCTTTTTTTTTAAGAAAAGATAAAATTATTCTTACTTTCCTGTGTTTATATTTTACTAATATTTTATCCTGTTAGGTTATTCTTCCTACCCCTTTCCCTCTTCCCCCATACTTTGCATTCTCAATTGAAAAGAAAAAATAATCTGAGGAGAGAGGGGGTAAGTGCAATATTGAGGTGAGAAGCACCAGGCCTTGTCTGGGACCTTGGGTGGCATGTGCTGCCATTTGAGAGCAGTTGGAGCTGGAAAGAACCAGGCTTAAGGGCCTAGATGGGTGTGTTGTTGGCTGGTTCTGGATACTCTTTTCCTCCTCTCCCCACCCACCACCCTACATCCCAGTAAAGAAAAAGGAAGGTGTCCACCACTTTGAAATAAACTACAGGCCAAAACAGCTGCAAGGTCAGTGAATTGAGAATAGATAGAATAAGGCTAGGAATAGCTAGGATGCCCCCAAGATGCTGGCTTCAGGAACAGAAGCCCTTTGGAGGGTGGCAGGCAGATATAGATAGATAGGCAGCTGATGGGCTACTATTTCGGTCACTTTGACCTAACTAAACAGGAAGATTATTTGCTTTAAGTAAATAGGGTGTCCTGAAAGGTTAGCTAGAATATCACCTTCCACCCAGCCCTCTCTCAGACCCCAGGAGCCTGTAATACCTAGGCTACCAGTAGTAGTATAGAAGGGACTTCTTTTTCCCCCCCCCGCCTCAGCCCCTGTTTTCCTTTTTAAACTAAGTAACCTCAGTTCAGCTCATGGGCAGGAACCATAAGAGCAACAAAGTCCTCTCCTTGGTACTTTTGATAAGCCTGAGTGCCACTGCAAGGAGGCTGTGAGGCCAGAATGAGACACTGATTGATGTTCACCAGAGCACCCACAGCGTGACCCAGTGCTGGCCCACCCTTCGTGTGTTCATCTCAGCTGGAATCCTGCTGCATGGCCCTGGAGTTCTTCTGGTGTATAGGGGGTTTTTGAGAGACCTTAGAGACCCTCCCTGGATCAGTCTGGGTCTTCCTGGAATTCTAGTCTATGAAGAGGAGGCTGCGTACCTCCTCAGGTGTTCTGTGCGTGGATAACTTGCATTCTACAGGTACAAACCAGACCACTGCAGCAAAGATTCCTCCTTTTAATTACAGGGCAGCGCTGGGGTGGGCGAGATGGACAGAGTGAAGGTTCTTCTGAGGTTCCATGGATTGGTTCTTTGTGATCCGGGATCACAGTGGCCATTTTGAGTTGCTGGTTAATCCCATTCATGTTCAGTACTGTACTGGTACTCCAACTCCTCAGTCTTCTCTGTTTGAAGATGCACACACATACACATACACACACACATATATATGCATACATATATACATATGTATAAAAATATATTTGTGTATATATTATATGTGTGTATATATATGTAAAGTCTTTGATAAACTCAATACAGGGATCTCTGGAGAGGGAGTTGTCCACAACGCTAAAGAATTAGATTCCCTCATTTTTTGGAGGGTCATGTGTACATGTATATGTATGTGTGTGTGGTATGTATGTGTACGTGAATGTGAGTGTACATGTGTCTGTATACATTGAGTCTAAGAGAATATTGGGGGGAAGGTCTATTCTAGGTCAGTAATTTTCCCACTTGAATTAAATAATATGGAGTTAGGGGGGAATAACCCATTACCAAGATGTCTCCATGGAAGGCCAACAGTGTCGGGCAGGTCCCACAGGGCTCTTGTGTGTTGAGTCCATACACTATTCACATAGGTGATTCTGGCTGGAGAGTGCAATGTGTCTTTTTTTTTTTTGTAATTATTTTATTAATTATTTGGTTGAAGACTTCACACTGGTGTTAGCAGACCTGCCTAGAGCAACCCAAGTCACCCCATCTGTATGGAGCCCCCTATTCTTTATGGGCTCAGTGAAGGTGTAGAGTGGGAGTGGTAGAGAGGGGTGGTCCTGCCACCATGGTATCACAGGGAAAGTATAACACCCTAATCTGCCCAGTGCCATGCATGGCCTCTTTTTTGGTTTGTTTCAGAATCCCTCTTCAGTAGTGAATTTCTACTACAGGTCAAATTCCAAATGCCCATGTAACACAAAATCCCCACCTAGTGAAAGGATTTTCAAATTTGGACCTTACTTAAGTATTTTACTTTATTTTATTTTTTAGCTTTTTGATCTGGGCTAATGACCTTAGTAATCTGGTTTCATCCCCCTCCCTGGCCCATTTCCCTTAGGAATGAGCAACTAAGTGTTGTTTCCTCCTATTGGTCTAGTCCCTGTTCTGGTTTTTGGGTGATTCTGGCAATATCATTGATAGAGGATGAGTATTTCCATTCCAGAGAAGGTCTAAAAGAGCATGTTGGTAGGAAGAGAGAGTCATGTCTGACTGAGATGATGGTGTGCATGTTTAAGGTAGCTGAGAGCACCTACCTGTTGCTAGGAAAGGAATTTCCTTGATGGGTTGTGCTTTAGGCACAAGATAAAAAAGAGGAGGAGGAGGAGGAAAGAGAAGGAGGAGAAAACAGGAAGGTTTCAAGAAAGGATGAAAGAAGGAGTCAATTTTGCGTGTTTCAGGAAGGTTTTGGTTTTTTTTTTTTAAGTAGGTGGGAAGGTAGTTAAGTGACTTGATATGGAGGGGACCAAAATAGGTTGGAAAAATTCTAATAACTGGCCATCTGCAGGTGATTTCTAAATTAAGGGGATAGAACTAGATAGTTCTTATAGGGAAGCAGTTTTTTTTATTCAATATTGCCCAGTTTAAGATGACTAAGTATTTATCAATGATATTGTAGAGGGAATTCCTTCATGGGGTGGGCCATTGAACTTAGTGACCTCCATGGACCTTGCCGCAATTCTGAGATTTAACAATCTATAGAGACTTCAGGTCCCTGCTTAGTTCTGGTGCTGAGACCTCCTCCTGGGAACTTGTTGCTTTGCGTAGGGGCACTGCCTTTGAACCATTTACAAAGTACATGCCAACTCTGTCAAGTACTCAATGCTTCTTGACTAGCTTAGCGAGAAAATGGCTCAAGGTGCCACATCAGAAGCAGTAAACCCAAAGGTTTGAGATCAAGAAATCCTAAGAGATATCCATCCACGTGTATCAGGGATTTGACCAAACCATGCCACATGCTCCTCCAATATCAGCCTTGGAGGTGTTTCACAGTGGTTGTCCAGAGCTTTTGATTGCTCCCCCCAAGCAGACTCTAAGAGTAGTGTCATATGCCCATCTCTACTATTTCTTTAGCCTGGACACTTGCGTGAACTTCTTATCTTAGTATGTGTAGCTAAGAATAATCAATCTATTATCCAGGACCCAAGGACATACCACTTGTCTTTCCTGGGCAACCTGATCCAGGTATCCCAACTTTTTTCTTAACCAGTAACCATGATAAGCATTGTTAAGAGGCCTGTCATCCTCAGTTTAAGACCTCAGAATCTAGAGACAATCCACCCAGTAGATGGAAGATAAGGGCATAGCTAAACTAAGAACTTAAACTCATTGCTTATGAGGTTATTCATCCTTCGATGGTTTCTCCTAATGGTTCTAGTCATGATGACCTCCAGTTTCTCTTTAATGACCCTAAGGATATAAGATTGGTATTCATGGTGGAGAACATAGTCTTTCAGGTCAAATACAGTTGTATCATTGTTTTGGGGATTCATGGGCCATTTGGCCTGTCCCCTGTACACCCTGACCTAGATGTCAACCACTGGGTCTATCAGCCATACGGATGCTTAATTACTACAGGGAAGAAAAAAACAGCAGACTCACTGTGCTTCCGCTGGCATTCCTATTCTCAAAGCTTATGATATACTTATAAAATTAAAGCCCTTTGCTTGGATCAGAGATGTTAAGAAATGAAATTGATGGGCTTGCCTGCCCATTTTGAAATTAAAGACCTAGAATATCAAACATAAACCTCTTATACTTTAATTTCCTAAGGCTCATCACTCTTGACTAAATGAACGATTAACTTTGGGAATAGACATGTCAACAGAAACACAATTCATGAATATGTTGCTTATTCTTCCCTGCAGTAAATCTTTTCATTGTGTCCATTTGGGGTATTGAAATCCTGGTCTCATTACTGGTTTCAGTAAAAATCTGCTTTAAAGTTTTATCCATGGAGTACTGAAGAAGATAGAAATTTCTGGTCCTGGGAAAAGGGAGTAATATTCCGTGAGTTTGTCAAGTGTGTTTCTTGAATATTCTATCCAGGACCTTACAGAATTCTATCTGGTTTCCCTCCTCCCTTCCTTTTGAGTTCAGAGCAGTTTCCAAGGAAAAGAACTACTGGGTTGAAACCCCAGTGCATCGTCTCCCACCTCAGCAGAGGATACTTGAAAATAGGGGCTATCATGTGTCATCTCTGAGCTTTAGTGATTTCTTCAACCAATGGTGGTGCTATGTGACTCCCATGTTTGTCATGTGGCTGAGATATTTTTAAATGTTATCTTCATCAAGATGCAGCACCTTTGGGAAAGGAATTTTTGTCCCTTTCCGAAGGCCCCTGCCCCATCCCCTCAGCCACCCACTTCCCAGTTACTTTGTGTATATTCATTCTGATGGGGCTTATTGGTCTGCAGAAAAGATGTTTCATCTTGGGATGCTTGTCAACTGTAAGGTTTGGTTTGTGATTAATTTTTTTTGTATTTTGTTTACATTGCATCTTATACTGCCCTCAAAACCAAATAAAGTTTTTGACCTTTTTAATTGAGCACAAATTGTCTCTTAATTTCCCCCTCCAGATATCTGCAAAATGAATCAGAAAGAGCTTCTGTTAAGAGCCTGCTGGTCAAACCATGAATATGCTCTCCCCAGTCACCATCTTTGTGGAAAACAACCAGCCCAGCCAGGAATGGAATGCAATGTTGAGGGTAACAGAGAAGCCCTTAAGCTCCCACCATTAGCAATTGGCATTAATAGAACTAGTATGTCAACGTATTCAAAGCACTTACATTGGTTATTTCCTTGGAGCCTCATAATTGCTGAGATATAAGTGCTATTATTCCCACTTTACAGAAGAGGGAACTGAAACTCAAGGTGAGGAGATAATTTGCCCATGGTCACATATCAGGGCAAGACTTCATGATCCTAGGTTTAGCATTGTAGCCTGGCAGTAGGACATACTGCCTCTCAAAGTATATGCTTCCTCTTCCCTGTTTCAATATTGATTATGATGATAACACCAATACCTCAAATGAAGTGTATGGGTATGAAGATGATCTCATTTTATCTGCAAAGCAGATGAAGAAATGAAGTGACTCCATCAAAACAACACCTGGCAGCGGTAGAGGGATTCAAAGCTAAGTCTCCTGGTTTCCAAGTCCAGTGTTCTTCCATCACACCATGTTACTCAAGGATCTTTGAAGCAAAGGCCCCCTGGTTTAAGACTCTCCAAAGTTACCCTTGTTTCTCAACAATAAACTGTCAATTCCCCATTACTGAAATTATTGGAACAGAGACTGACACCTTGTCCAGGTGGTTGTAAAGGGCATTCCTAAATGGAGTGGGAGAATGGACTAGACAACCTTAACCTCTATTCCAACTTTGAAATTCTGTGAGGATCTAACATGTCAGTTCTGTACTTCATTCTGAACCTTTGTTATGGAAATACAGTGGAAGGACAGAATGTAAATGTGACCTGAGCCCCGCACTCCATACGTAAGAGTCACTTCCTCACAATTAGAACTATTTGAAAGGAGAATGAAAGGCTAGATTGGGAGGTCTCCAGTCTCCTATCACTTAAGGTCTTCAAGCAAAGGCTGGATGACCACTTATTGGGGACATCCAAGGAGGGGTTCTTGTCAAGCCAGAGCCCAAGATAGCCTGAATCTCTTCCAACTCTGAGAATCTGATTTGACAGTTCCCCACATCAGTGGGGGGAGGATGATGAGAATTAAATTGGGGGGAGTTAGCACTTATGAAGATCAGAAATTGAATCTGAGGAGGGAAAATTAAAATTTGAAGAGTTATAAAGTGATAACTCAGAGAGAAATTGAAAGATGGAGGTGAAGATGAATAGGTTATATTAAACTGAAGGAGGACTCAAGCAGAAGGACCTTAGGAAAAAGTCTCTTAAGGAGAAAGAAGTTAGTAAGACATTGCAAGAAAAGTCCACAAAGGGAGAAGGTGCTACCAAGGTTGGGACAGTGATAATTCCAGATCTAAAAATCCCTACAAACAATGTGCCATGTTTTTTTGTTAGCAGTAACAGTCAAATAGTAAAAATCTGGGAATCCAACTTAACAGCAAGTGTGGAAAGCAAGATAAACTTTTGTAGCTATCAGTATAGAGTGAGATGTTTGTCTTTCTGCCAGGACCTAGGAACTTAACTATGCTCAAAGTACAGACTAATCTCCCTCCTAGCAAGTTTCAAGGGATTCGAGGTTTGAAGAATATAGTCCGTTTTCAGGTCCTCAAGCAGATTAAATTGTTCCCCCTTTTTTTTAATGAAAAGAGGACTTCAAATTATTTTTAAAAAGGATAGAGAACCATGACCTATTTCAGGAGGTTGAAAGGTAAAATGGGAGCAAGGGAGAAAGAAAGACAACTGAGCACTTGGAGGGAAGGTAAAAGATTCAAGACTCTTCCTGAAGAGTAGGGAGCTGGACCATCTAAGGAGGAATCCATAGATGCCATCCTATTGAGAGATGATCTAGTAAAGGTCAGAGGAAGAAGAGATGGGTGGTGATGTTGAAAGGACCCACGCTAAAGAGTATTGAAGGAGCTATTTGTTCACATAGGGGTCTGCTGCTGATTTTGTACCCGTATCCATAAAGTAACTGAGAACTTCCCAAGACTTTTTACACAAAATGACTACTACCTTCTGTTAGTAACTCTTGACAGGTGCAAGAGATGTGGCTGGAAGAAATTAAAAAAAAAACAAAAAACAAGCATTGCTAAAAATTACAAAGCCTCAGGCAAGAAACTGAAGACCTTGGGGACATAGGTGGGGTTTTCACTACTGTTGTTGATAGAATGCATGGGTTTTGGAAGAGAAGTAAACTATTGGTTAAGAAAATGGATGAGATTTGAATTTCTGGACCATAACTAAAAATATAGATATGACAAACTTCTGACTAGTGCTAGGGTGCATTTAACAAGGAATAGTAAGACTGTATATGCCTAGAATCTTTCAAATCTAATTAAAAAAAAAACATCCAACTGAAAAGGAAAGGGGAGGAAGAAAATTATATCCACTAAAGTAGATGACCATAAAGAGCAGCTACCGTGGAGGAAAAGTTGCTGCAGAAACTGTCAGCTTCAAAGGAGACTCAGTCCAAGAAAGGCCCAAGCCAAAAACTCACAGCTTCAGGTGTCAATACACAAATGCACAAAGTAACAAGTTAGGTAGAAAACTTAATACGAGAATGGAAATTTGCCACTGATACCTAAACTGCTCTGGATGAGTGTATATGCCCTAATTCTAAAGCAATAGTTTGTGTTAAAAGGGGGAAACGGTGGGAGGGTAGGGAAAGTGGCCAGTGCTGACTAACGTTGTATATTAAGGGCATATACTTATGTGAGGAAATCCAGGAGTCATATGCGGAAGGAGCATTAAAGTGGAGATCAAATGAGACAGAAACAGAAATGACATTGTCCTCAGAGAATACTCCAGAGCACAAGAAAATCAATGTGGAGTTTGCGAAATAGATCACCAGCCTGGCCCCCACTGAGTAGTGATCATCAATTTCAATTATCTGGACACAAGATCACAGATCAAGATCTCAAAGGGACCTCAGAGACCATCTAGTTCAGCCTCCTCTCTACAGTACTTTCATGGGAGCTCTCTATGTCCATAGTAGAAACACCTAATGACTTCTTGATTTGCCTTAATGATAACTTCATCTTTCAAAAAGTGGAGAAACCAAAGGGAACCTCCATTGTGAATCTGATTCTGGTGGGCAGAAATGATAGGAACCTTGAAGAGGAAAGTTGTCTAAATAGATCTGTTGAATACAGATGGAACTCATTAATCAAAAGATTTGTTTTCAAGGGTTTGGAGAGATTGAAGCAGAGACAGTCAATGGAAAATGATACATAGTCTATACAGTCCTGTTAGAATAGTGTCAGAAGTGCTTGGGCTTATCATACCTTAAGTTGAGCAAATAAAAGTATGGGAGGGTGAGGGTGAGGGAAAAGTAGGTGTAGGTAGGTAGGGGTGTGTGTGTGTGTGTGTGTGTGTGTGTGTGTGTGTGTGTGTGGAGGAGGAGAGAGATTTTTTAAAGACTGCATCAGAGAAGGAAGTCATAAGATTATAGTACAATTTAGGACCATATGGGGTTTGAGAGATAATTTAATCCAACCTCTTTTTTACCAATGAGGAAAGTAAGGCTTTAGAGCGGTTAAGTGACTTGCCCAAGGTCACACAGCTTATGGGGCAAGATTTGAAACATGTCTTCCTGTTTCCCAGTCCAGTGTTACATAATGGATACTAGAGTCAGGAAGACTCATCATCCTAAGTTCAAATCTAGCCTCAGACCTTACTAGCTGTTGACCTTGGGCAAGTCACTTAACCCTCTTTGCCTCAGTTTCCTCATCTGTAAAATAAGTGGGAGAAGGAAATGGTAAACAGTCCAGTATCTTTGCCAAGAAAACCCCAAATGGGATCATAGAGAGTTAGGACTGAAATGACTGACCAATAAGATAACTAGCCTAGGAGTCCAGAAGAACTCGATCTCAGCCCCACTTCTGCCACATACCAGCTTGGAACCGGACAAGTCAACACTCCAGGCAACTCACTGAAGACTTGCAGAAAATCTGACAACTTGCCTTGATAATGGTAATTCCTCATCAAAAATTTTCTGCAGTCATGACATCACAGGTGCAGTTAAAAATCCTTTTTTGGAGGAATGGGACCACTTGCTCAGTGTGGGTGGGATGAGAATAATGGAGGTGAGTGGGAAGCAAACCTATTTTGCTTATGATTTTGCTTTTTTTTTTCCCACCCAGCCAAGAACTGAAAAAGGCAGAACAGAAATGACTAATAGGGAGTTGATTCCTTAAGACAAGTTGGGAACCAGTAAGAAAGTGTATGGCACTTAACACTGTGCCTGGGACACTGTTGTTATTCAGTCCTGTGTGACTCTTTGTGACCCTTTTTGGGGGTTTCTTGGCTGGTTTGTCATTTCCTTCTCCAGATGAGGAAATTGAGGCAAATAGGGTTAAGTGACTTGCCCGGGTCACACATCTAATAAGTGTCTGAGTCTAGATTTGAATTCAAGATGATGAGTCTTCCTGACTCCAGACCCAGCACTCTATCCACTGCACCACCTAACACTGGTGTGTTCATCCTTTGTTGCCGAAGATCATGCCATCAGAGAAATGATGACATGATTTGCACTTGACTTTGTTTTGAGTGGGGGAGGGCTGTGCAAGGTCACCAGCCTCACTTCTCCTCCAGAGCCATCTGAATCCAGTGACCAGATATTCATCGGGATGACTGGAGATGACCCAAGATGAGGCAGCTGGGGTTAAGTGACTTGCCCAAGGTCACACAGCTAATGAGTGTCAAGTATCTGAGGTGAGATTTGAACTCAGGTCCTCCTGACTCCTGCACTGGTGCTCAATCCACCGCACCACCTAGCTCCCCCTACCTAACATTAATATGCACTTTACAAATGCCAAGGTCAAGTCACCAGGTACAGAAGGATTGGAGGATATTGTCCCAATCTTAAACAAAGGGAAAATAGAACCAGATAGCTTGATTTTAATTCGGGGACAACAGGGGAGGGTTTGACAGTAGGTGGGAAATTTAGAATTTAATATTAGGGGGATGATTAGCAAACGTAGAAAAAAGAGGCAGCAGTCATCAGGAGCCAGACCAAGTCATCCCTTGTTTCCTTTCTTGAGTGGTGTCCCTAGAAAAGTAGATCAAGGGAGTGTTGCAGATGTAGTTAATCTAGATTTTCACAAATAACCTGGCAAAATCTCATGTCATTTTTATGAACAATGTGGAGGGATGTGGGCTAGGTGATACGGGTTAGGTGGGTTCAGAGCTCGTTGAATGGCAAGAGCTAAAGAGAAGGGAATAAACGCTTATTAAGCACCCACTATGTGCAGGGAGCTCTGCTAAGAACTTTACAAATATCTCATTTGATCCTGGGAGGTAAGTGCTAGTATTATCTCCATGTTACAGTTGAGGAAACTGAGGCAGGCAGATTTGTGACTTGCCCAAGATCACACAGCTAGAAGTATCTGAAGTCATATTTGAATTCAGGTCTTCCCTGACTCCAGTTTCAGTGCTCTGTCCTCTGTACCACCTAGCTGCTTTTAGCTAAACAAATAGTGATTAGTGACTGGATGGATGTTAACTCCAGTGGAGTGCCCCAGGAATATGCACTTGGGTAATAATACGAATTCACTTATGTGGTGCTTACTATGTGCCAGGTACTGTGCTAAACACTTTTTACACATAACTCTTGTGATCCTCCCAACAACCTTGTGAGGGAGGTGCTCTTATCATCCCTATTTTACAGTTGAGGAAACTGAGGCAAACAGGTTACTTGCTAAGTGTCTGAGGTCATATTTGAACTCTATGTACCTGGTCAGACCATTCCTAGAGGGAATATTGTGCTCCATTTTGAGTGATATATTTAGTAAGAATATTGAGAAACTGGAGAGGGTCTATAGAAGAGCTGCCGGATGGTGAAGGGACTTTGATTTCATGCCACATGAGGATCTTTTGAAGAACTGTGGATGTTTAGCCTGGAGAAGACCTATGGAGGAATGAATACTGGTCCTCAAGTATTTGAAGGCTACCTATCACCATTATCATCTTCTCCCATAAAGAAGGTGGTCATGTTCTTCCTACTAATACATTTCTCAGGGGTGTCCTCAGATCCGAAATGGGGTCTTATCCTTCCCCCAACTTTATCACCTGTAAAGAGGAACTCTGCTTGACCCCAGGGAGAAGAAACAAGCTAGACACGAGTGGGATTAGACAAATTTAGTCTTGATTTATGGAAAAACTAACTATGAGAGATATTCCAAAGTGGACTGGGCTGCCTGCAGTATTTATGGCTTCCTTTCAGGGGAGGTCTTCCAATAAAGGCTTGAAGAACACTCGTTGGCCATGGACAGGGTAGATTCTTGTTGGACTGAGTGGTCTGGAAAGTCTCTTCCAGCTCTGAAATTCATGATTCCAATCTCCACTGTCTCCAAACGTAAGATCATAGGTCTAGGGCTGGAAGGGACTCCAAAGGCCATATAGTATAACCACCCCAATTTACATATAAGGAAACTGAGGGCCAGTGTTACACAGTAATCAATCATCAGAGATAGAATTTCAACCCTGGTCTTTAATTCCCAAACCAGTATTATTTCTCATCAAAAAGCAGTGGCCTTAGAAATCTGAATGCAGCCCTCCTGGGTCCCTGATCCTTTGACCCAGAACCCTCTCTGGCCAAACAAAGCAGATGCATCAGAGGACCTCTACATGCCCCTGCCCCCACCTCCATACTATCCCAGGGGCCCCTCTGTCCTGTAGGCCAAGCCTGCCAGAGACCAAGCCCTAGGAAGGATGATTGAGTGACTTGGAATAACCAAACCAGGGTGGATCAGGTGACCTGCTAGTCAATCAGAAAGGATGGTCTTGAACTTAGCAAGACCTTTTAACTGAAGCCAGGAGATCATCTGCTTGAGCAGACTTGGTATTTCTTCATCCTGCTATTTCTCTCATTGGCCTCTGGGTGGTAGCATCTAACCTCACAAACACAGACAATATTGAAGACTGCAGAAGCCACCTTGTCCATTTGCTAGTTGAAAGAAAACACATCCTTAAGTGTGAGTCCTATTTCTCAGTGACCCCAGCTCTGTGAATCCTCTTCCAAGAACCCTCCAAACAGTTACAGAACATGAGCTGCCTCTCCCCCCAATTCAACAAATCACCAAAACTCACCTGGAAACCCTAACCCCTTGAGCCAAATCTTCCAGGAATCTGTCCCTCAATGCCCACTTTTGGGGGCAGTCTTCTCCACCCACCCAATCCCCACCATATACACACCAGGAGGTAGTCATTTCTCCCTCCTGATCCATTTCTCCTGGGCTTCCTTGGGTCAGAAATGGTGCTTTATCTTCCTACCATCTTATGTCAGATTCTTTCACAGCAGCATTTCTCAGAACTGAGGCAGAGGAGGTCAGTAAATTCTTGTAAAACAGAGTGCGGACACGTGACTGCTCTGTGACTCCCTTCCCCACCTTTCTTCTATCCTGCTCAGGGATGTTAATATGATACATGACAACAACAACTTACATTTACACAGCACTTACTATGTGTAAGGCATAGGGCTAAGTGGTTTACAACTATAAGACAAAGCCATCTTCGAAAGTTTTGGATGCTCTTTCTCAGGCACCATCCCTGTTTCATCCCCCACAGTCCTGCTATTTCCTAGGCAGAACATGGATTGTCACCCCTATTTGGCGCACGGCAATGCAGTTACCCTCTTGTACCTCTGCCTCTCCATAATCACAAAGCCAGGATGATGTCATCAGGGCTACAGTCCAGGTTTCCTGTCTCCAAAGAGGATGCTCTTGCCCCTACGCCAACAGTCTTCTCTGAATAAGCACAAATACACATGTAGTAGAATTTAAACTCCTTGAGAATAGGAACTTTTTTTATTTTAGTCTTTCTCTGTGTCTGGCACATTGTGGGTAGGGGATATGTGAAGGGGGTGTCTAGATCTATGATTTCCTCTAGATAAGGAACCCCTGGCAGAGAAAAGTCTCTTCACTAATCTAGACAGCAACTCCCCTTTTATTTAGAGAGTTGCCCAGCACACTGAGAGTTTAAGTGACTTGCCCATGGTCACAGACTTGGTATCATTCAGAGGTAAGGCTTGAGCCCAGGTCTTTTCTATCCACCCTAATAGCTAGCATGCATATAGTACTTTAAGGCTCATAAAGAACTTTAGATATGTTATCTCGTTTGACCCTTATAACAATCCTGTGGTGTAGATACTATTATCTCCATCTTACAAATGAGGAAACTGAGGCTCACCAGTTAAGTGATTTGTGGAGGGTCATGCCGCTGATATAGTCTGAGACAGGATTTGAACTCAGGTCTTCTAGACTCCAAGTCCAACACTCTATCCACTATTCAGAAGTGGGGAACTTGCAGCTTGAAGGCCACATGTGGCCCTCTCGGTCCTCAAGGCTGCAGGTTCCCCACCCCTTCTTCTAGCTGCACTGTGCTTGGTGGCACATAGTATGTGCTTAATAAATGCTAGTTGAATTGGATTTTCAGTTAACTCAGAGCTTAGCACAGTGCTCGGGCACATAGTAGGTGCTTAAATGTTTAATGAATTGAATTATTGGATTGGATCTTTGCAACCCAGAGCTAAACACAGTGCCTGGCACACGATACGTGCTTAATAAATGCTTGTTGATGGAAAGCACTTACCCCACAGTGACAGAACAGAACTGGCCAGCTGAGAGGTTGGATAGCTAAATCACCTTTATTCACAATCAGGGTGACCCGGAGGACATCTAACAGAGCACAGCATCAGAAAGAAATGAAATAGAACATAGTAGGTGCCTTCTTTTCCTCCTTTATTCCCAGCACCCCATGAGAATAGGATCCCAGACCAGAACAGAGTCGATTGAACCTGCACCTCCTCCTTAAAGCTGCCCTAATCTGGAATCTTAAAGGGGTCACCCAAAGGAGTCCTTGCCTTCAGAAGGCCTGGAGAAAGGATTTCCCTCACGCACCTCCCCATCTCTAATCCTACCCCACCCCCACCAATCAGAATCTTAGAATTAAGCCCAATCTAACTTCAGAACTGGAAGGAATTTTAGAAACCATCTAGTACAATCTTCATGATTTAGAGAAAATTGACATATAACGGAGAAAAAGTGGTTTGCTTAGGCTCGCACAGGGATGAGTGTCAGAGAAAAGAGAATCCAGGTCTTCTGGCCCAGGGCTCTTTGCACCGAAAGGTGACGCTCCCCCTCAAGCTCTGTCTGTGTTCAACAGCAGAGGTTGATCATGACTGGATATGGGCACATAGGGTAGCAGCAAAGGGAGAAACAAAAGCAGTTGCTAACCCTAAAGGATGGGAAAGACTGACCCCAGTGAATCCAGAGAAGACCCAGCCCTACTCACTACCTCCATATCCCCTAATATCCCTGAGATCCTAAAGCCCAGTCAGTGTTAAGGATGGATTGGGGTGAGATGATTGTGGCTTGAGACAAGTGCTAAAGATGCCACTTTCCCTAGACCCCCTGGCAATGCACCCCAAATCACAGGCATTCTCCCAAAAGAGAGCTCTGGACCTCTAACCCTGGGAGGAAAAACTGAGGCTGGACAGACATCAAAAGCCTTGAAGCATCTCCACCTCCTCTCAACCTATTTCACTGAGGTCCAGGTCTCTTTTTCTGGCCTTCCACTGGGTCATGGAGAAGAGGATAAAGAGGGAAAGTCTCTTACCCCAGCTACTCCTACCTCAGATCTGAGGTCAACAAACAAAGCTTTCCTAAACAAACCCTCCTTTCTCTGCCTCTGGGTGCTCTCTGACAGTCTCAGAATCATAAAGAATTGGAGAAGAACTCAGACATCATCTTGTTCACCTCTCTCATTTTACAGATGAGGAAACTGAAACTCAGTTGAAGTAAGCGAAGCTGCACAGATAGTAGCAGAATTGGGGCTTGAACTCAGGTCCTTTGACTCAAAATTCAGCACCAAACTGCCTTGTGGGTTCTAGAATACCTGAGAGCCCCTCTGGGAAATGGGAGTGAATGGTCTAAGCTTTCAGTTCTCCTTTCCTAGAGACTGGGTTTGATGGGAGAGAGGTGGGCTGAGCCCAAGGGGGCTGAAGTTGTCCTTGTCACCCAACTGCCTTCTTCCTGGCACATGTCATAGGCACCTAAGGCTAGTCCTCCAGGTCATGAGGCTGGGAAGGGATACTCTGGGGAACAGCAACTCCACCTAGTGGAAATCAATAAATTAATCAACAATAAATAAGGCAAGAGAGGGGTTACAGGCCAGGATGGAAGTGACTGCTGGGCAGGAAGGGCCTATGTGGGGCAGAGTCTGGGTCACAAGCACACCCCTCCTCATAGGACTCCCATAGCTTCCATGATGAGCTGCCCCCTGGCACTGAGATGATGGGAGTGGGGGTGGGGGAGATAGGGAGAAGCATTCCCTACCCCTGCCCCTGGCTGGGGGGCTGGGATGATGGCAGGGTGAGATGATTTGTGTCTTAGGAAGCCTCTCCCCATGGTCACAGGGACCTGGGATAAGTCTGGAGGCACTAAAATCCACTTCTCAAAAGTCAAAAGGAGATGGTCTCCAATCTGGGTGGTCCCTCCGTCCTCATTCCTCAGAGTGGTCACTTCATAATTCCACACGTACCTGAGGAGCTGCCTGGGATGTGAGGTTCATCCTAAAGGAAGAGGAGGGGAAAGTTCAGGAGGCAGATGTCCTTTCTTCCTGTAGGTCACAGGATCAGAAATCTAAAGCTGGAAGGAACGCCAAAGGCCAACTCTCTCATTTTACAGACGAATAAACTGAGGCCCCAAAAAAACGGTTAAATGACATTCCCCCAGGCCATACAAAGGAATGTGAGGGAGGATTTGAACTCAGGTCTCCCTGACTCCACCTAGTTGCCCTCTAGCTGATGGTGAAGCTTTCCAAAGAGCTCCAAATCCTTCAACCAAACTCTGACGATCTGTGAGAAGGAAGAGAGAGACAGAATGAGACGGAGAGAAAGAAAAGACAAGAGAGGAACCAGCCAGTGCAGAGATAAAAGAAGAAAGAAGATCTGAGAGAGAAAAGAGGAGAGGCTTTTTCTAAGGGGTCAGACTGGTCAGGAGCACTCTGGAGTGGGAGGAGCTTGTACTCCTCCCCAGAGCCCCGGTCAGGCATGGCTTGTGAGAGTGGGAGCGAGTAGACAAATTCCTGTTTCTTCAAACCCTGGATCTGCCCTGCCCCTCCTCTTCTCTAGAAATCACCAGACAGGGGCCCAGGCTTTCACTGAGTCGGGGCATCCCCAGACAAATCAAGGGCCAAAGCACAGGTCTGTCTTCTCATGGATTCCAGAGATAGTAGCCAGTGAGGTCACAAGGAGGGGCTATCCTTCTACCCCATATGCCCTAAAGCCCCCGGAGCCTTTGCTTTGCTTTTTTTAATGGAGGAAGGGAAAACAAATTTCCAAAAAAGAGGGAGAAAGGGGTCCCTGTTTGCTAGCCCTCTGCTTGGGAAGGAGTTGGTCTCCTGATGGCTAGAGTCCCACCATGGGCAGGGTCGGGGGGCAGTGGGGGCAGCACCAGATCTAGGTGCTCCGGTAGGTCTTAATGATGTCCTTGATGACCCGACGGCAGATGGGGCAGCAGGCGTGGACTGTCTTCTTCAGGCGGAGGCCACAGGAGTAGCACAGGCACATGTGACCGCAGGTGTAGATCACCGTGTCCACCGTGTTCTCATAACAGATGGTGCACTCATCACTCCACGGCCCTGGTCCTGGCCCTGGCCCAGGGCCTGGTGATAGAGGTGACTCAGGCAGGCTTACAGGTGAGTTGGGGGCTGTGCCTGGTGGGGAGGTGGAAGGCAGAAGAAGGCAACTGTAAGAGGAAGGGGTCATGAGAGGGGTCTGGGCAATCAGCTAACTCCACTAATGAGCTACTGTGGGCCCTTGGGAGGAATACCAAACTTTTGTGAGCCTCAGTTTATCCCTTTGTGAAATAAGAGGAAATAATAAACAGGGTGTCCAGGAAGTTTTCACAAGCAGATGACTTGTCAACAAGGAGCTGAAGGCAATGCTGAATAAATATGGTGACATAGGATTCCTCAGGGTTTGGAGTTGGAAGGAGCCTTGGAAATCAGTTAGCCAAGACCCTCATCTTACAGATGGGGAAATGGAGGCCTATAGAGGTGAGGTGACCTTGCCCAAGGTCACACTGAGGCATTATCGAACCCAGACCCCAGATCCCAAATTCAGTTCTCTTTACAACATAAAACATCGAAGGGGAGTCCAGATTAAGAACACGGAGTAATAAAGACTATCTTTGGGTCTCTTTCAACAGGCCCACTTCTCCCTCTGCTCCAGAAGGGGCTGCACGGAGAGAGAAATAGGGATGATTGGTGAGTAGGGAATGAAAAGGAAGGTCCTACTCACTGAGAGAACTGCCAGCGGGGCCAGAGCTGCATGCACTCAGCAGAGGGTCAGAGAGCCGGCTGCACAGACCCGTAGGAGAAGTGGGTGAAGATGCTGGGGAGCTCGGGAGAGACGGGAAACCTCGTTCAGCCAGGATGGTGGAGCCTACAAGACAGTGAGAAGGAAGGAAGAGAGTGCCATATCTGGTCACCTCCTCCTCAGCCCCGGCCACCATCCCCACCTGTTGGAGGTGGTTACAGCTGATGAGGAAATAGGAGCCTGAGACCCTCCTGAGTGGGGGTTTTGGAACATCCCTCACATAATGCTGGAAATAACTGTTCTAAAGCATCACTCCCTTGCTCAGAAACTTTCCATGGTTCCCAAAGGCTTACAAGACGAAGTCTAAACATCTCAGCCCACAGCATAGATTTCCCTTTATATAATTGTGTTCCTAGGGAATTGTGAATAAAAGCAATCTTTGTAAATCGAACCCTGTTTCCTGAATGGTGGGTGGCTACCTCCCAGTCGAGGTCTATGTCTATCCCTGGTGGCTTTTCAGTGGGTAGGATGTCTTTCATTCTGTGCCTAGTACCCGTGGCTGCTAATTAAGGATGTGTAAACAGATGCTTCTTTGCAAAAAAAGAAGAAGAAGGCAGCCTTTTGTAGAGACAAACGTTCTTCTATAGCGTGAACAGCTACCTGGCATCTCTGAGTGATGCACTTTCTCTGCTAGGTCCTGATGGCAGCAGCTTCTATGTATCTCCTGCCCCAGAAATCCCTGGCTAAGCCACAGAGCCTTGGTGTCCAGCTCAGGCAGCCCCTTCCCTTCTTCAGCACCCACCTGAAGCCAGCTCTCCTCTGCAATCGAAAAGAAACCCTCCCTTCTCTTTCCCCACCCCCCACCCTGACTCTTCTACTAGGCAGGCTCTCACTCCTTAGAGCAGCAGTATGGACCCCTAGGAAGCGCTATTAATAGCCAGAAAAGAAGATATCCTGTAGTAACATAATAGTCTTCCTTAAATGTCCCATAAGAGACTCAGCATGACCAGATCATTTATTTTGACAGCCTCCCTGGGAGGTAGAAGGTTTGGAGGCATGAAGCGAGGGAAAGAAACATTTTGGCCCAGAGAGGTTGAGTGGTCTGTCTCAGACCAGACAGCAAGGACCCCTTTCCAGAGGAAGGAAGTATTACATCACCACACCAGGGCCATGTGGATTTGGGGAGGGGTTTCTCCCACACGCTGAGAAAGCAACGATTGTGAGTGATGGGAGGCGTGCTCATGGGGCCTGGGTGGGGAGCCTTGGTCTCCCACCCCGACTCCATCCATTCTCCATGCCACGTGCATTCCTCCATCCTGCCATGGAGACCTCTTTTCATGGGAGTCCCTGGTGGGGGACTGGGGTTAGAAAAGTGAGTGCCCATTCCTTCTCCATTTGTGTTTATGTCCTCCCATCCGAATTTCTCTCTCAAGATCCTTTTGGCCAGTTCTGATGTGCACAGCTGCTGCTTTTAGCCCATGCAGATGACTACTTGCACTGTCCCCTTGATCACTCTCTCTACACAGAGAACAAAGGGCAGACAGATGCCTACAGTATACCTGGACCAGGATTACCCTTGCAGCTGCCAGCCCAGGAATGAGGAATAGGGCACCTTCAATTACATTCTCTGCTTGGGTGGTCACAGCAGCATTGCCGACCACTGTACACTTTGGAGAAACTGAGGTACCCTTAATAATCTGATTGCAGAGACTTGTGCCCCACAAGAAAACAATTCCCAGACTGGCACTACATAGTGGGGAAGGAAGGAGTGAACCCCTTCTGTGTCTAAAATTTACCGCAGTTTCTGAGGCACCCTCTGTTCTCTGTCCTGAAAGTCTCACCATGTGAAACACAAAAGGTTAAACAAAGGCAGCCCCTGTGAACAGGCCCCATATGTTCTATCTTATAGATGTAGGAGGGCAGGGATCATGAATTCTCTAAATTTTGTATCTCCCTAGCATTTCACATTGAACTGTATCCAGTGGATACTTAAATGCTGGCTGAAGAACTGGAAAGCAAAGTTAAGACTTCTTGGCAGGGGTTTGGCAAAAATCCTGCACAGAGGTGGGTGACTGGATGAGATGATGCCCCCCACTTAGTGCCCCAGCCTTCCCTTCCTTCCCCCGTCCTTCAACATACACACACACACACACATTCACACACACAAACACATACACACACTCATATACATACTCACACACATACATACACATTCACATATACACACACAAACACATATACACACACTCACACACATACATACTCACACACATACACACATATACTCACACACATGAACACATACACACATACTCATACACATATACACACAAACACATGCACACATACTCTCACACATTCACACACACATACACACATACTCATACACACACAAACACATGCACACATACTCATATACACAAACACATACACACATACTCACACACTCACACATTCACACACACAAACATACACACATACTCACACACACTCACGTAAACACATGCACACAGTCATACACACATTTGCTGCTTGGACTCCATGGATAGGCTCCAAGACTCAGCCTCAGCCTCTCCTCTGGGAAGCCTTCCCTGATGGTCCCCGGCCCACCTGGACCTCCTCTCCTCTGACCCCTCCCACTGTCACCACATTCAAGTTCGTGGTGCCATCCACCATGATTGGTGCAAGTCCTGTCCCTCCACTACACCATGAACCCCTCAAGACAAGGCCTGGGCCTGCTATTCTTGCCTTTCCTGCAGGAAGGCCAGGCCCAGAGCAGATGCTTGGGAAAGACTTCTTTCTTTATGCAAAAAAAAAAAGAAATGAGACAAAAATATGACCTCCTTCAGCTTTAATCTTACAAGTTCAGTTCATTAAGCATCTATTCAGTGCCTACCATATTCCCCAGGCACTGGGCCTAGCCGCTGGGCACACAGACAAAAAAGAAGCACCCTGCTCTCAAAGAGTTCCCATTCATCCTAATCTTTCCAAGGTGAACTCATCCAACTACCCCTCACAAACATATATTACTCACACTCATACACAGAATTACACACCCCTCATCATACACACACTCCCACACATCCTTAGAAGATACTTCCAGAAGACTCACACTGGGTGGTCCACTTTTCTCATATACACATAAACTCATACACACAGAGTCAAAGCTATCTGGGAGGCAGTAGGGGAGAGTGGAAATAGCACACACTCTGCCCCTGACTAACTGCATGACCTTGGATGAGTCATAACCATTCAAGGTTTCCCTTTTCCTCATCTGTAAAATCAGGAAGTTGGCCTATGTCATCACGATGGTTCCTCCCTGCTCTGACAGGTCACAAACAAATAACTTCCCTTTTAATAGACTTCCAAGGTTTAGAAAGTGCTTTTCTTAGCAACAACCCTGTGCAGTAGTAAGAGGTACAAGGATTGCTAATTCCTATTCTTCCGGAGCAAGAAAGTCAGGCTCTGGAAGGCTGTCACTGAGGCCCGTGGTCACACTGGTCAGTTAGATATCACAACCAGGATCTGAATACAGATCTTCCAAGTCCAAGACTAGCCCTCTTTCTGCTATGTCATAATTTTGCTAAAAATGAGGCATAGAAGAGGCGGCAGGTAAGGGGAAGGCATTCAAGACAAGCCCTTACCTCCTTCTAATTTTCCCACAGCCGACAGACACCTGTCATCACTCTGTAGGTATATACGGGTTTACAAGACTAGAAGTGAGGAGGCTATTTGTTTCCTGTTCCTGTAACTCAGGACAGCTGCCAACAGGTGTGCATGGCGGGTCTGCCCTATGGCCTCATGGTCCAGAAGGCCAGTCTTCCCTAAACCACAGTAAAGGAAGTCACAAATTATCTGCAAACAGAAAAACCTTTTGGGGAAAGGTAAGACCTACCAAGGACGCGGATCTGTGTGATGGCCCCATGCAGGCTAAAGAGCATCCAGAGTGGCTGAGAAACATCTACGCAGAGCTGCATGCCAGCGGCTGCCCCATTATGACTCAGGTGCAGCTCCCCCTCAGCAGTCACCATGAAGCCCAGGATGTCACCACTGTGGAGGGGCCCTGGGACCCGGCACACAGCCCAGAATTCCTTCCTGTCCACCAAAGCCTCTGGGTTATAGGGGAGGTCACTGGGACGCAGAGTCCCAGGATCACAGGTTGTGACACCGTAGGACAAGGTTCCAGGGCGGGAGGTGTTGGATTTGTTGACCTTGACGAAGATGGTCTCACCCACACGCAGCGGCCGACTGGTGAAGACCAGTGTCCGCTCCTCACGGGCATGCTCTAGCCGGGCCACTGTCTGCTCGTCCAGGATCTTGATGTGAGCACCACGCAGCTGGTGGAAGCGAAGGTCGCTCTCTAGCTGTGGGGGCAACAAGTGGCAGTTCTGAGAGTTGAGGGAGTTCTGTGGAATGGAGCAGGCCGATGCCGCTACAGCTGCTGCCTGGTAGCCCCCGTCCTGCACGTTGAGGTCGCAGAGGCTGACGGACAGGCGGGCATCCTCAGGGTCTCTCCGCAGGGAGGGCCTTCGGATGGCAGTGAAGGAACGGGGACGAAGGCAGTCTGGGGGGACAATCTCGCTCTCTTCAGGGAGCCAAGGCGGGGAGATAAAAGATGAGAGAGGAAGGGAAAGGAGGAAAGAGAAGAGACAAATCAGACAAGTTTATATCCATCACTAACTGCTCCAGAAGGTCAGGGCCAAAGGTGGCCATGTTGGGGCTCCTTCTTGGCCAATGGTGGAAGGCTAGAGGAACCTGAACCAAGGGACCAGGAGGGCAGGCAAAGGCCATGGAGCCAGGGGTGGAGGCCCTAGCTCTGAGACTAGAAAGATAGAAGGGAGGGGCCTTAGAGACAGGAGCTGCTGCCTTCTCCCAGTAACAAACACTCAAGTTCACTGAAGATAGGGATTGTTGTTTCCCTAGAACCAGCGTCTTGGACCCTGACTAAGGAGACTTTAGAACCCATCCCATAACTAAATATCCCATGCCTTACTTCTCTCCCATGAGTGGCTGTTCATTTATTCAGTCTTGTCTGATTCTTTCCCTGGACTAGGGACTAGGCACTATCTCCCAAAGTCTATCCAAGCCCATGTTCGTTGCTTCCATGACACCATCTATCCATCTCATCCCCATGTCATCCCCTTCTCCTTTTGTCTTTAGCCTTTCCCAGCATCAGGGTTTTATAGGAGTCCCATCTTCTTATCCTGTGGCCAAAGTATTTAAATTTCAGCTCGTGTATTTGTCCTTCCAATGAGTAGTCTGAATTAATTTCTCCCTGTGAATACTGGTGAGCATTTGTTTCCAAGGTAAAATATGTTCTCAGATTTTCAGAGAACTAATGGAAACACTAGAGAAGGGGACAGAAGGTGGGTGACCCTAGTTTTATGCCTGAAAGCCCAGGATTCCGGTCCCAGAAGTGCTACGGGACAAAAGATGAGTCTGAACTCATTGCTCATGTCTATTCTGCCCTCACCAACCATCCCCCGATGTCTCTTCCCTGAAGTGGTCAAGCCACCATACTGTCTTAGGGGCAAAATATGCAAAGAAGAGAGCAGTCTGGCCCTCTGTCTCCTGAGACTGCTGCCTCTTACGATAAAATTCCTCGAGTGGCTCTCAAAGACATCACTCATTTATTTCCCTGTAGTCTAGCAAGAAGGGGCTGGGAGGATGGGAGAAGAGATTCAACCGGAAAACTCAATCATTCTGGGGAATTGACTTAGTGACAGTACAGTAAATACTCAGAGAAGCTCTGGGGCCAGGAGTTTCATTCAACCAAGGCAGAGCTTCGGATGTATTCCTGATGCCTTCCTGAAGACAATTTCATCTCCTGGGAAAGAGAGAAATCTAGGAGTAAAGTGTCTCTTCTAGTTTTAATTCTATCCCACAAAGAAAAGGAAGTAAAAATGTGGGGAAATGGTGGACATGTCAACCTGAAATCAGTGAGAGCTAAGGAGTGGAGCTTCGGGCCTGATCAGTCAGACCTGCACTCTAGATTTGAGGGGAAAAGGCAGGTAGAATCTGTGGCCTGGTTCTCTAAAAAGGGAAGTCTACTCCAGAAAGCCATTTGGGTTTGAAAAAAATGAAATTCTCACAATGCAATTACTCAGGACTCTGATCAGAAAGAATGCTTTAAAGTCTATAAAAAGAATGATGTTATGGCATAGGGACTCTTCATTGAGTTCAAATTAAAAAGATATATACAAAAGCACTTAGCATAGGGTCTAACACGTTAAAAAAAAAACTCAGGTGTTTACTGACTGATTGACTTAACTGATAAAAGAAAGAGGCTGGGGATAGTAACAAAGGATGACTATAAAAGATTGACATGGTCCTATAAGTACATTGTTAGGAAAACTATCACCCACAAGGAACTAAGTGGCAAGGGAACTTTAGGAGCTGTGCCCATGCCATTCCCCCATCACCACCACCATCATCAAGCAAAGTGTACATAAAGAACTCTGGGGCTATGTCATCGGCATGAATATAAGCTTTTTGAAGAAAGGGATCACTTTTTAATTTTTGCATACCCAACACCTACTATGTTCAGTGACTTAAAAAATAACAGGGGAAATGGTGTAATCTTTACAGCACCAGCTATTATATTTTATTTTCCATAGTGATTCTTGGACTGGAAAGGTCAGAGCTAACATGGTTGAGAGGGAATACAAGTATAAGATGATGAATAAGACAGGAAGGAAGGAGTGATGTCCTAAAGTAGCCTGAGTCACCATGTCCCTGGGTAGGGAAAGAATTCGATCACTCAGAATTGATCCCTGAACTACTACTGAATATCTTTTAAAAACTGTAGAAATCAAGAGGCGTGGTAGAGAGATAAAGACAGGCAAGTGTCCCCATTTGTAAAATGATGAAAAGGGAAATAGGAAAAATATAGATCCATGAGCTTGGACCACCAATTCTAGGCACATTACTGAATGGATGGCTTGTGAATATTGATAAAGGAAAGCAGTGATCACTAAACATGGCATTGCAAACAAACAACCAGCTTTGCCAAACCAAACTAATTTTTTGTTGATGGCGTTAGCAGATAGATCAGGGGAATGCTGTGACCATACCTCAATTTCAGAAAGAGATTTGACCAAGTTTCTCTTACTATCTATCTGCACATTGTTGAAGAGAGGTGAGGTAGATGGTAACATAAGCCATGAAGATTTGTAACTGACTGAATGAATGGGTTCATGAGGCACTAATGAATGGATTGGTTAAGGTGAGGGAGGGTCCCTAGTGCAGGGCTATCAAGCCTGGTCTCAGTCCTATTCTAATTAAGATTTTCATCAATGATTTGGGTAAAGATACAAAAGGGGAAAAGCAGGTAGATGAGGACAAGGAGAGGAAAGGAGAGAGAAGGGGGAAGAAAGAGAGCAAGTCATCTTCTTTTCTTTATCTTTATCTTTACCATTTCTTTATCTATGAGGGTCCCCTCATGGTTGGTTGGTCTCTAAAGTCTGGGCCTCATGTTGGATTATCTATGAATGATTCTTAGACCCTTCTCTCCAGACCCTCTAAACTGAGCCCCACGGCAGTTTTCCAGGGGTAAGGAGGTCCAGATGACAGAAGAAATCTAAACTTGGACTCTCTGGAGACAAATGTGTCTATCCTCTCCCCCATGCCACCCCCACCCTCACCCCCACCAAGGTCACTGAGCAGCTGCAGAAGAGCAGCCTTCCCTAAAATAGTCTATCCCAAGCATAATCCCAGCTTCCCCAGGGGCTAAAATAGAAGGAAACTTGAGATGGGGTCACTAGTTGGCATGGCCATGCAGGGAAGGGACTGCAAAGGGTCACCTCTCAATTCAATGCAGTCCCTCTCCTGCCCACTGCCAAAGCTGTGGGAAAATGTCAGAGGGATGCCAGGGAGCTCATCTCTGTGGCCTCAATGGGGGTGGGGCTAGGGATTCTGAGGATAAAGTCACCTCTTCCAGGCAGCATGACTACCCAGTAACAGCTGCTATTTTCCCATAGGATTTAATGGATAGATTTGACAACAACTCTCAGAGAAAAGAAGGAACCTGCTCAAGGTCACACAGCAAGTGTGTCATAGATCAGAACTTGAACCCAAGTCCTCTGCCTCTGCCCTCCACTGTCCTTTTCATTCTACCATCCTGGCTTCCCTGACTTGTTTTGGCTTACCTGGTAGAAGTAACCATTTAACCCCCATGACAAGCCAGATGGGTCCTGTTATATGTATTTCCTTACCTGGGAATAAAGTCTTTGAGCACAAAATGAAAGCTTGGGGGTTTTCCTAGCAACTAAGTAATCAATCGAGTTTATATGGAGTCACCTATGGATTCCATCCTATGAGAAAAGGAAGATCTCACTCCCGCTCAGAAAACTCTCAATCTGGTTGGGGACATAAGGTAAAGTCACATAAACTGATTATCTGACCCACCAAAGGCTGGGGTGATCAAGAAAGACTTCCTAGATGGGGTAGAGCTTGAGCTGGGCTTAAAGGAACTAGGAGGAGGCAATTCCAGGGAAGGCCAATAATGCAAGCCAAGGCATTGGTGGGAGCCATTAAGCTAAAAAGAACCTTCCAGAATATCTGGTCAAATGTCCTCATTATACATTTGAGAAAACTGAGACCCAGAGAGATTAAGTAGATACTCAAGATCTCAGTAAATAACAGTGCCAACATTTAAATGAAGACCTTGGAGTTCAAATCCAGTGCCTTTTCCACTCACTGCATTTTCTTCTTCTATCTGACACATGTGGGTTGGTTCTGTAGTGGTTAATAACAACAATATAAAATAATAACAACCATAACTCATTAAGGTTTACAAAGTGCTTTGTCATCACAAGGACTCTGGGAGATCAGTACTATTAGCCATCCCATTTTACAAAGGAGTAAAACGAGGCACAGAAAGGTTAAATAACTTGACCTGGGTCACACAGCTAATAAGTTATCTGCAGTCACATTTGAACTCAGATCTCCGTGACTCCAAGTTCAATATTCTTGCTGCCCCTACAAAGATAGAGGCAAGACCGTACAAGGAGGATAGAGAGTTATGGAAAGGGTTTCTATGAAGACATGCTTACTCTCTGACTAAGAACCTTGTTTGTTTGGGTTCTCACATCCGGGAGCTAGTGCTGGGTCAACTGTTAACTAGGGTGCAGCTGGTGGGCTGAGCATCTCTTGGCGTGGTCAGTATCATTCTTGGGCCATTTACTGTCCATAAACATCCGCCTCAAGCTCAAGCATCTGGCATTGCAGGAAGAAGCAAGGTCTCCTTACCCGGAATCCACTCCTTTCTGGCCCTGCCCTGTGTACTCTTCCAACTAAATAAACAAAGACTTGGGGTCACTCTGAAAAGAGTCGATTGGTTGGCATTGGGGTTAGGAAGGCTGTTAGGCACGTTAAAGCCTTGGTGGGAGGAGGGGTTGGATAGACACTGATTAGAGGTCTTACATTTTTGAAGATCTTTCAATTGTGGGATCTTACCATTCATTATCATAGAACTTTTGAATCTTAAGAGTTGAAAAGATGTTGAAAAGAAGAGATGAAAAGACCATAGGGGACAGCAAGTCCAACCATTCTTCCAGTATAGGAATTCCCTCTACAGAACCCTTAACAGGTGAGTTTGATTTAGAGCGCTATCGCTGTTTTCTCTGGTTTGTTTTTGTTCTTAAATTTTAAGGGAGTTCTTTTCAAGTTAATAATAGCAACTTTTGACTCTGTTCAAAGGACTCAAGAAGGGGAGAGAAAGTTGGGAGACTGGGCAGAACAGAGAGGGAACATGCCAGGAAGCAAGACATAGCTTCTAGAAAGAGCAAAGGTTCAACCAGGTCTTAATGGTCCTTTGCTTCACCATTTGGACAAGTACAAGATGGAGGAGATACAGCTAACATTTTATGTGAAAAAGACTTGGGGATACGAATGGGATGTAAGCTCACAATGAGTCAAAAGAAGTCATGTGGCAACTAGCAAAGCTAATGTGACTTGAATTAATATTAGCATAGTGTCCAGGAGTAGGGAGGTTATAATCTGTCTGCACCTTGGGCAGATCACACCTAAAATGGTGACAAGTCCCAGTCATCATATTTGGGAAAGGACATAGAAAAGCTGGACCATATCTGGAAGAGGTCCAAGAGACCAATATGGTGGAAGAACTGGAAGCTACCATACAAAGATCTGTTGAAGGAACTAGGTATACTTTGACTTGGAAAAAAAAGAAAAGTTAGGTGGAAATGCTTTCAAGCATTTGAAGGGATTTGACTTAGTCTTCCTGGCCCTAGGGTAGAAGGGTGGAAGTTATAGGGAGGCAGATTTTAGTTCAATATAAGGAAGATCTTCCTAACCTTTATTTCTTTTTCTTTTATATTTAATTTTTCTTTTATTTTTTCTTAATTACATATAACCAAAAAATTTTAACATTCCTTTTTTTAAAATTCTGATTTCCAAATTCTCTCTATCCCTCTCTCCTTCCTTTCCTCCTTCCTTGAGAAGGCAAGCAATTTGATATGGATTATACATGTGAGGTCATGCAAAACATCTCCATATTAGCCATGTTGCAAATGAAAACACCGACTAAAATAAACCTAAGAATAATAAAGTTTAAAAAAAGTATGCTTCAATTTGCATTCAGACTCCAGTTTTTTCCCACCCCCCTCTGGAGGTGGATAGCATATTTTCCCCCTAATATTTAGAGCTGTCCAACAAAGGAACAGCCTTCTATGGTAGTAAGTTCCCTGTTTTGGGAAGTCTTCAAGTATACGTTGTCTGATCACTTGTAGAAGAGATTCCTGCTCAGCTGAGGTTTGTACTAGGTGACTAGGATCTCCACCCTTTCCCTCTCTTTTACCCTTGTATCTGAACATTGCCTGTCAATTTGACTTTTGTCACATCTTTCACAGATGCTGCTCCCTTGTCTCTTCTGATATTGCTACCTGGGCTACATCCTAATCACCTCATGCCTGCACTATTACAATAACCTGCCTCAATAGTGTCCTCATTTCAGGACATCATCTACTTAGCTATTAGACTGATTTTCCTAATGTGCATGTCTGACCATATCATTCCCCTAGCTGATAAACTCCAGTGGCTCCCTATGACTTCCAGGATCAGATATATAATCCTCTGTTTGATATTCACAGTCCTCCCTAATGTGGCCCCCTCCTAACTTTCTAATCTCCTTACCCCTTATTCCCCCTGCCCCATATACTGTGGTCCAGCAACACTGGTCTCCTTCCTGTTCTTTGCACAAGATCCTCTATTTCCCTACTCCAAACATTGTCACTGGCTGCCCTCCATATCCCTGGAATACTCTCTTCTGTCTTTATCTCCATCTCCTGGCCTTTCAGGAGGCAGGCAGGTAGCACAATGGTTAGAGCACTGGGGCTGGAGTCAAGAAGACCCAATTTCAAATCCAACCTCATATATTTATTAGTTTTGTGACCCTAGGCAAGTCACTTAACCTCAGTTTCCTGAACTGTCAAATGGGTGTAGGAATAGCACCCACTTCACAGGATTGTTGTGAGAATCAGGTGAGAGCCATCATCCAACAGATCTTCAAGGACAGAAGGTTGCCTTCCACCCAAAGGGAACATTTCTGAGGCAAGACTTAAGATCTTTGGAAAACCAAGAGCCAGGATTATCTGGACCCAATAGAAATCACCCAATGAAGCTCATGTTTATTTACATTGTTGGTTCAGTCTGTCTTCCTGGAAGCAGGAGGCTGTTATTCTTAGAGGCTGCAAGCCCATGTCCTGGCAAAGGAAAGCATGTTATTGGCATGATCCCCACCATACTAACGTGGCCCAAGATGCTGAACAAACAAAACAGGAGTCCTGCCTGACATTGCCATATTTATTCCATAAATGTGACCACAGGCTACTGGGGATGGGAGTGGGGAAGCTCTGATCTCCCCCACAGTAGGAAATGGAGGTAAAGAAAGGATCCTCACTGAGGGTAGAAATGCTGCTCTCTGTCCATCATCCATCATCACCATCACCACAGTTAGCATATATGTGTATGTATGTATGTGTATGTACACACATGTATGTGTGTATATGTACCTATATGTATACATACACACATGTGTGTGTGCATATATATATATATACACACATAGTGCTTTAAGGTTGGCAAAGCACTTTGTAAATAAATAAGTTCATTTTATAAAATATATAAATAAGTTTCCTCATTTGTAAAATAGGGATAATAGTAGCCCCTGGGGTGGTTGTGAAGACCAAATGAGATATAATTATAAAGTACTTGGCACACTGCCTGACACATAGCGAGTGCTATATACACATTAGCTATTATTAGAACAACAGATACAATCTCATTCGGTCCCTACAACAACCCTGAGAAGTAGGTAATATCATTATGCCTATTTGACAAATAAGGAAACTGAGATCAACAGAGGTTAAGTAACTTGCCCACATTTAAGGAAGCCTCTGAGGCTAGATTTGAACCTAGGCCTTCCTGACTCCCGGTCCAGTATTCTTTTCTTAGTGGCCAATCCTTAAGAACTGCCCACGTGACATGCTTGGCATATTTCACCCAACCCAGTCTGAGGCAGGGAGATATGATCCCCATCTTTGGTGAGCCCAGGTCTGAGGTGGGAGACATGACATTCTCTCTGTGCATCCCTCAGACTCGGGAAAAGGCAGCATGTCTAGTGGAGAGAGTCAGGACTCAGTTCCTGGTGTCTATTGTACCGCAAATTCCTTGTGTGTGTATGAGCAAAGTCACATCCCAGCTCGGAGGAAACCTCAGTTTCCTCATTCAAAAAATGAATGGATTTAATGAGATCCTGGTCATTGAGTTATTTCTAGGTCTCAATTTTATTACCTCCATGAGCTCCATCTTTCAGGTGTGGTAGTAGAGATAACTGCTACCTGAACCAGGTTCTATGAGGAAGCCAAAAATCTCTCATGAGTCAGTACTTCGGTCATCTGACAGTCATAGTGAGGGCCCTGCTTCACAAAGGATCCTGGTCTTAATGAGACTTGGCCATTGGTCCTAGATGAAATACAGGCCATGACAGGGGAGGGAGGGATAACACTAAGAAGTGACTCCCATGAACTCATGAAGGAGTTGGGTAGCTAAGCTTAAAATCCACTGGGGAAGACTGAAGATCATATGTATAACTGGAGAGGGGGAGGAAAGAGAAGAAAAAAGAGAAGAGAAGAGAAGGAAAAGGGAGATAGAAGAACATGAAGAAAAAGGAGAAAAGAAAGAGGGAGAAGAGAGGAGGGGACAAAAAGAGAGGAATGAGGGATAATGGAGAGATAGAGAAAGGAAGTAAGAAATGCATACAGAGGAACTAAATAGAGAAACAGAGAAAGAAGGACCATTCTGGAGAGAAACATAGACAGGCAGACAAAAAGAAACCAAAAAAAGAAAAAATGAAACCAAAAACGAGCAGAGGGACATAGATACATAAAAGGAGAGACAGAGAATAGGAAGAGAGAAAGAGGAAAGGTCCTGGCCAAAGGCCCTGAGCTATATAGAGCATCAAGTTCAAGGGGCTGGGGCCAGAGCCCCTTAGAAACGGGGCTGCCTTTGAAAACACCCCTTTAATGGGCCTGTAAGTGTTTTAATTAAGGAAAACAATGACTTTAGGGAAAACAAAAAATAGAGTAATTTTCATCTGCTAATTGAATTTCAGAGCCATAAACAGCCCTGGAGAATGCTGGGATTACAATGATTTATAGCAGGCTCAATTAAATCAGCCTGGCCTTATCTGAGCTTTCAGTGGGGAACATGGTGATGGATCCAATGAAACTGAAAATACATTTTGGAAACCCATGTATAGTCAAACCAGGCTGACATCCCCGCCCCTCCCCCCCACCTCTTGCAGACCGGACTATGTCAGGGTTTGGGTCTCTGGAGCCTTCCAAATATGCCTGGGGAAGTAGTGAGCAGCCATGAAGCAGAATGGAAAGAGCATGGTATTTGGAGTAGGAAGATGGGGGTGAATCCTATTCTACCACTTACTAGTTGTGCAAGGCACATCACTCTCTAAAGCTCAGTTTGCTCCTCTGTAAAATGGGTATGACAATGCCTACCTCACCTACCTCCAGAGCTGATGGAGAGAAAAAATATTTTCTAAAATGTATACTGCTATAAAACTGTTTCTAATGAGGTCATCATGGGCTATCCTTGAGAAGTGAGAAAAGAAAGAGGTGTTTAAGAGGTTTAGCTAGTGCTAAACACTAGCAAGCCTCCTGTTCTTCCCACCCCCTCCCATGCAATCTTCAGGACCTTTTCATCATGCCCATTGGAACCTCATCATCCTGTAGGATCATGTCTACCTTGGTATTCTCGTTCGTCAGGACTCCCTGCTCTGAGGATCTCTTAGCTCCTTCCCCAACCACCTTTATGGACAGCCGTCTCTCCATTCACACCTGGCTCTTCTCCTTTGGGTTTCTTCATCATGCCTGTCCAGGAGCCAGGTGTCTCCTCCCCCTACTTTTTAGCTTCCTTTGTATGCCATCTTCTCCCTAAGTAGGATCCTTGAGGGTAGGAGCTGTCTTTTTCGTATTTGTATCCCTAGTGCTAGACATAGTGCCTGGTGTACAGTAGGAGCTTAGGAACAGTTTCCTGACTGACTAGACCCCAGTAGGGCAGGTTATATAACATTCTTGGTACTCCATTCACATGAACACACACACACACACACACACACACACACACACACACACACACCTTTCAACTCATCACCACCCCCACCTATCACCCTTGCTCATACCTCATTCCTACCTTTGTCTACATCATTATTCCCTGGGATTCTTTCTCTACCTACCTCCACCCCTCTCCCATGCCAACCCTATGCCTCCATAAAAGTGATTCCCAGAGCAAACACTCATAGTGAGCTTTCTCTTTTCTGAACTCCCAGAAGACTTAGGGGGTATGACCAGTAATATTTTACTAAAATGATCAATACTTTATTATTGTTAAGGTATTATTCATATTAAGGTATACATAAATAGGTATATATATATATATATATATATATATATATATATATATATTCTTTTAAAGGTATACATATATACATATATACACATATGCATATGCATGTTATAGTCAGATGGATGATTTGTTCACTTTAAAAAATTTTTTTTACTTTGATAACCCTATTTGTCATACACAGCAGTCGCTAGAAAGCTGGCAAGACCTGAATTCAAGTCTTGCCTTTGATATATACTCTCTGTGGGAACCTGGATAAGTCACCTAGTCTTCAGGGCTCTGGCAATCCCCTAATACTGGAAGCCAATATGTTTCTTTACCCAAGAGCTCCCCATCCCAATGAAATCACAGGTTTAATTTCCTATCCCTTTCAAAATAGCTAACGTTTAGGTAACACTTAAAGTTTGCAAAGCACTTTACATGTCTGATACTCATAACAACCCTCTGAGGTAAGTGCTGGTATTGCCTCCACTTTACAGATGACGAAACTGAAGCTGAGAGAGGTAAAGTGACTAGCCCAGGGTCAAACAGCTAGTAAGCATCTAAGGTCATATTTGAACTCGGATCTTTCCAGCCTGATGTCTAGTGCTTTCCCCACTGATGACTGTTCGGTGTTGTTCTCAGATGAGAACAACAATATGTCCCCAACTGGACTGTCAGTTCCTAAGGGGAGGGCACTGCTTCCCCTCAGGGTGGGGATGGGGGTGGGATTGAGGCCAGAGGTCAAGTCTTCCTCCTCTGACCATCTTGGTTCCTTGAGGGCCAGAACTATCTCTCCTTGTTCACAGTGGTGGTTCCCTAAGGGCTGAGCTCTCACACAGTAGGGCTCCTGCTCTGATGGTGGTGATTCATTGATCTTTTCATGACTCAGTCTCATTACATGACCACTAAGCTGCCAAGGCCTCTCAGACAGACTATATCCCAGATCCACAAAATCACACAAAGCTGGATTCTGAGGAGAGCCCAGTCCACAGTTGGAAGAGAATCTCAAACTGAAAAGACACAGTCCCTGCTGAACAGGGGCTGGAGAATAGGGTGGGGAGGAACTGAGGTGAAGGAAAAACTACTGGGGGAGGGAAAGGGTGTTCCCCTAGGAAAGGATAGGACACTCTGGGACCAGGCAGTTTTGGCTTCTGTCCTAGGGCAAAACTCAGAGACACTCCATCCCCTCCTCAACCCCTTAGATATGTAGAATAGAGAGGTTTGGTACCTGGACTGGCATTAGAGGGCTCTTAGGGAAAAGGGATAGAGATTTTCCTTTTCTACCCAAACCTCATTTCCATCTTGATCCTTCCATGTCCCCCTCCCCACCTTCCCAGTCCTCTTCACAGTCTTTTCAGGTTCCTATCCAATCTTCAGGGCCCACCTCCACCAGGTAGACTTTCTTGACTTCTCATAGTCAGTGTCAGCAGACAGATATGTAAGGGTTTTATCACAAAAGTTCAGTTGCTTTCTCCTAGCATATCACATCATGGCTTTTCTGGTCCAGTTTTTATATCTGTCAAGGAGCATGCTGTATGTATAAAGCACTACACATCCTTTTGTTGGGGGTGGTCAGTTTTGTCCAACTCTTCATGACATTTGGGGTTTTCTTGGCAAAGATACTAGAGTGGTTTGCCAATTCCTTCTCCAGTTCATTTTATAGATGAAGAAACTGAGGCAAACAGGGTTAATGACTTGTCCAGTGTGACATAGCTATAAAGTGTCTGAGGCCGAATTTGAACTCATGAAGATGAGTCTTCCTGATTCCAAGCCCGGGAGTCTATCCACTGAGCCACCTAGCTGCCCCTGCCCTGCTATAGAGCTCTGGCAATCCCCTAATACTAAAAATGCTAAATGGTCTATAGCAGGAGCTCTCAACCTTGTTAATGACAGGGACCCCTTACAATCTAATGAAGCCTTTCTCAGAATAGTGTTTAAGTTCATAAAATAGAATGATAGTATCACAATAAACAATCATTTTAATATGTAATTATCAATTTTAAAAATTCACAGACCCCCCCCCAGATTAAGAACTCCTAATCTATAGATTATAGGATCTTCTCTAACAATCTATGATTCTAAGTCAGCTAGATGGAATGAGATTTCAGATGCTTGTGAGATGTGGGATGGGATACTCCCTCATTTCCCTTGGTCCCTGCCTTTATAGAGTAAAGGGACCAGGCTGGCCCCAACAGCCTTTCCCACCAATGATCAGCATGTCCTTTACCCTCTGCTCAGGATTAAGAATTCTGGCTCCCTTCCCCCATCTCCACCTCTGGTTCTCTCCTGCCCCTGCCAGTGGACAGACAAGGGTACCATATTAGAAACCTTCAACTGAACTGTGAGGCCAGAACTTATGGCCAATAAAACTTTATGAGGAGTTAAATTCCTTCCCCCACTTGCAGCTGAGGAGCTGGACTAGAGAGAAGAGAAGGAGGAGGAACTGGGACAGAGCTTTCTGGGGAGATGGTTTCCAGGTACATCATCACCTCGCCACAACTTGGGACTAAAAAGCCCCTTGTAAGCACCAGCCCCGGCCTTTACATTGCATTCCATGTAGGGTCCAGTCTATCCCTCACATCCACATAAGGAGAGGAACAAGCTCCCCCAGAACATTGTTTCTCTTTAAAAAAAAAAAAAAAAGGAGAGACCAGGCAGCAAGATGACACAGTTGATAGAGCTCATTGGCCCTGGCGTCAGGAGGACCTGAGTTCAAATCTGACTTCAGACACATAACTGGGTAACCTTTTTCACTTAACCTTGATTGCCTCAAAAAAAAAAAGAGACAGAGAAGGAGAGGGAGGACAGACAGGAGAGAGAAAAGAGAGGAAAGGGAGAGAGAGAGAGAGACAGAGACAGAGATAGAGAAAGAGAGAGAGACCCTTCTTTCCCCAACATGACTAGTTCCGGAAAGTCCAAGAAAGTCAGTTAAAGACCACAGAAATACACTTGTCTGAACCCTGATCCCGATGGTCAGTTTCTGTCTACACAAGCACAGAATATCCAGTATACAGTAAAGGAAGCATTTTACATTCAGTGCCTTCATCTTCTCTGATTCTCCATCACCTTTAGAATAATGTCTAAACTCCTCAGCTTCTCATTCAAGATCCTCCCCAGCCTGATTCCTGCTGTCTCCAGCCTTAACCACCAAGTTCCCTCTGCTCTAGCATGGCAGCCTAGCTTGGTGAAAGGTCAGCTGACATAGGGGAAAGAAAACTAGTCTTGTTCTTGTGTGTGCTTTTCATTGTGCCTGAAGTATCTTTCTCCCCTCTCCTCCCCCATATAAACCTTACCCATTCCTCAAAGCCTCATTTGCAAGAAGGCTCCTAGAGCCTTCCTTGCTAACACTAAATGTTGTGTTGGCAGGGGCCTTAGAGATCGCCCACTCTTACTACTTCACTGTACTGACAAGGAAACTGAGACCCAGACAGGGGAAGTCACGTTGGCAAGCCAACTCAAGAATTTGGGTCTCCTGACTCACACGTCACTCCATCAAAGGTAAAATGCTTGCCTGTTCCAGCTCCTCTGAACTCCCACAGGGCTGAAGTCAGAGAGCTCAGGTGACCCCTGATCACAAACCATCTTGCCTGGTGACAAGTATTTTCATGTATGTGTCTTGTTTCTCTGCTAAACAGTCAGTCCCTTGTGAGCAGAAGCTATGTTTTCTGGTTATTCTTCCCCTTATGTAGCTGAGAATAGGACTGAGCATACAGCAGGTACTCAGTAAATGCTTGCCAAAAGAAATTATGGATGAATGATGCTAAGGCAGCCTATCACTCTAACATGATGGGATGAAAGGATAGGCAAGTGGCTCCCTTAGTTTCTGGCTCTCAGCACATAGAAAAAAAGGAAGGAAAGATGAAAGGAAAAAAGAGAGGGAGAGAGAGGAGGGAGGGAAGGAGGAAGGAAAGAAGGAGTAAAGTGGAGAGAGAGAAGGAGGGAGGGAGGGAAGGAGGGATGGAGAAAAAGAAGAAAGCAAGAAGGGAAGGAAAGAAGGAAGGAAGGAGGGAAAGAGAAAAGGAAGAAGAAAAGAAGGAAATGAGCATTTATTAAGCACCTACAATGAGTCAGCCAGTGAGCTAAATGCTTTACAAATATTATCTCAGAATACAGCCAGAATGATGGCTGTTTAAGCTTCAGTCAGCAGAGTGAATTTGGAGGATATTCAGACCAAGGTGCTGCAGAGCCTCAGCTGAACCTCTCCCTCTCCATTCTGGTCACTATCTGAGCCCCCTCATTAAAGCCCCCTCCTCAGCACTGCTCTGATCTCTATGCCATAAGAGAAGGAGGGTGGCTCTGAACAGTTTCTGGAGAGTTCAGGGACACAGCCAGGGATGCCCACAGAGTGGAGCGAATGGGGAAGGTCACAAGTCATGGGAAAAAGTCTTGTACTCTAGTGGGTGCCGATATGAAACAGAACTGAGAAATGTACATGTTCAGAGAGAGACGATGCCAGGGCTCAGAGACACATAACTAGGATGGTCTTGGATCAGAGCTAAGTGGGGCCTTCTGGCCCAGCCTAGGCCCATAACCTGGAGGCCTGGCTCTCTTCCCTAGCTTCTCCAACCTCATCCCATCTTCTTCACTAGTACTAGCTCAAGCCTTTGCAAGAATAAGATGCTCAGTTTCCATGTAACAGATAGCATAATAGTCAGAACCTTCCAGAAAGTGTACACAAAAGGTATACTTGACGTGTACCACTAGACACACACATGTAACATACTAGAATGGGAATCACATGCCATATTGGAGAACAAAATTATAATGCACATTACAGTTTACATAGCACTTTTCTCACAACCCTGTGAAGTAGGTTGTAGGAGTGTTCTCATTGCCATTTCACAGATGAGGAAACTGAGGCTTGGAGAAATAACGTGCCCAGCCCCATAAGCAGCAAAATCAGCACTCAAAGTCAGTATTGTCTCTTTCCACTGTAGCTAGCTGCTGTTTGCATCATTCAACCTGTCTGCACACTGTCGATGCAAAGGAGCCCTTAGGTTGGGGCTTACGTAAAACAGAAAAGACTAAAATTAATTAAGAAACACATTTTCTGACCTCAGTCCCCAGCTACTATGCTATTGAAATATCTTCACTATCTCTAGGACTTGCCAAAAAAAAGAGGTTTTTATTTATTACTACTTTCATTACCTTTACCCATGTCTGTTCATTCAATTACAGCATTTAAAAATGTTTCTGTGCTTCTGACCTCTCTGATTTGAGACCCTGAAGCACACATTTCTTGTTTTCTAAGTTGACTTCAGTGTGTTTTTTAAGGCCTAAACCAAATTCTTTTCTGCAGGGAGCCAAGTCCTGACTTTCAATGTATAAATGGGCAGGTTCTTACCCATGGGCCTGAATGGGTGTATGTGCCTATGTATAATTAGACAACATCATGTATACATATATACATACCCTCCACACGCTCATACACATTGTGATCTAGTGGAAAGAACAAGAGATTGGTAGTCAAAAGGCTTGGCCATGACATTATTGGGTGATCATAAGCAAGATTGTTGCCCCTCTCTGGGCCTCAGTTTCCTCTTCAGTAAAATGAAAGAGTTAGAAGATCTCCAAGGGTCCCCACAGGATTGAATGTTCCATATAGCTGAGTTATTCTAGGGATTATGGGAGTCTGTGAATCTTTTCCTTCCTTGCCTGGGTATGGTGAAGGGGAATAAGATGGGAATCTTTGAAATAGCCTTAGTGACCTTGTGTCTTCCATAGTGTGGCACAGGAGAACTGGGCACTGAATTTGTTCCCAAGGGAGAAAATTCCCTTTTGCCAAAGTCTACCCAGTGATCTTTCACCCCCATCTCCTTCCATGGCCTTGTGTGTCCTGCCTTTATCACCCTAATTACCTGGCCTAATCAACCACATGCTGCCTGATTCCTCTCCTCCCCTGCCAGATACTTTATACAGACAGCTGGCTACAGGCAACAGGGAAGAGATCCAGGGACCACAGATGGCAGCTGTGACGTGGTGGAAAATAAGGCTTGAGTGGGTGCTAGAAAACTCAGGTTCAAGCCCTCGTTCCAACCACTGAGTAGCTGAATGATGTTAGGCAAGTCACTTCATTGATCTAAATGTCAATTTCCTCATCTTTAAAATGACAGGATTAATCCCTTTCATGTCTACCTCTCATGTTGATGTTGGGGCTGGTGAGATAATGTTGGCAAAAGCGCTTTATAATCTGTAGAGCACTTTCCAGGCCTACTTTCCAGAGTGTTGGCCAAGGTCAACGCCATTTGTTTTAAAATAACAATATGGATATGTTAATAATACTAAATAATAACGAACATTTATGTGGTGCTTGCTATGTGTTAGGTACCGTGCTAAAGCACTTTACAATTCTTATTCCTTTTGATCCTCCATACTGCTGTGGGAGGTTGGTGCTATTACCCCCATTTTACAGATGAGGAAACCAAGGCAAACAAAATGAGGCCTAGGATCACACAGCTATTAAGAGACTGAGGCCGAATTTGAACTCAGGTCTTGCTGACTCCAAACCGGGAGTTCTATCCATTGTGCCATCTAAGTGTTCCCAACACTATAACTAAACTACTCCATAACGGCAAAAAACCTGATGTAATGTCATTTGGCCAGTTATCCGTTGGTAAGATTATTCTCATGGAACTAACAGCCCTGTGAATTCTGTTTCACCTAAACTTGTGTTTTCATGGAATCAGTTAATGATGCTAAGGGGGTAGGAGAAGGAAATGCCTATAACATAGGCAAACACACAATTATTATTAATATTGTGATTTCTGAACATCTAAGGTCTGCTCTGAAGATCTTGACCCTGGGTGGGTGATAGTGGAGAAAGGTGAAGGTGGAAGATGGGGGAACAAGGACTTACCAAGCAGTTGCACTCCCCTCGTGAGGCCATAGACGTCAACCAGGGCCCACAGGGGATCGGCAGTTCGGACCCCACTGAAGAACAGCATGGCAGCGGAGTCGTTGACCCGGTAGAACACCCGGCCCTTCTTGTCCACCCAGAAGGCAATGATGTTGCCCTCATTAGCATACTCCTCAGGTAATGCCTTGGCCCAGAAGCCACTCTGGGATACGAGGTCAGGACAGGCATACTTGGGCAGTGTGTCTGGGTTTATTCGGGATGGATCCTTGCATGTGAACCCCAGGCGGAGGGCCCCACTCCAGCAGCATTGCTTCTTGGTGATCTGTGGAAGTCATGGGGACAGAAGACTCAATTATTCAATTCAGATGCATATAAGGACCTCCCTTCCCCAGTCCTCCGCTTGATCAATCACGGTAACCTTCCTGAAGGAGGAGGTGAAGAAACAGACCTTAATATAGCTCACCCTTTTCTCAGACTTTCCATGGCTCTACATCTGAACTGGGAAAGGAGAGGGGAAACCCTGCTCTCACTCCTAGTGTTTTAACAACCACTTGACATTCCCTCCAATACTCTAACTCCAAGAAATCTTCCCTTATGGATCCTACCAGAGAGGGTGGAGCTTAGCCTGTCCCTGTTCTGGATTGAGACCTCTGGCATCTTCCCCTACTCTTTAGGCACAGCAGGAAGGAATGACTGAGAAAGAAGGAAAGGAAGGAATTGGAGAAGACAAGGGTAAGGAGGAGGAAGAGGCTGGGGCAATGAGGGCAGGGAGGAGGCAGGGACTAGAAACAGGGAGGATAGTGTTTGAGGATCCAGGAAATGGGCCCACCTTTAGCCTGACTTGTTCATAGATGAGGACGGGCCGGTTGCTGAAGGTGATGGCGTTACAGAAGCTAGCCTGCCTCTTGACAGCCTTGTGGCTGAGGTCCATCAGGATCTGGGAGCCTTTGGTGTGTGGGTGGAAGAGGAGAGGTGTGGCAGGGAGGCTCCCACCTGGAGGCGTTGGCAGACAGTGCTTCTGTTTGTGGTGACATCGGTGAGAGGAGGCAGGGAAGGGGCCACCAACAGAATCTGCAAGGGAGTGAGTCATCTATGAAAAGATATTGTCAAGAGGTTCAGCTTGGCCTGAGACAGGGAGAAGCCACCAAGATGCCACCCATCTGTCCAAGAACAGTCTATGCCATGGGGACAGCCACCACTATCATCACTATCAATCAGGTATCACTGTCACTGCCATCACCACCACCATCATTATCATCAACACCACCTACCATCAGCTAGCATTCATTCAGTAGACGTCATCATCTCCATCATCACCGTCCCCACCAGTCCCAGTAAAATCATCCATACCATGACCAGTATCTTTCTCGTATTTACAAAAGCCATAACTCTCCTTTACTGAGCACACACTCCCCATTCACATACAATACAAAAACCAATACCAAAAGCTTATTAAGGGTGAATTCTTTGTATTATAAGACAAGTTCCATTTTATAGATGGAGCTTCCATAAAGAGTGAATTTGAAAGCACTTTCTGAAAGTCTATGGTAGCCTTGGTACACACTTGCAATCTCTGTAGCCAAGGAAGCTAAGGATGGCAGATCTCTTGAGTTCAGGTTTCTGAGCTGCAGTGGACTACACTGATTAGTTGTCCACATTAAATTTATCATTAAAGATGGTGAGCCCTCAGGAGCAGGGAACCACCAGATTACCGGAGAAGGATCTCACAGGCCCAGGGTAAAAACAGAGTAGCCAAAACTCCTAGGCCAATCTGAGTGGGATCGGCCCCATGAATAGCCCTTTCCCTTCCAGCCTGCTTAAGATAGGGAGACTCAGTCTTTAAAAAAAAAAATATAAGAGTCTGGTAGACCTTGGGCAAATCAGCTTGATCTCCTTAGGCCTCAGTTTCCTCATCTGTAAAATGAGGGCATCACATCAAATGATCTCCAAGATCCTTCTCATTTTCATTTTATTATCTAGTAGCATACATGAGAAGAAGTTTCTATGAAAAGTAAAAAATAAATATTGTAAATAGTAAAATCTATGGTGCATAGACATTCTTGTTAAAGAGTCAGTATGATGTAACTGGGGGTGTACTAATTAATGTTTAAAAACTGGCTCTTTGAAGGGGGGAGGAGTAGACACAACACACTTTTAAATTTAATCTGCATTATTAACATTTTTCCCTATTACCTCTTGAAGTCTAGATTATCAACAAAACAATAAACTAAGCCCAATCTGTAGCATTTGTCAGTTTCTGTGGTATAAATGCTCACACTGAAAATTTAACAATCAACTCTCAAAAGCTGTTTGGACTTGGTTGTAGCACATCCCTTTATTGAGGTTAAGTCCTATCCGACTCTTTCTGACCCTGTTTGGCGTTTTCTTGGCAAAGATACTGGAGTAGTTTGCAATTCCCTTATCCAGCTCATTTTGCAGATGAAGAAACTGAGGCAAACGGTTAAGTGACTGGCCCAGGATCCCCCAGCTAGTATCTGAGGCCAGATTTGAACTCAGGAAAATGAGTCTTGCTGAGTCCAGGCTCAGCACTCTACCCACTCCACCACCTAACCCATTCATAGCACAGGTGTAATGGAAAGCATATTTGACCAGGGGCCCCCCAGGCTCTAATACATATTCTTCTACAGAGTCTTTGGGTCACCTTGGACAAGTCACTTTCTTTTAGGGGGGCTCAGTTTCTTCATGATATTGATCTCTAAGATTCTTTCCAGTTTTAAAGTAGTCTTTGTAAGCATCCTATTAGACAGCAATATACCCAGGACCACTAAGAATAATATTCTCCAAGTTCAGCACTGTAACTACCATCCCATACTACCTAAAGGGTCCATAAAGATCATTTGTTCCAGGGATTCTTAATCTTTTCTATGGCATGGGCCCTCATTGGCCAGCTGGTGAAACCTGTGTATTCCTTTCTCAGAAAAACATTTTAAATGCATAAAATAAAATGCATAGGACTCCAACGAAAGCCAGTTATGCTGAAATGCAGTTGGGGGAAGGAAAGGAAAAGGGAATAAGCATTTGTTAAGCACCTACCATGTGCCAGGCTTTGCTAAGCATTTTTTTTTTACAAATATTATCATCAAAATATTTTTAAAATAAGTTTATAGACCCCAGGTTAACAATCTCTGATCTAATACAACTCATTTGTTTTAGAGATGAGGAAACTGAAGCCCAGATGGTTAGGATAAGCTAGGGCAGGCTGGGGAAACTGCAGCCTTCAGACTACCTGTGGTCTTGGGCCACACTTAAGGATCTAGAAGGCCACAGGTAGCCTCAAGGCCACAGGTTCCTGGCAGGAGCTAGGGTACAGAGGGAGCAATGTCTAAAACTGGCCTTGTGCTGAAAACAAGAGGAGGAACAGACACAGTCACGCAAGAAACCCCTGTCATGCCAAAGCTGGTAGAACTCACACACAAATCGTAGATTTATAACTGGGAAGGACCTTCAATACCATCTGCTCTAACCCCTTATTTTAACACCTGAGGAAAGTGAGATCAAGTGAGAATAGAGGCACAAAGATTATAACTGGCAAGGCTGAGATTTGAACTCAGGTCCTCTCCCTTCAGATCCACCAAACTGATGCTCTCAACCAGCACAAGACAGTGAGAAAATTGCTAAACCATAGGATACTGTAGGGGATATGGACACCGGCTGGAGTAGGGTGGGAAAGCTTCCCGAGATAAGTACTTGGGTGGAGGGGGCAGGGGATGGGGAGGATGGGGATGTAAGAAGAGGGAAATAACCCTCTGGGTCAGGGATCAGGAAGATTAGAAAAGCCCTCCCAAGCCAGACTGGGAAAGTGCTCTAAGTAGTCTGAGGAGCCTGACCAGGAAGCACACACTTATCCAGGACTCCAGGTCCTGGGCTACACCTGGTCTCTAAGATCCCTCCCAGCTCTAAAGCTGATTCTAGGAGCCCTGGGGAGGCTCTCATTGCCCCCTGTCTCCCCCACGTTCTCCCACCTCCTGCTCCCTGGGGAACTCCCTCAGGCTGCTTTGTCCCACAGGGGAAGGACCACCCTTCCCTGCCTCGCTAGCACTGACAGCTTTACAAGCCTCCGGGAGCTTCCAGAGGCAGCTGGGGAGAGGGGGGGAGGATGGAGTCACCCAGAAGGGAAGCAGGAGAGGCTGCTGCTGACACAATGGAAAACTCTCTCTGCGATTCTCCCAACCCCCCACCCTGCCCTGCCTACCTCACAGGGCTGTTGTACAAAGTAGGTGTGACTGCCCTCGGCCAAGCATTTAACACCCTACCAAAGCAGTTCCTTATCCTGTGTTCTCCGGCCTGGTGGTGCTCACGGGCACGTGTCTGGGAGATGCTCCATCTCTGTTTACTGACCCCCTAGGATCATGGCATTCAGAGCTGGAAGAGGCCTCGGAGATGCTCTCTCCAATGACTGTCACAGATGACAGCACGCTCGCAGTGGAGCCAGGCGTTAATGCTGTAGCAGGCTGGGAAGTAAACTCCAGCCTTCTGACCCTTCCATTCAATACCCTTCTCATTCTGCTGTACATTTATAATGGCCCATCGGGGTGGGGAACCTGCAGCCTCCAGGCCACATGTGGCCTTCTAGGTCCTTGGGTGCAGCCTTTTGACTGAGTCTAAGTTTCACAGAACAAATCCTTTGATTACAGGGATTGTTCTGTGAAGTTTGAATTCAGTCAAAGAGCCATCACTATAAGGGAATTTCCTTGGTTTAATTCGAATCAGCACCTGCTCAATTTATTGGGGGGTGGGGAGACACTGAAAGATTAAATGGCATGCTCTTGGTCCCACAAGCAGTTTTGTTTCACAGAAAGAATGTGAACCCCCATCTCCCTAATTCCAAGAAAGGAAACAAGTATTTATTAAGCACCTGCTATGTTCTAGGCACTGTGTTCGCACTTTGCAAACACTCCTCGGACCAATCCTGAGAAGCAGGTGCTGTCATTATTCCCTTTTTATAGTTGAGGAAATGAGTCAGGCAGTGGTCAAGTGACCTGCCTAGGGTCACACAGAATCTGAGGCCAAGATATGAAGCCAGGTCTTCCCAACTCATTCCAATGCTCTACCTACCACACTGCTGTGCTCTCATTAGAATTGAAATAGCTCATATTTCACATTTTACATAGCATTTTAAGGCATACCAAGTACTTTCTTTTTAACAAACCTATGAAAAAAGGAAGGAATTCATTATACAGATGAGGAAAATGAAACTCAGGAGGTAAATGACTTGCCCACAGCGACAGAGCAAAACTTAGGTCCAGGTCTTGGGATTCCTAGAACAGTTGTTCCACTGTATTCCATTGTAACCAGAAAAGTAGGGTGTAGGTCCCAGCTTTTATAATCATGATCCTAGGCATGACTCTCTGGAGTAATCGTTTCCTCATCTGTAAAAATAATAATATTGTACTACCTATGTCACAGGGTTGTTGCAAAATTATGGCCATTGAATGACATGCCTCCAAGGACATGGAGTCCAACTCCCTTAGCCCAGAGATGAGAGTCAGGAAGATTACACAACATTCAAGATTTGAACCCAGAGCCTCTGACCCCAAAGCTGCACTACCATGAAATACAATGGGAAAAGTCCTGGATTTAGAATTTGAGGGAATTTAAGATCACAGGTTCAAATCCTGATTTTGTAAACAGCTACTTTTTCACTCACTTAAGGTCTTTCAGCCTCAATTTTCTAAGCTGTTAGATGGGTAGGACTTTTCATAGATGGATAGGGAGGAGGAAAGAGATGATAGATCATTTCAGTCTGAGGGCAGATATGACCAAAGTTGCAGAGGTGGAAAATCAAAGGAAAAAATCCAGGGAAGAAGTATGTGGGGAGTAAATGTATCTATAAAGGTAGGTTGCGGCTATCTTGTGGCCAGCGAATTTGGACTTTATTTTGTGGGCCCCCAGGAACCACTGAAGACATCAGAACTTTGTCTCAGGAGGCTTGATCTGAAAATGTATATAAGGTGAATTGGAGGGATCTCACTTTAGACAGCTTTGGTCTTTTCAATAAAGTGGGATGGGGTCCTCTACTGTGTTGGGGATTTGAAAAGCAGACTGCATTTTGGTAAGAATAGTCGCTGAGAGACAGGTCTGAGTCCTGCAGCACACCAAGGAGGCTCAGCTCATGCCAGGAAGCAAGCAAGCTTTCATAGCACATTTGCTAGGCTTCCATTGAGTAGCATGTCTGCCTGCATCTCTGGCTTCCTTGAGAGAGCAATCAGAAAATCAAAGAAGACCTCTGACAGCTGATTTTATATTCTCCGCCATTTATGCACATACTTTATTCATTTACTCATGCATACATACACATAATTAAAACGGTATTATGGGCAGTTAGGCAGCTTAGTAGATAGAGGACCAGACCTGGATTTCAAAAGATTCAACTTCCTGAGTTCAAATCCGGCCTCAGACACTTACTAGCTGTGTGACCTTGGGCAAGTCACTTAACCCCTGTTTGCCTCAGTTTTCTCATCTGTAAAATGAGTTGGAGAAGGAAATGGCAAAAGCACTCTAGTATCTTTGCCAAGAAAACCCCAAGTGGAGTCATGAAGAGTTGGACACAACTAAAAAAATAACTGAGCAACAGCATTGTGAGTGGTATACATAGTAGAGAGCTGACCTGGGTTCTAATCCTCCCCCTGAGCCATCCGAGCTGTGTGGGCCTAGGCAAGTCACTTATCCTTTCAGTGCCTCAGATAACTCTCTAAGAACAGAAGTTTCAGAGAAGGTGCTGGTCTGCTTTCCTCACTGGAAGTTCCTTATAAAATCACAGGTTCAGTCCCAAATATATGTCTGTGTGTTTCTATGTATAAGATATACACAGACATATATAATGTATACATACACATACAGGTGTGTGTGTGTGTGTGTGTGTGTGTGTGTGTGTGTGTGTGTGTGTGTGTAACCTGCCCTGTGTGGGGGTGGGGGTGGTATTCTTCCTCCCTAGGGGATCACCAACCTGGTGCCTTGCCTTGAGATTGGATTAGTGTTAGGGGGTGCACCTGCACCAAGCCACCACCCCTGGGTCCTATCTCCATAACATCTAGACCCTGAGTCTCACCTTCCTTCAATCTACTCTCAACTGAAATTTCTCCAGGCAATCACCATTCTGCATGGTGCCTAGGGTGCTGAAGCATTTGCTTGTTCTAAGAACTAACAGTACTTGATCCACTTATTTCATTTGTTTCAGCTCTGGGAAGGAGGTGCTATTCATTAACACACACACACACTCTCAAACATCCATTTTACAGATGAGGAAAGTGAGTCTGAGAAAGGTTTAATGAGTCTCCCATAGTCACATAGACAGTAACTATCTGAAGAGACCTTTGAACTCAAGTTTTTCTGACTCCAGGTCTACTATTCCTTATTTCTCTCCTCCTTTTTATCAAATTTGCAGAATGTCTATATGATCTAAAATGGCCATCTCCCTTCCTAGAGGAAAGGTTTATTATCCCCATCTAGATGGAGCATGCTCAGGACAGGACCACTGTGTGAAGTGAAACTTGGGGGAGTGTTGTGGGGAATGAGGGCAGGGAAGGCCTCTGCCACGGACTACCTGTATAACTTTGAGCAAGTCACTCTGGGCCTCAGTTTCTTTCTCTGTAAAATGAGGCCATTGAACCTGATGCCATCTAAGGGCCCTTCTGGCTCTGAATCTATAATCTTATCAGATTTGGCTGCCCAGAAAAAAAGTTGACAGACAGACATAGAATCTCTGCTAATCCATAGGCTGAAAATTGCCCCCACTCTCCGCACCCTTCTCCCCCTTCCTTCCCCCGCACAGACGTTTACTTGAGAAGAGCCACTGACTGTCTTGCAGTCTCCTCCTAGATTCTCCCAAAGGGAAATTTCAAAGCACCAGTTTTGTGAGTGCTTGTGTGTGGTGCTGAATTTTGGTTTCCCTCCTTGCAGCTGTACATGTGTGTGTGTGTGTGTGTGTGTGTGTGTGTGTGTGTGTGTGCGCGCCTCAGTATCTATAGGTACTACAGTCTACATATCTCTGTGTGTGACATCCCACCTCATGCTGTCTGCGCCTGCCTGTGTATGTACATCTCTGTCTTGGGTTTTGTGTTTCAATATGTATCTCTGGGGTGGGAAGGCAGAAGACAGCATCACTTCTTATCATTTATCACAATGGAGACGAAGGGAGTGGCTGACAATCAGAAAATATTGACTACAGAGCTGGTTGGGACCTTAAAGATCATCCCAATCCTCATTTTACAGATGGGAAAACTGGTGCCAGAAGGGGAGGAGGGAGGAAAGCGAGTGGTCCAAGATAACACTTATTTAAAGAGCCTGCTTATGTTACCTGCCATGACCACCACACATGTGAGTGGATGTACTCCCAGCATTGAATATTAAATGCAGGGTGAGGGTGGCATCCAGATGGGATGAAGGGATGACAGGACAGAAGGACAAGTAATACATTGAGTAGAGTATTAGACCAAGTGAGCACTTTGTAATTCCTGGCATCCAGAGACTATTTAATTTTTTTACTCTTTGTCTCTAGCACCTAGCACAGGGCTTGCCTCATAGTAGGAGCTTTAAACACTAGTTGATTGATTGATTATCACCTTTATACCTTTTTTCACATCTTGAATGCCCTCCCTCAATTTATCCACAAATCTAAACCTATCTTTCAAGGTCTCGTTCAAGATCTACCGCTTCACATTAAAATCAGAATTTTAGAGCATCCTAGCTAGAAGTCATCTCAGCTTAATCGCCTTATTTTACAGAAGAGAAAACTGAGGTGAAGTGGGGAAAATAGATTCTCCTGGGTCATGTGGATAGAAATTAGCTGAGGAAGAATTCAAACCTAAGCACCCTACGACTAAAACTACCTTCTTTCTTCTCTTTCTTTCTTTTCTTTTCTTCTCTTTCTTTCTTTTTTCCTTCCTTCCTTCCTCCCTTCCATCCTCTCTTTCTTCCTTCCTACCTTTCTTTCTTTTGAAAAACAGTTTATTTAAAGCTTTGATTTACAAATTCTATACCTCCTTCTCTTCCCTGCTCCCTGAGACAGTAGGCAATCAGATATAGGTTATACATATGCAATTATGTATAACATTTCCATATTAGTCATAGCAAAGCTATTTTCACAAAGCCTCCCTGAACCACCCTGGTCTACAGTGATTGGTCTTTCTCTGAGCTGACACTGTCAAATCAACAAATATTTGTTAGACATCTACTAGAGCACTCTGTGCTAGGCACTGAGGGAATTGATATAAGGCATAGTACCTGCCCTCAAGGAGCATACACTTTAATACTGGTCTAAGACACCAGCGCTGATAGGCATAGGGTAACATGCAGTATTTACATGGTAAATATATGTTACAAAAGAAAGCAAGCAGCTAAGTGGTACAGTGGTTGCGGTGCTGGGCCTGGAGTCAGGAACACTGAGTTCAAATACAACTTCAGATTACTTAGTAGCTGTGTGACCCCGGGCAAGTCACTTCACCCTGTTTGCCTCAGTTTCCTCCTTTGTAAAATGTGCTGGAGAAGGGAATAGCAAACCATTCCAGTGTTCTCTGCCAAGAAAACCCCAAATGGAATCAAACTGAAACAAGTGAATTACAATAGAGTTAGGGGAAAGGAGTGATATAAATAACAAATCTGAGAAGGCAGGGTGGTATAGGCTCCCAAGAAGGCCTTGAATACTAAGCAAAGGATCTGAACTCTCCTTAAGTACCATACAACTGGCACTTAGCGCATGAAGCCTGGTATCAGGGGAATAACATTTAGAAACCTAGGAAACCATCTGATCCAAATTTTTCATTTTACAGATGAGAAAACTGCAGCCCAGAGAAGCCATACCATTTGCCAAAGGTCACACACAAAGTAAATGGCAGATCCAGGATTTGAACCCAGGTTGTCTATCTCCCAACCCAATGCTTATTCCAGATTGTCCAATTCAAGAAATATTTATGAAGTCCTGGGATTGCTGCCCCTCTTTCCCAAACAGACTCAGCATCTCCTGCCTCTCCATAAGGGACAAACTGTGAGTGGGCATAGAGGTGAACAAGATAGATTTGCCAACTCATCAATTCCTCTTTCTGGACATGAAGCCAGTGTGAGCAAAGGGTCCTCTGAACCATCAAACACATACAAATACAGACACAGACTCATGCACACACACCCTGTGCTCTCAGACATTGAGAGCTGATGCTTACAGGTGGAAGGCTGGCAGCTGCCTCTGGACCTCTTAAGGGTTAGGTCTGAAGAAGGAAGGGGGCACCTGCTGCCCCCACACACTGTCACTAGTTGCTGAAAAACAAGTGACTGACCAGATTCCCATCACCAGAGCCATCCGACATCCAACCAGTTGACTGTTTCCCAGCTGGGGAAATCCTAAATTGTAGGCAACATGTGTGCCATTCTCACCATCGCAGGCCCAGGCCTGTGTATGTGGGTGTGCAAATAAGCATATGTATCTGGCTCAGATGGCTCTGTGCACACCAAAGCTTGGGTGAGGACATTCTAGCCCAGACTCAGGGTTCACTCTGAGGGGTCATGAAAGGAAAGCAGAAGCCATGGGAGGGAAGGGCCTGTCTCCATCCTTCTTCTATCTCCAAACATCCCATTCTGCAGAGGTCCAGCATGTAATTGCTGATACCGCCATTTGGATAGGCATTCAAATATATGTTCCCTCTCTCTCCAGTTCAACTTTGCCCATTTATGCCCAGCATCAGGTCCATAATACACACATACACACACACACAGGGACATATAGACACAAACATACAGAAACACATATACAGACACAAAGGACCACATCGCACCCACACACACACACACACACACACACACACACACACACACACACTCAGATGTTCTCATCAATTACCCCTTTCTAAGCTGTCAAATTCACCCTCACGGGCCTCAAAAAACAAACAAAAAAAACCAACCCAAAACCCAAAGACTCAAAATAAACAAAACCCTCAATCCTCAAACCCCAAGTCCCATTATGAAAATACAATTAAGAAAATGTCTTCAGTGAACAAGCCTTAAAGGCATACGAAATTCCAATCTTTTTACCCCAGATCCACAATGAGGAAGGGAGCAAAGGCAGAGGGAGAGGAATAAACCATGCAGCCCCCTCCCTGGTTCCCAGAACCCCCTTTGTCTGCCCTCTTCCTCTGAGTGTCTAACGCTGGGCTCCCTGGGGGATGCTAACAAACTAAGAGCTCTCCTCCCCTCTCCTTTCCCTCCCAGCCCTACACCTGTACTTCCTTTCTCTATTCTGTCTTTGCCTCTCCTTTCTTCTTACCTCCTCTGTCCCTCCCCTCCCTCTCTCTCTCTCCTCTCTCTCTCTCTCTCTCCCCTCTCTCTCTCTTCTAATTCCCTCAGCTCTGGACAATCAACCACAGAGTGTTTTTAAGGAAAATAGTGCCACAGCTGAGGGGATGGCTAAGGGGGCCCAGGGACTTGGGGGTAAGGGATTGAGGAAGGGAAAGGAAACAAGCATTTATTAAGCACACACTATGTGTGAGCTACTGTGTTAATCGCTTTACAAATGTCTCATTTGATAATCTGAACTGGGATAAAGTGTCAAGAGACAGAAATGTTGGGAGGGATGGGAGGGATGAGGCCCAAGGCAGAAGAGGGATAAAGGGGAAGAACTGTAGGACACCTTATGGCCTCCATCCTGTGAGACTCAAATCCCCAAGCTACTGGCAACTCCTAAAGATGCCTCTTGTGTCTTCTCGGGGGAGAAAGCACCTGGAGAAACCATCCCCAGCCTCTCAGCCTGTTCTCTAAGCTCCCCCTTTTCCTGGCCCCCCTCCCCAATGCTGCCCTTAAACTCAGTCTCCCCCCTTTCTCTAGCCCTCAGCAGGCCTCCAGTCCTCAGCTGTCCTCACAGAGCCCTTTCACATCCAAAGCCCTTTCACATGCAAAGCCCTTATGCTAATGTCGCTGGAGGCTTGCCCTAGGGCTCTAATTACTTCTCCTCCCCTCTTTGCTGGGGGCTGGCCAGAAACTGACCTATGAGATTTGCCTGAAGTCTCAATCCATAATAGGGCTTCAATCCGGGCAGTGACCCTACGGCCACTCTCCCTTTGCCAGTCTTTTGGGACCAGTGACTCCAGAGAGGAGACCTACCTGTGTTATATCTCGTTTATCTTGTTCCTCCGGCTCTGTGAACCCCTCTCCCAGAGCCAAGAGCCAATCCCAAGCCAGGCCAGGCCTGAAGGGGTCTGGGCAGAGGCTTTTGGTACTGTCCCCTTAACTAGCTCCTGGATTCTGAGTCTGCCAGGGCCACCCATCTGTCACTTTCTCCTTTCCAACCCTCAAGATTAAATTCATTGCCTTTTAAGAGAGCCAATCATCTGTGTTTTTCTCTTCTCCTCCCTGTCTCTCCCCACCCCCACCTCCCCAATCAGCTTTTCCTTTTCTTATTAGAAATTAAACACCCTAGAGCTTAAGACTTCCAGAGAGAGACCTGGGCTGGAGGGCAGGAATGTCCAGTCCAGAGAGAACCACTGGTGCTTGGACATATCCCTTTTCTCCTCACCAGCCCTGAACCCTGTTCTTTGGCTTTTTCTAGGGAGCCAGTGGAATTTTATGAAACTAACTTTATCCCTACCCCAGCATCTATTCTGGCTACCCTACTGATTCAGTACCCAGCTCTCCTAGGATGCCCTGTCCAAGGCCATTGACCCTATCTGTCCCAGGACACAATGGAGAGATGGAATAAAACAGTCATCCCATTACCCAAAGTCTGGTTCAAAATGGGGGACAGAGAAGGCCAGCTTAAGCCCCTTAGGGCTGGAGAAAACTCAGTTCCAAAGGGATCTGATGACAAAACATAGGGCTGCAGTGGGGAGGGTATCCTTCCCACATACCGTGACTGATGATACAACATCAGTCATGTTGCTACCAAAACAGCCAGTGCCTTACAGGAAGCACTGTGGAAGCTTTAGGACATCCTGGCACAGTCTAGTCCAGCGCAGCTGAGCTTGAAGCTGCCCAGGGTAGCCCAGCAGAGCTCTCCTTGCTCTCTGAGATGGCAAAATCAACCTGTTCAGAAGGCTCCCAGAGCCATCTGCCCTCCCTCGAAACCACAATTAGATCTTCTCCCCAGCTCAGAGAGAATAAAACCAGGAAGAGCATAGCCGGGATTCAGAGGCTGGGTGGGCAAGACTGGAGAGGGCAGGACATGGCACAAGCCAGCCATCCTTCTGTCTTGGTGTGTCTGGCTTTAAGCACAGGGCCTGAAGTGTGTGTGGCTTCACTGCCCAGTGTACTCACCCTCAGAGAAAAGTTCCCATCCTTCCCTTACAGTATGTATGAACACACATACATATGTACATGAGATCACATACAACCACACCCACTGAACATGGCGTGCAAACGTGCAGATACCAAGGCATATTCATATCGCACATGTTCAGACACACAATCCACAGCTACACACACATGAACACATACATACCCCCTCATGTCCTTCTGTGCCATAGCCCAGTATGATATCCAGGCAGTGCGGCACCAGGCCCAACACCCATTTGTTTCAAGTTTCTGTGGTTCTGTTATCATAGATATAAAATATCCTGGAGCTCTCACCCCGCTGGGAGGGGGCATGGATACCAACATGGGGGAGGTAAGTAAGATGATAAGGAGATTTGTCGGCCATCTGTCTGCCTGCCTCTGGGCTGGCGGCTGCCAGGGGAGCCTGGCCTTCTCCCTCACTCTCCCTCTCTGCCTCCGCTTTTCCTCTTGTCCCTGGATCAATCAGGGTTCTTCCCAGAAGCTCACCACCCATGCCCCAGTCGTCTGCCCCTGCTCTTGCCCCCTTGCCCTCAGACTCTGAGACCCAGCACGCAGTCAACCAACTCTGGGGCATGGAAAAAGCATGACAATGACAGTAAACCCTGGGCACAGCACACGCTGCCCTGGGCCACCCTCCCTCCCAGAGCCCAGAGCTTTGCTACAGGAGACTGGGCTAGGCTGGGGGACAAGGGCTAGTGGGGTTGGAGGGTGTCTGCTCCTTACCATAGAGGGTGCTCCGAGTGATCTGTCCCCCCATGGCCGGCAGGGTGCAGGCACTGCCACCTCGGAGCCTCTGTCACAGAGGGTTGGTGCTGGTGGGGACCTCCCTAGGGGCAGGCATGACCAGCAGCTGGCATCTCTATCGCGCACACACGCAGACTCACCTCCTGAACAGCTTAGTGCCTGCTCACAAACACACACACACACACACACACACACACACACACACAAACACACACACCCCCGCTAGCTAATGCACTGCTCACCGTCTCCAGCAGCTTCCACCCACTTTCAGACCCTCCCTCCTTCCTCCCCTCCCTCCCCTGGTACAGGCACTAGGCGCTGTCATGTTTATTTACATAAGGAGGAGGAGACTGGAGTCTTCCTGAAATAGACTGGGAGCGCAGAGCCTTCTGTTGATGCAATGGCCCCTGTGCAGACACCAAACCCAATGTGGGAGATGCTTGCACACCTATCTCCTCCACGTGGAGTCACACGCACAAGCCATGCTACCTACCGTGACACACATCCACACCTGCTCCACACCAAGGCTCATGCCTTTCCTATGCAAGCATACAATTACACACACACACACACACACATACACACACAGTGACACATGTTCAAACCCAGCTGTATACGCCTATGTGCATGTATCTTCACATACATGTCACATGCTATACTGTCAGATATCCAGAATGATAGCATATTCAGGTTGGAAGTGACCTCAGAGACCAGTATTACCGTGACACACAAACATAGTCTCACACTCACATTCACTGCATCCATATGTGTATACACACATCACACTGCATGCATTTACAAGGAGTCTCAGGTTCTCTCTCACTCTCCCCTTTACTTTTTCCTTCCCTTCCTCCCTCCCTCTCTTTTTAACTCCCTTTCTCCATCTTTTCCCCCTTTCTCTTCTGTCTCCCTTCCCTTTCCCTCTCTTGCTTTCTCTACCCCCACCCCACACACACACATACACACACACTCAAATATACATATGGGCTTCCAAATCTTCACTACTATATTCTCAACAGAATCACCCCAGGAACAAGGCAGGGTATCCCAAAGCAACAGGTTCCTGAAGCTGGGAAATAGAGTCAAGGAAAAACTGTTTAGGGTGGTACAGAGCCCCCCAAACCTTGGCACTAGGTGACAGACATCAGGGACAAAATGGGATTGAGAGACTGAGAGTCTAGCTCCCATGCCCATTGGCAATACTGAAAGAAAGAGGAAGAGAGGGATCCTCCTCTTGAGGCAATAGCATACCTGCACCCTAGGGACCCTAGGCATCTTCCCTTTCTTCTGCTCTCTAAGACGGCTGTGACCTCTGCTGCCCCATAACCCAGAGGGCTCGGTGTTAACCAGCAGCTATCAGATACCCAGGCAAATGGCACTGAGGAGTCCTGGGACTTGCTTTCCATACATTTACCATGTCTGGCCCCATCCAGCCCCAACCTCCTCCCCAGTCCCAGCACAAACTCTAGGGCCAGAATGTTTCTGGGAGAGGCTGAGTGGGTGATAAATGGGGAGGGCCAGAAAGGGCAGGACTATGTTATCAGATAGATGTCTCTCAGCCTAACAGGGCAGGACAAAGGTAAGGAGCTGAGCCAACATTCTCAAGGGATGAGGAGAAATCAATCAGCTACCACATAGGAGACACAGGAGGTTCCTGTGGATGAATTCTCCTCCCTTTTCCAGGGAAGCCAGTGAGGAGGAAGCATCAGGGTACTGGATGCCCGTCCCTGAGAAAGAGACTGTAAGCTAAGTCGAGATAGGCAGGAGGGGAAGAAACCTGATTCATTCATCATCCTGATTCACTCGCTGACCCCTCAGTTTGGTGATCTATCAGTACCGGCTCTATCCAGGAGCCAGCTTAACAAACCCATTGTTAAATTCTCAATGGGAGTATATTTACACCTCAGAAATCCACAAAAGTTACAAATCAGGGCTTAATTTATTGTTTTGTGATTTGTCTAGACTTAAGAAAGTGATGGAAAATTAATAATGCAGATTAAACTTACAAGGGTAATATATTATATATCTACATATCTATTTGGAGAGTTGATGGTTAAACATTTACTAACATACCACAAGTTACATGTCTGAGGTTTTGATGGCTAATGTTCTCATTCACCGAACACCCCTCACCCGAGAAAGAAAATTCCCTCTGGTACTGAGAAGAAACCAACTGTGTCCAGATAGAGATATAGATATTGATATAGACCAAAATAGAGAGATAGAGAGACAGAGACAGATACAGAGATGGATAGATATAGAGAGACATCATCATTACTAATATTTATATAGAACTTTAAGGTTTATAAAGCACTTTACAAATATTAGCTCATTTTATCCTCACAATAACTTTATTTTTATCCCCATTTTACAGATAAGAAAACTGAGGGAGGCAGAGTTAAGTGACTTGCCCAGAGTCACATAGGTAGTAATAAGTGTCTGAAGCTGGATTTGAACTTAGATCTTCCTGACTCCAATCTAGCACTCTATCCATGGAGCCACCTAGCACACATGAACACATGCCCACATATATGAAATATAAGCTCTTTGAGGGAAGAAACCAACTATGTCATTTTTTATTTTGTATCCCCAGAGCTTGGCACGTAGTAGATATTTAATAAATGCTTGTTGATTTACTGCCTGATTGATATGTACATACATGCACAGTTTTCTTTTCTATTTTTTTAATCTTAAATGGTTTCAAGTGTTTTCATCCTATCTACCTAAGTTTTGCTGCTAATGCTGTTCAGTCATTTCAGTTGTGTCTGACACTTCGTGACCCCATCTAGGGTTCTGTTGGCAGAGGTACTGCAGTGGTTTGTCATTTCCTTCTCCAGCTCATTTTACGGATGAGGAAACTGTGGTAAACAAGGTTATGTGACTTGCCCAGGATCCCACAGCTACTAAGTGTCTGAGGCCAGATTTGAACTCAGAGAAAGGAGTCTTCCTGACACTACTGTGTCACCCAGCTGCCCCCGTCTAAATTAGATAAGGGCTGAACTCTGTCTTATGTTCCTGGATCTACCCTCGATCAGGGCCCAGTCCTGAGTACATACACTTATTAAGCATTTACTGTATGAAGAGCACTGTGCTAGGGGGCTAGGAGAGATGAAAACTTTACATAAATAATATAGTAACGACCCTTGAGAAGTTTATAATCTAGATTTGCTGAATATTGTTATTATTTTGCCTGGACTTGGGATTCCATTGGTGTAAGGAGTTCCTGGCGACAAAACTCTCCCTACAAATACATATCTTTCCCTTATAGTCTTAGAGGGCTGCCTTAGGTACCGAGAAATTGTGTGCCTTACTCAGTATGAGCACAATATGAGTCAGAGGCAAGGCTTAAACAGAGAGCTTCTTATTTCTCTGCCCACTAAGCCACATTCTCACCATCAGCATCATCAATAGGGATTGTATTGATTATTTCTTTGGTACAGGGAACACCAGGGAAGGAAACTTCCTCTTATTGATGTAAGCCAATACCCTGCCTGCAATTTATAGTCAGAAAGTGTCAAACTCCCCACAACATAGGAAAGGCTAGAATTAGATTGAAATGGAATTGGAAAATTTTAAAAATACAATATGACTTAGTTAATGTTAATTTGTGGTTTTCTGAGTCAGTATGCAAAGTCAGTATTTGACTTTGGCACCGGTAGGAATATTAAGGGGCTAAGAGATTCACCCAGGGTCACATAGCAAGTATGCCTCTAAAGCACGACTTGAACCCAGGGCTTTTCTATCCAAGACTGGCTCTCTATCCAACTTAGCACAGATTCTGGTGGTTATATTATCATCATCAATCACTATTAATCACAATGATTGATAATAAACCATTATTGTTATGTCACATACTGGCTGTGACCCTGAGTAATAAAGTCACTTAACTTCTCCCTCCTCTAGAGTCTGACCTAAGCTTACAGTTTAATTGGACATTATTCCCCCTCCTCCCACACTCTGTGATCCAATTAAATTGACTTTCTCTCTGTCCTCACACATATAGCACTCCCTCTCCCACCTTCAAGGCTTTGCACAGGCTGTATCCTTCAAGACATAGCTCAAGTACTATCTTCTCTATGAAGCCTTTACTTATTTCTCCCAAGCACTAGTGCCCTCCCTCCCAAACTACCCTGTATTTAACTAATATGGGTGTATATGTTTATATTCATTCATTCATGTAATACTTATGATATATGTATATGTGTGTATACACGCATCCTTGTGTGTATATACTCATTCTTTGTACTCATATCCCTAGGGCTTAACAAGGTGCCTAGCTCATGGAAGGCATTTAATAAATGCTTGTTGACTGACTGATTGATATGAGTTTCCTCACCTGGGAAATTGGCTATATCAACAAAATCATAGTTCCGGAGCCTAGCCTTATAAATGGTACTCTATTTCTGTAGTTCTATACATTTTCTAAGGGGCTTTCCCATATGATATCTCACCCAGTTGCAAGCCTAGCCTCCTCTCCAATGTATCTCCCTGCTGCAGCTGAGACAGAAGTAGCACCTTCATTACCAATGGCATTCCTCACTGCTTCTGAGTCACCCACCTCTTCCCTCCTTCCAGTCAAAGGCTCCGAGGCTGAGCAGATGAAAACCTTTAGTTTCCCCCAGGGACACTTTCTCACCCTTCTCTCCTCCAGGCTTGCCTCTCCTTGGCCATTCTCACAGTTCCAAATTGCCTCAGGCCCTCATCCAGACCCTTCTACTCATTCTTCAGAGGAAACAGAAACTCAGGGTTGGGTTGCTTCTCCCATCACCCTGAACCCTTCCCTCTTTTACTCAAAGAAGTAAGATGTGTCTAACCATACTAAGTAGGCCACAAAAGGGAATAACTGGCTAGGAAAAGATACTATCCCAACTCACTAAGAGAGCAAAGAGTGAGGTTTTTCAAATGGCATCCTGAAAATGAAACTAAAATGTACCTGGCAGGGACCCTGCTCTTTAAGAAAGACTGACAGGAGAAATCTTAGAGGAGTGAGGCCCACCTGCAGAGCCAGAGATGACCCTGGCCCTACCTTGTGCAGATCCCAGGAGGGTAGGCAGCTATGGCATTATTGTCCCATTCTATAGATGAGATGACGGAGGACAACAAGGTTAAGTGATCTTTCCAGCTAGTTAGTAATGAAAGATGAACTATAACTCAGGGCTCCTCCCTTTGTTAGAGTCAGTGCATCTGGAGTAAAGGGGGAGAGGGGAGCTTAATCATGGGGAACCGTGGGGGAAGCCAGAAGATATACTCAGAGTGAACGTGCAGAGAGACACATGGGGTGATGAAGGAAGGCCTAGGTAGGAATACTAGCCCCTGAAGAATATGGCCATTAATTGCTGGAGACTAGAATAGGGCTTGGGATTTAATTGTTTATTTATTCCTTTTCAAAATCTGCAACAAAAGAAAAATGGTTTTTTCTATGAGTGTCATTTGAAGAGGCCGAGGCTTTTCCTGTCATCTCGGCTGGGCCGGAGCCCAGCATTACTAACCCCCTGTTTCGCCTCTCCCGAGGTCAGGCCGAGAGCCAATGCCCAGATCTACAAAGATAGTGTGGCTTCTCTGACAAGGACAAAGTAGAGATGACAGAGTCCAGGGATGTTGTCATCCTGGGGACAGGAGTCCCATCAGGGAGAGCTGCCACCACCCAGCTCAAGGAACACCCCCCCCCACCCTACTCCCACTCCCCAGGTAAACATGGACGGAGGGGCAATGGCTATGGGAATGCAAGAAGCAACTGGAATTCTGAAGGCCTTCTTAAGATACTGCGTGAGGGGTCCAACAGTGGTGAAATAGTGTGACTACCCAGAGAAATTTCCACCCCAGCCCACACTGTGGCAAGTCTAAGCTCAGGAGAAAAAACAGAACCACGATCGATTAGTGCACGTTTTCATTTTTACCTCTTTTGACTCTGGCATTCTCAGAGCCTCTATTAATAATAAACATTTGTTTGTGACAGCACCAAACATGGATGGGACCTAAGAGCTTCTTGGTGGGGATGGATAAGTCTGGCTCCATCTTGCTCACAAGCCTAGCTGAAAGGGGGTAGGGGGCAGGGTCAGAGGAGACATTGGCCCCAAAAAGACGATATATAAAGGTATGTTCCCCCACTTAGTATGGATTCCAAAGCAGAGAGTATTTATTTTAATGTAATTCTACGATTGTTAGTTATATACATATATACATTTATATACACAACACACACTAGTACAAGACCAAGGAGAGCTACTTAGGGGGACTGCTTTAATGAAAAGTAGAATAATTTGTCTGGAAATGGTAACTCCTAATGCTGGACGATGGCTCTTTTAGGTAAGTCAGTTTACAATAATCCAGTCTACACTATAGCTTACTCAGCAAACATGAACTTTTTCACAGTACAAACATAAACTTGTCCCAGTTTTCATAGTGGCCAAATTACTGAAGTCTTTAATAAATTAAATTTGACTGTTTTGAACCTATAACATAAGCCCATGGAGTAGAAAGGGAAAGTGAGAAGAAGAAAATCCTTATCTTCATGAGAAGAAGAGGGAATAAGAGCCATATTCTTCTTGGGGAGCCCCTGATAGGGAGGGGTTCTGGAGAGACATGGCTTCCATCCTTAGTCTGAGGGAGACAGACACAAACACTGATACAAGACAGAAGACACACACCAGAAATGTGTAAACATAGGCATGACGGATTCCGGCTGTACATGCTACAGATCTCAGAATTGGCTGGAGACTTGGGACTTTGTACTTGCAGCCCAGCTCCAAGCAGCCAGGGGTCCCCTCGTTCCAAACTCGGCTTTTCTCATAACTCCCCTTGTCCAGCCCCCTCAGGCCAGCCAAACCACATTCCAGCTGCCTTGACAGGTTACACCAACTCATTTAGGCTCTTGTGCTTCCATAGCTCTGGTGGAAAAGGGTGGACCCAAGAGGAGCAGGGACCTCTCTCATTAGCTGTCTCCAAGGTCTGTAGGCAGAGAACAGTCACATGCAAATAAACTATCCCCGCTTCCCATCTCCATCCCCCTTATGCCCCCTTTCCCTATGGGAGTTTAGGTTCTTCTCTAGAGTAAATGCATCTGAGGACAGGTGAGGCCAGAGAAGTCAGCTCATTCCAGCCCCTTCCTGTGGCCTCCCTCAGCACCATTACAGCTTTGCTCTCTAATCTAACCTGTAGCCTGTCTCCCCAACAAAAGACTCACACTGATGCGACTCTGACTTCCATGACTTCAAGGAACTCCAATTTATCCAACCATTTAATAAGTCTTTCCTGAACTCTGTTCCTGGCCAAGTTATAAGAAGATGGAGATGGTGGGGAAAGGAGGAAAGGAGGGGAGAGAGACAGAGAGAGAGAGAGAGAGAGAGAGGGAAAGAGAGGGAGAGAGAGGGAGACAGAAAGGCAAGGGAGGAAAGGGGAGAACAGGAGAGGGGAGGCGGGGAGGGAGACCAAGACACAGAAAGTCACTGAGAGAAAGAACACCACCAGGAAGTAATCATAACTGACATTTATAAAGCAGTTTAAAGTTTTCACATCACTTGACCTACATCATCTCATTGGAGCTTTTCAGCACCTTGGGGGAGAGGCGTTACAGGCATTACTACTAAGGAGGCCTCCCTGGGACTCAATGTTTTCATCTGTAAAATGGGGAGAAATGAGAGCATCTACCTCTCAGAGTTGTCATAAGGATCAAAAGAGACAATGCACAGAAAGGGTCTTGCCACTTTTTATGTTAGCAAAGAACTGGAAACAAAATAGCTGATGCCCATCCAAGTGGTGAATGACTAAAGAAACATGGCGCATTCATGTAATGGAATATAATCACACTACTAAGAGCTAGATTGCATCCCGGGTCTTCCTGACTCCAGGTTCAGTGCCCAAGATCTACCACATCCTGGGAGATGAGCAGCAAAGGTAGAAAGTAGAAAGGGGGGAAGAAGGACCTGATACTCTCTGATGCCAAAACTGTTAGTGTAGGGTCCTGGGACCAGGGCTGAGTCTCCAGAGAGGAAATTCGGAAGGCGGATGGGAGTGACTCCAATCCATGAGATGCTGAGGCACAAACGGGAAAACAACCAACAAAGATTCTAGGAAAGACGGGGGAGGAGGGGGGTATGAAGGAAACCAAGAGAAAGGAGCTGCCTTCATTACCTGTTGCACCTTTTCTCACCTAGACCTGGGGAGTTACCTAGGAAGAAGCCAGATTTGTCCTGCATTGGTCAGAGTAGAAACAAACACAAGAGCATGTGGGGGACTCAACATGTGATCTCAGTCTCAGAGGATCCAAGCTCTTAACTACTAAGTAACTAAACCATCTATTGGTTTAATCTATTGGAGTAATAACCAAGATGGTCCTGCCTAGATTTCCTGCCTCCCACCTTTGCTCATCTTTGCCCCCCTGCCTAGAGGGCTGGTCCTTCACCCTTCCCCTCTACCTATAGGAACCCTCCCCCAGGGTTAGTGAGGGCCATGTCAATAGAGAGGTTGATTCATCTCTGCCCTCAAACTGGTTCTAAATGAATAGAGAGAGCCAGCAGCCCAAGGGTTAATGCATCAACAGAATAACCAAATCAAACTTCAGCTCCCACTCCCAGACATTTTTCTCCAGAATGGCTTCCTGCAGCTGTCCCAATCTCCCTATTTACATATTCAGTCATTCCCTCCTTGGTCTCTGCCTCCTCCCCTTCTCCCTCCCCACTCCCTCCTTCCTCCCTCCCTGTCTTTTCCCTCTTTGGTGCAAGCTTCCTGTTCCAGGATGCCAGGCCTGGACTCATCTCTGGCATCTCTCCCTCTGGCCATCTAGACCAGGGACAAGGACAGAGAGCGTAGGGATCCCCATATTCCTCTAGAAATCTGGATACCTGAGCTTCTAGCAACCTAGGAGCCATCAGTTTGGTTGGCCAGGGATCCATATTAAGTAGTTCTCTACCAATCAATCAATAAAAGCATTTATTAAACACCAAATATTTACCCAGCACTGTGCTAAGACAAAGGATCCAAAGACAAAAGTGGATGGCCCCTGTCCTTGAAAAAATCTAGACAAGGGAAATAGCCTATACCAAATATATCCAAGATAATTTGGGGAAAGGAGAGGCACTAGAAATTAGAGGAATCAGGAAAGGCATCCTATAGAAGGTTGAACTTGATGGTAGAAGCAAGGAGGGAGGGCAAACCAGGTAGGGGGCACAGCCAAAGCAAAAATCCAAAGATAGAAGATGAAGTGCTATATGTATGAAGAATAATAATCAAGTCAGATTCCCTGGACCATAATGTTTCTGAAGAGGAATAATGTATAATAAGGTTAGAAAGACATGGTGGGGTCAGGCTGTGAAAGGCTTTAACAGTGAAGCAGGAAAGTTCATCTTTTATCTTAAGGGTTTAAGAAATCATTGGGGGTTATTAAGTAGGAGGGTGACAAGGTCAGATTTGTGCTTTAAGAAAATCACTTTGAAAAAAAAAAGAAAATCACTTTGGAAACCAAGTGGAGAATGTCCAAAACAAAGACCAATCTATTACCAAAAAATGCTGTATTGGGTCAGCTAGATGGTGCAGTGAATAGAGCATGGGCCCTGGAGTCAAGGGCACCTAAGTTCAAATCCAAACCCTGACACTGACTAGCTGTGTGATCCTGGGCAAGTCACTTAACCCCATTGCCTCCCCCCAAAATACCAAATCTATTGTAATGATATAGGCAAGCGGTAATAGGTGCCTGAAGGAGGGTGGTGACTATGTGAGTGGAGGATGCAAGCCCACCTATCTACCCTCGGACTCTGACACTTCCCCAAGATCTGCTGGGAGGCATCCAAGCTCCCTGACCTTCCCATCATTCCCCCAGCACCACCACCAGTGAGAGCAGCCATGTGTACCCTAGAACACGGAGCTCTGACAAGCTTTTAGAAGAGGAATGGGACCTGAGGGGAAATAACCCATGGAACCATCTGTGTCAGCCCACAGCTCAGTCATTCTTTTTCCCTTTGCCCCCCCACCAGGTCCTCAGGAGAGTTCACCCACAGCTCAGCTATAAGTCTTTAATCTCGGGTCCTCAGTAACCTCATTAAGGTCTTTAGAGGCAGCTTATTTGTGTAGTTGATCAGGACACCCCTTAGGTCTCTCTGATGAACTGTAAGTTTTCTAAATGAGGTAGAGTGGCTGGAAATGATGTAAACTTCATGGTCTGAAAGAAAGTAATGTATTTTTAATCCCTCTTTGTACAAATGAGGACTCTGAAAGGAAATTGCCCAAGGTTACTCAACCAGTATCAGAAACAGTATTTGATATTTCCCTTTTTTTAAATATAAATTTATTTATTTAACTTTTTACATTCATTTTCACAAGATTTTGGGTTCCAAAATTTTCTCCCCATTTGTCTTCTCCCCGCTCCCCTATACACTGAGCATTCTAATTACCCATATCACCAATCTTCCCTCTCTTCTTTC
>CM053769.1:547350744-547488467 GCA_028658325.1 Potorous gilbertii
AAAATAACCTTCTATGGTCTTATTTTTTTTCCCTTTTCTGGGCATTTTCCCAGCCAGTTGCTTGACTTCTGAGAGTCCTCTCCACCACCACTAGGTCTGCCCAGCTAGTGCTTGGGGTCTGAGATTCAAATGCTGCTCCCCAGCCTCAAGGCTTTCAGTGGCCAGCCAGCTGCTATTCAGGGTAAGATTAAATCAGGTTCTCAGGTGGGGGCAGGGCCACCTCCCAGGCCCAGTTCCCTCAGGGGGTTTATGCAGAGACCTTTTATAATGGAGCTCCTACTGAGCTCCTGCCTGCTCTGGGAGCCTCTAGCTACCTGCTGCCTCTGCCACTGCCTCTGCCGCTGCCTCCCGAGGGGGCCTGAGTCCCAGAGACACCCTGCTCCCCTCTCAGCCCGTCTCTCTCACTGACCTGTGAGTCTGTGGGTGGAGGGACCTTCGCGGCCGCTGGAGATTCCATCCCAGAAGCCTGCTCGGATCTGCTCGCTCCTCTCAGTGCCACACAGCCGGGGCAGGGCAGGGCTCTGCTCCTGTCCGGTGTGCAATGGAACTTGGGGTCAGTTTTTCAGGGCTCTCTGGAATGGAAATCTCCTTCACTGTGTTGCTGTGCGGCTTCCACTGTTCCAGAATTTGTTGGGAGTTCTTTTTAGAGAAAATCCATGGGCTGTGGGTTTGGAGCTAGCATAGGTGAGTCTTTCTACTCCGCCATCTTGGCTCCGCCAGTATTTGATATTTTCTTGTGGTTTTTTGTTTCTGTTTTTGTTTTTGGAGTCAATCAGGGTTAAATGACTTGCCCAGGATCACACAGTTAGTAAGTATCTGAGGCTGAATTTGAACTCAAGTCCTCCTAATTCCAGGCCTGGTGCTCTATCCAATGTACTAACTAGATGCCTTTCCAGGGGACTGTTAAAAAAGCAAGACTCGTTTGTGTGTTTCCAAGGCATACAGCTTTGGAGAGCTGATCTCAGGAGAAAAGAACCGGCTATGAGGGAGATCTCGGCTCTTGATAAAGATTGTCTTTTCCTAGAGGGCAGTGAAAGCTGAGAGTTTTCTCTCTTGGCTCTCCCTCCCTTGGCAGACCTCACTCCCAGCAAAAAGTAGGCCCAGCAGAGGCAGGGGGAGTAACAGGAGGGCACTATGAGTTTAGAAGGGACACCAAGGACCAGCAGTGCTTTGGGAATGCACGTTCTCTAGGAGGGTGATTCTTTACAAGTGACTTCTGCCTGTGTGAACACTCTTCCCAATGACCTTGCACTTCAGGTTCATGGGAGAAATGCTTCGTCCCTTTATTATTCTTAGTGTGCTATTACAACAAGTGCCTTTTTTTGGAACTGTGTCCTCTGGCTGACTATTAAAGGCATGTGTATCAGTGGGGGCTTGTAGGCTGTAATTTTTGGAGTTTTACCCCTCAGAGTATCTTGTATTTGAGGTAGTAATCTCCCTAGAAGCCCCACCTGTACACATGAGTTGATGGGGGAGATAGCTTGATAGACAAGGAAATCTCATTAATCCTTGGAATAGTGCTCCTGAATTTGTCTCTTTACAAAAATGTCTTTTCTAATTATATATAGAGATAGATAGATAGATAGGTAGATAGATAGATAGATAGATAGAGGCATAGATATAGGCTTATATCTATTTATGTATAGATATATAGATAGATGTAGGCCTTTATCGATATATCTGCCCATATCTATATCTGTAGATAGATATAAAATATATAAATATTAAAGATATTTAATAGATATATACTATATAAATATAGCTATAGATAAATATATAATATATAGATATATGTATAGATAGAAGACTATATATATATATATATATATATATATATATATATCTACCTATATATCTATACCTATATCTAGATGATATAACTAGATATATCCATACCTATATCTATCTATCTATCTATCTATCTATCTATCTATATCTAGGAGGCAACTGGGTAACTCAGTGGATGAAGCGCTGGAGTCAGGAAGACCTGAGTTTACATCCAGCCTCAAGATACTTACTAGCTATAAGACCCTGGGCAGGTCACTTAACCTCTGTTCACCTTATTCCATGGGAGAAGGAAATGGCAAACCACTCCAGTATCTTTACCAAGAAAACCCATGGATGGCACTGGTGTGCTATGGTCCATGGGTCATGAAGACTCAGATATGACTGAACAATAACATACATGTATCATCTGTCTATCTATCTATCTATCTATCTATCTATGTCTATATTCTTCCACCCTGTGTGAGTTCTTCATTCTCAGATTTGCCACGGTGGTTGAAGCTCTCTCTTTTTTTTCCTGGACTGTTGCCACAACCTCCAAACTGGCACCCCTGTCTCCAGGCAATTTTATGGTCTTTTGATATCACTGCATTTTCATATAAAGTGATCCATATGGAATGAATAACATAACTTATATTTTTATTTCAGAGTTAAAGGTTAATCTTAAGCAAGGTTCACCATAATTTTACCAGAACATAAATATACAAAAACAAACATGACCAACATCAGGTATCTTAAACTCAACACATCCAAAACAAAATTCATTATCTTTCTCCCCCTTTCCCATAAGTCTCTTTTACCATTGAAGGTACCACCATCCTTTTAGTCAACTGGGTTTAAAACTCTGTCCTTGTCGTCCTTGACTCCTCACTCTCCCACTCCATATCCACTCAGTTGCTAAATCTTGTCCTTTCCACTTCCACAGCTTTTCTCACAGCCTTCCCTTTTTTTCTCTCATCCCAGGACCTTGGACAGGAACCCAAGATGGAGACAGGTTAAATGACTTGCCCAGTTGTGAAATGACTGAAAGGATGGCATTGTCCTAACACTGAATCAGGTTTGCCAAGTGCACTCACATGGGCAAAAACTTGGATGTGACCTTCAAAAGGGGACAACTTGGGAAATTTGGTGAAAGAGAAGACCTATGGGGAGTAGAAGAGGCTACACACAGAGACTTATTTCCCTGGAGATTAAGGCTTGTGTATCCATTTGGTTCCACTAAAGAAAGTAAATGGTACCAGGGAAGCCATGTTCATCAAGGACCTGGCCAGATGGAGATCAACTCAGAGACAAAGACTGACGTGGAATCAAAGACACTAAAGGAAAGAAGGGACAGTCATCAAACTGGAAGGAGAAGGAAGATTGGGATGACAGGGAACCACAAATTGGAGGAACAACTCAGAACCGTCCCTTTGTGAATACTAAGGATCATGCTGTATAACACTACAGATCCCTATGGACAGTGGGACCTAGCAGAAGAGATGGTTGCTATATTCTCTATCAATACTTTCTCCTTGTGGTGGGGGATACCCAGAATAGTGTTGGAAATTTGAAGGATTATATAAATTCCTAGTTCATTTTTCTTTTGGATCCTCCTCCCTTTCCCCCACCCCCAGAGTGGTGCTATAAGACCTCAAAGATTTGGGAAAGATGGGGTGTCATTGAAGACAGTAAGAGAGTTATACTGAAAGTTTATGGTTCAGATATGAGTCCTTTGGGGTTGTGTTGTGTGTGTGTGTGTGTAGATCTAGGGATACACCAGGTTCTGCTATTCTCACAAGAAATTCTCTTTGGAGACCTGAAACACAGAGATTTATGGAAGAAACCTCCTGAATTCAGTACATAGGAAGTCAGAGCTTCAACAATGGCTCATGGGTTACAAAATCCATGTGAGTAAAGTAAATTTTCAATTTTTGTTTTCCTCATTATATAATGGCTTCATATGAGACATCTTGAAGATTATGGACTCTTTCTTGTGTCACAGACTCCTCTGGCAGTCTGGTGAACTCCTTCTCAATACCCACTTGGCTGCCCACTTCATTTTGAAAGAAAGGGCTAAATTTCGATTAGAAGTTAGTGAAAATAAAGATGTAATTTTGTTTTCTCATCCAAGTTTCCAGACCCTGTTGGAAACTATCCATGAACCTCTTCAGGGTCTTTGGTCCCTAACTGAAGGATCTCTGAGAATAACTGTAAATTCCATGAGATTAGGGGCCATATCTTATTCATCTTTATCTCTCCCCACTCCCCATGCCTAGACAGAAGGTTCTACACATAGCACGTACTTAAATTGAGTCAAATTAAATTGATAATGAGACTTCTATTCAATCCAGGGCTGGGCACAAAGTGGGCATTCACAGACTCACCATCAGAGTTGGAAGGGAACCCAGAAGCCAGCTACAACCTATAGCAACCTGGAATCTCACCTTGAACCTCCTCAACAATTATTAATCCAGCCTCTACTTGAAAAGTCTTAGGGAGGGGGAATTAAAACAACATTCAACTTCTTGACATCTCTGAATGTCAGAAAGTTTTCTTTATATTGAGTCAAAACTTCCTGTCTATAGCTTTCGCCCATTTCTCCTCATTTTGACCTCTTAGGCCAAACAGAACAAATGTAATCCTTGGTATATCTTCAAATATTTCAAGAGAGTTTTCTGTAAAAGCAAGCTACCTACCCTACCTACAGAGGAGGGGTTGCTATCACAGGTTCTTAGATCTGCTTTTCTCAGAGGAAAGGTAACTTTTGAGGGGTCAACAATCACTTTAATCAAGCACATTGATCATTCACTTAGTTCAGGGGGAAAAGTCAGCACCCTGAACTTCAGAGAAAATACAGAGAAATAAAGATTAACAGACAGCGGACACAATTCATACATGCATGTATCACAGATCAACGGACAGATAACTGTCTGATCATATATACATAGTTACCAGAGAGAGAAGCACCAACATCTGGGTTTTCAAAGAGAGGGGAGTCCTCTTCTGACCAAACACTTTCAAAGAGTAAGCCCTGAAGTAAAACCTCACCTCAGAGTACATACACACTTTTTAGAGTCAGAAGCCCTCACAACCCTTGAGAAGTCTCATGAACAAAAGGTGTGGGCCTTCCTACAAATCTCCCTTAATCAAACTTCCCTTAATGGGTAGGGAAGATCTTTAGCATTACACTTTCATACCCCTATCTTCCATCCCAACTCAAGTCTTCTCTTTTCTAGACTAAACCCCGGTTCATTCAAACAATCCACATATGGCATGATCCCCTTTGTGAAAAGACGATGGTGCCCTCAATGGTAAAAAGGAATTTATGAAAGAAAAATAGGTTTTGGGGAAAAGATAATGAGTTTAGTTTGGGACACGTTGTGTTTGAGATGCCTATAGGACATTTAGTTTGAAATGTCCACCCTCCTCTGAATATTTTCCAGGTTGCAAATGTCTTTCCTGAAATGTGAAGCCCAGAACTGAACTCAACACTCTATAGGCCACAAAGGCAATGTAGCAGGACTCCCATCTGCCTCATTATGCAATCTACAACCACCTTTTCTTTTTTCAGTTACTGTGGCACACTATTTGGTTCTTACGGATCGTGCTATCTACTGAAACCACAGATCGTTTCCATGGTTAATTTAAGAATTATCTACTGAGCACCTGCCATATGCCCAGTCCAAAAAGGAAAGATGCAGGCCTCCCATTCAGGAATGTATGAGTCATCTGGGGAGACAACACAGGTGAAAAAGAGGACAAATTCCAGGCAAAATTTGCTAAGGGCCCAATGAGCAATGCAGATTAAAATGATGTAAGTTGTAAGAAAGGAGTTATCATCAGTGTGAGCTAGAATGGACCAGCAGTGAATCAGTCACATGGAGGGGAACACTTTGAGCTGGGCCTGGAGGGATGGGATGGGTCATATTTAGACAAGCAAATAGCAAAAGCAAGGTTACAGAAATAGGAAAGTACATGATGCATCTATGGGATAGTGAAGAAATTAACCTGGCTGGAATGAAGGGTATGGATGTGTGTATATACATATCTATTTTACACACACACATATGTACACACATATACACATGTGTATATGTATACATATATCAATCCATATGTGTGTAGATCTACACACCATCAATAGAACTTTGTCCAGTCTGTCACTTGGAGGTCCCGCTTACTTTCCAAGGGCCAGTGTATGAATTGCTTGCAGCCTCTGCAATCTATATACACACATATATGTATACATACTTCTACATCTACATTTACATGTATATGTAAAAGGAAGTAAAACTGGAAAGGTAGATTGGGCCAGACTGTGGAGGTCCTCAAATGCAAAGATTAGGAGTTTGAATAATAATAGTGATGGTGAAATGAAAGATAAAGCTACAGAGATCTGAAAACCCCATTCTTCCATTTTTCCTCTACCTTGTTGAATGGGTTGCAGAGGCTGAGACAAATCCACCCAATGGCCCTTGGTAAACAAGTTGTGCCTCTACCCCAAAAGAACAGTTGTATAAAGTTGGCCTGCTAATTAAATATTAACATAGTTGCACCTGGGGTTTGCACCTGCACAGGACCATAGCTGCTTGCTTATCGGCCTCCTCTGCCCTTCTCCTTGCACAGTCTCCAGGATGATGCCACCCTTGCATGTGCTCAGGTATTCTCTGAGTCTCTGCTTTTTCTCTCATTCTATCTTCCCATGTCTCTTTTTTCCCTTCTATATCTCTGTTTATACCTGTCTTTATTTTTGTTTCTCAGAGGCTCTTTCACTATCTTTCTCTCTCCCATACTATCTCTTCATTTCCCTATTACTCATGTTCTCTCTCTCTCTCTCTCTCTCTCTCTCTCTCTCTGTGTGTGTGTGTATGTGTGTCTGTCTGTCTGTCTCATTTTAGGGAGACAATGATTTTAACTACCTTATTTCCACATACTCCATTAGTTGAGGGATGACTCAATAGCTGATTTAAATTCTTTAACCTCAGGCCTGAGGTCAGTAGAACCAGATCCGGTCCCTTTCCATCATCTCTAAGACTCCTAGTCAAGGCAGACTGGCAGAACTAGCATCTAAGGGACAACTAGGTCTACTCTGCTAATCCAGATCATGTTGCAGAGATGTTTCTAATTCTCTCTCCCCACTGGCAGGTGGAATGGCAGGATACTCCACTTCAAGAAACAAAAGAAAGGTTCTGTCCCTCTAGTGCCTGAATTCACAGTTGGAATTATAAGCAGTCCAAGGTGAATTGGAGCACTAGGCATCCTCTTAAGAGTGGATGTAGGTAGCAGAGTAAAGCAGGGACTTGCTTGAGCTCTCCCACAAGCCCCTCCAAATACCTATTAAAAAATGACTCTAAACAAAGAGCAGCAGAACCCGCAAAATGACAGAGGGAAATAAATTTCCGACCCAAGACAACCTGGAAGGTTGACAGAAAAGGTCTCTTGCACCAGTCAGACAGAGGAATGCATTCCAGCATGAAACACACCAGCATAGATTGGACCCAAGGAAACCTGAAGCAGGCATCAGTGGGACTGAATCACTGGCATCTCTGGTAGTTTTCAGACTTCTCAACCCACAAAGACCAAAGACAACTTAGAAGGTCAGTAGGAAAGGTCTGTCAGACCAGGGTGAAAGAGGAACATGGTCAGACCCCAGTTCAGGGTGGTGGCAGTGGTGGTAGTGGAGGTGGTGGTAGCAGTGGCTGCTTCCAAAGCTCTTGGCCCACAGACCAAGGGGGGATCCAGCAGCTGATCAGACAGAAATGGCAGGGATCTCTTTGCTGGTACCTAGGCTGGATTTTCTTACTTAGCCTGTGCTTCTATCTGGGTCACAGTCCTGGGTGGTGGTCCTGGGGCAAGGGGTAGCATTGACGTGACAGAGCTTATGGTGGTGGAGGAGAAGGAATCTTATTCACAGTTCCAAGGCACAAAAGAGTGCTTGTGGTCACTCAGGAGCACAGGCCAGGAGAGGACAAAACATCTGTCCTCTGATCATACCACCTTGTAAGAACTGAAAATTTATAGGTCTTTACAAGTATCTCTGAAAACAGCTGCACAAAACCCTTGAAGCTTGGGACAGTACACCTCCACACTGGAAGCAGAGTCCTACCTTAACAAAGATTTTAAAAAATCATATAATGGGTTGGGAAAATAAGCAAACAGTGGAAAAAAAACTCAGACTATAGAATCTTACTTTGGTGACAAAGAAGATCAAAACATGCAACCAGAAGAAGATAGCAAAAATCAAAGCTCCTACATCCAAAGCCTTCAAGAAAAATATGAATTGGTCTCAGGCCACAGAAGAGCTCAAAAAGGATTTTGAAAATCAAGTAAGAGAAGTAGAGGAAAAATTGGGAAGAGAAATGAGAGTGATGCAAAAAAAATCACAAAAAACAAGTTGACAGTGTGCTAAAGGAGACAAAAAGTACTAAAGAAAGTAATACCTTTAAAAATAGACTAACCCAAATGGCAAAAGAGGTCCAATGAAAAGAAGAATGCCTTAAGAAGCAGAATTGGCTAAATGGAAAAGGAGGTCCTAAAGCTCACTGAAGAAAATAATGCCTTAAAAATTAGAATGGAACAAATATAAGGTAATAGCTGTATAAGAAATCAAGAAATTATAAAACAAAACAAAAGAATGAAAAAATAGAAGACAACTCAAATATCTCATTGGAAAAAGAACTGACCTGGAAAATAGATCCAGGAGAGATAATTTAAAAATTATTGAACTACCTGAAAGTCATGATCAAAAAAAGAGTCTAGACATCATCTCCCAAGAAATTATCAAGGAAAACTACCCTGATATTCTAGAACCAGAGGGTAAAATAGAAATGGAAAGAATTCACTGATCATCTCCTGAAAGAGATCCCAAAAGAAAACTCCTAGGAATATTGTAGTCAAATTCCAGAGTTCCCAGGTCAAGAATATTGCAAGCAGCCAGAAAGAAACAATTCAAATATTATGGAAACACAATCAAGATAGTGCAAAATTTAACACCTTCTACTTTATGGAATTAGAGTACTTGGAATTGGATATTCCAGATGTCAAAGGAGGTAGTATTAAAACCAAGAATCACCTACTCAGTAAAACTGAGTATAATCTTTCAGAGGAAAAAAATGGACATTCAATAAAGTAGAGGACTTTCAAGAATTCTTGATGAAAAGACCAGAGATGAAGAGAAATTTTGCCTTTCAAATACAAAGACTCAAAAGAAGCATGAAAAGGTTGACAGGAAAGAGAAATCATAAGGGACTTAATTAAAGTTGAATTGTTTGCATTCCTGCATGGAAGGATGATATTTGTAACTCATGAGACCTTTCTCAGTATTAGGGTAGTTGGAAGGAATACATATACATACATACATACACACACACACACACACACAGATGGCACAGGGTCAGTTCAATATGAAGGGATAGTATATAAAAAATAAAATCAAGGAGTGAATGTGCTAGGAGAAGGAGGAAGGGAGAGGTAGAATGGGATAAATTATCTCACAAAAAACAGGCAAGAAAAAGTTTTTAAAGTGGAGAGGAAGAAGAGGTGAGAGGGAATGAGTGAACCTTACTCTCATCAGATTTGGCTTAAGGAGGGAATAAGACACTCAACGGGGTATGGAAATATATCTTACACCATAGGGAAAATAGGGGGAAGGGGATAAGAGAGGGGGGAATGATAGAAGGGAGGGCAAATTGGAGGAGGGGTTAATCAGAAACAAACACTTTTGAGAAAGGACAGGGTCAAAGGAAAAAATAGAATAAATGGGAGGTGGGATAGAATGGAGGGAAATATAGTTAGTCTTTCACAATATTACTATTATGGAAGTGTTTTGCATGACTACAGATGTATAACCTATATCAATAAGGGTGGGTGGGTGAGGAAGGAGAAAGGGAGAGAATTTGGAACTCAAAGTTTTAAAAATGAATGCTAAAAATTGTTTTTACATGCAACTGAGAAATAAGATATACAGGCAATGAGGCAAAGAAATTTAGCTTGTCCTACAGGAGAATAGAAGGGAAAGGGATAAGGAGGGGGGCTGTGATAGAAGGGAGGGCAGTTTGGGGGAAGGGGTAATCAGAATGCACACCATCTTGGGGTGTGGGAGGGGAGAGATGGGGAGAAAATTTGGAACTCAAAATCTTGTGGAAGTGAATGTTGAAAACTAAAAATAAATTAATTAATAAAAAGATTACAACTTCCTAAAGAAAAAAAAATAAGTCATTGATGGCCTTCAGGAGGGAAGTCATTTCTCAAAAGGGCCAGCTAGGTGGTGCGGTGGAGAGAGCACGAGTCAGGAGGATCTGAGTTCAAACCTCATCTCAGACACTTGACACTCACTAGCTGTGTGACCTTGGGCAAGTCACTTAACCTCAATTGCCTCATCTTGGGTCATCTCCAGTCATCCTGATGAATATCTGGTCACCGGATTCAGATGACCTTGGAAGAGAAGTGAGGCTGGTGACCTGCACAGCCCTCCCTCACTCAAAACAAAGTCAAGTACAAGTCATGTCATTATTTCTCTAATGGCATGGTCTTTTTTCAGCAATGCAGGATGAACACATTTCTCAAAAATCACTGTCATTAAATAAAGGTTTACTGGTACCAAAACGATTACTTGTTGAAAAAAAAATGTGTTTAGTTCATAGGATTTAAAGTGGATACCATTTGTATTTTTAAATTATTGTAATGCTAAGACACATATGCTGTGTCATTTTTCAAAAAATATATTTTTTAAAGTTCATAAACCCCAGATTAAGAATTATTCCCTGATATGAGTTGGATATTCCAAGAAAAATAACAAAAAGGAATCTTGTTTGTTTAAGTAAAATCACAGAAATTAAAAGAAAGAGAGAGAGTGTGTATCCCTGTGACAATGAATCTTCTGTACAGTGACCCATGGTCCTTTCCCAGTCTTTGATGCCCTGTGGAACAACCTCCACAAGACCACTCCTTCCAGATCCCCTAGTCTTCCCCACCAATCCCCTTGAAGTCAAAGGTCAGAACCTGTAGGAACTCTTCTGTTTTGGACCTCTCCTTCCCACACAACCCAAACAAACACAAATAACTTTTTTTGGCTTGGTGAAAGAATTTATAGTACCAATTTATAGTTCCAATACCATAATTTGAGTTTCACTCTTTAGGAACAGGGCATTGATTCCTCATTCCTTCCCCCAGGCTCCTCTTTTAAAAGGCAAATTACCCCTTTAGGAGAAGATACTTCTCAGAGGCTTTATCAGAAGCTCTGAAGGAGTTGAAAAACAGGTCAAAGATGGAAGAGAGGGAGAGTAGGGGAGAGGGAGAGAAGGGAGGAGAGGAAGAGAAAGGGGAGGAGAGGAAGAGGAGGGAAAGGTTTAGGAGAGAAAGAGGGAGGAACGGAGGAAAGAGGAAGGAGGAGAAAGGGAGGATGAAAGAGGGGAAGAAGAAGAAGAGAAAAGGAGAGGGGAGGAGAGGGAGAAAGAGAGAGAAGAAGAAGAAAAGGAGGCGAGGGAAGGGAGAAAAAAGGGTGGGAGGTTTACATCCCTCACAGCACAGCTGGCAGTGGAGAAGGTCCATACTTCCCCTCTCTCAGCTCAGCCCCAGTGGTTCTTAATCTGCGGTTTAGAGAAATCCAACATCACTCTAAGAATAGTCAAGCCTGATCAGGAGCAAATAACCCAATCCATCCCGGCCCATCATAAACACAGCCGAAAGGTCTCAATTGAAGAGGAGACCTAGTGATATACCAGGACCCTGACTCTAGCCTGAGAGTCACAGGCTAGTAATCCAATTTCCCAAGATTTCAATACCCCGTTCCTCTAGATATGGCCTTTAGTCTGCTGCCTGAATACCACAGAGAGTGTTTAACTTTACAAAATGTGTTTATAAATGAAAGGATTTCTGAAGGGGAAAAAAAAACCCATTCTGTTTCTTTTCAGGGCAGATCATAAGGGAGAGGGGCTGAGAAGAATGTGATATCATCGCAAACCAAAGCTACTGACTAAAGATGAATTCTTGGCCTCCTGTTCCTCAGTGGCAGCACTAGCATTCCTCACCCAGTTCAGAGGTCAGCACGATGAACATTTCCAAGGAGACTTAAAGCCAAAGCTGACTGACTGCAGCAGCTCTCTAGAAGAGAGTGAGCTCTAGACTAGGAGACTCAGATTTTGGTCCTAGATCTGACCTTCATTTAATGTTTAACCTTGGCCACTAAGTCACTTCCTTTCTTAGAAGCTCAGTTTAATTTTTCCTATCTGTAAAATGGGGATAACAGTACCAGTCCTACCTACTTCATGTGGATGTTATGAGAATGAAGGAGGTAGAAAAGGGCTTTGAAAAGGGTTGATCACTTATTGCCTTCTCGATGAGTAGAGAAAAGGAACAGAGTGGGGAAGAGGATTTGGAACTGAAAATAAAAAATGTTTAAATTTAAAAAAGAAAAAAAAGAGTTTCAGTAATTTTATTATTACTGTGTTAAATTTAATATACACTTAAAATATCTTTAGGTAACAGAAATCCATGATTTCATTTTTTTAAATTTTAAAAGAAAATATCAACCCCTTTAAAAATGGAAGATAGATTTGCTTTACTCAAAAAAAAAGGTCTTCCTATTCACTCACTGGAATGGAACCAAAGACAGAGGCATAAAAACACCCTCTCAGAAAAATGGGAGCCACACTTAGAGAATGAATTTAGTCACCAAGACAACAGGAAGACTTCATTTGTGGAGTGGGAGAGGCACCACACTCATTCCCTTGGGCTTTAATCTCTTCTTAAAAATCTCATAGACACCATTTCTCCCCACTGATGCTCCTAGGTCTGCCTCAGTGCCCTGATAGGTATAAACATGTACAAGAGTGGGACATATGGGACAGCACCCAAGTGGAGCACATACAACACAGCCTAGTTCAGGGCACAAAACCATAGGATGTCAGAACTGGAAGGAACCCCCAACATCACCTAGTCTAACTCTCACATTTTACAGATGAGAAAATTGAGGCCCAGCAAGGGGAAGTCACATAGGTTATTAGTATCAGAGCAAGGCCACCCATTGCCCTGGAAGGTCCAGGAGGAGCCATTGTCAAGGGTCATTTTTAGGGACCCTCTCTAATATATAGCCCTCACGTCTGTAAAGTGCTTTACACTTCCCAAATCATTTCCACTGATGTTATCTCATTTGACCTACACTGTGAAGGAGTAGACAGGGGTAAGTCAACTCTATTATATGAAAGAGGAAACTGAGCCCTAGAGAAACAGGGCAAACAGCAAGTGAGACACTCAGTCAAAATGTCCATCCAGGGCTCCTGGCTCCTAGAACCTGGTCTCATTTTGGCCTTCTTTTCTTTCCTTTCTCCTCATTTCTTCTCTCTATTCCCCATGCACACCTACCACCACCTAGACCAGCTAGGACCCATCCAACCGTTGCCAAGTCAGCCGTTCCAAGAACCTTCAATCCTACCAAAACTAAAGGTCACATTCCTACCATCAGAGCCATGACCAGGATTTCCCTGCCCCCCAAACAAATGCCATACACTTCATCTGGATCATGTAGCCTGTGAATTCTCCACAGAGGCAGCAAATACCCATCCGTGGGAAGCTGAGGCCACATCATTTGGTAGCTTTTTACTTTAATTATTCTTGCTAACCAGGTGCTAAGTCTTGTCTTTTCTAGTCTGTTAAAGGGCTGAAAGTGCTAGTAGCCATCCTTTAAATTCAGCACCCTGAGGAAAATCCCCAGTTACCCTGCTCTAGTTACAGCTTTGATCCTTATCTCCCCCCCATGTGGCCCCAATTCATCGACTGCCTGCCTGGAAACTACAGCCCGGGGGAGGGGGGGAGGGGGGGAGGGCAGGGAGTGGGGGTGTGGTAGTGAGGGCAAGAAACACTTAACAGATTATTCGAGTACTAAGTCAGAGTCCTCACTTGGCCACTGACTTGCCTGTGTGACTTTGGACATGTCATTTCTTGCCTCAATTTCCTCATCGGTAAAATAAGGCCTAAAATTGTCTGATCCATTTAAGAGAGGCTTTGAGTTCCTGCTGTCTAGTCTGTGGACTGAACACCCAGCCTGGAGAGCAGCGCCAAGGGCATCCCTTAGTGCCACCTGGGTTGGCCCTAATACCTTAATTCCTGTTTGGATGGTCTAGGCTAAGATAAACCATAAGTACCATAGATCCAGCCTTGCCCCCTGAAGCCCCACTGAATCCCCGCGAGAAACAATGAATGTCATTCCAAATAAGGAAACTTGCTGCAAACTCCCCCGGAGCAGCCCTGTTCCGGCTGGTTTATGTTAGCAGGACAAGACTAAACAGACCTTCACATTTCCAATATTAACCACTAAAAATGAAAAAGTGATTGTTTGTCTACAGAACCCAGAGATGAGGAGAGTTCCCACCATGCTCCCCCATGACCCCTGGGCCTGCCTGTTTTTATCAGATCTCTTCCTGTCTTCCCAGGCAGCTTCTCCCAGGTTACCTGGAGACCAGGGGAGGTTCAGCTCTATCTTTGCTCACCACCTGCTCACCTTCCAAGCACTCTTCCCTTCCCTCCAGACGGATAATGAGCGCTAATTATGGAGCTGTCTTAACCATCACTCCCCCTTTCCCCTACAGCCAGTACTGTAGGACTCCTTCTCATCTGTGGTACTTCTTTGTTCAAGAACCTACAACTCTGTCTACTTCCTGATAGATGTACTTGTCATTAACAAGCATTTATTAAGCACCCACTGAATGCCAGGTACTGTGCTGGGTGCCTGGGATACAAAGAGAAATAGCCCTTGTCCTCCATGAAATAGAAGTTCCAAACTCTACACTAATTGTCAGAGTCCAGACTTCTAACCTCTCAGGGCCTCCGCCTCTTAATCTGTAAAATGAGTAGATTGGACTAGCTAGCTGATGATGCAGTCACTTCTAGCTCTAAGTCCCAGTATCTTCACTATGACATTCGAGGCTCTCCACAAGCCACTTCCTATGCTGACTACTCATAACTATCTTTAGGGGCAACCCTAGCCACACTTCAGCTGGTCTCTTCATTTGGTTCAATCATCAACAGATATTTATTTAGAGCCTACCAGTGCTTGGCACAGCACTTGCCACACAGTAGGTGCTTAATAAATGCTTATTAACCAGCTGACCATATGTATGGCACTGTGGCAAGTACTAGTGATACAGACAAAAAAAACGTTGTCCCTTCCTTCAAAAAAAGATAACATTCGACTGGGATTGAAGGAGAATTGGGTATTTTATATATACACACATACATATATATATACACACACATATACACACATATACATACACACATGTATACACCCATGTATATATACATATATATGTATGTATATATATGAGTATGTACGAAAGGGAATTTGAGAAGGGAGAAAGCATTAACTGATTGCTGTGAAATGATGACAACTAAGTTTAGCCCCCAAGAGTATAAAGTAAGTCCAAGTAAGCACCTATAGAACACTACACATAATTTCAGGCTTTTTTTAAAGAGGCAATGGAGTTAAGTGACTTGTCCAGGGTCACACAGCTAGTAAGTGTCTGAGGCTGGATTTGAGCTCAGGTTCTCCTGACTCCAGGGCCAGCGCTCTATCCAATGTACCACCTAGTTCTGCTCCAATTTCAACCTTTTTAAGTAGATATGTTAGTTTTGCTGAACTTTCTTTTCCTCTTTTTTTTTTCTTCTTTGTTATAAGCAATGGCTCTCTGGGAAGAGGAGGGAGGAGGGACTTAGTAGAAACTGTAGTTTATATGAAAACAATAGTCATCAAAAAAATTTTTTTAATGAGGTAAAAGAACAATAGGGAGGAAGGCTTTTAGAGGAGGGGCCACCCAAGCTGAGCTTTGAGGAAGAGAAAGAGCTGAGGAGGAAGTACATGAAGGACAATTTGTATAACACAAAAGAGAAGGAATTGGAACAGTGAATTTGGGGAGGGGGAGGCGGGGTAAGCTACTAGTTGGATTTGGTTGAAATATAGAGCAGGTAAAGGAGTTAGGGTTTGACTAGTCTGGGGTAAGGCTGAAAAGATGGTCGGGGCTAAGATCGTGGAGGACTATAAATTCCAGAATATCCTAGAAGTAATAGGGAGCCACTAAAGATTTTTGAGCAGGGGAATCTCATGGTCAGACTTGTTCCTTAGAAACATTTTGGCAACTGTGTGAAAGAAAGATTGGAAGGAGGAGAAGAGAAAAGAAACAGAGAGACCAATTAGGAGGCTATTACCACTGCCCAGGTAAGACTACGGTCATGGCTGTGTGAGTGGAGAGAAGGGAGACATGCGTACAAGATGTTACTGAGGTAAATTGACAAGATTTGGCAACTTATTAAACATTGAGGGTAAGGGAAGGCATGTCAGGGATGACTCCAAAGTTTCAAAAATGGATTCCCAGGAGGACAGTGGTATCCTCAACAGATATAAAGAAGTTTGGAGAAGGGCAGGTTTTGGAGGAAAGACAAATTATTTTTTTTTTAATGTATTGAGTTGGAGAAGCCAATGAGGCATCCAGGTAGAAATATCCAGTAGGCAGTTGGTGATGAGGACCTGCAATTCTAGTGAAAGATTAAGGTTGGATATATAGATTTGAAAGTCATCTCTAAGGAGATGATTGCTAAAATCAGGGGAATGTTGATATCACCAAGAGAGGGTGTAGGGTGAAAAGAAAGAGAAGAGAAACCAGGCTGAGCTCTGGGGGTCGCTCATGCTTGGAAGGATGGGGAGGACAGAGGGTGAAGCAGCAATGGTAAGTGGTCAGATGGTTAGGAGGATGGGAGCCAGGGAGGGGGAGGACACATGAGGGGGAAAGTGGGAGAGGGCTGACAGTGTTGAAAACTACAGATCAAGAAGAAAAGCTGAGAAAAGGCCACCGGATTTAGCAGCTAAAAAACCATTGGTAACCTTGGAGAGAGTCCTTGTTTCAACAGAGTAGTGGTATCAGAAGCCTGATTATAAGGGGCTGGGAAGTGAGTGGGTGGGGAGGAAATACTGGCATCCAGAGCGGGCCACTATTTCTAAGAGCTTGGCAGTGAAAAGGAGGAGAGAGGAGAAACAGGATAATAGCTTAGGGGGCTAGGCACCAAACCCCATTCCCCAGGCTCCTTTCCACCTCTGTCCTCCTCCTCTAGAGGGCCTCTCCTCTTTGTGGCTCCAAATCCTACTTCCAAGGTCCGATTTAAGCCCAACGTCTTCCTGGGAGACTTCCCTGACACCCCCTCTCCCTTAAGGAGTTTTCTGTCCTCTCTACTCCCAGGATGAGGTCACAAAATCAAACACTCGTTTTCCTTCTTCTAAAGAATCTTCCTCCTTCTCAGGCTTCCTGGAGATCCAGGTTTCCCACTGAACTGGGGGGTGAGGGGTGGGTGGCTTTAAAGAAAAAGTTTGGGAAATTGTTCAGTCAAAGGTGCCCCCCCCACCCCCAATCATGCAAATATCCTTTACTACTGCCTATTTCTCATTTGGATGAAAAACCGGAAGGTCCCTGGAAAAGGGGAAATGCCCTGAGGTGATGGTGAGAGGGGAGGACAAAGGGGTAGTGGAAAGACTCTAAGACTGAGGACCAGGTTGTGTGGATTCTGGTATTCGATGTACCTAGGAATCACTCAATGCCCTAGGGCAAGTAACTTCCTTTCTGTTGGCCTCTGTGTCCTCTCTATAAAAGGGGCTTAATAGCACTTAATAGCACTAGCTCTGCCAAAGAGAGCTATTCCAAGAAGGGAACAGATACAAAAGAGTTTTAAGGTATGGAGGAAGTCTGGTGCTATGGAAAGAGCAGGATGAGTCGTGATTGGACCTGGGTTCTCCAGTCTAACTCTTCCATTGACTACTAGTGTAGGCCTGGCTCAGTCATTTCACTTGCTTGTATCTTTACATCTACCTCAAGAAAATGAGGGGGCTGAGCTAAATATAGTTCCAAAGATCCCTCCCAGCTCCGACATTCCATGAGTCTATGAAAATGTCACATAAAAGGAAGACAGCCTCTGTTTTCTTTTTCAGTAATGACCCAAGGAGATGGACCCTGTCAAAGGGAACAAGCATTTTCTGGAGCTGAGGGCTAAGGAGCTCTATCTATGAACTAAAACCAGAGCTTTAAGCAGTACTAGGGGAATGGGGCTTTGCCTCAGGTACCAATACCTGGTGGGGTGTTTCCTCTTTCCTAGAGTCTAGAGACTGTCACAGCTGTGCCTCATGCCCTTCATTCCTCTCTTGAGGAGAAATCGAAGGAGGAACACCTTCTCTTCCTTTCTTCACCCCTTCTCTCTCTACGACCATATGTGAGTTCCAACAGCCTCTGAGGGCCCGCCTGCCCCAGGTGCAAAGACTCTTCGTCACAATTCTGATTGAAGTAGACATTTCTTAGCCAAGCTCCAATCTAAACAAGAGCTAGGGGATTGGGGATGGGGGGAAGAGGAAAACGTAACAAAGATTTAAATCCCAGAACCACCATAGAGGGAAAGTAGAGCCAGCAGGGCCCTCTCACCCGATGGTTTAAAATGTCTTATCTCCCCACGCCTAGTTTGTGTGAGATTCATCCAAACAGCTGTCAGGCAGCCAGCTCCTAGCCTGTCCCTAGGCAATCTGGCCAACTTGGGCTGCCCCCCCCCCTTTGCCCTTTCCATTCCATAAGACAAGACACATTCAGTTTACGCTCTTGCTCTCAGAGGCCTCTCAGTGCAAATTAAGGTCTGATTGGCGCTAATCAGATGGAACTGACAGGGCCCAGGGAAGCCTGGCTGATGTTGCTGTTCATCTGGTTCACGAAACCATCCTGGTAGCTGCCTGCAGATTCCACCATCAATGCCTGGTTTAGACCACCACACCCCAGGGTGATGGGATGCACCAAAAGAGTGGAGATCACAGATCTAGACTTGCAAGGGACCTTAGAAGTCATCTAATGCCACCCCTTCATTTTACAGATGAGGAAACAGAGGCCCAGAGGAAGAAAGAGACCTAGAGCTGGGATTTGAACTCAGGTCCAGTGACTCTACAGTTCAGCACCCTCACCACTGCACCAACCTGCCTCCAGCCATTGGCCATAAGTGTCATTCGTTTAGGTGAAGCCTTGTGCTAGGGGCTTACGTACGACTGCTTATACATAGCCAGCCCTCTTTTCTTTAAACACAGCTCCCCCAGCATTTAGAGTCTAGCACACAATTTGGCTTAGGATTATATAATGTCTTCTCTGGGTGGTGCAGCGGATAGAGCTCCCAGCCTGGAGTCAGGAAGACTCATCTTTGTGAGTTCAAATCTAGCCTCAGACACTTACTAGCTCTGTGACGCTGGGCAAATCACTTCACCCTGTTTGCCTTGGTTTCCTCGTCTGTAAAATGAGCTGGAGAAGGAAATAGCCAACTACTCCAGTAACTCTGCCAAGATAACCCCAAATGGGGCCACAAAGAGTTAGACATGACTGAACAACAACTATTTTCTATCATATCACTCCTGTACAATCTCTCCATCAGGCTTTGAGAGAATTTCCTCCTCCTATTCCCCTCAAGGTCTAACCCAGGAGTTTGCACATGGTAGAAGCTCATGAAATATTGAGTAAATGACTGATAGTCACTGCCTCTCCAGAGGAGAGGGGTTCCCTTTCTTTGGGGCCATGTTCATGTGTACACTCCTGGGCTCTCTCCCCAATGCTCCTCATCTCCCATGAAAAGTTTACTTCCTATTTGGTCCTAGTGCTGCCTGGCTCACACAGTAAATTTGGAGAATTAACCCCTCCCCAATCAATAAATCAACAAGCATCTAGGTACTGTACTAGGTGCTGGAGACATAAAGATATAATTGAAATAGTCCCTGCCCTCAAGGAGTTTATATTCCTAGAAGGGGAGATAATATGTATCCATATTAGTCTATACATATAAGCCTGGGAAGATAGGTTTGAGCTGAGCTGTAAAGGACTTTGAATGTCAAACAAAAGAGATTGTGTTTGATCCTAGAGTTAATAAAGAACCACTGTAGTTTACTGAGTATGGTTAGATGTTTGCTTTAAGAATGCCCGTATTAATAATGGCTTGCAGAGGGGACAGACTAGAGGAAAGGAGTCCAGTTAGGGGTTACCTGCAGCAGTCTAGGTGAGAATCTATAAAGAACTGGTGGCCATATTAGAGGACACAAGGGCACAGACACAAGAGATGGTGTAGAGGTGGGTAGAATCAAGACTTGACAATTGACTGGCTATGTGTACAGAGAATGAGGGGTCTAAGACGGCTCCAAGCTTGGGAACCCATGCAACCAGAAGGATCAAAGTCCTCTTGGCAGAAATTGCAAAATTCCTAAGAAGAGAGAGTTTGAGCAAGGGGTGAGGGGTTGGTGAGGGGTAAGATAATGGGTTCTGCTTTGGACATGCTGAATCTGAGATGCCAATGGGACACCTAGTTGGAAATGTCCAGTTGGTAGTTGGTGATGCAGGCCTGGAACTTGGGGGAAAAGCTAAGGTTGAATATGATCGTGGAGTCATCTGCATAGAGATAATTAAATCCATGGGAGATGGTGAGGTCCCCCCTCCCATCCAAGACTTCCAGATTAGCTAGAAGTATCTATGCTTGTGGTGATTCATACTGTGCTAACCTGTAGGAGAGCTGAAAGTCTGAGGAGTTCTCATTACTTCACTCCTGCTATCATGGTAGTCTCTTTTCTGGGACTTAGTGTCCCCCATTCTGAGATGGAGAAAATAAAGTCCTTGCCCTATCCTTGAATCAAAATGGGTGATCCAGCAGAGTAGGATGATGGGATCATAGATTTAGAACTCGCAGGAAACACAGATAACATTTAGTCCAATCTCCTTATTTTATAGATAAGGAACAGAACCTCAGAAAAAGTTAAATCACTTGTCCAGGATCTCACAACCAGTGTATGTAAGAGATAAGACTTGAACCCAGGACTGACTCCAAGGCTAGTTATCTTTCACAAACCAGTTGCCACTAGTTTATTCTTTTCCCCCCCAATTTTTTAACAATTTTATTTAAAGTTTTGAGTTCCCAATTCTATCCTTTCCCCTATCTTCCTCCCTCCCTGAGTTGGTAAGCAATCAGATATAGGTTATACATGTGCAATTAAATAAAACATTTCTATATTAGTCATTTTGTACAAGACTCAAAAAAAAATTAAAGAAAAAGGTGAAAACAGCATAATTCCATCTGTATTCAAACAACATCAGTTCTTTCTCTGAAGGCAGATAGTATGCCTCATCATTAGTCCTTTGGGATTGTCTTGGGTCACTGTCTTGCTAAGAATAGCTAAGTCATTCACAGTTCTTCATCAAACAATATTGCTATTACTGTGTACAGTGTTCTCCTGGTTCTGCTCACTTCACCTTGCATCAGTTCATATAAGTTTTTCCAGATTTTTTCTGAAATCACCCTTCTTGTCACTTCTTATAGTACAATACTATTTCATCACAATCCTATACTACAACTTGCTTAGCCATTTCACAATTGATGGGCATCTCTTCCTTTTCCAATTCTTAGCCACCACAAAAAGAACTGCTATAAATACTTTTAACATGTAGGTCCTTTTCCTTTTCCTTTGAGCTCTTTGGGATACAGACCTAGTAGTGGTGTTGCTGGGTCAAAGGGTATGCACAGTTTTATAGCACTTTGGGTCTAGTTTAGGATGCACTATTCCACCAGCCTCCTAATTTATTTCCTTGCTTCTGATCTCTCCCCTCACCAAGCACTGCCTCTCCCTTTTCCCTGGTAGTACCTTCTCAAGCTGTCAATGCTTCCACCCCATGGTCTTTTCCTCTGATTGATGAGTTCTTCTCCATTTGAGGAAGCACCCTTGCCAGTTATCATGCTCTCTTCAAATCCGGAACAACCCATAATGTTCTAGACCACCTTTCTACCTTCCCTTTTGCCCCACATCAGTAGTTAGGAGGCAGTAGATAGAGCACTGGGCCTGGGGTCAGGAAAACCTGAATTCAAATCCAGATTCAGATGTTTACCAGCTGTATGACCATGGACAAATCATTCAACCTCTGTTTGCCTCAGTTTCTTCGTCTGTAAAATGGGGATAACAGTAGTACCTACCTCCCAGGGTTACTGTTAGGATCAAAGGAAATAAAAATTGTAAAGCTTTTAGTACATTGCTTGGCACAGCAAGAACTCTGTAAATATTCATTATGACCTTTCCAACCCCAGCCTCTTTTCAGCTCTCTCTCTCTCTCATGTGTCATCTTCCCCCAATTTAAGGTAAACTTCTTAAGGGCAGGGATTATCTTTCTTTGGCACAATGAATAGACAGCAGGGCCAGGAGTCAGAAAGACCTGAGTTCAAATCCTGCCTCAGATATAAATGGTGTGACTGGACAAGTCACTTCACCCTGTTTTCCTCAGTTTCCTCATCTGTAAAATGAGCTGGAGAAGGAAATGGCAAACACTCCAGGATCGCTGCCAAGAAAACCCCAAAATGGGTCATGAAGAGTCCAATATGACTGAAAACGACGAAAGAACAGCAATCTGCCTAGCCTGGCACATAATAAATGCTTAATCTTTCCATTTCTCTATCCATATACCCCCTCCATACGGCTGCCAAAATCATCTTCCTCAAGCCTGGCTCTAATCCTATCACTCTGGAGTCTTCTTTAGCTCCCTAACAGCTCCAGGACAAAATTACAAAGGCTTCACTCAGAGTCTACAGACCCTCATTCTTTGGCTCCAGCCTGGCTTTCCAGATGTCTCTTACCTTTTATACATTCTCTGTTCCAGTCAAACCAATCTACTTACTGTTCCCCAAACTCTCCCTTCTTTCCTTCTCTTGCTGCCATGACTTTGCACAGGCTGCCCCTGCCTCCCCTCCATACTTCTCCCCTTTTAGAATCCTTGGCTTCCTGCACAGCTTAAAGACTTTCCTGGTCTCCCTAATGCTCTTTCAAGACTCCAGTCTCAAACATCTTGATATTTATTTCTGTGAAACAGGTCGTACACCCCAAAAGACTGTCAGTATCATGAGAGTATTTTCAGGTTTTTTTTTTTAATCTATAGCACCTAACACAATGCCTTTCACATAACAAAAATTTGATAAATATACCAACAGTAATCAGACCTGGATTCAAATCTTGCCTCAGATACTTCCTATTAGTCGTGTGACCCTGGGCAAGTCACTTAACTTCAATTGTAAAATAGAGATGAGAATAGCACCTACCTCCCCGGGTTCTTGTGAAGATCAAACAGAATATTATTTATAAAAAGTGCTCAGCACCGTACCCGGCTACAGAAATGCTTATTTCCTTCTCTCTTCCCCTTGCAAAACTGAAATTGAATTGATTAAGTAAGAAATTCACACCTTATCAAGGGGGTATCAGCATTTAAAGAGCAAAGCCCCATCAGTGAAAGACACTACAATATATCAAGGTATACTCAGGATATCTTATCCAGTTCACTCATTTAGCAGATAATAAAATGAAGGAAAATTACTTGTTCAAGGCTATCCAGCCAGTTGTATAGCAAGATGAAGCCCCTCTCTTACTCCTGATTCTCTTTGTACTGCTGTCTCCTTTAAAGTGGTGATTTGAGAGGTCCAGGGAGACCTTCCTACTACATACACACTTCCCCCAAATAATATTCCTGCCCCTAGCCTTACAGTGCCTGAAATTCCACCATCAGATATAGACTGGTTTGGGTAAAGTCATTGCTCGGTGAGCATGGTAATGCTTCCTCAGGAGGGAGATTTAAGTCCTTATGGACCATTCATCCCTTGAGGACTCTGATCTGATTTGGAAGCTGTCTATCAGAGGACAGATGCTGAAGGATGAGTATCCAGAGGCCCAGGGAAAGAGCACCAAGGACCCATGGTCAATTCCACAACTTGGCTGTAGTAGCCTCAACTCCAGCCCTAGTTTTAAAGGCACCAGACATGGAGGAAGTACACTGTACTGTGCTCACCTTTTGTATGAAGAAGGAATCTGGCTATATCACCTGGATCTGGGACTTCTAGACAGAGGAAATACAGGTCTCTTTGGCCTTAGTGGGGATAGTAGGTGGTTAGCTCAGCAACAGAGTTAGATCCCCCATTTACTTATGCAGCGATCTCCCCTTGGGGCTAGAAGACAGGAGCAGACACTCCAGAGGGAAAGGAGAGATACTGAGTCTGCGGCCAGGTCTCCTGGGGCAGAGGAGAAGAGGCAAGGCTTCCCGTTTTCCCCACCAGGAAAGTATGGACATTATACACCAAGGCTAGAGACCTGACCTATTTGCTTTCAATTTCCTGTATTTCTAAGTATCTGTCATTCACCCTTACAACCCAATGTGAGATAAGCTGAGCTGCAATAATCCTCCCCATTTCACAGGAGAAGAAATGGAAACCTGGAGAATGTAAGCAGCTTATGTGGCATCATTCAGTAAAGCAAGGGCTGCCCTCCAGGCCTCCTAATTCCTGGCCGAGGAAGCTTTCCATAGAAGCAGAAAGGGCACAGCTGATTCTAGACTGGCCATGGTACAGTTGGGGGAAGGAATCAGAGGACTTAAGTATGAATGCCAGCTCATTGGTCACTGAGTGACCTTGGCCAAGTCCCTTGATGGTTTCCTCTTAGGTAAGAATGAAAGGGTTGGACTAGATGATCCCAAAGATACCCTCCAGCTCCAAAACCTATGATTCAGTCATTCTGTGACCCCTGGGAATAGAAACTCAGTCTTAGTCCCATGACTAAAATTCTCACCATGCAGCCTCCAATGTCAGAGCCTTGGGGCCACTGAGCCTGGAAATGGAAACCCAGTCCCAAATACATATAAAACCTAGACTCAGACCACACATGACTGACTCGGGGAATGCAGTCTCAGCCCCTAGAAAAGATGGTCTTTGCTTGGCTGGGAGGCACAGGTCACCCTTTACTTCATTTATTTCCTTAGCACAATGAAGACACAGATCCAGACATCAGACAAATCCAAGATTTACATCAGCTTGTGACAAAGTTGTTTTTTAAATTAAAACTTCCAGTTCAAGTTAGACCCCCTACATAAAAGCTCTGAGCTTCTGAGGGTTCTTGATTGGGGGCATCAAAGACAAAAGACACTCTCATTGATTCTATCTATCCAAGTTTCCCTGATTCCCAATTTTCCCAGCGTGATTGATTTCACTGTCCAGGACTTTCTTTCAGCATGGCATCCTAAGATTCATACCTGCCAATGGCTTCTGCCAAAGTCCCTCCCTCCCCCATCCCACATCCTTGTTTCCAGCCCTAGAGCACCTGCCAGGGGCAAGCGGGGAGGGGAAGAGGAAAAGGGGTCCTTCTGCATTCTCCAAACTTCCTTTGTATCTGGCTAGTTTTCTCATTACTGAAAAGAGCTCTGGGGATTTCCTCTATGAGACATTGGCAGGGTGTGTTCAGGCAAATTCTCCTGGTCACAGACACCAGCAGGCACACAATTGGGACCATTGTCCTCCCTGGCACCTGGTGAGAGAACATACTCTCCTTCATCGAAGTCAAGACCTCTGGAAGGGGAAGAGGGATCAGGAGATAGGTAGAGAGCCTGATCCCTGTCCCTCTATAGGGACTGAATGAACCCAAAGGAGCAGAGCTAAGGTCCTTCTCTTACCTTCAATACCTGTGGCTGTAGGAGAGGGTTGTTCTGGGTGTCAGAATTGGGGAATATCGCCAGTCACTTAGTACCTTTCCCTGAACCTATTTATCACCAATTTTGATCCATTCATGACAATGTTAAAAAAAAAAAAAAAAAAAACAACCAAAACACTAGAGACTGGAGACCTGGTTTCCAGCCCTGACTCTGTGACTAAAAGTGTGTGACTCTGGATCAGTCACTCCCTGGACCTTTGTTTTTTCTTGGAGATCATAATCCACATTTCACCTCTCTCACAGGGCTCTCATGGAGAGCTAATGAATGCATGAGAAAACCCCTTCATCTGCCCATAGAATGTAAGGAGCTTGAGGGCAGATCTTGGCTTGTCCTGCGTTACCCAGGGCAGTGCCTAGAACACAGCACATTAAACATCAACAATGCTTGTTAGATTGGATTGGACTGGACTGGTTGCTGTGTTCTGAGACCGATAGTTGGGTGGAGAATAACTAATCATAACACTTCAAAACCAAGAAAAAAAATAAACCAGTGTGATTACTTTCAAGTCTGAAAGTACTGAGTACCAACTGTGTGCATCAACCTCTGCGAATAGTTAACTGAGTTCCTAGGAAACTATAGGAAGGCCTTTCTTGTGCCCATTCTCTGTCTGTCTGTCTGTCCTCTCTGTGTCTCTTCCCCCTATCCCTCCTTCCCTCTCCGTCTCTTTCTTTCCTCCTCTTTGTCTCTGTTTCTGTCTCTCCATCTCCCTTTCTCTCCTCTCCCTCCCTTTCACTCTTTTTCTTTCTGTTTCTCTCTCTCCCGTTTTTCTCTTTCTTTTCCCCTCTTTCTTGCTCTTGCTCTCCTCCTCTCTCTCTCCCTTCTTCATCTCTCTGTCTCTTGTTTCTCTCTCTCCTCTAATTCTTTTTCTCCCCCTCCCTCCATTTCTCTCTCTACCCCTCTCCTTCCTCTCCCTCTCTGTTTCCCTGTCTATCACTCCTCCTCCCCCTTCTCTCTCTCCACTTCTTTCTTTTTCTCCCTCTCTTTCTCCTTCTCTCCCTCTGCTCTCCATGGTACAGTCATCAATCCCGCCCTTTCTGCTTCTGTTGGACAGTTTAATAATTGAGTAAGTCCTAAGCCCCAGGGTGGGAGCTGGGTGGTTGCCTGCCACAGTTCCCCCGCCCTCTGTCTCTGCTGATATACAATCAGGCTTTTACAAGAAAGGAAAAACACGCAAGTAAAAACCTTGCACCTGCCCTTTCTACCCAGGGAAGCTAAGCCACTTGGTGCCTAGGCAAGGACTAGTGGCTCCTCCCCTAGAAGCCTGTGGGGATTTTGAGGGAATCGGGCCGTAATGCTCCCGCTCAGCACAGGGAGGCCCGGTAACTACCTGTAGCCAGACAGATGGGGGCATGAAATATTTATTGCTGGAGATTGTACCCACATTGCAGGGAGTGTCTATCACTGTGTATATCACTCAAGGCCAGCAGTGAGATAATCATGTTGGGGCCGGATGTTGGCCTCATCTTTGTTCTGTTCCCGTGACTTTCTAGCAAAGCCCCACCAGCCTCAGCCCTAACCCCGCCTCCACACACCTGCCCCATGCCCAGACTGCCTCAGACCAGCTCCCTCTGGTCAAGGCCCTTCCTCCTACATGGGAGTGCCCTAGCACAGAATTTTCATTCAAATTCAAAGGAACATTCCCTAATTACTCTTTTGATCAGGCTGCGTTCTGCACCAAAGCGGGGACAGAGATGAGTAAGAAGAGAGAAGCCACTAGCCATTTTTGCATCTGGAACCTGAGGGGAGTTGGGGGGAAAGGAGAGGAGTGTTGAAGACATAGGGACATTGAACGGTGCCATAAATATCCTCCAGATGTCCTGCCCTAGGGCAAAGGTCTGGTGACCCCACCATAGTCTGGTCAGTCTATGACAAAGAACAAGGCATGGCTCCCAGGTTTAAGGAGTTTACTGTCTACTAGGAAAGCTAAGATAAATACACATATAAAGACAATAAAGAGGAGAACAGGAGGTAGGGAACTCTGGCAAGTCTTATCCCCTCCCAGGGTCTCAGTTTCCTGGAATCTCAGAGTTGGAAGAGATTTCATAGATTATCTAATCTATCCCAGAACAAGCGCTGCTGAAAAAGGTCATTCAGCGTCTACCTGTGTGTGTGTGGTTTGTCCTTCCTTCTAAAAGAGAACCATAACATTAGGAAGGTGATGCCATGACTTGCAATTTAAGTGGATTACAGTGAGGGAAGGCTGTGCGAAGTCACCAGCCTTACTTTCTCCTCCTGAGCCATTTGGGTCCAGTGGCAAGTTATAGATCAGGACACATGGAGATGTCCCCATATACAAGTCAGTTAGCTTCTGTCTACCTTAGCTTCATCCTCTGTAAAATGGGGATAAAATTAGCACCTCCCTCAACACAGAGGAGAAGGAGACAGGTCCCCCAAAGAGAATGGAGATGAGGAACTGCAAACTGGGATAGATAGGGTTATTAGTTCAATCAAAAGAGATAATATTTGTAAATCACTTAGCACAGTGTAGGGCATTTAAGCGTTTAATGAATGTGTGTTTTCTTCTTTCCCCTAAACTTTCTTTTTCCAGACTAACTATCCCAGGTCCTTTGACCAATCCTCATATGCCACAGTCTCACCATTCTAGTCACACTCCAGGTTATTCATCTACTTCCTAAAATACATGTGTGTGCGCGTATGTGTGTGTTCGTCCTTTGTTGCTGAAGAAGACCATGCCATTGGAAAAATGATGACATGACTTGAACTTGACTTTGTTTTGAGTGAGGGAGGGCTGTGCAGGTCACCAGCTTCACTTCTCCTCCAGAGCCATCTGAATCCAGTGACCAGATATTCATCAGGATGACTGGAGATGACCCAGGATGAGGCAGTTGGGTTTAAGTGACTTGTCCAAGGTCACACGGCTAGTGAGTATCAAGTGTCTGAGGTGAGATTTAAACTCAGGTCCTCCTGACTCCTGCACTGATGCTCTAGCCACTACACTGCACCACCTAGCTGCCCCCCTAAAACACATAACCTAGAATTGGCCACCATACTCAGCATGTGATTGGATCACAGGGGAGCAATAAGTAGCAGGGCAACCATCTCCCTCGTCCTGAACACTATATTAACATTAGACATCTATTAATGCAGTCTTAGATCAAGGTAGGGATTTTTTTGTGGGGGAGGGGGGGAGCTGGATCATGTTATTGGCTCATCTTGAGGTTGATGCTCATTAAAGCACATCCCCCACTATTGTGCAAATGACTTATTGTCCACCCATGTTTCCCCCATGCTATATTTATACACCTGATGTTTTAACCCAATTGTAGAAATTTACATTTATCCCTTTAAAAACCCATTTATTTATGGGACTGCTAGATGGCACAATGGATAGGGCCCTAGAGTCAGGAAGACCCGAGTTCAAATCCAGCCTCAAGCCTTTGATACTTAATTGCTATGTGAGAGGCCCTAGGCAAGTCACTTAACCCCATTGCCTCAAAACCAAAAGAAAAAAAAAGAACCAACTCATCTCTTTACATATGGTTCTGGTCATTGTTCTAGCCTTTCAAGGTCTCTTTGGATTCTAACTCTGTCATCCACCATCTTTACTCTGAGTCATTTGCAAAGCTGATACATGCCATCAGTGCTTTCATCCAAAACATTAATGAAACTCTTGCACAACAAGGGGACCAGGACTAGGGCACTGAACTCGAGGCTTCCCTTTGGGTTGACATTGATGTCACTCAATCATTCAACCACCTCTGCATCATCTAGTCTACAGTTCCCAAACTTTTCAATTAATGAGGACTCCTTTCTACGGTATTATTTTTCATAAATTCTCATATGATAGTAGGAAGGAAATATGCATGCATTAAGCATATACTGTATACCAGGAACTGTGCTAAGTGCTTTAGAAATATTGCCTCATTTGATTCCTACAAGTGCTCTGAGAGATAGGTGCTATTAGAGGTTAGGTGACTTGCCTAGAGTCATTCATACATAGAGTCATACAAATAGCTAATAAGTGTCTAAGACCAGATGTGAACTCTTGTCTTCCTGATGCCAGGTCTAGGACTCTAGCCACTGTGCTACCTAGCTACTAGAGGGTTGGTACCTGTACTATTACTACCTTGAAATGTTACCAAGGATCTAGGAGGGCTCTTAAATGAATTTGTGTTTTATTCATCTAAAGGTTATCAAAATGCATTTTAAAAGAGTAATGCATATATGTAGAAGACATGATTTAGTTCATGTATAGAAATGTCTCTTCTCAAACATTAAATTTCATGATTATTTATAATACTTTCAGGCCCCCCCCGGGGTCTATGGGCCCCCCATCAGGAACCACTGATCTAAGCCATATCTCTTCATCTTGTCCACCAATTCTTACGAGAATTTTTTTTTCAAATGTTTTGCTGGATTCTAGTTATTCTAGATATTCTCCCTATCTACCCACCTAACAACTCTGTCAAAAAGGAAATGAGGTAAGTTCTGTGTATCCCATCTTTTATGAATCCAGTGGCTCTGAGCAATCTTAATTAAAATGCTGCTTCTCTTAAATGCTCTTAAAACATTCCTGTAAAATGCCTTCTAGAATTTTGGTGGCGATCATGGCCAAGCTCACGGCCCTTTATTTGTAGAATGCACCCTCTTCATTCTTCAAAAATTGGAGACATTTTCCTGTCTCATATGGCAGAGCCCCTCTCATCTGTAAAATGAGGGGGCCGGCTGACATGGTCCCTAGGGTCCCTTGCAGCTCTAACAGTCTGTAACAGCATACTAATAAAGTGCTATTGGAGTTCAAAGGAGGGCTGGAATACTTTCATAAATCCTGAAAAACTCAGGTGCCTCAGGGATATTGACTAGAAAACAGTCGCTGCCCCAAATGCTCAAAAGGATGCCAGGATCCCAAAGAGGGCAGAGGCTGAAATCCTCACTTGGTCTGGACTAGGACAGGAAGAGTTAAGGACTGGCTGGAAGAGAGTAACCTACTCAGTGATTATTGAAGGGTTAGCAAGAGATTAGGTGTGAAAGGACACATTTTTAAAGCCCTTGGAGCTTATGAAGAAATGACTCTTGGAGAAAGATCCTTCACAGTGGGGAAGGAAGCCTCACCTTATAGCCTGTGTCTCTAGAATGGGTCCATAGGATCAACCCCTTCACTCTTTGTTCTTATTCAGTCGTTTCAGTTCTATGCTAAGTGCTAGGAATATCGCTGCTATTAATTTTTTTTCAGTCACATCCAAATCACTCGGCAAAGATACTGGAGTGGTTTTCCACTTCCTTCTCCTGTTCATTTTACAGATGAAGAAACTGAGGCAAACAGAGTAAAGTGACTTGCCCATGGTCACACATGGCCAGATTTGAACTCAAGGTCTTCCTGACTCCAGGCCCAGCAAATGCTCTATCCATTATACAACCTCACTGCCCCATCCCTTCATTTTTACATATAAGGAAACCCAGACCTTTAAAGATTAAGTGACATGTCCAAGGACACAGAGCTAGTTAAGTACCAGAGGTGAGATTTGAACCAGGTCCTCTGACAGGACAACTAGTGATCTTTTCACTGCACCATGGTTGATAAGCTCGTGTTTCTTCACAGTGCCTATCAAGTAAGTCACAATCTGTTTTGCCCCTTGTAGGAAAAGGCAGAAGGGATAGGGATGATATCCCTTGAGAAGAGGGGAATGGGAGGCAGATCTCCCAAAAGGAATGGAGATGGGGAATTGGAACTGAGAAATTGTAAACTGGACTAGTCAAACCCATTGGAGGTAAGACTGTAGATATAGACTCACTAAGTGCACCACATCTAGACCTTTGTCCTTTGTCATCTTTCCTTGAAACTGTAGCTTCTTTTGAAAACTGCCTGTATTTTCTTCAGCATAGCATAGTAGGGACAGAGAACCAACCAGGAAGAACTGGGTTTGAGTCTCATATCTGCTACCTGGCCAAGTTCCTGTCTCAGGGTTGTAGGCAATAGAGACAGTGCTGACCAGCATTCATAGAGGGAATCTCCTATGCACCTTGGTCAGGATAGTGAGAAAGTCCAAAAATTTAAAGGAGGGGAAGGAAAAAAAGAAATTTACATGATAATTCTATTACATATTTAAAAGGAATAGCAAGATATATGTAATAGGTTTGCAGTTTCATGTGCAATCATCTTTTTAAAATTATACTGTTATAGAAACGCTTGGTTTATTCTATAAACTAAAAATAAAACATTTTGTTAAAAAAAAGGGCAGTGGGGATAGCAGGATGGTTAGGAGGAGGACAGAGCAGCTCTAGAGACAATAGGAACTAGTTATGGACCTTAGTGAACACAAGCAGAAGGGATGGGAAGAAGGCACCTATGAGAGAGACCTAGAAACAGCTGAAGCCCTCACACAAAACGGAAAATCCACCACCACCATGCCAACTTCACCAAAAGCCAGAGGTAGCTCCTCTTTGGTGGGGCACATATCTTTGAGAGTGTGGCAGGCGCCTGTCTCAATGTAACAGACAGAGGCATGAAAAGGAAGGGCTGCACCCACAGAGAGAACTTGTTCAAATGAGGGAGACTGAGCTTATAAAAAGAGTTTGTAGTCAGATGTTAGGAAGTACAGGGTCTACAGCTATATCTCTGCTTCTCTCCTACCTCCCACCCCCAGTCCCTATACAGACCACATCAAAGACTTTGTGACCTGGAATTTCATATCTTCTCTACAAAGGAGAGTAGAAAATGGGGGGAGGGGTGGGTATTGAAGGAATTAGCATCAGCCTGGAGAAAGCACCAGGCATGGAAAAGCAATGGGTTCATAATGACTTTGTGCTGAAATCTTCTTGGATATGGATGCCCAGTTGGCATCTGGAGCGGGTTGGCTAAGGTTGGTCATCAAACATGAAACCCAAAACCTAGCCAGCCCCCAGCTTTGGAGCCAGAAACTGCCTTTCAACCCCGTGATCCACAAAGACTCCCTTCCTCTCTCAAGCACCATGGCCAGAGTTTCACCTCTCAGAGAGGACTGAGGTCCCCAGAGCTCATGCCCCTTAATGCCATGTTCAGAGCCTCAAATTTTGGTGGACACCCTAAGGTCCACAGAACCCTCCTCCACATCACTGAACTGGGGCCAAGAATCTGGAATCCTGCCTGCCAGCTAACGCACACTGCAGCTCTCCTTGGCCCAACAGATCAGTACTCAGACTAGAAACCAACCTTGTGTTACTCTTGGCTACAGGGTTTCTAGTTTTATTTCTCTCTATTTTATCCTCTTTTCTTTTTCTTTCCCTCCATCCCTCTCTTTCTTCTGTCTCTCTTTCTCTCTCTTTCTTCTATCTCTCTTTCTCTCTCTTTCTTCTATCTCTCCCTTTCTATTCCATCACAACTCACCACCCGCTCATTTAAATAGAGCAAAAGGATATGGGTAATGACTGATGATAAGTATCTTTTAATAAACCCTAAGCGATAAAGTTTCTGATCCAAGGTTCAGCTACTATCCTGGCCTGGAGCGCCTTCCTGCCTTCCAGTATCTCCCCCTCTTCTTCCCACTTCCTTTTTTGGGAAGGGGTCAGCAAGGTCCATCTCCAGGATTCAGGAGCCTGGGGCTCCGGGGAAGGAAAGGATGGAATGTTGAAGAAGAAGGACCAAGGCTGACCTGGTGACACATCAAACCACAATTCCGGTCCTCTGGGAAATGGACTTTTTCTTTTTTTGCTTTTGACAAAAACAAAGACTCACAAACACCGACCTCAACCCAACTATGGTTCCCTCACCCTGTCCTTGCTCAGCGTCACTCCCAGCTGGTGTGACATGCAGCCTGACTGGCACACATTCATCCCCCAGCCTTCCTACCACCCACCAACCCAGCTCTTAAGTGTTACCAAGGAAACCATGTGCATCCTACACGGAGTTGCCACAGCAACCAGCTCAGCCAGACATAGCACCCAGCCTCTCACCCCTCTGTGTGTGTGCAAGGCTCTGGTACTGAAAGCATCTCTGATGGAGGGAAAGATGAGGCCACAGACCACAGGGAGCCAGAATACCTGACAAAAGGCCTTCCTGAAAGTCCACAGACCACCCCCTTAAACTCCTTTCCTCCATCTTTCTTCCTTCCTCCTCTTCCATTCTTTTCTTTTCTTCTACCTTTTCTTCTCCCATCCTGTATTATCCACAGAACCTAAAGTACTATTCAACATTTAGTAAGCTCTTACTACATGCAAAGAACTAGACTAGACACTGAAGGAGATACAAAGGTGAATCAGAGATGAAAAACACAGCCCTTCCCTCCTCCAGGAGATTCTAATGGAAAAGGAATGATCATTCTTGTACATAGCTAAACATCATACATACAAATTAGGAAAGTAGGCATTCATGGAATACAAAATTCTATGGGAACAGATGAAAGAGAGATCCCTTCCAGGTAGGGGAAATCATCAGACACTTTACAGAGGAGGAGACATTTAAATTAAGTTTTGAAAACTGATAAGCAGAGATGGTGGGGCTGGGGAGGGAATATTCTTGGTGTAACATTCAGAGTGAGCCAAGATGGAAAAGGGAGTGTTTCAGTCTGACTTGGGCAAAGAATATATGAGGGGGAGCAGACGGAAGTAAGTGAATCTAGAAATGTTGCTTAGAGGCAGACTGGAGAGGGCCTCATGAGTTTGGACTTGATCCCATACAAAATAGGGAGCTATTAAAGGTTTTTGAGCAGAGGAGTAACCGTGATCAGAGAGCTGACTTCCTAGATCAAGTACTAGAGGAAAGCTCAGATACTATCTGACACAATCTCCTCGTTTTACACATGAGGAAACTGAGGTTCAGAGTGACTTGCTGAAGCTCACACAGGCAGTGAGTGTAAGGTAGAGTTTGAAGCCAGGTCACTGGTTCTTCCACTATATAACTCTGCCTCCGTTAGCATTACGGAGAGTAACCTGGCATTTGTACTACTTTGGATTCGCCATTCCTCTCCTCCAAGTTATGAAAACTGGACCTAATAATATTTTGGACATAGGGAACTCCCAGGTGAAGAAACTCCCTCTATCATCACAGGCTAGCACCTTATTGTCTTTGAAAGTGACCTAAATTAGTGAGAGATTTCCAGGATAGGTCCGAGCTGAGACTCGGACCCCTATTACCTTGGCTTTAAGGCTGGTTCTCTATGTGCTACACCACCCAGATCCTCAATGAGGACAATTCTCTGGTGTTTCCTGAACCTTCTCTCATACCTGCACCTCATGTCCACCCTCTCTGGAAAGGCTTGCAGCTCAGCTCAAAGGGAATTCATCACTGCCATCAGCTCCCCTCTCTCCCAAGCAACTAGCAGCCCCTGATAACCCATTTCTTCTGCTTGGGACAGGTAGCTCTGAGTCAATTAATTAACAAGAATTTGTGAAATGCTGACTAAGGTGGGAGTTGTACTAGTTTTTGGGGATAAGAACACAAAATAAAACAATCCCTGACCTCAAGGAGCTTATATTCCATCAGAGGAGATACAAAGGATTCCCTTCCCCATTCCCACAGGCACTGGGGACTCCAAGCAACTCCCTGGTTATTTCCAGGCCTTGGGAAAGTAGAGAGTAATGGCAGTCTGAAAGGAAGTTCCACTAGGTCTTGACTGGATTCGGCCTCCAAAGAGGATTGAGCAAAATGCAGAACCTTACAGAACAACTCCCTCCCATCTTCTATGTCGACTTCTTGCAGAACATAGGGAAGCTCTTCCTTAACCCCTAATTTCCTGCTCAGAATGGGTCAGGTGGGTGAAGCCAGATAGCTGCAGCTTAACCCAACAGAATCTGAGACACTCTGGGACGCACAGATAGGTTATCTTGTTTACCCTCCCATCTCTGGGCAAAATGGATGAATATTCCACTCTTTAAATGCTCTGGCGACCTTAACCTCAGAGAAATTCAGGTTTGTATCTAGCCCACATCTGTCCTGCTGTTACTGAAGCCCATTTCTGACCATTCAGGGCCAAGAAAAAGCCAAGGATCCCAGATTTAGAGCTGGAGGAGAACTTAGAGGTCATACGAGGTAGAACACAACTTGATCTTGCATGGAAACCTATCTAGTGTCTCTGATACTCAAAGGGTTTTCTGGCCCATGTTTCTTTGCCCCAGAACGATTAAAGCAGCTTCCAAACCAGTTTCTCCTCCTCTGGGCTCTGTCATATTCACCTTCCTCATTAAATGTTTGCCTTTAAATTGAATGGCTCTAAAATTCTGCTCAAGCACCTTCAGCGGTCCCCCCTTGTGGCCTACCCAATCAAACCCAAACTTCTCAGCCTAGCACTTGAGACCCCCCCCCACTCCCCCAGCCTTGTCTCCCGCAGTCAGAATCATTACGTCACATTCTTAAACGTGGAGGTTTCACTCTGCGGTCCTTTCCGCAAATTCTATCGCCCATGCTTGGACGAAGTGAACGATGGCAGAAACAGTCACAAATAGGCAGTCTTGGGAGCTAGGGTTAAATCCTTGCCCTCATCTGTGTGGCCTGGCCTCTCTTGCTTGCTGTGAGCCTCAGTTTATATAACTCTAAAACATATGGAGGGAGTGGAACAAGGGCATCACTGAGGTCCCCTGTGGCATTAATGCTTCTCATTTTATGGATGTCCACATTCTTCCTTCCTCCTTCTATGTTGGAGTCCCAATTGTGCCTTTCTTTCAAAGCCCTGATCCAGTGTCATGGAGTTTCTCAGGGAGCCTTTCCTCACCCCTATCCTCCAACCTCCCATAGTACTGACCACACCACTTATTTCTTCTCTTGCCCTGATTGAGTTGTTTGTTATTTTTATATGCCTCCCCAGCAAACATGAGTATTGCAAAGATAAGGACCATGTATTTTCTCACACACACACACACACACACACACACACACGCCACAGCACATAGCCCCCATAAATACTAAGCAGTTAAGGCCTCATCCACAAAGTTGCCAAAGAGCTCTGAGTGGTTCAGGAGGGGCCAAGTACCTTGGATAGAACCACTACCTAGTGCTCTGGGCTGGAGAGCCTGAGGTTAAATTAGGATTCCTAGCATGATCACAAAACTCCCTCTTTCACTGTCTCTTCTGAATCCTGTGCATTTGGAGAGGAAGAAGAAAATCAGGTGGAGGTAGCTGGCAGAGCATAAAGAGATCTAGATTCAGAGGCAAAGGACATGGGTTCAAATCCCAACCTTACATTATCCCCAATGTGATGATGGGCAAGTGATTTCACCTCCCTCTGGTCCTCAGTTTCCTTATCTGTAAAAGGGGGGGCTGGACTGGCTGATCTCTGAGGTTCTGAGGAGCTCTACGTCTCTGTTGCTATAACTTGCACACAATACAGGAGCAAGTGATTTCATGAACATATAAATGGATATTAAGAGTGTGAACTTCAGAGCGCCCAGGGTGGTAAGAGTTCAGAGGAGATCAGCGTGAGCTGGGGTGGTCAGGACGGGCACCTGAGAGGCAGCAGGCCTTGAGCTGGATCTTGAAGAATGAGGAGGATTTGGATCAGTGATTGGCATTCCAAATCGGGAGAGCTACAAAAATGAGCATGAACTTTTCGGGGACTCCTGAGGAAATTAGCCCTACTAGAATAGAGGGTGCCTACAGACTAAGACCTGGTTTGGAGGTTACTGAAAGCAAACCTAAGGAGCACAGACTTCTACAGGCAATGAGTTTTTAATAAGGCAGAAACAAAGGTCAGAAGTATGCTTGTATAGAATCATGTATAGTGGTAGAGTCAAACTCAAATAGAAACAGAGACCATGAAACCATGCATAAGGATCCTTGCAGTCAGTTAGAAAACCACATATTAACATTATCTATGTTCTATCATATTTTTATTTATTTTGCTAAATATTTCCCAGTTACATTTTAATCTGATCCCCAACTGGACACCTCTGATGTCCAGGATAGGAAGAGTTTCTAGCAGGAGTTCTTAATATTTTTTGTGCCATGGTCCCTTTGGTGGTCTGGTAAAGACTATATAGACCTTCATTCAGGATCACATTTTCAAATCATTGAAGGAAATGCTAAATTATACTTAGAAGTTGAAATAAAGTAAAAATAAAGATGTAGGTTTTTCCCATTCAAACTCATGGACCCCCTGAAATCTCTCCCAGACTCTAGATCAAGAACCCTTGGTCTAAAGAAAATTCCAGAGACCACTGAGGTAGACCAGGTAGGACGTGATAAACAGGCCAGGATAGATTTGGTGGAGGACCTAGTGTGGAAAGAGAAAAGTCCAGAGTCCTGTGCCATATGGTTACCTCCAACAGGAGAGCCCAGAGGATGATATTATAGACAGGCTGGTTTTGTTAGCTTTTGGTCACAATGAAAGATCAAAATAACTGCAGATAATTTCAAACAGGAGCCTTGGCTGTCTTGGGGAGAGACTCTGAAAACAACAGGTGTCAGATGGATACAACCTTTGATAGGCCAATCTGGATGGCAACAACCTGAGTCTACATATGAGAGACCTTTGGACAAAAAGTGAGTCATCTGGGAATGATGGAAGGGGAGGCACACTGGTTTTTCTTTCCATTTGATATTAGTAGACAGCAAGATGGTACAAGGAATAGAGCGCAGGACTTAAAAGCAGAAGAACCCTGCTCAAATCTGGCCTCAAACATGAGCTGTATCACCCTGGGCAAGTCACTTGACTTCTGTCTGCCTCAATTTTCTCACTGTAAAATGACAACGATAATAAGAGCACCCACCTCCCAGGATTATGGTGAGGACCAATTGAGATAACCTTTGTAAAGCACTCAGCATGTAGAAAGTGCTACGTAAATGCTAACCATCTATTATTACTAACAGGGTACTAGAAAGGGTAGTTATCCAGGCTGTGCCTACAATCTTCCCTTCTTCTAGTCTGTCCCCTGCTCAAGGACATTCAATGACACCCCCTCACAAACTATTCCACCTGGCATTTAATTCCAAACCCACATATTGGCACCTAGCATTGTGCGAAGCGCAGAGATGTCCCTATTTCTGTCAAAAGCACTCCCATCCTTTTGGCGTCCCCCATTCATCACCTTGGCATTATCCTTGAGTTTTCTTTCTACCTCACTCCACGCACCCAGTTGGTTGCCAAATCTTGCTGTTTCTACTTCCGGAGACTGTGCATCTCTCATCCAATCTCTTCCCCCTATCCATACAGCTCCCTGTTTAGTTTAGGTCTTCAACCCCTCTCACATGGTTATTACAACGGTCTCCTGATTGGTGTCTGAACCTTCAGTCTCGCCACTCTAATCTATCCTTCACATGGCAACCAAAACTGTTTTCCTTAAGGACAGATCTGTCCATGTCATTTTCTTAATTGACTCTACTGGTTCCTTATTACCTTTAGAATAAAATATAACATCCTCTGTTTTTCTTTTAAAGACCTTCAGAAACTGGCCTCAATTTCTCTTTCCAACTTCACTGAACATTGTTCCCCCTCCCACACTCTTTGATTCAGCCAAACCAGCACACAGGACATGCCATTTCCCATCTCCCTCCTCCATGCTTTTGCACTGGCCATCTTACATGCCTGGAATTCACTTCTTCTTCAACTTCACCTTCCAGAATCCTTCTCTTCCTTCAAGATACAGATCAAGTATCATCTTCTGCATAAAGCCTTTCCTAATTGCCCCCCAAATGCTAATGACTTTCCTCCTAAATTGCCTGGCATTTCAATATATTTATTTGTATTTACTCTCTTTATACTTATTATGTATATTTTTATATTTGTCTTCCTCATTAAAATGTAGCTGCTTGCTATTAGAGATTATTTCATTTACTATATTTGTATCCCTGGGATCTAGCACAGAGCCTAGCCCACAGATGTTTAATAACTGCTTATTAATTGGTTCTATGAATGAATGAAAATAAATGAGGAATGAATAAATGAATGAATGAGCCTTATTTCTCACTACTTCTCACTATGAATCCTTTACTCCTGCTAAGTCAGTTTCTTCATCGTTCATCCTTTCTGAGGTCCCAGATCAACCTTCCCCACCACCACCCCCTCCAACTCCAACCCTCTATGGTACTACCTGCATATATAGCTGACTTGGAAAGTTCCTGTCTCTAATCCTTAACTGAACCCTCTTCTTTTCCCTTCTTGGAGAATGCCATTTCACCTACTCTTTATATGCCTTCAAATTTCATTTCAAGCCCACTTTCTTCCAAGAAACCTTCTCTCACCTTCATTTGTCTTTCCAATCTATACTACACAACTTAGCATTTATTATTATTATATGATTAGCTTAGCCAACCAGAAAGAGCCCCCAAGGGCAGGAAGCATCCATGTTTTTTCCTTCCATCTCCCCCACAGTACATGCCTGATTTGGGCCATCACCAGTTCTCTTGACTTTTGTCTAGCCGCTGGACTTGGTTGCCTCTGGAGGAGAAACTGAGGCTGATGACTGCCCAGCTCTGCCTTATGCAAACCCAACTCCCCCATCAGTCCTCTGTGACAATGAAAGATAACAACATCCCTGAACTGAAGGTCAGTGAATGCCTGTTGGTTAACTGATTGATTCCAAATCTATGACAAGACTACAGTCCTGTCCCATCTGTTTTAACACACCTTCTTCCTAAGGTGGTACTAGGATTTGTCTTAAATCTACAGTTGTCAGTAGGCTTTCAGATAACATGATCTTCAGATAATCATGACTTTTTTATTACACAGAAAAGCTTAATAGCAGGAAGACCTCTGAAGATTGTATGAGGGGAGAGGAAAATGGCAGTTTGAGTAGAAACAAGTATAAAATAATATACTTAGGGGAAAATTTAAATTATACTTTGAGGGTAATAAACTCTTGAACTATCCACTGCTATCCTAAATGGGGGAGTTGGAAGCTATAATTAATTTCCTAAAGATATGGAGGACACAGGGGAAAGATTTCTGGTCTGAACCCCCACTTCTCTCCCTCCCAAACCCCTCCCCAGGCCATTAGACCCTTCCCCTCTAAGATTACCTTACTTCAACTCTCTATTTATGTTATGAACATATTTTGTCTCCTCTATTAGTGTGTAAGCTCTTTGAGGACAGACATTATTTCTGTATTTTTGCCTTTCTTTGTATCCCCAGCACTTAGCATGGTGCCTGGTCCATGGTATATCATTAATAAATGCTTGCTGATGGATTGATTATCCACAGGCAGGTAACAGCCTATATGCACCCTCTGCCTCTGTTTTCATCCTCATACCAGGTTTCCTCCATTTTGCTTTTGTTAAAATAGTGAGAAATCCAGAGATGGTAATTACAGAAGGAAGGAAGGAGAGACTGGAGGCGGATCATTCAGCAACAGAATTCTGGGCCAGCCCTGATCCAATCACAGCCTGAATTAAATGAAAGTGCCCAGGTGGGATCTGGGGATCACCAAAAAGTGCCAGGCTGGAAAAGGGAAAGGGAAGACTGCTAGATTGTGCCGATAGACAGCCAGCCCCCTCTCCCTCCTTCACCTACATCTCAGTTCTGGAGAACAGAGGAACAGAAAGTACCCAGGCTTCCTCCATCTAAATAGCTATTGCAAGAGAATTCGGCAAAGGGGAGTTGGGGGGAGTAACTGGGAGAAAGAAGTGGGGGAGATTGTCATAGATTTCTAAAGCATAGTCTGACATATGACCAGTCACTGCAAATCAAGCAAAAAAGTGAACAATTTCTCTGAGCAGGGCAGGGTGAGGGCTGGAGCTCTAAAACAGGTCATGGTGGAGACAACAATGGATTGCCACCTCCTAGATCTTGTCCTGCTCTCTTCCCTTCCTGGCTGGCCCTGCATGTACCCCATGGTCCCAGCTCTTCCACAGAAGATTTTCTGAATCACAGAAACAGAAGCATAATTCTAGTGTGAGAAAGAACTTGAGATCATCTAGTTAAATCCTTAACTTACAGACAAGGAAACTGGGGCCCATTGAAGTTAAGAGACTTGCCCAAGGTCACACAGGTTGTGTCAGAGGCAGAACTTGAACTCAGATCCTCCAACTCCAGAGCTAGTGTGTTCTTCCCACTATATCAAGTAAAAGTGTCCATCTTGTGACATCACTGTCCACATATGAGCCCAATTCTAAATGGTGAGTGAATTTAATTCCTTGAAATAGCATGGAACAAAGAGAAAAGAAAACCTTGTGATATTCAGCCCTGATGGTCTTGGGGATGAAGGGCTGGAGAAAGGTATCTGTGCCCCTTCCATACTTGGCAGAACACAGGCCTTGATGAATCATCATCAAGTCAGAGACCAGGGCCACCCCAGGCAGCATATTTCCCTTCTGTACAGGACACTCTACTGGTTTGAATCATGGCAGGGAAAGGGTCTTGTGGGGACAGGAGAGGCAAGGTTGTCTTGTCTTAGATCAGGTATCAATCAGTCATCTTACTACCATTATCGGCAATACAATGCACTTGATCAAAGAATCAAGAGCCTTAGATTCTTGATCCTGTTTCTAGGACTTGCTTTCCTCATTCATTAAAATGGGATCACAATATATGCCCTGTTTCCCTCAAGACTCTTGTGAGGGACAAAGGAGAATGACTATGAACATGGCTGGTAAAGTATAGAGACAAGCATGTGACTAGAGTTGGCCTTAAAGCCAGGAAGACCTGGGCTCAAGCACTGCCCATGACACATGTTGATGGTGTGATAACTTAGCCTGTCCATGTTCAAAGACTAGAAGATGCTGAGAAGGTGCCGACTTGAACTGGCAGAAGGAGTATCTTCACCCAGAGATTTCCTATACCTCATAAACTATTAAGCACTGTACAAATGACAACGGCCATTATTCTATGGTCATTATAAAACTGGATGCCAGTCATCTAGGGCTGGTAGGATGGAACCCTTTCCCTATAAAAACCCAGACTTCACTTCTGCATCCTGAAATAACAGATACGAATAATTTTGCAAAGTAGAAATCATCAGAGGAGCATTGAGGATATGGAAAAGTTCAGGAGGTTATGAGAAATTTAGAAGTAGCAGCAACTGTCCAGTTCACAGTCTCTGGCCCATGAAGAAAACAGGAAAAAGTCAGGACCCAAACAGAGGCCTCTAAGCCTCAAGAAAACCTGCCTGCCCAGTTTTCAGAAAAAGTCATCAAAGCTATCTATAGTCATATGAAAAATGCTTTAAATCACTATTGGTTAGAGAAATGCAAATTAAAACAACTCTTGAGGTACCACCTCATACCTATCAGATTGTTATGGTGTCAGAAAGGCAAATGACAAATGTTAGAAGGGATGTGGAAAAGCTGGGGCAGGAATGCACTCTTGGTGAAGTTGTGAAGCAGTCTGATTATTCTGGAGAGCAATTTGGAACTATACCCAACAGGCTATAAAACTGTACATACCCTTTGACCCAGCAATGCCACTATTAGGTCTTATCCAAAAGAGCTCAAAGAAAAAGGAAAATGATCCATATGTCAAAAATGTCTATAATAGCTCTTTTGTGGTGGCAAAGAATTGGAAATTGAGGGGATGCCCATCAATTTGGGAACGGCTGAAGAAGTTTTGGCATATGATTGTGATAGATATATTATGGCGCTATAAAAAAATGACAAGAAATGACAAGAAAAACCTGGGAAGACTTAGATGAACTGATGCAAAGTGAAGTGAGCAGACCTAGGAGATCATTGTATGTAGTCAGTTACAATACTGCAATGATGATCACCTGTGATTATATTCTCAGCAATATAATGATCCAAGACAGTTCCAGAGGATTCATGATGAAAAATGTTGTCCATTTCCAGAGGAATAATCGATGAACCCTAAATGTTCATTGAAGTATATTTTTAAACTTGATTTGTCTTGCTTTTTTTTTTTAACAACATGGCTAATATGGAAATGTTTTGCATAATTTTACATGTTTAACTGATATCATACTGCTTGTCTGTTCAATGTGTGGGGGAAGAGTGAAAGGGAGAGAGAAAAATTGGAATTCAAATTTTTTAAATAGAATGTTAAAAATAAAGAAATAATTTTGGGGGAGAAAAAACTTGCACGCCATGTGAAACTCTAGGGCATCACACAGTCTGACTACAAAATAAAGTCTAAGTTTCCCACCCTGGAATTCAAAGCCCTCCATTATCTAGCCCCAAAATACCTTTCATAGATTTTAGGATTAAAAGCAGGAATGGACCTTAGAGATCAAGTTCAAAACTTTCATTGTACATATTGGGAAGCTGAGACTCAGAAAGCAGGAAGTGATTTGCCCAAGGTCATACATTAAATTCAAACCCAGGTCCTCTGCTTAATAAATCCAGAAGATCACACTGTTTTCTGGGTTCACTTCTCAACTGCCATGAAACCTTAACTACATCCAGACCAGTCTTCTCACTATCATCAAATATACATGATGAAATGAAAAGAGCTTCGGAATTAGCATCAGAGGACCATTATCATCTGAATCAGTGTCAGAGAAATCCTGCCTCCACCATTTGCTATCTGTGGGATTTTGGATGTCACCACTTCTTTGGGCTTCAGTTTCCTCATCTATAAAATGTGAGGAATTGGACTAGATAACCAGAGAGGTCCCTTCCCACTCCAGATGCCAGGATGCTATGCCACATAAAATCTTGTCTCTGCATCTAAGCAGTTTCTTCCTCCTGGAATTCCTTCTTCTCCCCTTGACCCCCAATTTTTTCAAAAAGCCTTCTTGACCACTCTAAGCCTCAGTGATCCTACACTTACTGTCTGTAACACTCTTTGGGCGCTGAGCCACACTACTTGATATTATTAGTTATCTTTTTATGAAGATATCTCCTCTCTCCAACTATCCCATGGGATGAGTACCATGTCTCAGAAATCTCAATCCCCTGAAGGCAAGAAAGTAGCTGGGGATCTTGTTACAGCTGGAACACAGGTTCATTGATTCTTTATCTATGGTCCAAGTAAATTTCAATACCATGGGATTCAATTGTAGCTGGAATTTTTCTGCCAAAGTAGTTGTTCCCTTTGTCCCTATACCCTCCCTGGCCACTGAGACTGGTATATGACTCACTTGTTTTTCCTGGGAATGAAAGCTATTGATCATTTTGAGACTGGAACAGATGCAGATGAACAACTAGCCAGTATCTGAAGCTGAATTTGAACTCAGGTCCTCTAGACCCCAGGGCCAGTACTCTGTCCATTTTGTGACATTTAGCGGCCCTATGTGTACATGTAGCTAGGCAAGTCACTCAACCCTTTTTGTCTTAGTTTCTTCATCTATAAAATGAGTTAGACCAAGAAATGGCAAATCACTCCAGTAATCTTTGCCAAGAAAACTCCAAATGGGGTCACAAAGAGTCAGAGAGGACTGAAAATGATTTAACATCTGCATATATGCATATATGTATTTAACTGACATATATACATATATGCATATATGTATATATGTGTATATATATATTATATATATATATATAGGTTACTATCACTGTTGACATCGGGAAGAGGGTAGCAGACAGATAAGCAGGCACTTGATCACCCACTCTCAGAATCCTAGGACTAGGAGTCAGAAACTTGCAAGGGGCAAATAAAAGCTGTCCCACTTGTGTGCTGCAGGGAAAGTATTTATGGAACTCCTTCCCAGATGGCATAGACCAGAAAAACAAACAGGTTCCAGAGGATTTAAATAAATATATTGTTTCAAGGTGGAGTCCATAAGAGCTCCTCACAGGGAGCTGGGAAGGTCCAGGTTTCTTCACAAGGTCAGAAGGAGAGACAGGGCAGGAGCAGACCTCCAGGCATGGAGAGGAATTCACCTCTGAACAAGGGGCCCTTCTCCAATGACCCCAATGAATGGATACTGGCTAAGACTTCTAATCAGAGGAAACTCTCTAGCTCTTGAGGCAGCTCATTCCGGTTTTGGACAACTCCAGTTTTGAAGAGGTTTTTCCTGACACGGAGCAGAGACCTGCCTCTGCATCAGAACATGACAGCCCTTCAAGTACTGAAGGCAGCGATTATGCCTCCTCTAAATTTCTTTTCAACAGGCTAAACATTCTTGGTTCTTCCCACTGATGCTCACTTTTTAACATCCTGGTCATGCTTTTCTTGACACTCGTCAGCTTCTCTATGAATTTCTTAAAATGTGGGACCCAGGACTAAACAAAGTATTTCAGATGGGGCCTGAGCAGGGCAGAGCATAACTTAATGCAGCATTAGCTTTTTGGCTGCCATACATGACTCACTGTTGATATATTGAGCTTGCAGTCCACCAAAACTCCCAGATCTTTCTCACAAGGATTGTCTAACTGGCCATATCTCCTTCCATCTATACTTGGATCCAACTCAGGGGCCACCAGAAACAGGATCCTGAGCTGGTGGTGAGGTGGAGGTGACATTTTAGGAGGAAGAGAAAAGTCATTTTCCTTTGAAAGTTCCAACTTCCAAAACCTGGCTAAATCTGGACTGGACTTGTTCATCTCTGGATGAACAAGAAACCTTGATCTAGTGGAAGTACAGGGAAACTAGCTGTTTAGGAGGTTCAGAGATCTGATCTTTAACCCTAATCTGGTCTACCAGGGGTGGGGAACCCTCAGCCTGGAGGCCACATGTGGCCCTCTAGGTCCTCAAGTGCAGCCCTTTGACTGAGTCCAAGTTTTACAGAACAAATCCTTTTATTAAAGGGATTTGTTCTGTAAACTCAAGGAGTCGCACTTGAGGACCTAGAGGGCTACATATGGCCTCCAGGCTGTAGTTCTCTTCCAGAGGAATTGTTGTCAGTAAGTGCACAGGGATGGAGCTATGACTAGGGCTCATGAGAAGGGCAGTAAGACTACCCGGATAATGCAGAGATGCTTTAAGTGCCGGCCCACTATTCTCTCTGTTGGGCAGATAACATGCCGAATACCAGAATTAAAAAGATGCAGAGAGATGGGCCACTGGGGTCTACCACTCCGGGCCCTTCAGTGCCCTCCAGCAGCAGAAGCTCAATTCTAAGACAAAAGCCTCTTCTTCAAGGGGTACAACAGGTGGCAGCCCTCTCTCCACCGCCTTCCATCCCTGGTAGACTCTCTCCCTTCTCCTTCCCTTCCCAAGCCGTGCCCAGACCGCGGCAACGAGCCCCTGCCCTTTCGGGTGCCCGCCCCTAGCCGTGCCCAGACCCCAGCGATGCCCGCAGCCCCTCTTCCCTCCCTCCCCGAGCTCTGCCTCGTCCCCAGCGCCCAGTGCCCCCACTCCCCGCCGTGGCTCCTCTTTACCTTGCAGGTGCTGGCGATGGACGCGGGGGCCCCTGTTGGGGCTGCCCCGGGGCAGGGCGGGAATACTGGAGAAGCTGTTACCCATCACATCCAAAGCCGGAGGGCTCACCACGGGGTTCTGAAAGGGGAGCGGGCGCAGCCGAAAGGAAGGAGCTGGGGCTCCGCGCGTGTGCGTGTGCGTGTGTGAGGGAGAGTGCCCGTGTCCGTGTCCGTGTCCGTGTCCGTGTCCGTGTCCGTGGGAACGAGGGTGCGCGCCCGCGGAGGGAGGGGGCCGCGCTGCGCTGCGCCGCCGCCGGACTGCGCTGGCTGGCGGCCGGACCGCTGTCCTTCGCCGCCTTCCTCCTCCTCCTCGGGCGCTCCTCCGTCCGGACGAACCGGGACTGCCCCTGGGACAGCGCCCGCTCCGCGCCGCTCCGCTCCGGTGCTCCTCGCTCGGACAGTCTAGCCGCCTCCCATTCCCCAGGGCTGGGCCGGGCAGCTAGTGCAAGGGCTCGGGGCTTGCTCGGTGGCCGCCTAGCTGGCTCTGGGGGTCCCTGGGCCGGGCCGGCGGAGCGCCCCCGCCTTCTTCCGCTCCCGCTCCTGCTCCTGCTCCTGTGTCTGCCCTTGGTCCTGCCCCAGCTTGTGCTCTGCTCCGGCTGCGCGGCGCGGCGACTGGGGCGCGCTCCCCCCTTCCATAGAGTCTAGGGCCCCCGGCCTCGCCTGGGGTGCTCAGCTTCGCCCCCGTCCTTTCTCTGCCACTCTCGGGCCATGATTTCCACCCTCCCGGCTCGCCTCGGCTGTGTCTTCCTTGACCCCCTCCAGCCGCAGGGTCTGCGTGGAGTGGGGGCGGCTGGTGTTGAGCCTTAGGGGGTCCTCGGGGCGGGGCTGGAGCTGTTGGTCACTCCCGAGTCAGATCTTCTCCCCCCTGCCAGCCGCCGCCCTCCCTCCCTCCTTTCTTCCCTCCTTCCTTCCTCCCTTCTCCACCCCCACCCCCACCCCGGGCCCCCAGTTCCCTCACTCGCGTTGTTATGGTGACAGCTGCGCCGGTGAATGAGCTACTTAGCGACAAGTGGTCCAACGTTCGGCCAGATGTGGCACCGTTGCAGCGCTGAGTGCAGGGGAGACGCTACCTGCCCTTCAGCCCTGGCGACTCTGGCGGTGCGTGGTCAAGGGCACGGGGCTGACTAGGCCCCCTCCCGGAAAAGAGATAAGACAGCTTCTTTCTCGCGGGAACGACTTTTGGGGCAGTGGGCCTAAGGACAGTGGAAAATAAGGCATGAATGGACCTTTGGGTATGACGCCGGCGAGGAGCAAGGCTATCAGGGTCATGTATATGACATGGAGCTGGAGAGATAGGAGATAGGGAAAATGGGATGAGGTGTGGACAATGAAGAGATGGGAACGAAGACAAAAGATGTAGGAGATGGAAGCAGTGGTAGAGTGGATCCATTACTGGACATGGAGTCAGGAAGACCTGGGTTCAGATCGGATCTCTGAAACTTAGTAACTGTGTTATGGACACAGCCACTTAACCTCTTTGGCGGGTTTTCTGATTCATAACACACTTAGCCTTTAAGGTGGCTTCTAAATCTTTGATCTTAGGAAGAAATGAGCGTAGAGCTGGGTATGGAGAGATGGGGAATTGGGAGATGAAGTAGATTCATAAGGAGATGTAATGATTAGGGATGAAGAAAGGATATGAGATGGGGCTAGAGAGATGGGAATGGTAATATGGAGGAGATAGGAAATAATGTGGAGGATGGAGAAGGGGCACGGAGAAATGGGGAGCTGTTAAATGGAATGGTAGGTAGGTAGATGTCAAGTGGGAGGAGATGATAATAGAGAGGAAAAGTTTCCATTTGTCTAGGGCTGGAGATTGTGGAGTTCTTGGCTAAAAGGAAGAGGAGCCAGGAGGAAAAATGGGGAAAAGGGCAGATGAGAGCCTTCTCTTACAGGGAGCTAGTGTCCAGGGCCAGGAAAACAGAGGTCTTTTGAAGGTAAATGGGGGTGGAGGGAGCAGCAGGGACAACTGAGGCATAGCTGTATCAAGGGTCTCAAGAATAATAGGGAGCAACTTGTATGATTCTTGGTTTCCTTTCAGATGTTAAGGTTTTCAGCATCTAAGAAACTAAGTGTCACCAACCAAGGTTGGGTGTGTATGCATGTGACACATATATGCATATACCATGTATTCAGGCACACATGCTTCCATATATACAGCTATATAGATATAGATATAGATATGCAAAGGATGCCTTTTGTCACGGAATACTCATTGAAGATAGTCGGATTTTCAGTGAGTCTGTTTTTAAATGCCCACTGTCTCCTGGATGCAATTGGGTGAGCAGATGCCAATGTCTTTTCATCTGTGGATGCCTGTTTTTGAGGAGTTCCTGGCATGAAGTTCTTCTTGCTTTCGGTTTTTTTCCCAAGTCCCTCTTACTTATTTTGGGGTACTCAGTTGAGATAAGGTTGTGCCCTCATTCTCATCTTTTGATTCAAGTCAAAGCAACAAGCATTTATTAAGCATTTGCTTTGTGCCAAGCACTGTTAGGTGCTAAAAATACAATGACAAAAATGAAACCATTCCAAGGAGTTGATATTCCACTTGGAGAGAATGACGTATACACAGCTTATGTAAAAATATGTAAATTTTATGTAAAATGTTCATGTAAAATTGTGCAAACTTTAACAAAGCAATTTGAAGTATATATATAAAGTAATTTGGTGGGGAGAAGTGTAAGAGATTAGGAAAGGTCTCATAACATTTGAGCTAAGCCTTGAATAAGGGCAGCGATTCCAAGAGATAGGAGTGAAGGAGCAGAAGATGCCTTGGAACAGCCTAAGGAAAGTCACCAAGGCAAGAAGTAGAGGACAGCAAGTAGTCCGATTTGCCTGGATATGCTATAGAGTTCACATGAGGGGGAGTAATGTGAAACAAATCTGGAAATATGCTTTGGAGTCTGATTGAAATTGTATTTTCCAATCCATGAAACATGTCACACTTTATCCAAGAGTGGCAAATCAATGCCTCTCTCTCCTCCACACACCCCTCCACTTACCCATACACACTCCTAAACGAAGTCCTTCAGTGGCTACTCATTACCTCTAGTAGCAATGTGAAGACCTTTTCAGGGGATCCACAAGCTCAAAACTATTTCCATAGTAATGCTAAAATGTATTCATTTCTAATACAATAAATACACACAGATATAACCAGGGGTGTGCTGGAGCCAGCTCAAACCATCTCAGAAGCGCCAACTGTTACATTTTCAATGTAATCATTTATACCTCAGAATTTGGTAAATGATACAAATTAGGGTTTGATTTATTGTTTTGATGATTGTCTAGACTTGATAAAGTAATACAGAAAATAATTCAAATTAAGCTTAAAAGTATATCATGTACATGGAGAGGTTGGGGGGGGGGCTGGAATTGGTTGTTAAACATTTACCAGCATTAAAAAAAATCTTCTGGGGGAGATGGTCCTCAGGAATTTTTAAGAATGTAAAGCTGAAACCAGGAAGTCTGAAAACTGTTTGTTTCAGGAGTCCAAACTCATTGCTTTCCAAGATCTTCTATAACTTTTTTTCCTCAGGAGACCCTTGTAGCCTTGTCTTCCACTTCTCCCCTTACTGTACTTACTAACCCCCAAATTACTCTGTGCTCTAGCCAAAACAGACTACTTGCCCTTCCCTCATCATGATCTATGCTTTCAAATCCTAACATCTTTGCCCACACAATTCCCTTTCATCTCTGTAGAAACCCTACTCATGACACAAGACCTAGATCAAATGTCAGCTCCTTGAAACCTTCCCTGATCCCCCTACGCTTCAGTCATAAAGAATTTATATTACCTTGCACCATTCCTCTATATTGATTAAATTTTTTTTTGCTGTAATACAGGCCTGCTTCATCTAGTGCTGCTCATTTGCTTTGAATTCTCATAGGCTATTTCAGGTGAACTATATAGTTAGAGGGGAGGAGTTATTTCCATAGGAGGAATATTACAAGCAGGGGATCATTTGAATGATGTTACAAGAGGGTTGTACAGCTTTATGATAAGGTCTGGTTCTCATATTCATATTCAGTCTACTCTACATACTCAATGGCATTTGAGAAATTCTTCAATTGGAGTTAACTTTATGTGGATATGCCTGTGTACTTTCTGTGCACATTCTATCCATGCCCTTGCCCCCATTAGATTATAAGGCAGAGAGGACATTTATTTATTTTTATATCCCCCAATAACAACTATCTTGTACTCTTTAATTTTGAATTTTGGGAAGGGAAGAGAAAGGAGGGGAAGGAGAAAAGAGGGGATGAATTTAACTATATTAAGGAAGCTGTTAGTCTAAATGAGGAGAGGAAAGGGAAGATAAGAAAGAAAAGGAAAGAAAGAGAGGACAGGAGGGAGGGAAGGAATAATTTCACTGATAGTGTCCAAAGTAAGGAAGCTAAACAATATTGCAGCTGGGGGCAGGGAGAGGGGGGGTTGAGGGGGGGGAGCACAGAGAAACCCTTCAGGATCCAGATGCTATTTTCGAGAATATACTAAAAAGTTAAGCATTCATTCAACCTGGAGGGTAGGGCCTGGAACCCTGTAGCAATGAAATAATAAACCTTTACTAAGTGCCTACCTACTCTATACAGGACAAGGGTCTACATGTTGGGAATACAGGGAGGTGGCCCTGAATACTTAAAGGATGACTCAGTATATCTACTTTTCACCCTCCAAGCAGGGTAATAATTCACTCCCTGCACATTCTTGTTAACAGCATCTGTGAGATCCCTGGGAACCAGGACCACCTGCAAGATCCTATTCTTGCAGAAGTCAAAGTTCTTTGAGTTGTCACTCCTAACCTACTGAATATGGGAGCATCCTCTCAAGATGCCAAGGAAGTAAACCAGGCCAGAGAAAGAAACCAAGGATCCAAGCCAGCTGGCCATCACACTAGATAGTGTCCAGAGGTGAACAGTCCATGGCTGTTCGAGATGGCATCAGAAGTTCTTGGATTGGATTCATTCATGTTCATTTCTCTCTTTTCCTATACTTTCTCTTTGTGAACTATTTGACAGATGGATGGTTATACCCAGGACATGACTATATACAGATGTATGAACATACAGGGCATCTGTCTACTTGTGTCCTGATACTCAGAAAACCCAAGCTATCCCTATATCACCTTGGGAGATTGAGGTGACAGTTTCTTCCAGAAACTTCTTCCCAAGATTCAGGGCCTTGCCCACTGACTATTGGGCCAATCCTTTCGGGGCTACTGATTTTCATTATGGAGGTAACCAAGCAGCCAAAGGAGGAAGGGACCTGGCTGGAGCCCCCATGCATAGTCTGTTCTGTGAGTACCAAATAACCCAATTCTGTAACAATATTCTACCCAAAATCTAGCTCAGCAAGTCTGTCCCTGAAGATCTTATATTGGGAGTTGGAGGATTTGGATTCAAATCCTCTCCCTGTCACTTAAGGCTTGTATAACTTTGGGGGAGGCATTTCAATTGTCTGACCCTCAAGTTTCCTTATCTGTAAAATGAGGGGATTGGTCTAGTCGGCCTATAAGTTCCCTTCCAGACCTAAAATTACAATCCTATGATGTATATGTTCCCAGTACTGTGTTTAGTTTGTGTTTCCAGGAGACTAAGTGTTCCTTGCCCTCAGCTACTAGATTTTAAGCTCCTTGAGGGCAAGGACTTCATGTTATTTTATTCTTGTCCCCTCAGGACCAAACCTAGTACCCTGGATACAACTACAATAGCTAATACTGATGGAGCAGAATTACAGGAGGCCTCCTTTGTGTAGGAAGGCCTCCAATGTGCAGTGGCAGGAGCTTGTCATCATAGTGTGTGGTATGGAGGGAGGCAGAACAGACATCTCTAACCCCTCCTCTCCTCACACTTCTCCAAGGGAGACTTTCATCATGCCAGGTGGGGAAGGTGGAAGTCAGGAGTCAAGGCCACTCTGCTCTCTTCAAAAAGACAGGGTTAACAGACTGGAAGTATATCCACTCCCTTGAATGTTGTTGGCCTTTATTGGATTCAAGCTAACTTTTGATCGCTTTTAGAGAGCCCTAAGTACTATATTCAAGGCTCATCCCCTTTCTCATCAGTTTCACAATGAACATACATAGTAACTAACCAAGAAATCTATTTATCTGAATCAGAGAGATCTATATAGGAAAATATGTACCAGACAATACCAAAGGAAGGAACTGTCCCATTGGGAGTGAGATAACTGCTCAAGAAGAAGGATGAATCCTAGATCTCAGCCAAGAGAAGCTCCCTGCAGTCTCTGCAATAGCAAGCTGGAAACAGGGACATGGTAGAGACAGCCAGCTCCTCTTCTTCCCAGAGTCTTTTCCTTCAGAAACCTGTAGTGGGAATGGCCTCTTCCATCTTCCTTCTCAAACTTGGAAGCCTGAAACTCCTTGAGGTATCCCCAAACAGAACTCCTACTTGAACAGACCCCAAAGGAGGACTCTTAGACCTGAAACCCTCTGTCTCTTCCAACTCTGCCCCTGAAGGGCCTTTATCTCCACCAGTAAGGAGATAGTCCCGTGCAAATGGGCTTTGGTTTGGGACAAGGGTTACATTTCTAAAATGTTTTAAGATTTGCAAAGTACTTTATATATGTTATCTATGTTATCCTTACTACATGGGGTAGGTACTACTGTTGAGACTGGTTAAGTGACTTGCACAGGATAATACAGCGAATATGTCTGAAATAGAGTTGAAGCCAGGTCATCCTGATTCCAAGTCTGACACTGTCTAGCACATTACCTATATACTATTATCTGCTGAATTGAATTGAATTAATAAAGCTTATAATCTAATTGGGGAGTGAGACATACTCAGGAAACAGTTAACATACCAGATCCCATATAATTAAACCCCAAAATGATTGGTAGACACACAGCCCTACAGAAGCTCAGAGGAAGGAGAATTAGTCAGCATCGACCTTGAAGAAGGATAAGTAGGACATGGGGGAGGGGAAGGGAAGGAGCACTGGGGGCACTGTGTGAATGAAGATGGTGATACAATACATCTGCTAAACTCAGGGGATGGAGAGGAACCTGGCCTGGATGAACCAGGGGATCTGCTGGGGAATAAGGACAGAAAAGTTGTGTTTCCCTCTTCCCATTCCTGTGATACTCCAGTTCCATGTCCATGCCAATGATAATTAACATCATTCCCCCCCAAAAAAATTTGCACAAATATTTTGTGCCCCACCCAACCGTCCAGATCTTAGGATCTGGACCTAAGAATCCAGTCACTACTCCACAACCCAACCTGCCTCCATTTAGAAATAGTCCAGTTTGCTTCCAACATTAAGCTAGTCTTGCAGGTTTCTTCCTCTCTGGTTGAGTGGGCAAGTTAAATACTATAATCACCGAAGGTCTTGCTTCCTTTATGAGCCAGTCCTGTGGGCAATGGGCCTTGGGTTTAGGGGGAGGCACGGAGCATGGGCCCTTCTTCAGGAAGGATGTCTGAAAGGACTGGGCACAGAGCATTCGTAGTCCACTCTCCCTGTCTTCCCATCCCCAGATTATCCTACTGGATTAGACCATAGGGCTGAGAATCCAGAGGCTCAGGTTTCTAAGTTGCTCCCTCTCCCCTGCTTGCCTTTTTTTATCTAAGAGCCATGTCATCCCAAGAACCCCACCGGCCCCCCCACCCCGTGTTTTATAGGGGAGTGGTAGGAAGCGTTTAATGGGAACAAATTCTTTATCACTACACATCACTTTCCCTCCCTCCCCCTTAGTGCAATCCAGGAAAAGAGCTGCCAGTTTTGAGACCTATAGGGGTGACCGAAAGACTGTGTCTTAATTTTAACTATTCAAGCCCAAACAGAGCTTTAAATGCTGCTAAGGGAAGCCTGGCTTAGATGCAATGCTCCACAAAATGCTAGATCAAGCAAGTAGTTTTAAGGAGCACCTAACCAGGGTTCTTATCCTAAGATTCATGAGGTTAAGGTTTTTCAAAAATATTTTGATAATTGTATTTCCATATTCCTACTTCAATGTATTTTATTTTATGCATTGAACATTTTATTTTTTTTTTAGAAGAAGTCCATAGTTTTCACCAGACTTCCAAAGTAATGAACACAAAAAATGGTGACTAATCTAAACTCATTTCATAGAAGAGGAGACAGAGCAGCCCAAAGAGAGAAGTTATTTTCTCAAGGTCACAAGGTGAGTTAGAGGTAAAGTTGGAACTAGGACCCAGGTTTTCCAACTCCTAGGCCAAGAACACTTTCTATCAGACCTTACTGCCTTTTTCTCAGTTGATTCCCTAGGGGAAAAGGATTCTGGACCTACATACCCCCTACCTATTGGCTCTGACACCCTTAAATTCCTGGGACTTCCCTCATTCCAGAACTACTTCTGACAGCCATTTCAGTTCTGGGCTAGGGGAAGACACTCCTCTCTGACATGAGCTTATGATGAGTCCCAAAGCCTTCCAGGAGGTGAGTTAGAAGGCAGCCAGGCCTTATCTGCTGGCTGTATCTTAATGAGACTCCCAACCCATGACTCATCCCCTCAGAAATCTGTGAGCTCTGAATGGGAACACTCTGACACTCACCCACACATACTACTTATACTCACATACTCAAGTCAAGTCAACAAACATCTATTAAGCACCTAGTACATGCCAAACACTGTACTAAACTGCTGGGGAGACAAAAACAAAAAAATGAAAATAAATCCTTTTTTTTTTTAAAACTTTCCTTCTCTCTGAGAAAAGCAGCATGCATGAAGGTAAGTAAGTGTAAAATATGAACAAAGAGGCATTGCAGGACAGTGGATAGAGAGCTGGCCTAGAAGCTAGAACGATCTAAATTTAAATCCCACCTCTGACACTTGCAGTATCACCCTGGGTCCCTCTCAGTGATCCAAGCCATTCTATAGAAGTATAGACCCTGGAGAAGATGTCTACCACTCTTGGTAGAGTTTTTTCACCTCAGAGCTCCCCAGGCCAGTAAAATTACAGATCCAGGCCCTATGCCAAATATAAAGGCTAAAAAAAAAAATGAGAGTGGTAGCTATGGTTTGGTGTTTTTTTTAAAGCATTTATTAAGCATTTACTGTGTGCCAGGAACTATGCTAGTACTCTATAAATATTCTCATTTGAGTACTATCCACTGGGGAAAGACTTTATCTGGGCCTTGGATGAAACAATATACCAAGAGGCTAAATGAATTGAGGAAGGAAAGCATTCTAGACAGGGGATGCCATAGGGAAAGATAGTTTAGAGCCAGACTGTGAATGGGAAAGTTAATGTCTTGTCCTTGAGGCAATGGGGAGCCACTAGCCTTTTCATTAGGGAATGGGTTGCTAGACCTATGCTTCAAGGATGTTCAATATGGCAACTGTGTAGATGACAGATTGGAGAGGGGAATAAGTGGAGGCAGGAGAATCAATATTCCTACCCATTCTTACCCAACCTCACATATATACATCCTACTTACCTACACAGACACACACATACACTTTTATACTTAGATGGAAACACCCATTGTTATACATTTTTCAGCTTCAAAACATATACCCCACATCTACTACTCCACAGACCCAGCGAATTTTAATCCTAGGGTTGGGAGAGAATTTAGAGGTCATATCTAACCCTCTCAGTTTTACAGATGATGAACCCGAGGCCACCTAAGTAAGGGACAGAACTGGGGATTTGGATTCTGGTGCTCTGACTACACATTCAGGGCTCCTTCCACTGAGCAAAGCTGCATAAACACACACCACACACACAAACATACACATGCACAAATACACAAATATACACTCACACTAACTGCACACACATACACATACTCTCACTGCATGCACGCGCGCGCACACACACACACACACACACACACACACACCAACCCTGTTTCTCTCTAGAGCTGGATGAAGGAGGTGAACACAGCTGAAACCTGTCCCATCCAGCCAGACATCTGAACTTAAGCCTCTGGGGATCAGGCGTTTTATGAGCTGGAGTAAATCTTCCATCTCTTGCAGAGATCCTGCTAATTCTCCTTGAGTGTGAGTGAAGAACTAGGTCCTTCAGAGGATTTTCAGATCCTGAAAGCAAAGCCTAGAGGTGCAGCTGGGGCCCCTGAGGAATCTTGTACTGCAGCCCTTACAGCTCCTCTGAAGAGACTTCAAGACATTCACACTTCCTAGGATTACTGCCTATCCACCCACCCAATGGACTGCTCAGTGCCTTGGACCCTTATTCAGGGAGTAGGGAGAAAGGGAAACAAATGAGAGAGAAAGAGAAAGAGAGAGAGAGAGAGAGAGAGAGAGAGAGAGAGAGAGAGAGAGAGAGGGAGGGAAAGAGAGAAGGAGAGGAAGGGAGGGAGGAAGAGAGAGAAAGAGGAAGGGAGGGGGGAAGGAAAGAGGGAGAGGGAGAAAGGGACAGAGAGAGAGAGAGAGGTACAGAGAGAGAAGCACCTAGGGAGATGTGAGTAGAGGACAGAGAGGAAGGTTTTCCTCTCTGATCATTTCGAGGCAGGAGAAGAATGCCCAGGTGGAGGCCAGACTGGAAGCACAAGTTAGGGCACAGAGGTAAATAAGGGTAGAGTAAAAGACAGAAACAGGAATTCACAAAGGAAAGAGAAGGAGTTTTCTGAGAGAATGAAGAAGGAAAAGACAGATACATTCAGAGAGACAGACTGAGGAAGGATGTGGGAAGAATGAGTTAGGGAAGAGGGGTGAGCAGGGACTAAAGAATCACAGAATATCAGAGCTGGAAGGAACCCCTTTATCTAGCACAAGCTCCTCTGTGCTGCCTATTGAAAGGGATACAACCACGAATGGAAGACAACATGTTATAGTGGAAATGGAGCCAGAGACCTGAGTTCTAGAACTAGCTTTGTCACCTTAGTAGGCAAGTCATTTCACCTGTCTGCCTCAGTTTCCTCACCTATAAAATGGGGATATTTGCACATCTACCTCAGATGGGCTCAGATAGTACAAAATTTGTAGTACCTAAAATGGGATCAAATGACTGTCTTGACAATCATTCAATTCCTTTGAGTTCAACTATCATCTCTAGGCTCCAGATGGTACAGCAAATAGAATGATGAACCTGGATTCAGGAAGGCTAGAGTTCAAATTTAACCTCATTTACTCACTAGGAAATAGGGAATAGATATATAGATAATAGTAGCTATCATTTCTTTAGCACTTTAAGGTTTTCAAAGCACTTTACAAATATCTCATTTGTCCTTATTCCCAGCTTACTGCTCTAGAGACTTCAGGAAGCTAGATCTAGAATGCTCTCTCCTGATTGAGCTGAGTTATCTCATTCCCAATGGGAGAGCCCCTTCGCTCTTTATTGTCTGGCATATGTTGTCCTACGTATACTCTCTCTGATTTGGATGGATAAATAGACTTCTTGGCTAGTTTCTATGTGCATTCATTGTGGAACTGATATTAGATGGGAAAACCCTGAATACAGAACTTGGGGTTCTCCCTCTCCCTAAAATGAAAGATTAAAAGTGAGTTTGACCATGGACAAGTTACTTAATTCTTTCAGCCTCAGTATCCTCATCTGTAAAATGAGGGTAGCAGCACCTACCTGCCAAAGTGTTTGTAGGGATAAAATGAAATGTTTGTGCTTTGAAGTGCTTTGAAAACCTTAAAGTGCTATAGCAATGCTAGTTATTAGTATCTATATATCCATTCCCTGACTGCGTCATCAACTAACTGCCTATTGAACATTTCCAACTGGATATCCTATAGACTCTCAAACTCAACATGTCTAAAACATAATTCTCTCTCTCTCTAAATTGTCTACCTTTCCTCACTTCCCTCTTTCTGTCGAAGGTACTTCCATCCTTCCAGTCATCCAGGTTGATAATCTGAGTCAGGCTATGCTGTCCCTTATAGTCAGTCAGTTACCAATTCTTGTTGATTCTATCTCCAAAAAATGTTTCACATTCATTCCTTTTTCTCCATTCATGACTACTAACTCAATTTAGGTCTTTATCACTTCTTACATAGATGTTTGCTTTGTTGTGGCTTATTGTTGAGTCGTTTCAGGCATGTTCAACTCTTCTTGACCTCATTTGGAGTTTTCTTAGCAAAGATACTGGAGTGGTTTGCTATTTCCTTCTCTATCTCATTTCACAGATGAGGAAACTGAGGCAAACAGGGTTAAGTGGCTTGCTCAGGGTCACATAACTGGGAAGTGTCCAAGACCGGATTTGACCCCTCAGGTCCTTCTGACTCTACTGCACCATCTAATTGCTCCTGGGTGTTTGCAGTGACTTTCAATTTGGTCTCAATGGTGCCAGTCTCCAATCCACCCCCTGCACCACTGCCAAAGTGATGTTTCCAAAACGCAGTCTGACCATGTCACTCTCAGGCTCAAGAAGCAGTAAAAGCTCTTCTTGCCTCCAGGATAATATGTGAACTCCTCTGTCTGGTTTTTAAACCTCTTCAAAAGCTGACTCCAGCTGGATTTATGTTCAAGGTTTATGCACATTATTACTTTCTATTCTAGCCAAGCTGGAATACTTATACCCATCTCCCATTTCCAAATCTTTGCATAGGCTGTTCTCCATGCCTGAAACGCTCTCTCTCATCACCTCCACATCTTGCAATTCTTAGCTTCCTTCAGTGCTGACTTCAAGTTTTACCTTCTACATAAAATATATCCCACCCCACTCACAGTTGTTAGTGCCCTCCTTCTACCCCCCTAACTCATTCCATATCTCATCTTTGTATGTCTACTTACTAGTTCTGTGATTCTGGGCAGATCACTGAACCTCTCTCAGTCTGTTTCCTCATCTACTAAATGGGAGCATTATAGCACCTACCCACAGAACCATTGTGAGAATCCAGTGAAATATACATATAAAATTCTTTGCAAACTTTTAAGTGTTATGCAACTGACAGCTATTATCAAATTTGCCGTCACCTATCAACGTACACATTGTTTTCCCTCAAAACTCTGTGAGGTCAGGAAATGTTTTCTTTTTATCTTTGTATCTCTAGCACCAGCCTAGCATTTATATAACACTTAAATATGTGAGAGACGTATACACACACATACATATATATCATGTATATATAGATACACATATCATATGTATGTTTATAAGTGTGTGTGAGAGAGAGATCTCACTGGATTCTCACAATAACCTTGTGAAGTAGGTACTATAATTATCTCCATTTTACAGATAAGGAAACTGAGACTGAGCTAGGTTAATTGACTTTTCCAGGGGCACACAGTTAAGTAAGTGTCTGAGGCTGAATTCTAACTCAGGTCTTCCTGACACCAAGTCCAGCTCTCTCACCTTCTAACCATCTATCTGCCTCTTGATAAATATTGAATTAATAAATGATGAATAATTCAATCATTTATTTTTATTAATGTTATTATTTAGTAACATGAAGACCAAATTGGTGGGGTTTTCTTTCAGGAAGAGTCTAGTAGGGTAGAAGGACACATAACTCCAGTACAAGACAAACTAAGATAAGCACTATAGTAGAGGAAGGAAGGAAACAAACAAGTGTTTATTAAATACCTACTGTGTACCAGGTACCGTGCAGCAAGGTTTAAAAATATTACCTCATTTCATCCTGGGAGATGGATGCTAATTTTATCCCCATTTTACAGTTGAGGAAACTGAGGAAGATAGAAGTCAAGTGACTTGGCCAAGATCACGTAGCTAGTAGCAAGTGTTTGAGGTCTGACGTTAATTCAGGTCATTTCTGACTCTGAGTCCAATGTTCTATCCATTGCACTACCCAGTTGACTCTAAAGATAGAAACAAAGGCTATGAGAGATCAGATATGGAGCAGATCATTGTGTCACTGGGAACTTTGAGATCCAGGAAGGCTTCATGAAACAAGTAGCACATTTTATTATCTCAGTGGATCCTCCTGACAACCCTGTGAAGTAGGGTATTGTGGGTTAGATCAAAAAAGAGAGAGAAAAGGAGGGAATAGCTTGACATAGTCTGAAACTTTTGGGGGTACTATGGCTAGAGAGGAAAGGACATGAAGGAGCTAGTGAATGGAAATGGAAAGGTGGGATGAGGGAGAATCATGGGCTTACACTTTTAAGAAGTTTCTGATGCCTTTTGTTTTTACATCGCAGTTATTTCTAAATGTAGGCCCCCACCCCACCCCACTTCCAGGGAGCCTTCTCTTTTAACAAATAAAAATGTATTAAGCCAAACCAACATACACACTCTCACACGCACACTCATGCATGCACCCACACATGTATATAAATTGTGTTTGAAAATGTATAAAATATTCCTTATCCATAGTCCTCTACCTCTCCAGGGAGAGGAGTGACATGCATTTCCTAATTTTTTCTTGGATCAAGTTTGTTGTTCAGTCATTTCAGTGGTATCTGACTCTTTACAACCCAATTTGAGGTTTTCTTGGCAAAGATACTGGAGTATTTGCCATTTTCTTCTCCAGCTCATTTTACAGATGAGGAAACTGAGGCAAAGAGGGTTAAGTGACTTGCCCAGGGCCACACAGCTAGTAAGTGTCTGAGGCCAGATGTGAACTCAGGAAGAGAAGTCTTTCTGACTCCAGGTCTGGCTTTCCACTATCTATCTATCCACTGGGCTACTTAGATACAAGATTAATCAGTATAATTATACAGCTATCACCTTTCCTTCATTGCTTTTTTTGTTATACTTTTGTCATCCTTGTGCCTACTGTTAACACTTACTTCCCTGTGTTGGTCATACAAATCTTCCCATAGTTGCCTTTTATTTTGAATCAAGGAACACACATGTATGAATATGGCCCCATCCTGGGCCAGGTCTCAGACAGGCTTGTGACATATATCCATATCACAGCCTCCACATTACCCAAGGAAACTACAGGCCACCACATCCTCAGAAAGGACCTGAAAGAAGTGTAAAGAAACAGGGCCAAGAGAAGGGTAAGTTTTTATGGGACTCAGGGATGAGAGGAGAGTAAGATAGAAAGGTAAAAAAGAAAGATTAAGATAGAAGGCACCAGAATGTGGTGTAGCAGATTAGTCATTCACAGTCGATCATAGTACAATATTACTGCTACTGTGTACAATGATCTCCTGGTTCTGCTCACTTCACTTTGCATCAGTTCGTGTAAGTCTTCTCAGTTTTTTTTTCTGAAATCATCCTGCTTGTCATTTCTTACAGCACAATACTCGTCCATTACATTCATATATCACAACTTGTTCAGTTATTCCCCAATTGATGGGCATCCCTTCAATTTCCAGTTCTTTGCCACCACAAAAACAGCTGCTAGAAATTTTTTTTTCACAGAAATTTCCTTTTTCTTTTCCTTTGCTCTCTTTGACATACAGACCTGGTAGTGGTATTGCTGGGTCAAAGGGTATGCACAGACAAATGAAATATTTGTAAAAATACTTTGCAAACCTTAAAGCACTATAGAAATGTAGCTTTTATTACCCTGCCACTAATTCTTTGTGTGACCTTTGAATGAGTCATTTCTCCCTGGGCCTTAATTTTCCAATGTGTAAAATGAGAGGCTTAGATTAGATGTTTCTGAGGGCTCTTCAAGCTCTGATATTGTAACTCATGCTAGTTGGAGTCAAGAGAAAGAGTGGTAAAGTGGAAATTCACAATATGAGGGCTGCAAGAAAGCCTCTAGGAAGTACCATCCTTGGCAGGAAGACTGTTTAGAGCCTAGATAAAATATTCTTAAGATTTTGAGCTAAAGGGGACCTTAATGAAGATCTCATCCAACACCTTTGTTTTGTGACCGAAGGAATAGGTCTAGAGAGCTAATGTGTTCTTTTCACCCCCAAATGATTGTCTGCATTTCACCAGGGTCTATCTGCTATATTATTGTTCAATCATTTCAGTCATGTCTGAATCTTCATGATCCCATTTGGGGTTTTCTTGGCAAAGATATTGGAGTGGTTTGCCATGTCCTTCTTCAACTCATTTTACAGATGAGGAAACTAAGGCAAATAGGGCTAAGTGACTTGCCCAGGATCACATAGCAAGTAAGTTTTTAAAAATTTATTTAGTGTTTTATTTTCCCCAATTACATGTAAAAATAATTTTAACATTCATTTTTAAAACTTTGAGTTCCAAATTCTCTCCATTCCTCTCTCTCCACCCCATCCCCTCCATTGAAAAGGCAAGCAATTCAATATAAGTTATACATCTGTAGTCATGCAAAACATTTCCATATTAGTCATGTTGTAAAAGAAAACATAGACCAAAAAAAACTTTAAGAAAAATAAAGAAAGCAAAAACAGCATGCTTCATCAGACACCATCAGTTTTTTCCCCGGGGATAGATAATATATTTCATCTTAAGTCCCTTGGAGTTGTCTTGATTCTTTGTATTGCTGAGAATAGCTAAGTCACTCACATCTAGTCACCTTGCAATACTGCTGTTAGTTCGTTCACAATACATTTCACTTTGAATCAGCTCCTGTAAGTCTTTCCAGGTTTTTCTAAGAGCATCCTGCTCACCATTTCTTATACTACAATAGTATTTCATCATAAATACATATCACAACTTGTTCAGACATTTCCTCATCATACTCTCAATTTGCAATTCTTTGCCACCAGAAAAGAAACGCTATAAATATTTTTGTACATGTAGGTCCTTTTCCTTTTTGTTTTTTATCTCTTTTTGTATACAGATGTAGTAGTGGTATTGCTAGATCAAAGAGTATGCATGACTTTATTATCCTTTGGACATAGTTCCAAAACGTTCTACAGAATGGTTGAATCAATTCACAATTCCACCAACAATGCATTAATTTTATTAATTAATTAATCTCATTTTCCTCACATCCCCTCCAATACTGGTCATTTTCCTTTTCTCGCCTATTAGCCGATCTAATAGGTATAAGGTAGTACCTCAGAATTTTTTAAATTTGTATTTCTCTAACAATAACGATTTAGAGCATTTTTTCCTAAGGATATATAGCTTTGATTACTTAATCTGAAAACTGTTCACATCTTTTTTCATATCCCATTTGTTAATTGGGGAATGACTCTTATTTTTATAAACTTGACTCAGTTCTCATTTAAGAAATGAGGTCTTTATTAGAGAAACTTGCCTCAAAAATTTTTTTCCACAGTTATGGTTGCTAAATGTATTTCTTTCCATCCTGTTTCCTGCCCCCCCCCACCTATGCTGTCCTCTCTCTCCTTTTACTTTGTCCCTCCTCAAAAGTTTGCTTCTAACTACTACCTCTCCCATTCTCCCCTCCCTTCTATCACTCTCCCTTTTCTTATCCCCTTCCCCTTCTACTTTCCTATGGGGTGAGATAGATTTCTATACCCAACTGAGTGTGCATGTTATTCCTTCTTTGAGTCAATTCCGATAAAGTTTCACTCACTCTCCCCACCTCTACCTACCCCCTCTTCCTCTCCACTGTAAAAGCTTTTTCTTGCCTGTTTTATGTGAGATAATTTACCCTATTCTACCTCTCACTTTCCCTTTCTTAGACTGCTCCCAGAGCAGTCCTCTCTCTTACCCCTTAATTTTATTTTTTAGCTATCATCCCTTCATACTCAATTCATATCTGTGCCCTTTGTCAATATATACTCCTTCTAACTGCCCTAATAATAAGAAAGTTTGCATGAGTTACTGGTATCATCTTCTCATATAGGAATGTAAATAGTTTAACTTTAATAAGAACCTTATGATTTTCCTTTCCTGTTTGTCTTATTATGCTTTTCTTGAGTCTTGTAGTTAAAAGTCAAATTTTCTATTCAGCTCTGGTCTTTTCATCAAGAATGCTTGAAAGTCCTCTATTACATTGAATAGAATTTTTTCCCCCTGAATAGATGATCCTACTTTGTAATCCTAGCTCCTTCGCCCTCTAGAATATCAAATCCCAAGCCCCCTAAACTTCTAATGTAGAAGCCACTAAATTTTGCATTATCCCAACTGTGCCTCCATGATCCTTGAATTGTATCTTTCTGGTTGCTTGTGGTATTTTCTCCTTGACCTGGGAGCTTTAGAACTTGGCTATAATATTCCTGAGAGTTTTCTTTTTCTTTTGGGGACCTCTTTCAGGAGAGGACCAGTGAATTCTTTCAATTTCTATTTTTACATTCTGGTTATAGAATATCAGGGAAGTTTTCTGAAATAATTTCTTGAAAGATGATGTCTAGGGTCTTTTTTTTTGTCATGGCTTTCAGGTAATCCAATAATTTTTAAATGATCTCTCCTGGATCTATTTTCCAGGTCAGTTATTTATTCCAATGAGCTATTTCACATTGTCTTCTATTTTTTTCATTTCTTTGGTTTCATTTTATTATTTCTTGATTTCTCATGTAGTCATTAGCTTCCATTTGCTCAATTCTAATTTTAAGGAGTTATTTTCTTCAGTGAGTTTTTGTACTTCCTCTTCCCTGTGGCTGATTCTACTTTTTAAGAAGTTTTTTTCTTCAGTGAATTTTTGTGCCTCTTTTTCTATTTGGCCATTTTGCTTTACAGGGCATTCTTCTCCTCAATGGATATTTGTATCTCTTACCATTTGGTCTAATCCTTTTTTAAAAGTGTTATTTTCTTCAGTATTTTTTGTGCCTCCTTTACCAAGCTGTAGACTCATTTTTCATTGTTTTCTTGCATCACTCTAATTTCTCTTCCCAATTTTTCCTCTACCTCTATTACTTGATTTTCAAAATCATTTTTGAGCTCTTTTGTGGCCTAAGACCAATTCATATTTTTCTTGAAGGGTTTGAATGTTAAAGCTTTAATTTTTTTGTCTTCTGAGTGTGTGTTTTGGTCTTCCTTGTCACCATAGTAACTTTCTATGGTCAGGATTTTTTCTGTTTGCTCAATTTGTCAATCTATTTCTTGACTTTTATCTCTTTGTTAAAGAGGGTCTCTGCTTTCAGGGTGGAGGGTGCACTGTTCCTAAGCTTCAGGGGTTTTATGCAGCTGTTTCCAGAGATTCTTCTAGAGACCTGTAAGTTTTTAGTTCTTCCAAGGTGGTATGATCTAAGAAGAAGTGTTTACTTCTCTCCTAGTCTGTGCTCTGGTCTGTGAACAACCATAAGCACTTCTTTTCTGCTGTGGAACTGTGACAAGGGTCCCTCCTCCACTATGGCTGCAAGTTTTGGTGTACTGATGCTCCTCCTCACCTTAGGACTGCCACCCAGGACTGTGACTCGGATTCCAGCATGAGCAAAGCAACAGAGTTCTGCCTCAGTGCTAGCAAAAAGACTCCTGTAGTCTCCTTCTCACCAGTTTGTCAGACCCCCTTATCTTCTGTGGACTAAGAGCTCTGGGAGCAGTAGCTGTTGATTCAGTGGCTCCCTCCTACTGGAACTGGGTCTGTACTGGCCTGGCCTGCAATAGACTATGCTCTACTTTCACCCAGATGTGACAGACCTTTCCTGCTGACCTTCTATTTGACTTTCACTGTGAAATTATTTCACCCCATCCTTTTGTGGGTTCTGCCAATCCAGGAATTATTTTATGGCATTATTTAAAGGAGTTTGGAGGAGTTTGAGGGACAGCACAGTAAAACCTCTCCTTTTTCTCTGCTATCTTGGCTCTTCCCTCCCCAAAGAGGAACAGTTAATAAGTTCCGAGACTGGATTTGAATTCAGATCCTATTCCAGGTCCATTATTCTATTCACTGTTCCATTCATCTGATGTATATATCTCCCCAAAAAGCTAACTTTTGTGTATGGGCTTCAAAATAGATAACAGCAAACCTGAAATTTTAAATCTAGGTTCTATGACTCTAAAGTCATTGTTAATGTCATCATCTCATGAATTGCACTAAATTCTCAATAACTCCTTTAGAAGTAGGTAGGATAGGGGCAGCTAGGTGGCACTGACCCTAGAGTTAGGCAAACCTAAGTTCAAATTTGGCCTCAGACACTTACTAGTTGTGCGACCTTGGGCAAGTCACTTAACTTTGATTGCCTCCAAAAAAGAGGTGGGGCAAGAATTAGTTATCCTCATTTCACAAATAGGGAGACTGCGACCCAGGGAGGACATTGAGACAAGTTGGGGGTAAAGGAGGTCTTCTACCCTTTGAAAACTTTCAGAACAGAATTTTGAGAATTTTCCTCTCCTTCATCACCTCTTTCCACCTCCAAACTTCATGAAAGTATTATACAGACTTGGGAAGGTAGGGAACCCCGAAGTCCTGTGCAAAGAAACATGGAGCTGAACAAGACAATAAAACAAGCTAGGAGACATACTTTTGATATAAAAGGCAGTTTGGGAAGACTGGTAGAAAGAGGTTGGATCCACTGGACCCCCAGCTGGAATTGGCATTCTGTTGGGCCCTGGAGGGAATGGGGGCATCCTCTCCCAAATGGATAAAGTCTGATGGGTTTGGATAGGATTCTCTTCTAGACCTTTTCTAGGCAAAGAATCTGAATCTGGGGACTAGGGCTGATTGGGGGAAGTTGGGGGAAGACCCCTGGGGATTTGGGCACTGCTATTCAGACTTCCCTGCTGCTGGGAAAGGGATTGGATACAGTGGCTGCTGGTTTTGCTCTGATCAAATGAATTAGTTTTTGTTTGTTTGTTTGTGTTAGTTTTCCTAGACTGCTTCTAGGGGAGTGGGGAGGATACTGGGGTCATTACAATTTTCCTGGAGGCAGCTGGATGGACTGGATTGCCTGTAACGATAACAGCTCACATCTATCTACATAGCACTTTATGTCTTAAAACTGCTTCCTTCATAGTAACCCTATGCAGTGGAGTAACACCAGAATTTACATCTGAGGAAACCGAGGCTTTATGAAGTTAAATACTCAGTGATATCACTGGGATGTTAACCCAGTGTTCTTTTCCATTCTACCTTGCTAGCTAAAGTCATCCCTTCCCAACCCCCCTGAGAACTGAGAGGTGCCTAGCCAGAGCCTGGGGGAGGCAGGAATGAAGTCACAGTCGTGGTGACTTCCAAGAGAATCTATTTATAGCCAGAGGTAGTGCTGCAGCACCTGTTACTGTAGCAACCCACAGCTGGGGATGGATGCAGCCGGGCATGTTCAGAATCTAAGGATGTGAGTTCGGATGTGTGTGTATGTGTCCTTGATCTGGAGGTGTGAATAGCCTCTTAGGGAAGCCTGCCCCACTGCATATGCTTCACATCATCAGAAGAGGGAGCTGTCTGCATGCTAAGGAATCTTTTTTTAAAAAACTTTTTCAAATGAAAATGTGTTTAATAGAAATATATGTGTAGAGCCTATATCAGATTGTATGCTGTCTTGAGAGGGAGAGGTGAGGAAAGGGAAGAAAGTTTAAAATTTATGGAAGTGAATATCGAAAACTAAAAATAAATAAATTAGCTAATAAAAAAACAAATAATTTTTTCAAATTTTATTTTATTTTTGATTTATGAAATAACAAGCATTTCCATAGTATAGTAGAATTTTTAAAAGATTATTGCATATGAAACTGAAATAAATTATGTATAACTTGCTGTTCCTTTTAAATATATAATAAACTTATCGTGTAAATTTTTTCCCTTTTTTTCTTCCTTCTCCCTAACCTCCCTCCTAGAGATGGTCTTATTCTCTATTGACAGAGGGAAAACTCACATATTTGCATCTCCTCAGGACTAAGTCTTTTCCACACTCCTTCATTCTCTCTTTTCCTCTCCATCCCTCTTTTCCTTCTCTTCTACTTTCTTCCTTTCAGCTTCTCCTTGCTCTCTTCCTCCTCTTCTCTTTCCTCTTCACTCTTTCTGTCTCACTGAACTGGGATGGTGACAATGGGTAGAAATAAAGATAAAGAGATAGATTGGTAAACATGGTACTTTAAGGATTGCAAAGAATTTTACATATGTTCTATTCATTTGATTAAAAGATATTTTAGCAGTAGGGTTTTTAACACTTGGAAAGGAATTGGATGTTACAAGATAATATCTGAGAATGGTGGTACCACTGACAGCCATAGAGTGTAAGTATTTTCAGGGCAGGGTGACTTTTTCACTTTCTTTTAAAAAAAATTATTTTATTTTTTCCAATTACAGGTAAAGACAAGTTTTAACGTTAATTTTTAAATTAAAATTTTGAGTTTCAAACATTTTTCTTCCTTTCCCTCCCTCTCCCTAAGATGGCAAGTATTTTGATATGAATCATAGATGTGCAATCACGTAAAACATATTTCCATATTAGTCATGTGCTTTCACTTTCTCTTTCTACTGCTTGTGTATTACATTGAGTCTTGCAAATGGGATGCATTTAATAAATGATTGCTAGTTTGAATTTTAAAAATAGAGAAGTGGAGGTAGAGATAAGTAAACAGGTCTGAGAAAGAGAGATGAGTTTATTTTTGGATTCAACAATTCAATTTAACAATCATTTTTTAAAATTCAACCTTATGTCATTTTGGGGGCTGCATTTCTCTTCCTCTTCTTCCTCCTGCTTTAATTGAAAAGGAGAGGAAAAACAAAACCATTATAAACATGTAACAAAGCATTTATCAAATTCTGTGAAAAGGAAGGAAAAAGTCCTGAGTTCAAGAGGGATACTCTGCTTGTACTCTACTTGGAGATGAGGAACATGTGGAAGGATTTGTTTCTTGCCCAAGTACCTGCATCCAGAACTGTGAGAACTGATAACCAGAGATACTACTGACATTGTGGATGTGGTATTATGAATGAAATGCAGTTGGGTGAGACAATCCTATGCATAAGCTATTCCTTGTCCCACACCCCATCCTCCTACACATATACACCAAGGAGAAGATACCAATGAACTTCCTTCTCCATTATCTCAAACAAGAAGCTCTTCCTGTTGCCTGTGGTTAAACAAATCTCTGACTATCAAACTTTCACTGTGCTTACCAGCTTCTGCAGCCATTTAATGTTTTGTTCACTCTCTCCTTTTTTGTTCTAATTCATCTTCCTTGATGCATGAAAATTATTTTTAGCACCCTAGTCTTGGTTATGTTGTTATTTGGGAAGCACTGAAGATTGGGGGAATCTTCAAAAAGGAAATTGAATAAGCAATCAATGAACTTCCCAAGAGAAAATCCCCAGGATCAGATGGATTCACAAGAGATTATTTAAAGAGCAATTAACCTTAATACTACACAAACCATTTGGAAAAATAGGCAAAGAAGGAGTTCCACCAAATTCCTTTTTACAACACAAATATGGTGTTGATACCTAAACCAAGAAGAGTCAAAACAGAGAAAGAAAATTATAGACCAATTTCCCTAATGAATATTGATGCAAACATTTTAAGTAAAATACTAGCAGAGAATACAGCAATATATCACAAGGATCATAAGCTAAGACTAGGTGGAATTTATACTGGGAATTCAGGGCTGATGCAATATTAGGAAAACTATGAGCATAATTGACCATATCAATAACAAAAACCAACAGAAATCATATGATTATCTCAATAAATGCAGAAAAATTCTGATATTCCTAGAGGGCATAGGAATAAATGGAGCTTATCTTAAAATAGTAAGTAATATTTATTTAAAACCATCAGGAGGCATTATCTGCAATGGGGACAAGCTACAAGCCCTCCCAATACAGTCCAGGGTGAAGCAAGGATGCTCATTATTACCTCTGTTATTTAATGTTGTGCTAGAAATGTTAGCTACAGCAATAAAAGAAAAAAAGAAATAAAAGGAATTAAAATAGGTAATGAAGAAAGAAAACTGTCACTCTTTGCAGATAATATGATGTTATATTTAGAAAATCCTAGACAAGCAACTAAAAAACTATTTAAAATTATTGACAACTTTAGCAAAGTTGCAAGATACAAAAATAAACCCAAATAAATCATCAGCATTTCTATTATTACCAACAAAGTTCAGCAGTAAAAGATAGAAGAGAAATTGCATTTAAAATAACTGTAGACAATATAAAATACTTGGGAGTCTACCCGCCAAGACAAATGAAGGAACTGTATGAACACAACTATAAAACATTTTTCACACAAAATCAGATCTAAATAATTGGAACAATACTAATTGTTCATAGGTAGGCAGAACCAATGTTATAAAAATGACAATTCTACCTAAATTAATCTATCTATTCAGTGTCATACCAATCAGATTATCAAAAAAGATTTTATGAAGTTAGAAAAATAATAACAGAATTCATCTGGAAGAACAAAGGTTCAAGGAGGTCAAGGGAATCAATGAAAAAAATGCAAAAGAAGGTAGTCTAGCCATACCAGGTCTGAAACTATATTATAAAGTGGTAATTACCAAAACTATGTGGTACTGGCTAAGAAACAGAATGGTGGATTGGTGGAATAGATGAGGTATAAATTATATTATAGTAAATGACCATAATAATCTAGTATATAATAAATCCAAAGATCCAAGCTTTTGGGACAAAACCTCATTCTTTGACAAAAACTGCTGGGAAAATTAGAAAACAGTTTGGCAAAAACTATGTATAGACCAATATCTCACACCATATACTAAGATAAGGTCAAAATAGGTACATGATTTAAGCAAAAAATGTGATACCATAAATAAATTAAGAGAGCATGGAATAATTTATCTGTCAGATTTATGGAAAAGGAAGAATCTAGAACCAAAGAAGATATAGAGAACATTACAAGATGTAAAATACATAATTTTGATTGTACAAAATTAGCAAATTTTTGCACAAAGAAAACCAATGCAACTAAAATTATAAGGAAAGCAGAAAACAGCAGAGTGGGGGAGGATTTTTTGTAACAATATGTCTGATAAAGTCCTCATTTCTCAAATACACAGTACATATATATATATGTATGTATATATGTATGTATGCATATACCGAGAGTGAAAGAGAGAGAACTGAGTCAAATTTCTAAAAATGTAAGTCATTCCCCAACTGATAGTCAACCGATATGAATAGGCAGTTTTCAGACAAAGAAATCCAAGCTATCTATATTCATATGATAAAATGTTCTAAATCTCTATTGATGAAAGAAATGCAAATTAAAACAACTCTGAGGTACCACTTCACACTTATTAGATGGGCTAATATGACAACAAAAAAAGAAAATGTTGGATGTTGAAGGAGTTGTGGGAAAACTGGGACACTAATGTACTGTTGCTGGAGTTGCAAACTTGTCCAACCATTCTGGAGAGCAATTTGGAACCATGTCCAAAAGGCTATAAAACTGTGCATATCCTTTGAATCAGCAATGTTACTGACAGGTCCATATCCCAGACATCCAAAATAGGGAAAAGGATCCATTTGTACAAAAATATTAATAGCAGCTTTTTTTGTGGTGGGTAAGCATTGAAAAGTGAAGGTATGTCCATCAGTCAGGAATGGCTAAACAAGCTGTGGTATGTGATTGTGATGAAATAGTATTGTGTTATAAGAAATGACAAGCAGGATGATTTCAGAGTAGCCTAGAAGACTTACATGAACTGAGGCATGGTGAAATGAACAGAACCAGGAGAACATTGTACACAGTAACAACAATACTGTTCAATGAGGAACTGTGGAAGACAGCTGTTCTCTTCAATACAATGATCCAAGACAATCCCAAAGGACTAATGATAAAGCATATTATCTGCCTTCAGAGAAAGAACTGATATTGTTTAAATACAGACAGAAGTATGCTATTTTTCACTTTCTTTCATTTTTTTCCCTTTTATTTGTGTCTTCTTGCACAAAATGATTAATAAGGAAATGTTTTACATGATTATACATGTATAACCTATATCTCATTGCTTACTATCTCACAGAAGGGGACGTGGAGGGAGAATGGGAAGGATAGAATTTGGAGCTCAAAACTTTAAATAAAAATGTTTAAAAAATAAAAGACTGGGGGAGGTAGAGTTAGTCTAGAATGAATATAATAAATTTACTCAGTGTCTCTGAGGCTGAAGTGGTCAAGAAAACAACAAACCATTCCTAAGGATCGGTATCCATTGAATTTTAAGCCAGCAAAAATAGTAAACCAAGAAGGTAAATTAAAATTAGAGAGTGTATTATATTTAAACCTTCATTCATTCCCTTCAAATACCTATGAACCTAGTAGCAAGGATGAGAAAAAGAAAGCCAGGAGAGGAATTGCACAGCCTAGCCTTGCCCTAAGTCTTTGTACACTGGCATACAATCTCTGCCCACTATAAAGGAGGCACATATAACTCATTACATATAGAGTATGCCATAGATGAATAAACACAAAATATATAGAGATGTAACTCCACCTCCACCCAAATCTGCAGTGTTTTCTGAGGGACAGCTCTGTGATCTGTGGCACATGCTGTATACTCAGAGAGAAGAGATACTCCTAATTGGCTGAGAAACCACTGAACTGAAAAAAAAATGGCTACACCTGTATAAGTGAGGAAGTGAAATTTTTAGATTTTTGATATTAGATTTTTTTAGACTCTTGGCTGCTAGGAGAAGCTGAGGAGTTCAAGAGGATTTTAAATGCTAGACCATAAATCTCCCTGAAGCTGGAGACATGAAAAGCCAAATTTTAATGTGTCTCAACTTCTAGCACCCATAGCCCTTGAGAATGCTAATCCCCAAAAGAGTCATACCCCTAGACTACCAATACTTGAAGTGTGGTACAAATAATTCTAGCCCAATATCTGTGTTCCCCTGCTCCATGGGTGTTAAACAATCTTTTTATGTTGGCTGTGTGGCTGGAATAGAATATATCTTTAAAACTATAGGATATATCTTTAAAACTACCTCTCTCCTCTCCTCCGTTGCATCCAAAGTAGTGATGGTCCTGTTTACCCACAGCGCAGGCACTATGAACTTAATTGAAGATAGGGAAGGAAAAGCCTAGTAAGACCCTCTCTATCCAATGTCACTTGCCTCACTATCTTAGCATTCAGTCAATCATTTTTCAGTCACATCCAACTCGTTAAGAGCCTGTTTGGATTTTCTTGGCAAAGATACTAGAATAGTCTGCCGTTTCCTTCTCCATCCCATTTTACATATAAGGAAACTGAGGCAAACAAGCTTAAGTGAGTTGCCCAGGGTCCCACAACTAGTCAGTATCTGCATCTAGATTTGAACTAGGAAAGAAGAACCACTGCACCACCTAGCTTCCCTGTCTATATTAGCATACCATGTTCTCCACACATACACTTTTCCCTAATTGATGAGCAACTACTTTATTTCCATTTCTTGACTCTCACAAAGAGCATTGCTATGAAGCAGAATCAAAAAAAGCAGTATAAACAAGGATTATAATAGTGAAAATTAAAGTATTATTAAAAGAGAGTTGAACTCTGAGTATGGGGAGGAAAAACAGAAAGTGCCAGAGGAAAAGATAATGAAACATGATGCTTTCTCAACAGCAGAGAGGTGGGGGATGATCGTGACAGAATATTGTATATGTTGTCAAACAATGTCTAGTGGGTTTTGCTTAATCATTTTCATCACGAGGAATGTTTTAATTGAGTGACAACGGAAAATAATTACAACGTAAAGACAAAAGGCATGAATAAAACTCTTTGGAAAAGTCATTAATTTCTTAGTAACCTACAAACCTTTAGCCCTTCATTTTCTTGATACTAAACCAATTTTCCACCAGCTTCCACTCTGCCCATATTTGTACTGAAATCATTTGCTATCATGAAGACTATGGTTTGAAGAAAGAGTTTGAGAGATCTTGCCTTATTCTTCATTGAATTTCTCTACTGCTCTAATCAATGCAATGATCAGCCATGACTGATGATGAGCATGTTACCCACCTCCTAACAGAGAACAGAGAACAGGGCTCAAGGTGCAGAATGAGAGAGACATTTTAGATACAGAAAGTATGTGGATTTGTTTTGCTTGTTTTTTTACAAGAATTCTGGGGTGTTTTATTTAGGGAAGTATATGGGGCATGTGGGAGAAATCCATGATAAGAAGAAGAGGAGGCAGAGAAGGAAGAGGAGGAGGAGAAGAAGAAGAAGAAGGAGGAGGAAGAGGAGGAAGAGGAGGAGGAGGAGGAGGAGGAAGAGGAAGAGAAGGAGGAGGGGAAAAGGAAAAGGAAGAGAAGAGCAAGAACAAGAAGAAAGAGGAAGAGGACAAGGAAGAAGATGAGGAGGAGGAGGAAAAAGAGGAGATTCTTAAAACATTGTTTTTGTTTTGGGGGTTTTTGGAGGCCACTGGGGCTAAGTGACTTGCCCAGGGTCACACAGCTAGTAAGGGTCTGAGGCCAAATTTGAACTCAGGTCCTCTGCCTTCAAGCCTGCACTCTATCTACTGTGCTACCTAGCTTCCCCAAAGCATATTTTAATATACAGAAAGAAGATACAGGGGGATAATTTAGGTAATATAAAAGCAAAAGATATCAATAACAATTTTAAATAATAAAATGCACAGAATGGAACAGACCAAAAGTTCTGAAGGAAACAGACAAGCACAAAAGCAAGTTGCATATATCAGAAAAACAAAGTTTCTCATCTAATCTTCTTTTTCTGTTTTAATTTCTATTTGGAAATATTCTATTTTGTGTTTATGAAATCCAGAATAAGAATTTACAATTTTAAAAACCATTTCTCTTCCTTTACCACAGAAAGTCCCCTATTTGCATTTAACTTCATGTTTGCTTATTCTCATCCTGAGAACTGCAAGGATCTCATGAAATGGCCCATGAAATGACGCTGTTTGCATTCAGCTCTGAGGACACCCAGATCGAAAGGCAGATGGTATGGCTACCCATTGTATAACCTCCTGGTTATGAGAGGACATTAGGACATTTTTCTGATCGTGGTAAATGGTGGAGTGGTCAGATTGGAAACCAGCCTGTAGGGATCATGAGACAGTGTGTTGTCAGGAGGTGTGCTCAGGTGCAGCTCCCTAGACAAGTTGAGGATGTATTTCAAGCCATTGGATGAAGCTCCCTTGGGGGATGGAATTGTGGAGGGAGTGAATGTTGGGGCAAGGTAGAAGCAGGCATGCTCTGCTGGTGCCTGGAGCCAGTGTCCCAGTGCCAGTGGCCACAGGGTGACAAGTAGCATTTTCAGCACTGTGAATGATGACAAAGCCTGGACAGGTATGATATCTGATTGGCACTATTTTGAGCAATAGTCTCCACAAGGGAAAAGAAGTTGCCCACGGTGGCATGGGTGGATCCAGAGCTAGAGTGGAGAGGTTATATCTGAACCAGGCCCAAGTTTAGGTCATCTGGTTTCTAAACACACATTCAAGTCAACTTCATTCAGCTTTCTGAGCAGAATTTTGGAGCTCATCCCTCCATCTGATCAGTCTTCCGTGAACACCCCATATACCTCACTATCATTACTGTGGGTTCGTTTTTTGCAGCCAAAGAAGATCATACCATCAGAGAAATGATGACATGACTTGCACTTGACTTTGTTTTAAGTGAGGGAGGGCTGTGCAGGTCACCAGCCTCACTTCTCCTCTAGAGCCGTCTGAATCCAGTCACCAGATATTCATCAGGATGACTGGAGACAACTTGGGATGAGGCAATTGGAGTTAAGTGACTTGCCCAAGGTCACATAGCTAGCGTGTGTCAAGTGTCTGAGGTGAGATTTGAACTCAGGTCCTCCTGACTCCTGTACTGGTGCTTTATCCACTGCACCACCTAGCTGCCCCAAACTATAGCTATTGAGAATGGTGAAAAGTAGGAACCAGTGTTAAAATAAAGTTAAAAGACTGAGAGGGGATATGGATTATTCAATTTAATTTAATAAAATGACCAAAAGGCTACCTAGCAGGTATGTCACAGCAACTCATAAAGACCATCTTCTAGGATGTGGAAGGATTATAATCAATCAACAAGTACATATTAAGTGCCTGTTATGTGTTAGAGAAAGTGTTAGGATAGAGAGATAAAAACAAAAATGAAATGCTCAAAGAGTTTATATTCTACCCAGGGAGAAATCATGTACATATATAAGTATATACAGAAAATGCAGATTAAATTTAAGATGGTTTGAGAAGGGGGCATCAGCAATTGAGGGAAATTTGCATCAGTGGAGGAAAAACGCACTGAAATCACCTATCCTCGAAAAAGGGAAATAGTTTAATCCAACAAGCATTCATTAAGTGTATCTATAGTGCTATGTGCAAGACATCGTCCTGGGTACCAGAGATACAAAAATGACACCCAAGTTGAAACCTCAGGATTTAGGTCTGGAAAGTCTTTCATTATCTGTGATCTAGAACATGGTGGAAAGAGAAATGGCTTTGAAATCAGAGGGCCTCCTTTCAAATACTGGTTCTGCTACCTATTACCTATACAGCCTTGGGCACATTACTCCACAACTCAGAGGCTCCATTTCCTCTTCTGCAAAATAAAGAGGTTGCAGAAGTTAGCCAGGATTCACAATTAACCCAGAAACAATTGATGGTATTCTCCTTCCTCTCTTGTGAACACCATCCCACAGGGACCTACCCAATCTTTCATACTTATAGCACCATCCTGTGGACTCCCGTTGAAAGGGAAACAGACTTGGTGTTGGCTAAAGAGGCAACCCCGTAACATTCTAGTGAGTCCCCTTTTTTGCCCCAGGAACCCATAAATGTTCACACTCTAGCTTTATGATACTGCCCTAAAGAAACAAACAGAGCTGCTAAAGAGGCCAACTTTCATTCCCATTGTACCTTGCGCTATTCAGTCATTCAATAAACATTTATTAAGTACCTACTATGTGCTAGGCACTGTGATAAGCACTGGGTTTTTACGATGTTCAGATAACTCCAGATAGTAGCAAGAAATAAAATCCATATTTTTGCTTCTTCATATTTTGACTTGATCCCTTGTGGCTTCTCTGGCTCTGAGGCCATGTGCCCAGTCTCTTTTTCCCAAAAGAATGTCAAAGCCAAGCCACTTCATTTTCTCTTTAGAAAATCAGGTCTCTGAACTTTCCATGAACTCAACAGGGTCTGTGAAACCTCTCCTACGCTGGAGGCTGGGTCCTGATCTTTGACCACTTGGTTTCCCTTTCTTGGGCCCATAAGGCTGTGTCCACATGCTCCACTACTGCCCTCTCCTAGTATAAGATGCTCTATTGCCATGTCTATGACTAAGGATAAGAGCATGGTTAATTAATCATTTCTTCAGTTTCTCAGTCTCTGATCTGTGCTTTGGTCTTTCTGGATTTCTTCATAAAGTAAAAACACTAACAGCCACAACAGAAGGACCATGACAGCAGCACAAAGAGATGGTTCCCCTCGACAACAGTCTACCCACCCACTCTTCCCACAATGGCCAAAAATTTACCTCCCTGTAAAACCATGAAGCTGAGCAGGATCAACTCCCTACATAAGTACAAGAGTACTCTCTTAAATAGTATTCTTGTCATCCTGGGATGGTAGCATTAAATGCCTGTAATCCCAGCTATGGGGGAGGCTGACACCAAGGCTGGCATATTTCTCAATGTAGTTAGAGTGGGCTTGGTATCTGTACTCTGTTGAGGGTCAATAAGGTTAGTCCCCTTAAAACAGGAGGGCCAACAGGTTGACTAAGGAAAGGCAAGCCTGGCCAAATTGTAAACAGTAGATCAAAGCTCTCATGTGGATTAATAGTGGAATTAGTCCTTTATACTTCCAGCCTGGGTATGAGAGAAACCCAGTATTTAAAAAAATCAACAAATACGTTGCTCAAAGAACAACTGTAAATGACTAAGTTATTCTGAGTATTATAAATATTCAAATTAGCTACCAAAGACCTAAGAAGGAAGATGTTATCCACCCCCACAGAAAGAACTGATAAATAGAATTACATGTATGTGTTACATATAACATATATATTACACAGATATATAATGTATGTGCGGAATGATAACCTTTACACACACACCAAACACAATACCTGTGTCAAATGGTGCCCTTCACACACACATACATGCAAAAAAAATATACACACATATGTGTGCATGTATATATATCAAATGTTGGCCTTTATACACACACACCACATATGTAAGTATGTATCTGTGTCAGTAGTGGCCTTTATATAGATAGATAGATAGATACACACAAATAGATATAGATAGATAAGACATATCTATCTGTCTATATGTCTCTGTCAAATGGTGACCTTTTCTATTGAGGGGTAGGGAGGAGGGAGAAAGGTCAGAATTTAAAATGTAACCCAAAAAAATAAAATTTAATTTAAAAAATCAATCAATAAATAATATTATTTCTCCTGAAAATTTCATATTTCCTATTATGAGCTGCAGTCACCTAAGGGGAACCTGGAACAGGAAATCAGTTTCTTAAGAGAATAGTACCCTTTTGCTTTTGTGTGTTACAGGTGGTCTGATCTTTGCCCAGAACGAGACCTTGTGCACAATAGGCACCTAATACAAATGTGCTGAACTGAACTTAATTCCAGGTTTTCTAGGTCTGTTTCACATATGGGGATAGGACGGTACCTTATGGGAATTTCCAGGCCTTTTCATCCAAGGTCAGGAGATGGAGCAAGTATAATGAAACTCTCTTAAGACATCTGAAACTACTGAATATTTCTGTGGCCAATAGAAAGTTTATTAGCCTACAAGTTGAGTGTGAGTCAGGCTGGACTCCATGATGCAACTCAGGGTAGTTCACGTCATATGTCTGGCTGTCACTTTCTTCCTTAATGAAATTAGAGTGTTGTACTAAATTAGTGGTTCTTAACCTGGGGTCTATAGACCCCTTGTCTGAGGATAGAGTTCTGAGGGGAAGAGGAAGGGAATAAGCATTTATTAAGCACCTATTATGTGCCAAGAAACGTACTGTGTTTTACAAATGTCTTGTCCTTTGACCTTTACAACAACCTGGGCAGTAGGTGCTATTATTACAGTTTAAAAAACTGAGGAAAATAGAAGTTTAATGACTTTCCCAGAGTCACACAGCTAATGGCAGGTATTTGAGGCCAAATTTGAATTCAGGTTTTCCTGAGCAGCTACGTGGTAGAGTGGATAGAGTTCTGTACCTGGAATCAGCAAGACTCATCTTTCCGAATTCAAATCCAGCCTCAGATGCTAAATAACTATGTGACCCTGAGCAAGTCACTTAACCCTATTTGAATTGGAGAAGGAAATGGCAAAGCACCCCAGAAGCTCTACCAAGAAAACTCAAAATGGGTCACAAAGAGTCTAAAATGACCAAACAGCAACAAATTTCCTGATTCTAGACTCAGGACTTTATCCTGTGCTGTCTACTTGCCATGGGGATGCATGAATTTGAATAAGAAAAAAATACATCTTTGTTTTCACTAAGAATTATCCTGAGAAGGGGTTCCTGGGGAGGGGGTTCTGTGATTAAGAACCCTTGGACTCAGCAGTCTCTAAGGTCCTTTCCTAGTCTGACATTCCATGCTCAAGGCTACAGGCAACTCCCTCAGACTTCAGTTGAAGAAAAGGTGCCCCCTTGCCCTGGTAAGAATTCTCTCCCTTTGGAGTTTCAATGAAATCCCGGATCCATTCCCTCTCCAGAGACAGCTGAGTGGTACCATGGAGAGCATGCTGAGCTTGGAATCCGGAAGACTAGAGTTCAAATTTGACCTCAAACACTTGCTACCAGCTACGTGACCCTGGCAAATTATTCAATCTCTGTCGATCTCAGGTTCCTCATCTGTAAAAATAGAAATAATAAAAGCACCTACCTCGCAGGGTTGTCATGAAGATCAAATGAGATATTTGTAAAGCACTTAGCTCAGTGCCTGGCACATAGTAGGTACTCAATAAATGCTTGCTTCTACCCTTCTCTCCTATCCCCTTCTGACTCCAGGTTCTGCCACTCTACACACTGTTCCATTTTTGTTGTTACCGTTTAGTCGTATCCAATTCTTCATGACCCTATCTGAGGTTTTCTTGGCAACCAAAGACTTGATACATGACCGCAGGACAGAACTATATCCATGTGGACACTTTCAATATAAATGTGTAAGAGGGACAGGGAACTTTGCTGTGGAGGCAGAAATGAAGGATCAAGGTTGCCAACTCTGTCCCTCTCCCTGCTGATTAACAACATTTCTTAGAGAAATTTAATTATTGTAAAACAGTTGCCACAAATGGTAGGACAAAGAGAACCTCAAACCACACTAGCTATCAAACCTTTAATCTCCTTGTCAAGTTGAGAAACATGGTAACCAAAGATAACACTAGTTTAAAATACAACCATCATGAAGAAGGATGACAGAAATTTACAAGCAAAATTGGCAGACTGATACAATGGAAAGCAGGAAGGGGAATCAAAGAAATGCAAATTAGAACCACTCTGAGCTTCTGCCTCCCACACATGGATGGACAAAGATGATAAAAAAAGAAAAATGACCATCATTGGAGGAGCTGGGGACAACAGACACAACATTGTGCTGTTGGTGGAGTTGAGAAATGGTACAATCAAGTCTTTTATGTCCTAGAAATGAGATCCTTATCAGAGAAAGCTTCTGTAAACCCCCAGTTATCTTTCCCTTCAAATTTTAATTACGTTGGCTTCGTTTGTGTAAAATCTTATTAATTTTACGAAATCAAAATTGTCTATTTTATCTTCTGGGATTATCTGTGTTCTTTGTTTAGTCATGAACTCTTATCAATAGATCAAAAAAGTAATTTCTTCTTTGCTCGTCTAATTTGCTTATGATGTCACATTTTAGGTCTAAGTCACATCTATCTGGAGTTAATTTTGGTATATGCGGGCAGTAGCATCCCGAGTGCTTACCTACACTGATTCTTCAAAGAAACCCAACTACCCCACCCCTCCCTAGGCCCCAAGGAGGGGACCTGGATGGGAACCAGGTTATTTGAATAGGCCTGGCTCCTGAGAGACAGTGAGTCATTAGGTCCTTCTTTATCTCCACGTACTGCCAGTAGAGAAAAAAAGCTTCTTTACTGAAACCTCAGACCAAGAAAACACTCCAAAGAGTCAAGTGTAGACCAGAGGAGAAGGAAAGGAGGGGGGCCTGAGGCTGTTAGCTAAGGAAGCTATTGGGAAGAGGCTGGGAAGGAGCTAGGGAGGGACAGACACCTACCTGAGAGCTTGACCCTGGGAGCTTCAGGACAGAAGAGCTACTGAGCTGGGTGGAATCTAAGACAAGTCAGACGCTAAGGGTCCTGAGTGACCCTCTTCATCCTCTGAGGTTTCTGCTCCCTAACCAGCACTTGGAACCATGGAAAAATTCCGTATGATCTTCCAGTACTTCCAGTCCAGCTCAGAGTCTGTAATGAACGGGATCTGCCTGATCCTGGCTGTGGCCACTGTGAAGATCTACTCCTCCTTTGACTTCAACTGCCCCTGCCTGCCCAGGTACAATGCCCTCTACGGCCTGGGTCTCTTGTTCACACCACCCCTGGCACTTTTCCTCTGTGGACTCATTGCTAATAGGCAGTCCATGGTGCTGATCCAGGAGTGGAAGAGACCCACGGGTAGAAGGAAGAAGGACCCTGGCATCATCAAGTAGGTCACCTTCCTTCCTCCTTCCCATCCTCCCACCCTTTCTCTCTATTCTACTCTTCTTTACATCCCCTTTTGTCTCCTCCTTCCCTCCCTTTCTTCCCTTCTTCTCCTCCCTTCTTGCTATTTTGCACTGCCCACATTATATACAGTGAGAAAAACAATAGGAAAAGCTTTAATATAGTTACAAGTGCTCTGTGGTAGATAGAATTTAATAGATAAAATGAAAGCTCCTTAAAGGCAGGGACTTTTTTTAAAAAACTGTCTTATCTACCCTCAGTACCTATCACAGTGCCTAACACATGGTAGATACTTAGTAAATGTTCATAGGTCAACTGGAATCAGTTGATTAGAAAGTGTTATATTATTCACTGCTATAATGCACATTGTGTAATGCTATATATATCCTGTATGAACTATTTTATTTTCATCATAAATAATAAGAATTTCAATAAAAGTAACCAAATAAAAATAAGGAACAAAACCATGAATTTCAAATTACTTGGAATTTGTTAAAAGGACTTATATCTATAAATATATGTATTACACATACATACATATGTATATACGTGTATACATATGAAAACAATGTCACACTTACTGTACCCCTTTCCAATCTCTTTGGCCATAATATCTTTCTGGGCACTTAGCAAATTTGGTTGCTTTTTATACAGTAGGGGTATATATAATATGTTTCAGTTTTCTTTACATGGCATCATTTTGTCAAGTCACACTTTGTGTGAATCTTTCCACATTTCTTTGTATTCATATTTGCTATTTTATGACCATGCATGTTTTGTACCATGCCCATGTTGTATTCCTTGTTTCAATTCCGTAAACTCTAGAATATGAGCAGGAAGAATACTTTGTATTATACATGTTATTTTTTTGTGCATAATATATTTACAGTGTCGTTACAGGCACAGGTACATATGTTACGTTATCCATGCTATGAAACTGAGGGATCTCATGTTGCATATGCACATATTATATTTGCTACATGAATATTGTGCTTGTTAGGGAGGGTTTTATAATCAAATGGCAGACCTTTTGAAGGGATCCCATTATATGTCTGAGCCACAGCCCTTAATTCATAAGTGAAGTTTGGTTCCAGAATTGCCCTTTATGTGGAACCTTGGGCAGATCATTTTCCCTCGGTACATTTGCTCATCTATAAAACAGAGGACCTATTTACACATGCTATTTCACAAGCTTGTAGTAAGGAAGGTACTTTCTAATCTGTGAAGTAGTCTGCACATGTGAATTTGGACGATAAGGATGATATAAAGGTGAGTTTTTATTATTGTGTAGTCTTTAAGACCTCACGTTGGAGTGGAAGTGACCGAGCTTCCATCAAGACACAGCTCCAATCCAGCTTTTGCAGGAGGTCTTTGCTGGTCTCTCTAGTCTTTCTTTGGTGTTTTTCCTCTGGGATTCCTTTCCTCTACTCTGCACAACTCTCCCATGTACATAAGTATTTACATGTCTCCCTCATCAAAATGTAAGCTGAGGGTAGAAACTGTTTTTGCCTATCTACGTATTCCGAAGAGTTTAGCACAATGCCTGGAACCTAGTAAACCTTAATTAATACTTGTTAAGTTCCTGTTGTTTTTGTTGTTGAGGTCAGCTTGGCATACAGCAGCATATTTGATGCCATGCAAAGAGATGAGTCTGAGGCAACAGTTGGGAGAGTGGGTCAGCTCTGGATGTTGGGGTTGGAAAACCCTTTAAAAAGGAGCCCAGAAGTGGAAGGTGAAGCCTAGAAGTGGAAAATGGTAGCCAAAATCTAGACCAAGAATTCCAAGGAACATGAACAAGCTATGTCCTTTGTCCTGCTCATCACTGGAAGCTAGGGTAGGTGAGCCAGTCACGTCTGACTCTTTGTGACCCCATTTGGGGTTTTCTTGGCAGAGATACTGGAGGAGTTTTGCCATCTTCTTCTCCAGCTCATTTTCCAGATGAGGAAACTGAGGTCATATTTAAACTCAGGTCCTCTTAACTCCAGGTCCAGAGCTCTACCCACTGCACCATCTAGTTAGGACCTCGGGGAAGAGGACTTCAACCATCTCCCTCAATGTTCTCTAGTCTGACATTGTACCTTCTTCATTGGATGTTGGGAGTGTAGGATGGGGGATGGATAGTGTAAAGGGTTTCCTTCTGTCTTCCCTATAGCTTACCATACATAGTTTGGATAGCATATTGGACTTGAAGTCAGGAAGGTTTGGGTTCAGATTTCACCTCTAACACATATTCACTGTGTGACCCTGGACAAGTCATTTAATTTCTGTGTCTCAGTTTCTTTATCTGTAAAAAGAAGGTGTTGGATTCAAGGGCCTCTACAGTCTCTCTAGTGCTGAATCTCTGACTTTATGGTCCCCAGCTGCCTTTGCTGGTCCCTCGGATACTCAAGACCTTCACTGTCTCTCTGCTCTCTTCCTTCCCCCCTTCCACAGGTACTTGTGCTCTTCTGTCCTGCAGCGGGCCCTGGCTGCCCCTGTGGTCTGGATCCTCCTTGCCCTCCTGGATGGGAAGTGTTTTATCTGTGCCTTTAGTAGTTCAGTGGATCCTAAGAAGTTTCCAGACTTTGCCAATATGACAACTAGTGATGTGCAGCTCTTCCTAACCAAGGTACCCTGCAAAGACGATGAGTTGATGAGAGACAACCCTGCCCGGAAGGCTGTGTCCCGGTACCTGCGCTGTCTCTCACAGGTAGTTAATCTGGAGATGCTCCAGCCCTTTTATCTCACTTACCAAGCCTCCAAACCAGCTCAAGTACATTTGCTTAGCATTTCGTTGCAGGAGGTCAAAAAACCAAGGACACAGACTCAACCCCTCCAAGGTTCAGATAGCTTTCCCCTTCTCTGGCCTCAGGTAGTCACCCTGATCCTAGTTAGGATACACACTAATGTCTGCCATAAAGGGGTATGTGATGAAATGGAATGGAAATGGAAATGGAAAGTGTCCATCTTACTAAGTAAGATCAGAAGTATCTTCAGTGTGTTTGATGGACCTTATAATTAGATGTTGGGGTAGCGAGGTGATACAGCAGATCAGGAGCTGAGTGCTAGGCTTGGAGTCAGAAAGACTCAGCTTCTTGGGTTCAAATGTAGTCTCAGACGCTAAATGTGTGACCCTGGGCAAGTCACTTAATCCTATTTGCCTCAGTTTCCTCAACTGTAAAATGAGCTGGAGAAAGACATAGCAAACTACCCCAGCATTTTAGCCAAGAAAACCCTAAATAAGTTTGCAAAAATCTGGACATGATTGAAACAACTGAACAAGGAACACAAAATAACTAAACCTGATAAAGCCAGACAGTTCCCACACTGGTCTAACACAGGAGGACATCTCCTTCCCAGAACAAGACAGAAACCAAAGCCAAAAGACAGCTCTGCCCTTAGAACTCTAAATCACATAGAAGGCAATGAATCCTCCTGTATACCCAGTGCTGTGTGCAGAAGGCAGAGGGGAATGAAACAGGGTCACTGGGGTAATAGCTAGCTAGCATGATCATGCTTTATACATATTATCTAACCCTGTGCTGAAGAGCTATTATTTTATAGATTAGGAAACTGAGGCTGAGGAGTTAAATGACTTCCCCAGGGTCACACAGATATTAAGTGTCTGACACAGGATTCAAACTCAGGTCTGTCTGACTCAAAGTCCAGTGTTCTAGGCATTTTTCCTAAGGGGTGGTGCAGATCAGGAAGGGACCTTAGAAATCATCAAGTCCAGATTTGTCATTTCACAAATGAGGAAACTGAGACTCAGGGCAGTCAAGTGATTTGCCCAAGGACACATAGCTAGGAAATGTCTGAAGCAGATTTTGAACTCTGTTCTTCCTGGCTCCAGGTCTAGGGCTCTTGCCAAGCATCCTTCCCTACCCTTAAGGAGCTCACAGTATCACTGAAGAGATGCAAAGAGGTACATGTGAAAAGAAAATTAGCCAGCTAAGACTATATAGGCTAAGTGACAAATAAGTACATCCTGAAGTGAAGACAGAATAAGAATTAGGAGTCAGGAGACTTGGGTCCTAGTAAAAACTCATTGTGTGACATTGGGCAAGTCATTTCCCTTCTTGAGACATAGGCTCCTCCTTTGTATAATGAGGAAGGTCTAGACTAAATGATCTCTAAGTCCTTCCAATTCTGAGATTCTATATCATTTACAATTTACAAAGTCATTATCTATACATTAATGCTTTCATGTGCACTATTTCATTAGTTCCTCACAACTCTGAGACAGTGACAAGGATGGCAGCAATACACCCATTTTGCTGATGAGGAGACTCAGGCAGTGAACTGATGTACCCAAGGTCACAGAGTTACTAAGTAGAAGACTCAGTGGTAGAATATGCAAAGTAGAAAGGGAAGGAGGAGAGTGCACTAAATAGAGAGAATGGTAAGACCAAATGCTCTCTGTCTTGATAGGTTGGGTTGGGCTAAGCCTGGGCAAGTGTTCATAGGTCACTCTCTCCTCCTCTCTCCCAGGCCATTGGTTGGAGCATCATGTTGACACTCATCGTGATGGCCTTCCTGGCCCGTTCCCTGCAGCCTTGCTTTGACCAGACCCGCCTAGTTCAGCGGCGCTACTGGAGTAATTATGTGGACCTGGAGCAGAAGCTGTTTGATGAGACGTGCTGTGAGCATGCCAGGGACTTTGCCCACAAGTGTGTCCTGCACTTTTTTGACAGCATGCGAAGCAAAATGAAGGCACGAGGACTAGCTGCCACCCGACAAGATGGAGCCATCCCTTGGGAGAATGGGGCAGATGTTGAAGGCCAAGAGAGTGAGGAGGGGAAGAAGGATCTTCTGCGTGGCATCACCAGCCAGCAGCAGGTGAACCAACTGCTGACCACATGGTACAGGAGCAAGCCACCCCTGGACCTCACACAGTCCCTTCAGCCTCCACCAGGGGAAGGAGGAGGCAGCCTCAGCCACCGAGGGACCTCCTCTCCTCCAGCAACCAGATTCTCCCAGCACACAGATGTGTAAGGAGAAGCTGAGCCTAGGAACCAAAGAACCAGCTCAGGCCTTGAAGGAGCTGCTTTCTGTACATTGTCAAAAGTAGTTACACAAAGGCCACTTGACTAGTGGAAGGAGAAACCAGATTTAGAATCAATGGACTCAGTTTCCAAATCTAGCTCTGCTCCCTTTTACCTGTGCTTTCTTGGGGAAGCTACTTGTTCTCTCTGAGCCTCCATTTTGACACTTTTGAAACAAGAAAGTTGGAATAGGGAATCAATAAAGGTGACTTCCAGCTCTAAATCTTGTAACCTACAAATTAGGAAACTCAGAAGGTTCCTAAGTCTGGACATTCTGGCTCCCCAAATCATTTCTAGGCAGTTTTCTATGGACACAAAGCAGATTTTCTATAGGTGGACTCTCTCTAGGTTCTACATAGTTCTTTATGTGCTCTAAAGGTATTCCTGACTCTGTAGGTTTCAGATAATTCTTGTTGTACTCTAAGAGTATTCCTGACTCTCTGTAGGTTCTAGATAGTTCTTGATGTTTTCTAAAGATTTAAGTTCAGCCAGGTCCTCAGTAGGTTTGATGGGGGTTGAGCTAAGCCCTGCTTGTTGGATTCTTTTCCCGTAATTTCCACCTTCCCTGAATTCATTATGGCTTCATCTCACCTCTAGAATAAACTACAAACTCCTTGGCCCGGCATTTAAAGTCTTCCATGCGCTGATTCCAACCTACCTTTCCAGTATCATTTCACACTAATTTTTTCCTACCCTATACATTCTGACCAAAATTAACTACTCTCTGAACTTGCCATTTTACCACCTCCACTCCCACTCCTGCCTTTGTCTTCCCATAAGTCAACTTGAATGGCTAGAATGCATCCTTTCACCATCTCCACCTCTAATAGGATCATAGATCTAGAATTAGAAGATACCATCTAGTGCAACCCTATCCTTTTACAGATGGAGAAACTGAGTTCCCAGGAAGTGAAATGACTTACCCAAGATCACATAAGTAATGTATATCTTCCTTTAAGTCTTGGTTCAATGGTCCACCTTCTCTGTCTGGCTTCCCCTGATCTCTACCTTCCCTACACCCCCAGTTCAACATGTTAGAAATAGAATGTATGCACCTTGAGCACAGGAGCTGCTTTCATTGTTGTCTTTGTACAACCCCCCCAAACCCCCAGGGCTTAGTTTGGTGTTTGGTACAAAAGAGGTTAAGAAATGAATCACCATGTACTGTATGTACATCCTCTCACCACTGGCACACACCTATGGAGCTGAGATGCATAATCACAAACCTAGCACCACTCCTGTACTTTCCAATTACAGGCCCCTCCCAAAACTATTGATTGACTGAAGCAGAAGACAATCTCTGCTCTCCTGTCAAAGCCTGCAGTGGGGGCATGCACATGTTTACTGGGTCACTGGGCCTCCTTTCAAGTGGAATTTAAGCCAAGTCAGGAAACTGATCCAGGAAGGAAGACTCCAGAATGTGCACCATGGACTCACAGGAGTTAGAGGCCTTCGATTTAGCGATGTAGAAGCCTTAGAAACAATCTATCTCAAACCCAGAAAAGTTCATTGACAGGTAAGAAGTAGCAGAAATGAGATCCAACCCAAGTTATATTAGGATTATAGAAACCTAGATTTAGGGCTGGAAAAGACCTCCGAGGGCATCTGATGTCCAGCTCCTTCATCTTACAGATGAGGGAACTGATACTCAGAAGGTAACTGGCAGAGCTTGAATTTGAGCAGGATTTCTCTGACATCAGATCCCATGTTTGTGTTTTTCCACTACACCACATTGTGGGAATGATAAGCCTAATAACTCACATTTATGTAGCATCTTGAAATTTGCAAAGCACTTTCTTCTCAGATATCCAGACCTTGTGAGGTAAGTTGGGATGACATATATGTGTGTATATATATATATATATGTGTGTACATATAGTTATATATGATATAATAATATTATAATGATGATATGATGCTATATATTATACATAGCTATACATAGTTATACATAGTCATGATTCCATTTTACAGATGCTACCGCCTGCCTTTAAGATTATTTTTAATTTCTCCTGCATATATCTTATGTGTATGAAGTTGTTTGCAAATTGCTATTCCAAACTTGGGCCCTAGGCCAGTCATTCCTCCTTACATAGGATTCTGAGTGGCTATGCACATTGAGGGGTTCTCTCTTCATTCACTAGACCCCTTAGTTAATTCAGTGTTTGCCCTTCCTCACCAAAATGGGTAAGAATAAAAAAGAACTCTCACATACAACTAACCTGTCTCCTCTCAGACAAAAGAGAATAATTAATCCTGACGCCCAGTTCGCCTACTAAGTTTAGAAAAGACAATCTCTTTGGTTACATTAAGTTTTAAAGGACTGGCAGCCTTTCAGCAGATAGAGATAAGGAGAAGGACATTCCAGGTGGAGGGAATGGTGTGAACAAAGGGGTAGAGGCAGGAAAACACAGGGTATATTCAGAGTCAAGAAGGATTTATTAAGCACCTATTACATGTTAATGGACAACTTGATAGCAAAGTGGTTAGAGCTCCAGGCCTGGACTCAAGAAAATCTGAGTTCCAATCTGGCCTCAGACACCAGCTGTGTGACCCTGGGCGAGTCACTTGACCCTATTTGCCTCCGTTTTCTCATCTGTTAAATGAGCTGAAGAAGGAAATGGAAAACTGCTCCAGTATCTCTGCCAAGAAAACAGAGTCGGATGTTACTGAAAATGACCGAACTAAGCCTGGGGATAGAAAAGGGGGGGGGGGAGGGCAAAAACAGACCTTGGTCTCAAGGAGTCTAATGAGGAGATAACAAACAAACAGCCATGTACAAACAAGATACATGCAGGAAAAATTGGAGATAATCTTAGAAGGACTACAGAAGGGGAAACTAAGTCCAAGGAGGTTAACTGACTTATCCAAGGACACAAAGTAGTGAGCATTAGAGGTAGAATTTGAACCCAGATCTAATGACGACAGAATCAGTGGCCTTTCAGGTATATTTTGCACCTAATTCCTTAATCTAGCCTAACCTCACTAACATGTCTGGCAGAATCTTTGGCTCCCCAGGAGTTGACTTCTGGGATTTGACATTCCTCCTTGACCTCGACCACAGGACAAAATCAAGATAGCATCTCTTGAAGCTACCACCACTACCAACATTCTGGCCAGTTTGGGATTCCTGCTCAGGACAGAGCTCATCAGGTTATTCTGCAGTTCCTGGTTTATTTGACGTCTGACAGTCTGTGTGTAAATGTTTGAAATGACTAGGCGGCCCTTTTAAAACCATAAAATTTTTGGGATTTCCCCATCATTTAAATAATGGCTTTACCCACACACACGTGTGCATGCGCACACACACACGTATTTGTGTGCAATGGTAGCCATTTTTAGGGCAAGAGATGGGAGGGAGGAAACAAAAAAAAGGAAGTTCTATGACCATTTTATTATATATTTAAAAGCAGCAAGGTGTCCTTAAAAATTTTCAGTTTCATGTACAATCATCTTTTTTCTATTCTATTATGTTATTGAAATGCTTGTTTTATTTCTTAAGTTCAGATTAAAATAAATAAAAATATCTTAAAAGATATTCAATAATAAAATACATATTTACTATTTCACAACTAAACTGAAAGATGTAGTGTGTAAATATGTGTGTGTATATATACTGTGCTTAATTAAGCCTTATTTTACTGTTCACAGAAAGCTACCACTTTTTTTTTAACAAGCTAAATCTCAGAATGACAGACTCCTGATGCGTGTTTAAAGAAAGATGAGACTATCTGGAGTCTGTCCATAATCTTTGTGTCTTGACATTGAGTTACTACATCCCACCCTGTCCCAAATGGCTCAGTCAGGCCCAGTCCTTTGCTGGAGAGATCACTGAGGTGAACAGGTCTGAATGTTTTCCTCTTCATAAAATGAGTTTCCTAGAAAACTGTAGCTTTGGGGCCAAGTAAAAATATTTCTCTTCAGCATGGCATAGTGGTCCTTGAAAGTCTCACTTCTGACCCATTTTGGCTGTGCGACTCCAAGCAAGTTAGTTAACTTCTCCATTCTCTAGTCAACTCTCTAAAACTATCCGTTGCAGAAGTGACAGCCTGAGTCTGATCAGGAAATATCCTCATCTGGAAGTTTCCTGTACCAATGAAATCCTAACTCCAGTCCTGAGCGGCAGCCCTGTGATTTCTAATTGGGGTGACACTGAATGTCATGGGATAGGGCATGAGCAGAGATGCACAGAACTGGGGACTTTGCCCCTGAGGACCTGAGGAGAGAAGAACCATGCTATGAAAGAGGGCAGATGCCAAGCCGGTCTTCCTAAGAACTAAAATCTAGCTCTTCTTTTCAGTCCTCCAATCTTCTTCCCAGCACATTAAAAACCTTCTAAAATTCTACGTTCTACCTACCTCCCAACTCCCCTCATAGTTCCAGATTCAGATGACAGGAAGTTGAAAACCATGAGTTATTCTGGTTAGAATGCTTATCTTCCCCCAAAGACTGATTTCTGCGCAGGCCAAGCCTCGTTTCTTGCCTAGACTACAGGGTGAAGCCAGAGCTGATGACCAGGGCTGATTTTAATGAAATTGTAGACCTCAGATTTGGAAGGAATTTTGGAAATGAGTCAAGCTCCCCATCCAATACATGAATTTCATCTACTACAATGCTGATAACAATAAAATAATAGCAATAACCTTTATATAGTGCTTTATAGTTTGCAAAATGCTTTATATACTATATACTATATAGATGCTATATATTACCCTTATAACAACCCTAAGAGATAGGTACTACTATTCTTCCCATTTCACAGATGAAGAAACTGAGGGATTAAGTAATTTTCTCAGAGTTACATAATATTGGTAAAGTGCTTATAAGTGTCTAAGGCTAGATTTGAACTCAGGGTGTCCCACCTCTATGGCCAGATCTGTATTCACTGTATCACCTAGCATCTATGATATCCAATAATAGATGGCCTTTCACCTCCCAGTTGAATGCTCTGGTGATGGAGAACTCACAAGCTACCAAGACATCTATATCATTGTTAAATGTTAGAAAGTATCTTCCTTATGTTGAGACAAAACTTGATTCCCCTGTTATTCTTCTGCTCTCTGCAGCCACAGAAAATAGATCTAACATCTCTTCCACTAACAATCCAGTCAATATTTGAGGTTAGAGAGAATACTATCTTAGAATAACATAAAATCACCCTATTTGGACTCAGAGGACCTTAGCTCAAGTCAGAGATGCTTTATGTCACCCTGAATTTGTAACTTAACCATTCCGGGTTTTAGTTTCTACATCTACAAAATGAGGTTATTGAACTAGATGTTTTCTAAGGTTCTTTCTAGCTTGCAGATCTAGATCTTAGGATCTATGCTCCCTCCCTCCTTCTAGTCTTTATGTCCCTAATACCTCATCTAGATCTCATATTACACTGGTTTTTCATCCCTTTACCATCCTGATCACATTGCTTTGGACATTATCCAACTTGTTGATGTGCCTGCTAAAATGTGGCTCCTGGAAAAAAATAGATTAGATTTCAAAGGCCCTACCAACACCCTTATTCTATTAATATAGCCCTAGATGGCATCAGTTAATGTGGCTGCTATGGCACATTTATGACTTTCACTCAGTTACAGAGTCTACAGGATGTTCCCAATGCGGAGCTCCCCAAACAGGGTCAAAGGGCCTACCTGGCAACCTCTCTGGTAAGCAAATGGCACATTTTCCTAAAAGGCCAACAGGACAAGGCATATACCTGCTTTTTCCGGCCTCCTCCTTTGCATACTGCTTTTCCTTCCAGTCTTAGATTTTTAACTCCTTTGAGACTGGATGGAACAAACACATCAGCCCTGGAAGGGATTAAAGGAAGACACAGGAAGGAACCTCCTGGAAAAAGCAGAGGGAGGCAGGTACGTATCATTAAGGGAGGAATGATCGGGCAATGCATGGTTAGGCAATCATCTCTCTGAGATGCTTTGGGTCATTCTGTCAAAGGCTGGATGACATGTTAGAGAACAGTCTTCCCCCACTCCAGAAATACTGAAGTCAGCTAGGTGGTACAATGGATAGAGTGCCAGACCTGGAGTCAAGGAGACTCGAGTTCAAATCCAGCCTCAAACACTAATTGTAACTTTGGGCAAGTCATTAAACTTCTGTTTCCCTTAGTTTCTCCACACATAATGGGAATAATAAAATAGCCCACCTCCCAGGTTATCAGATTATATTTGCAATGCATCTTGCAAATATTAAGATGTCATATAATGTCAGCTACGATGATGCATCTACTGTGTGTATAGATCTCCGAATGCTGCAATGATCCATATGGTTGGGGAGACAGAAGGAAAAGATATAGCTCTGCCTTGGAGGAGTTCACAGACTGGTTAGAGAGACCAGGCTTAGAAATTAAATCATTGATGAGTGAGCAAACTGATTCAGCCAGGGGAACACTTGATACCCTTTTTTATTCAATTCAGCAAATATGTACTGAACCCCTCCTGTGTGTCCAGCCTTATCCAAGGTTAAGCTGTGGGATGGAGGGGTGTGTGGCAACTTTCATCAGAGTTGGTTCCTGCCTTTAAAGCAGCTAAATGGTGAAGTGGCCAGCCCTGGAGGCAGGAAGACTCATCTTCCTGAGCTCAAGGGTGACCTCAGGCACTTACTAGTTAAGTCATTTAGGCCTGTTTGCCTCAGTTTCCTCATCTCTAAAATAAGCTAGAGAAGGAAATGGCAAACCACTCCAGGATCTCTGCCCGAAAAACCTAAATGGAGTCGGACATGACCAAAATAACTGAACAATAGGTAAAGCTCAAAAGATAGGAGAATTCACACTCGCATGACAAGAAGCTTTACAGGACTGCACTGAAATGTTAAACAACAGTTGTTGGTGTTTATGTAGTGCTGTAAGGCTTATAAAAAGCTTTACATTTACCATCTCATTTAATACTCACAAGAAACCTGTGAGGTAAATGATGTTATTATTCCCATTTTTACAGATCAGGAAACTGAGGCTTGAAAAAGGTTAAGTGACTTGCCCAGGACGACACAGTTAGTAATTGTCTGAAGCAGGATTCCAACTCAGGTCTTCCTGACTACAACTTCAGCACTCTATCCACTCTACCTCCTAAATGATGTGACTATAACCAAATAGGAGAATGTGTAGTATAGGAGATATACGTCAGACTCCTGAAGGAAAAAAGAGAGATCTGTGAGGGTTTGACTGGTCCAGAAAGGTTTCTTGGAGGAGGTGGAATTTGAGATAGGGTTCGAACAATAGGTAGAATTGGGAGAGGTGTCTAGAAGAGGGCAACCAGAATGATGAAGGGCCTTAAGTTCATGTCATATGGGGATCAGTTAAAGGAACTGGGTAAGGTTGACCTGGAGAACAGGAACTTGGCTAGGGGAAGAGGGGAAGGATGTAAGAGATATCTTCAGGTGTTAAAAGGGTTCTCTCCTGGGAAAAGGTGAGAGACTTGTCCTATGTAACCAAAAGGTAAGAACTAGGAGTGATGTGTGGAAATTACAGAGAGATAAATTTGCAGTCATGATAGAAGAAAACTTTCTGGTATTATTAAGACTATCTACACTTGGAATGGGCTGCCTTGGGATGGAATGGGTGTCACATTACAGGAGGTCTTCAAGCAAAGGCTACATGACTACTTATTGGACATAAGACAGAAGGGATTCTTGTTCAGGTACAGTTTGGAAGAGATGACTTCCAAGGGACCTTCCAACTGAGATTCTGGGATTCCAGTTAAGGAAGGTCTTTCTAAACTGGGCAACAATTTGTGCAAGAGACATGGGAATAGAAACAGGGAGGAGAAGAGGCATTTCAATGGGGAAAAGGGAGAGAAAACTCATTGAGTAGGCAGCTCCTTGTCCCCACACCCATCCCAAACAAACAAAAATGCTTACCGTCAATGGGTGCTCTCATTCCAAGAGGGCAGGCTCCACCTCAAATCAACCCCTTCTTTTCTTTTTCCCCCAGAACCCTACTTTCTCGATCTCTCCAGTAATCTTTTTTCTTCAAATGAAATTGTATTTGATTTTTTGAAGTCATGCCTTTTCTCCCTTCCAGACCTCCTTCCCTCTCCCAATTAAGAAAGCAGAAAAATAATCTCTATTACAAACATTTATATTCAAGCAAAACAAATTCCCACATTAACCATGTCCTAAAAAATTACGTGTCCATCTTCTCTCTGAGTCAATCATCTCACTATCAGGTCAACTATTTCATCATGAATTCTCTGGGATTGTGGCTGGTCACTGAGATAGAGTTCCAAAGCCTTTCAAAACTGAGTGTCTTTACAATATTGTTTTTATTATACAAATTATTCTCCTGACACTAATGCATTGTTGGTGGCGTTATGAACTGTTCCAACCATTTTGGAGAGCAATTTGGAATTATGCCCAAACGGCTATAAAAATGTGCATAGCCTTTGACCTAGCAATACCACTTCTGAGGCTGTATCCCACAAAGATCATACAAATGTGAAAAGGACCCCTATGTGTAAAAATATTTATAGCACCTCTTTTTGTGGTGGCCAAGAATTGGAAATTGAGGGGAATCATTTGGGGAATGACTGAACAAGTTGTGGTATATGAATGTAACATAATACTATTGTGCTCTAAGAAATGACAAACAGGTGGACTTCAGAAAAACCTTGCAAAGACTTATGTGAACTGATGCTGAGGGAGGGAAGCAGAACCAGGAGAACATTGTACACAGTTACAACCACATTGTGTGATATCTGACTTTGATTGACTTAACTCTTCTCAGACAATTTCAAAAGGCTCATGATATAATATGCTATCCACACGCAGAGAAAAAGAATTAGAGAGTCTGAATGCAGGTCAAAGCACACTATTTGCTCTCTCTCTTTTTTGTTTGCTTTTCTTTCCTCTTTCTCATGGTTCATTCCATTGGTTGTAATTCTTCTTTACAACATGACTAATGTGAAAATTAAACAAAAACAAAACAAAGTATTCTCCTGGTTCTGCTCAATTCATTCTGCCTCAATTCATCCAGTTCTTCCCACTGTAATGTGAGTGCCAAACCCCAATGGTGTGGGACTCTCTCCTCATGGATGGAGATCAGTGACCTCTATCTACACAAGAAGTGAGATGGAGATGGAAAGTGAGGGAGAGAAGAGTTTCAGGCTCCACAGACTCTTCCTTGAGTAGCTTTGGGTGCTTCTGGCTTCTAGCTCTGAGGGAGAAGATGAATGGTGCCAACCCCACGTCAGATTGCTTAAGAAGAAAATGAAACTCTGAGAAGAACTGACATGAGAAGAGCTAACAATTTCCATCATGTCCCTACTCCCAGCTTGCTACTCTGAGGAAGTTTCCCTTTGTGTGATATCTGGGACATTCTCTCTCAGTTTAGCTGATTACCTCATTCCCAAGAAGAGTGCTCTTTCATTCTGTATTATCTGATATCTATTCTCCTGTGTGATCTTTCTTCAAGCCATTCAGATAAATGGGTTTCTTGCTGTTTATTATATGTATTCATTAAAGAACTGGCATTTGTGGGAAATGAATCAAACCTTGAATGTAAAGCTTGGTTCCTACTTTCCAATAATGAGCAAAGATTGAAACTTTACCTTGAACCTGAAAACCACATCCCCTAAATTAATGGTATTTAAGGAAGCAGATAGATGTAATTGTAGTCCAGCACTCCCTCTCTCTGAGAAGTTGCCAAGATTCTGGTCTCAATCTCCTAATTCCCCTTCTGGTGGGAATGAAAGTCTCCCTTACAGACAGGTGTGAGGAGGAGAAGAGGCTAGAGATGTCTAGACTGCCTCCTTTTGAGCCACTTGATGACACCCGCATGTAACATTTTGGGAACAGCCTCATCACACCAGATTTCTATGAAACCATCTCTGGACAGACTTTGCATGGTAGGGGAGGGGCCACCCCACTCCAACCTGTTCTGCCCAGAAACATTACAGTGTTTAAGCCCAGGGCAATGGATCAGTGGCAGAACTGGAGATGCCTGGGGTAAGTACCAGGGTCAAAAGCAGCTTCTACCAGAAGAGTAGAGGTCTGGCCAAAAGTGGTGTTATAGCCCTGGAGAACCACACAAATCTACAGCTACATGCCCATGCACCCAGACTTGTATGGACACACAGGATCTATAGGTCAAAGACAGACAGAAAGAAATTTAAGGATCATTTGATTGGTTGGGTTGGCTGTTCTTCATCTTCGAAGAGGACCAAAATGACATCACCATGATAAAGTGAAATTTCAGTGTCCGACTATGGCTGATCAGACCAATACGAGTTTGGAATGTTCTGCCACAGGTTGACCATAGATAGTCTGTGTGAATATTTGGGGTAGACATCCCAAATTTGTGCATCCTGAGTTTACTTTGTGCTGGCTCAATTCTGTTTTGCTCAAAGAGCACAGAACCCTTTCTGATGTGGGCACACCATACTGAGTGGTCCTGTGCCAGCATCTCCCATGTTGCACGGTCAAACCCAAAGTTCTTGAGAGAGACCTTGAGAGTGTCCTTGTATCTCTTCTTCTGGCCACCATGTGATCATCTAATCCAATTGTAGATGGCAAAACTGAAGTCTGGGGCACTGTGGTAGAGTGCCAGGGCTAGAGTCAGGAAGAATCATCTACCTGAGTTCAAATCCATCCTCAAACACTTAATAGCTGTGTGACCCTGAGCAAGTCACTTAACCCAGTTTGCCTCAGTGTCCTCATCTGTACAATGAGCTGGAGAAGGAAATGGCAAAAAACGACTCTAGTATCTTTACAAAAAAAAAAAAACCAAAACAAACAATACCCTAAACGGTTGAATACAACTAAACAACCACAAACTGTTGTTCTGGTGCCACACCTTCTTATACACAATGGATCTGTAATTTTATTGATAATAGGGTGCCTCAGGCCCTTAATAAATGCATGTTCCAAGTGGATATTGGACCACGCAAATCCTAACTTCATGCCCTCTGCAAGTTTAGGACCCAGGTGTTCCTGAATCCCAGTTTAGTGACTTTTTCTTCCCCACCACACAGATATGCAGATACAGACACACGGATTACAATAATATTACCTTGAATTTATATAGTTCTGTGAAGTTTGCAAAGCATTTTACGTACATTATCTCCCACAGACAAACACACATGGGCACACTTACAGCACCTTGACACCCACGCAGAAGAGCCCTCAGGACAAGACTAGGAGAGGGCTGGGCCAGTCAGGGTGGGGCAGGTTGGGACGAGGGCCTGCCTGCTTTCCCAGAGCCTTCCCAGACTTCAAAGGGAGCCCCACAAATGCTCCTCCACCCCCTCTGAATTAAAGAATCCTTCAGGGCACTGTTCCAGCGTCCACAGAGCGTTCCTCACAAGCCAGATCTCTGGGTGTTGTGTTGTGTTTTGTTTTTTTAATGTTAGAGCAGGAAGAAGATGGGCGAGGGGATATTCGGAGGTAGCACATATACAAAAACACAGAAAGATACACACACACACACACACACACACACACACACACACACACACACACATACACACACCTGCATTGGCAGGATAAGAAGGCAGTTCCATGGCATATGAATAGCCTGATGGACTTGAGTCAGGAAGACTTCAGTTCAAATGCTCCCTTAGACACTTAGTAGCTGTGGGACCTTGGTCAAATCACTTAACAAGCTTCCCATCTGTAAAATGGGCACTCTCTCACAGGGTTTTTCTGAGGATCAAATGAGGTAGTCTATGTAAAGCACTTTGGAAGCAGCTACAGCAATGTTAACTATTATTACTGGATATCTCTTTTAGGAGTATGGCAATCTTTGCTGGAATTCATTTTCCACTTTTATCCTCTTCCCTACGCCAGATGAATGAATATTTGGAACCATTATTGAGAAGCAACTTTGCTTTTTGTCAACAGTCATCATCATTAACCAGTTTCAACATCATCAACAAGATAAACTGTCCATGGAAAGAGGGACCTGGACCTGGAGTCAGGATGTTGAGGTTTAGGAGTACTGAGACCCTGAAATAGCTCAAATTCAAAAGTCAAATTAAACCTCAACAAGGTGAGACCTGAGTTCTGATCCTAGCTCCTACACTTCTTGGTTGTGTAACGTTGAGCAAAACACATAAAGACTTAGAAACTCAGTTAACTCACATGTCAGAGAGGGGCAGTGATGTTTGGAATACCTGCCCCTCCATGATTATTGTGAGGAATGTGCTCTGAAAACCTTAAAGGGAATTGTGAGTTATTAATATCACCATTGGGAGACTGAGTCCCAGTGATGATTCTGCAACTCTGTTTCTAAGTCACTATCTTTTCAGATGTCACTTTTCCCATCCATGAGATGAAAGGTTTAGATTAGATCAAGAATGTACTGGTAAATGCTTAACAATCAGCTCTCTGGACGGGGGGAGGGGAGGAAGAATATATACACAACACACGTATAAGTTTAATCTGTTTTACTCACATTTTCTCCATCACTTTCTTAAGTCTAGACAATGAACAAAATAATAAGCCAAGCCCTCATTTGTACTATTTTAGAATTTCCAAAGTATAAATTCCCATACTGAAAACAAAATAATTAGCTGGCCCAGATGAGCTGTCTAGGTCATCATTTAGCCCTTGGTGACATTTGCTGTTCAATAGCCATCATGGAATAGAGAAGGAGCAGTTACAGGTTTGTGGGTCAATACGGAGATGATCCAGGAGGTGGAGGACAACCTCCCTAGGGCTGTCTGAACTGAACTGAGCGAAGTGTCCATAGCTTGGGCCTCCAGCCATGCTGGCATCCCCTTGGGAAAAGTCCACAGGGCAAGGTCTCCTCTGTATCTGCTTACACCCCCACCCCCACCCACACAGCAGGCACATACTTCTGTTCTCTAGGAAACAGCTTGAGCCTCCTCACTACCCCTCACTCTCCGCCCCCCCCCATGCTTTTTATCCAGACAGTCCTCATTGAACATGGACTTCTTCTGTCCCCCTACAAGTTCGTTCTTCTCACACCCCCGCCCCTGATCCTCACAGTGAACTTGTCTTTCTTCCTAGGCAGAGAGTGGCCCGGCCAAGGGCCCTGCCCTTGTGGTTTCCCTGTTTGCTGATGGCTACAGAGGTGACTGGCCTGGAAGGGGTGGAGAAAGGAAAAACAAGTGAGAGAGAAAGCCTCCCCAGCTGACTGGGGATTTGCAAACCAGCTCAGGGAGAGTCAGGGTGAGGGTTGGCAGGGGGCAGTACTGGAAACACAGGCAGTGAAGGAGAGACAGCCATTGCCACCCTGAAAACCTCCACAGTTCTGAGGGACTCCAGGACCCTGAGACATGAGGCCGGGTGGACCCTGTGAGAAAAGCCAAGCATTTGAGGCAGAGTGTGCTCCAGTCATTGTCCCGGGCATCCCCTGGGGTCTAGGGGGCTGGAAACCAAAATTCAGGGGGCCAGGAAGAAGGGGTCGGCTCTGAGGTGGGGAAGAGCTGATTGAAAGCAGGAAGCCCAGGACACCTGGGTTCCAAGGCTGGGCAGCTGGTCCCCTGGTTCTTGAGAAAAGGAGAGCCAGGGCGGCCCGTGGAGCAGCACAATGGATAAGTTCCGGATGATATTCCAGTTCTTGCAGTCTAACCAGGAGTCCTTCATGAACGGCATCTGCGGGATCATGGCTCTGGCCAGTGCTCAGATATACTCAGCTTTTGACTTCAGCTGCCCCTGCCTGCCTGGGTACAACCTGGCATACAGCGGGGGCATCCTGCTGGTGCCTCCCTTGGTGCTCTTCCTGCTGGGCCTGGCCATGAATAACAATGTGTCCATGCTGGCCGAGGAGTGGAAGCGGCCCACCGGCCAGAGGCACAAGGACCCCGCTGTGCTCCGATACATGTTCTGTTCCATGGCCCAGCGGGCGCTCATTGCACCTGTAGTCTGGGTGGCTGTCACCCTGCTGGATGGCAAATGCTTCCTGTGTGCCTTCTGTACAACCGTGCCTGTGGCCACTCTGGGAAATTCAAGTCAAGTCCCCAGCCTGGCCCAGCAGGAGATAGCTAGGCTGCTGGCTCGAATCCCCTGCCAGGAGATCTACGATGGAGAGTGGCTGATTGCCCGAGAAGTGGCCGTCAGATATTTGCGTTGCATCTCTCAGGTGAGCTCTCAGGTGTTCCCCTTACTTCCTGACCTTCTTCTACTGGGTCTTAGAAAACAATTTGTTCATTGTACTTTCTTCTGTGGCCTGAGACTGAAATTTTCTCTGCCAATTCAGGAGCCTACATAGCTGGACTACGGTCATGACCTGGGGTATGATTCTAGTGCCTGTACAGCACCCAGTGGCATAGCAGGTCCTAGGAGCCCAGCCTGTCCCAGCCTGCCTGAAGAGTAATTGAAAGCCACAAAGGATTTGCATCCTTTAAAAAGAGGGAACCTGGAAAGGGGGAGAAAGGACCTTGCAGAGGAACACAGAAAATGGCCCTGGGCCATTTGGATACATTTTCCAGTCAAATATAGCCAGCAAGCCCCCTCTCCTAGGTGAGAACTAGGGGCTAATGTTGCACCCTGGGACAGGGATAGAAGTAGGGTAGAATTAAACATATTCTGGCCTTCAGTATTTTCCCTCTTAGTAATCACTTCTGCATGGGGTGGAGTAGGGCAGTGTTTAGGGAGACCATCTGGAGAATTAAAAAGGAAAACCCCTCCAAAAGGAGAATTTTAGTTTAATGGATACTACAGGAGACTTGGAATCAAGAGTCCTGCCCTGTTTAAGGGCCTTTGGGCAATTCACTACTGAGCTACACTTTCTCCATTTTGAAAGTGAGGAGGGTTTTCTCTAGGCCATTGTAATAGATTCACAAGTCAAAAATCACATATTGGGCCCTACTGCAGGTCAACCCAGTGCTATAGGAGACACAAGCATGAGTAATAAGTTCTCTGGCAGCTTAAAGTTTAGTTGGGGAGCCAAGAAAAAGGTCTAAGTTAACTAACAATCCCGGGGAGAATGTGCTTAAGTTTCTTAAGAGTAGCATGATCAGAGGAGACTGAACACTGAGGGGTGCGCACTTAGAAAAGGGGTCTTGGAGGAGGTTGCTTAGTAAGATCCTATTAATGCAAAATAATAATAAAAAATTCATATAGTCTCTTTCCTCATCTGTAAGGGGGAAGGAAGGGAACAGTCATGTGCCAGGAACTGTGTCAAACACTTTACAAATCTTATCTCAATTTAACAATACTGGAAGGTAGGTTCTATTATTATTTGGGGGGGGTTGTGAGGCAATCAGTACTGTGACTTGTCCAGGGTCACACAGCTAGTGTCAAGTATCTGGGGCTGAATTTGAATTCATGTCCTCCTGACTCCAGGGCCGGTGCTCTATCCATTGCACCACTGCTCCTGGTAGGGTCTATTATTATTTCCTTTGCAGGTGAAGAAACTCAGGCACGCACAGGTTAAGTGTTTTGTCCAAGACTGCACAACTAGAAAGTGTGTGAGGCTGAATTTGAACTCAGATCTTCCTGATTCCAGGCTCAACACTCTATCTACTGTGTCACCTAGGTCCTTCTCATCTGTAAGATGAAGGACAAATGTATTATTCCCATTTTACAAATGAAGAAATTGGGGTTCTGAGGAGTCATGCAGCTAGTAAATATCTGAGGAAGGATTAAAACCCAGGTCTTGGGACTGTAAGTACAAGATCTCACTCCCATGTGCATCCCCAGAAGCAGTGACAGGGGTCTATAGCTCCTAAAAAGAAAGAAAGGTGGGTCAAGGTAGAAAGGAATTTCCATCATTCCCTCCTGACTCCTCCCCTTGGGGTCCTTACAGGCTTTGGGCTGGACCTTCGTGCTGCTGACCACCCTCCTGGCATTCATCATCCGGGCGGTTCGGCCCTGCTTCACTCAGGCTGCCTTCCTCAAGAGCAAGTACTGGTCCCACTACATCGATATTGAGCGCAAACTCTTTGATGAGACCTGCACTGAACATGCCAAGGCCTTCGCCAAAGTCTGCATCCAACAATTCTTCGAAGCCATGAACCATGACTTGACCTTGGGTCACTCTCATCCAAGACCAGCCAAGGCCCCTGCTGAAGGGACAGAGGATGAGCGGGGGAAGCTTCATGGCATTACGGACCAGGGCACCATGAACCAGCTGCTCAAGAGCTGGCATACTTGCAAGCCCCCGCTACGGCTACACCAGGAAGAACCACTCTTGGAGAATGGATGGGCAGGTGGGGCACCTGGGCCTGGCCCAGCCCCTATCCTGAGGAAGGAGGTGGCCACCTACTTCAGCAAAGTATGAAGGAGTGAGACTTGGCACTCCAGAAATAAGCTACAGGCTTACAAGCCACATGCCGGGTTTAGGGCTGGGTTGATGAGATGGAGCAGGCACCTGATTCAAGGTTCAGGACCATCATCACACTGCTAATCGTAGGGGCTGCTGAGTCTCTTGAGGTCAGCATCAGCAAAGATTAAAAGCACTTTATTTAGAATACTGCACAGTAAGGAGAAAAGAAGGATCTTGGAGCTGCCAGTGATTGGTCCTATTGGCCCATTAAGCCCAGGGAGCTAGACTACCAGTCTGAATGCTCCAGGTCCCCCTCCTCCAACAAAAGGAGAAATTTCTGAGGTGGGATCTGAAAGAGAGAGAGGCCAGCTTGTCCTAAATCAACCCAGTAGCTTCACTATCTCCCTACTCCTTAAAAAAAATTTCACTCAGTCTTCATGGGGAGATAAGATTAGCAGTATTACTTAGAATAGATCAGAATGGGATTAATAAACTGCTCGGAGGGGTGGGGGGAAGAAGACAGGGAGAGACTTCTGAAGGTCCCCAGACTTTCTTCAAAACCCCATTCCCTAACAGGTGGCTTTAGCCCTTGTCTCCTCTCAGCCAGAGCTGGGTAACTTGTTCTAATGTTCCAGGAACTTTTCTAGGGGATATCACCTGTCTGTAACTGAACAGTCACAGAAACTGAGATTTGTCTTGTGGGGTGAAGAGTAATAACATGAAAGACTTTCATTCTGGACCTTATCTGAACGTCCCCTACATGTGAGATAGACAGCATCTGGAGACTGAAAATTCTGCACCAGGCAGGTGACCCACACGGTATCTGCAATGATGTTCATAATTATAATACTGTGACTTTGTGTTTGTGAAAAAGCTTTGTGAAAAGCACTTTCTCCTCCCCTGAAGGTCAGGGAGCTTGTTGTATATTTCTCAGCTCACACTGCTGCCTACATTTGAGCCAGGGATCTGGAAGAATTCCCCATTTTACAGCCAGGGAAACTGAGACTTAGAATAATGAAACAATATCCTCCACAAGGTCTAAGCCCTCTGGAATTCTTCAGGCTCAAGGATTTTGAGATAAAGTCTCTCAACTTAACAACAGTCTATAAATGTGGCTAGGAACCATGTGAGCTTGGGCCAATTCTGAGCTCTGGCTTCAGTAGTGATGCATTGCTCCAAGCCATTTCCACACTCTGGGTACTCTCTATAATCTGCAGTAGTTGAGGTGAAAGAGGTACTACCCTCCTTTTAGCCCCACCTCCTCAACATTGGACAGCACCCAGCTAGATGTTACCCATCATGGTAGGTCAGCACATTACTGTGCTGGAAGTCTGTGGTGACTTTCACAGAGGTACAGATTGTGAGACTTTATCTTTAGGATTTGGGAGTTAGGGGAAAGGGTCTTTAATGCAACCCTTACTATCTTCCCCAGTGGAAGCTACTCAGAGTCATGGAGGGTAAGAGGGGAGATAGGAAAGGCCTGCCTCGACAAGATATATACCCTATAAAATATTTCCCCTATAAAATATCAGAAGTGTAATAATTCCTTTGTGGATCAGAGTTGTCATCTCCATATTCCTAATTTAAAATGTAAATCCCCTTAAGAGAGGGCACATATTCAGTTCTCAACCTTTTAGGGGGAGTTAATAAATTGCTTAATTAAATGAACATTTATTAAGATCTATTACATATACATATAGGACCAGGCTAAGTTTTGAATGAATTTATCTCTCATCTTTCAGTCTTACCCACTCCCCAGCTTTGAGATCACACAATATATTTTCCCAGGTCTTGAGAATATCATTCTCACAAAGCAGTAGTAAGAAAGTGAGAGGAAGCAAAGCCATTACTAGAATCCAGGGAAAATTCAAGTGGCAGGAAGGGTTGGGATTTAAAGACCAAACACCTCTAGGCCCACTCTTTAGTAGAATGTGCCACACTATTAATCCAAATGACTCACTAATTCCTTATTCAAAATTGGTGATAGAAACATTAAATATAAAAATCTCTCCTTAAGAGGAAGCTTATGAACTAGGTTCAGAGGATCACAGAGCTGGAGCTGAAAGGGCACTTAAAGGACATTGAGTACAATATCCTCATTTTATGGATGAGGAAACTGAGGTATCTGCTTTGCTTTTGCCCAGGGTCACACAGGTACTAAGTGTCTAAAGCAAGATTTGAACCCAGGTCTTCTGGACTCCTTGACATTTCTCAGTCAAGTAAGATATGTAGATTTGTGTAACTGAATATCAACTTTATTTATCAATCAATATCAAACTTATGTACCTGAATGTCAACAACCCCACTTCAATTGAATTTTGTCTGGCTACAAGAATGAAGGTGTAGGGTGGGGGAAGGTCTTAGCAACGTGCAAGTTTGATTCGGATCAACATTGTGTTAGGTCAAGAAATGCAATCGTCAATTACATTTAGAATGGCACAGTGGCCAGGACTAAGGAGTCCATAGCAAGGGATTATGCTGTGGACAGACCATATCTGTAACACACTATTCCATTCTAGATGTCATATTTTGGGAAGGATCTCGATAAACTGGGAAGTGTTTAGATGAGGACGACTAAGATAAGGAAAGGTTTCAAGTTTATGCCATATGTGGATTAACTGAAGAACTGATTGAGATGGTTACACTGGAGAAGAGAAGACTGGAGGGAAAATGGAAAGATAACTGTGAGATTGCTTTCTTCAAGCATTTTTAAGGTTACTTATTCAATGCTTCCCTTGACTCTGCAGCTAACCATCTACCACCATTATAGGGCAGTTAAGTCCAGGATCTTCTAGAACAGCAAAGCCCTTCCCTCTCCCCATTCCCATATTCCCATCCAAGTCTCTGAAACAGTAGTTGAAAGTGGAAAAATGACAAATGTAACCTTGAGATAAGGAAAACTTTTCTCACAATTGTTGTTGTTGAGTCATTTCAGTCATGTCCAACTTTTCATGACCCCATTTGGGGTTTTCTTGGCAGATGCTGGAGCACTTTGCCATTTCTTACAATTAGGGAAATCTCAAAGTGGAATGAAGGGGTTCAGTGGCTAGAGCTGTCAGGAAGACCTGATTTCAAATCTGGCCTCAGACACTTCTTAGCTATATGACCCTAGGCAAGTCACTTAACCCTATTTGTCTCAGTTTTTTAATCTGTAAAATGGGCTGGAGAAGGAAAATGGGGTCATAAAGAGTTGGACATGACTGAAAATGGAATCAACCAAAGTGGAATGGGCTGCCTAGGGAGGTAATGGGTTCTCCCTCCTGGGAGGTTGTGAAGCAAAGCTGGACCACATGATGCAATGGATTCTGGTTCAGAAATGAGTTGTGCTAGATGACCTCCGAGGTCCCCTTCAATGCTAAGATTCTGAAAAGTTCGATGTTGACTTTGCCTAGGGCTTTGGCTGTTAGAAACACTCCCTTCCTCACTTTGGTATCTGGGGGTGGGGTGAGGAGAAGCTCTAAGGTGGTGGGGGATTGCACTGTGGGATCTTGGGACATGGGAGGAGAGGAAGATGTTAGCCCCAAGACTAGAAACGGTGTCTGACTGCAGCTGCAAGACAGAGCCGCACTCCTCCTCTCTCCAGCCGAGCTACATCTTACTTCTAGCTGCCAAAGAAGTGCGAGTGAGTCACAGGAAAGGAGGGGGAAGAGGGAGGGGAAAGTATCGGGTCTGACAGGGTGTGGCCTGTAGAAGAGAACACAAAACTTCCTCCAGAACAGAAAATAGTGACCCCCTAAGAAAAATCCCCAAGTCCTGTGCTTCATCTACTGTACAATACTGCCTCTTTGGTGCACAAATAACAACACAGGACTGAATGTTATGAGTCGATGACAGGCACAAAGTGCTGTCTTAGTTCCATGGATAAAGAAATCATACCCAACTTGGGGGCCAACAGAGAGGGGAGGGGAGGACATAGAGGAAGGCTTCAGGAAGCAAGCACCTGACCTGGGATTTAAAGAATGAACAGGATTTGAACAGGTATTTGGGATGGAAGGGGGGGAGCATGGAGTACATTTCAGATAGAGGGGAGAAAAACCTGGAAGGCAGAAGATGGAAGGGGAAGTCTCTTAGCCTGGGCATGTGGCTCTCTTGGTCCCCTGGCTAGTGGTATGGGAAGAGCAGGAGTGTGGATTCCCATGGCTATACAGTGTTTATGGTCCCTGAACAACTCTCCATCATCAAAATGGAAAGGAGCCCAGGAAGTTCAAAACAGATGACCCCAAAGTCATTTCTATTTTATTTGGGACTGCATCATAGCATACTACTGTTTCTCCCTCCAGCAACAATGACTTTCCTGACCCCTTCTACCTGAGGCTAAGGATACTTCTGAGTTTAGCTTCCCTTATCTCTGAAAGAATCCACAGTTCTTTCCACAGAGAATTCACTGGATAATCTCCACACCTCCCACATTCTTCCAGCTCCCTTCCCCCACATATACAGTCAGACAGCTAACTGAAAGTAAAGAGAATTTGATGAAATACCTTCCTAAAGCCTGATCCCCCAAAGAAATGTGGCTGTTGGCCAGTTAGAACAGTTGTGTAGGAAGGGACAGATTAACAATTTATCAGCTCTGGTCTCTATCTTCCCAAACTGAGGTTAGGAAGGAGTACATGGAAGAAAGCTTTTGGAAAAACATGGAGGAGATGGATTGAAAATTTGGGGGAACAGTAAATAGTTCTGTTTAGCTGGAAAGCAGATAATGTGAAAAGTACATAATATGAAAATAAGGCTGGAGCCAGATTGCGAACAGCTTTTTGGAGATAATTTAGGGTGGATTTAGATGAACCTAAGGGAGAAGAATTGGCAAGGAGAAGGCCATGGTCATTTAAAATGCAGAGTCAGAAATCAGAAGACAGAACCAAAGAGAAATTGGAGGCCTCCCCTGCCTATCCGGAAAGGTAGAGTAAAAAAGGTAGTCGTAGCTGGACAAGAATAATCGTTTCCTCTAACCCACAGAAAGCTCAGAAGGCAGGGGTCCTAGATCCCCTAAGCAGTCAGGTGATGGAGGTGGGGAAAACGAAGGAAGAGGCCCTGCATTCTCTCACTCTTGAAATTACTTGGTATACAAACTCTTCCCCAAAGAATAATAGGTAGGAGAATACAAATCACTCCCTTTTTTGCTGATGGGGGGACTAGGGTGTGAAGCTCATCTGATTTCACTTGGCTGATGTGTTGGTTAGTTTTGCTGGAATTTTTTTTTCTTTTTTAAAAATTTTATCATAAGGGATGTATCTGTGAAGGAGGAGAATGGAAAAAATGTTAGAAAATTTAGGTGATGTAAAAATGAAAATCACTAATAAAAATTTATTAATAAAAGAAAAAAGAAATTACTTGGTATATACTTCTCATTTACTTACTTTCGTGCGTGTTGTATCTCCCCAGTAGAAGGTAAGATCCTTGAGGGCAGGGCCCCTACTGGTTCCGCCCTTTTTCCTTCAACTTCTGTCCAGCCCAGTCCCTTGCAAATAGAAGGCGCTTAATAAATGTTGGTTAGGTTGATCGGGAAGCACCTAGACCAGATCTCCCGGCAGACCCAACCGGCTCAGGCTCTCCTCTCCCTTTCTTTGCCCTCCCCAACTCCTAAATCTGGGGAGCCAGCCGGAGTCCTCTAGACCGGTGTCCCGGGCTTATGGGCATCTGGACTCTAGGTCCCCGAGGCCCTGGGTCCAGCCCTGCCCTCAGCTCCTCCGTCCCGTCCCAAAGCCAGAATGTCTAAGCCACCGAGAGCTGACCAGCCGGCTCTTAGAGCGCGGGACTGCCTTAGCCCAGTGGGGCCCAAGCTGGCTGGGCCGGGAGGGGCAGCAGACGGCTGCCTCCTCCCCACTCCCCCGCCCCCGGCTCCCCGGCTCCCCCCTTCTGCCCCTCCCCTGCGGACGCAGGGGGAGCTGTTTTTCCACTCTCGCGCACACGCGATTTTCCACTCTTTCTTTCTTTGGGGTTTAAACTTTGTCTAAGCCTCGCCTGCACTTCCCCAAGGCTGCGGCCCGCTTTGATCCCCCGCGGGGCCTCTGCCATCCGCCCCCTCCAGTCTGACCCTGCAGGAAGCCCCAGCCCCAGCCCCAGCAAAGCAAACCCCCAAACGCAGCCCGCTGAGAGGCAGAGGAAGCGCCTGTTGAACGCGGGCAGACGGCCGCCGGGCGTGCCCGCTGTGCCCAGCCTGCGCCCTGACAGGGGTGAGGGGCTGCCCTCGTCCTCCGACCCCACACCCCGATCCCAGGTGAGTGGCCGAGCCCATCCGGGGGGCGGGGGAGCACCGATGACAACTTTGGCAACATTGTGTCATTGGCGGCCAGAAGGGAAGGCAGCGGCTGAGGAGCGGGCCTGCCTGGACATCTGCTCCCGAGGCATGAAGGAAAGGCCCTCGCCCCGCAGAAGACCCTTCTTGGCCCCCTCCCCACCGGAGGGGATACACTTGGCCCTTGGCCCCATCCCTCGGGGCTGGTGAGGTCTGGGCTCTGCAGAGCTAGGGCTGGCCCTGGGCGTCCTAGCCGCGCTCTGCCTTCCCTGGCAGTGCCGCGGACCCTCCGAATCCATCCCTCCTCCAGCTCCAGCTGGAGGCCATCTGGTCTAACGCCCTCACCCAGTCTGGGTGCTGTTTGTGAAACTGAGCCTTCCCAGAGATAACACGAGTCTTTGCCAGCGTGGAGAGGGAAGAGGACCCAAATGGGCCCTGGGGGAAGGGGGACAGGGGCTCTGGTCCGCTGGCCCATTATCCCCAGCCTTCCCACAAAGAACTATAAACTGCTTCTCAGAGAGTTGGCCTCTGAAGTTCAGGATCTTGTCTTTACTCTCTCCTTTGTTTGTGACACTGAACTGTAGTGGGGGGCGGGGGGTGAGGATGGTCGAGGGCAATGTAAGGGAGCCCCAAAAGAAAAGAAGGGAGAGATCCAGGCTTAACACTCAAGTTTAGCAGGATAGGGCCTGGTTTTTACTTGTACAGAATTGTCCAGACTTCTGGATGAACGGGAGGAGCACCTCGCAGGGTTACTAGGAAGGGGGCTGGAAATCAAAAGAGGGAAACTGGAACTGCATCTATTTTAAAACTTCTTGTCACAAAAATGAAAAGTGGAGGCCCAGCAGAGCCCAGAAATGGGGTGTGTGTGTGTGTGTGTGTGTGTGGGGATGCTTTGCACCAGCAGCAACCACTCCTCTCAAACCATGGCTCCACTAGCCACTTCAGTCTTCTGGGAAGTACGAATCTGTCCTTAAATCTCCCTGTAAACGTTACAAAAGTTGAAGAAGAGGTCCTCCCTTCCTCTCAGACCACAGAGACAAGGGGGAAGATATCACCAACACTTAGCAACTTTGGGAATTCCTGTTGCCTGAGCCTAAAACACACGCTGAGCCCAAAGTATTGGTTTGTTTGGACTACACATATTTGTTCCAAACACAGATATCTATGGAGGAATAGGTTAGTGGGTAACAACAGCTATGACTCCCCAAAAGATCATCAATAAAACATTTTTAAATGCAGAGAATAAAACAAAATGAAGTGTTAAAGGGGACATAAATAGAGCAATCTTGGTACTACCTTGTTAAATGTAAAAAAAATATGCATATTTAAAATAGGTAAAAAACAAGCAAACTATAAGTAACAAAGGTTTGTAGGTTTTTACAGAAATTTGCAGTTTCTCATGCAATCTATTGTCCTTTCTTATTCTTTGTGTATTGAGATATTTGCTGATCATTGTCATGTTCACACACGCACAAACACACAAATTAAAGACACAAGAATCCCCAGAGAATAGAACCCAGAGGAGGGGAGAGACCCCTTGCTGAAGCCTCCCACAGTCTCCTTCTTTAAATAGAGGACACAGCTTCCCCAGTCTCACCTTTTTCCCTCACTCACCTTAGTTTCTGGGCCATAACCTTAGAGTTCTGAGAAGGGCTGGAACTGAGAAGAACCATAGCTAGGCAGGTACCCAAACTCCGCTCCCAACTTCCCCTTTGCCTGAAGCCTGGAGGCCATTGTTTTTTGCATCTGTGGGGCAGAGATGGGGCCAAGTTCTGGCTGGGGTGGGGGAAGGCAGCCTGTGGTTAAGGCCCCAGGAGGGGCTTTGCAGACAGAGCATCCCAGGGAGAGAAGGCCAAAGCAGCCTCCTGACAGTTTAATGCGGCTGATTTTGCTCAAAATAGAACCGAAAGCTTTGTTAGCTCTGCTCAATTCTCAATTATCTGAGTTACATCACAGAAAAACAGAACCTTAGAGGCTGGCTAGTCTGGCCCCCTTCATTTTACAGTGCCTAAGAAATAAATATCCTTCCTCTTCCTCTCAGGATTCAGACTCTAAGATCCTGAGTTCGAATTCTGGTTTTGCCACAGGCAGAGTAGATAACTTGAAAAGTAAGGAGAAAAGGGACTTAGAAATCTATTACTTTTAAAATAATATGTTTTCCAGCCTGATCAGTCATATAGCATTAATGCACCTAGCACAGTGCTACTGCTAGGGATATAAACAAAGGCAAAAACTAGTCTTGACCTCAAAGAGCTCCCAATCTAATGATTTCCCAGAGGAGTCAGAAGGCAGGAACTCTGACCAACACAGCCTTTAATTCTGCTTAATTTTAGATGATCCTTCATTTCTTTAAGCTTTAGTTTCCTCATTGGTAAAATGAAGATAGTAACACCCATCCTACCTGCCTCTCAGGATCATTGTGAAAACAGGACAGTGTTTTTGAAAATCTGTGTAAATGAGACATTGTTATTTTCTTTCTTTTCGTACAACCCTGAGAAGTAGGATAGATGATAGTACCAAGACCTATAAAGAGAAATGACTTGCTCAGGGTGACACATTCCGTGAAAGGACACAGAACATCATTCAACTCCAACCTTGAGGTTCTTTCATTAGAGCACATGTCCCTGGTTTCTTCTCCCCAGTCATCACCAGGATTCAAATACCTGAATTCACTCAGGCCCCTTCTCTTAATTTCTGCAGATTGCACATCTTGGTTCATTACCATGTCAGCCCTGATCGTGGAGAATTTCCGCTTCCTGTCTCTCTTTTTCAAGAGCAAAGATGTGATGATCTTCAATGGGCTGGTGGCCCTGGGCACAGTGGGGAGCCAGGAGCTGTTCTCTGTGGTTGCTTTTCACTGTCCTTGCTCTCCAACCAGAAACTACATTTATGGGCTGACGGCCATTGGGGTCCCAGCCTTGGCTCTCTTCCTCATTGGTGTCATCCTCAACACTCACACCTGGAACTTGGTGGCTGAGTGTCAGCTACGCCGGGCCAAGAACTGTTCAGCCGCCCCCAATTTCCTTCTCTTGAGTTCCATCCTGGGTCGTGCGGCCGTGGCTCCAGTCACCTGGTCTGTCCTTTCGCTGCTTAGAGGAGAGGCCTATGTCTGTGCCCTCAGTGAGTTTGTGGACCCCTCCTCACTGACAGATGAGGGGGCAAGTTTTCCCCAGGACCATGCAGTTGAGGTCCTGGCCAAGTTCCCCTGTGGGGAGACCCCAGCAAACCTGTCAGGTTTCCAGGAGGAAGTGAGCAGAAGACTCAAGTATGAGTCCCAGGTAAGTCAAGTTTTTGTGGATGGTAGAGACAGGCTTACCTGTGGGCTAATATTCCCCAGTATTGTGTCCCACACCCCTTCAGGAGCCAGGATGCGGTTTGAGAAGGTGTAATAGGTGCTGGTGACAGAATCAGAACCTTCGTTCATAAAAGCAAAGGTTTAAAGCTAGAAAGGATCTTAGAGGCCACTGAGGCAACCCCCCTCTTTTTTACTGAAGAGGTCCTTTATTGATGTAACCCTCACCCAGAATCCCAGAAGGAAAACATATCTAAGGTCTTTGCAGGATTTAAATCCGGGGCTCCAACTTATTAATTTTCCTAACTTGGGGCTATGGATATTATATTAACAACTTTTCTGATATAAACTCCATGAAATAGACCTCACAGATCCGGTCATTATATTGTCCCTACATGAAAAAAAAACCCCAGTTGCTTTTCACAGGGTGTAGCTAATTAAATCTCTAGAAAGAAAGGAGGGGAGGTCAGTGGTAGAGGAAAAAAATCACAACCTAAACCACCCCTTCCCCCCAGCTCAAGGGTAGACAAGGAAAAATCCTGGAAAGACTTCAGTTTTGCTCCTATTGGGTATCAAGGAGGGAACAGAAAGGATCTAGTACTAACCTGTCAACTCTACCCTCCAGAGTAAGAGCCCTCACCAGGGTACTCAGTAGAGTAAGAACCCTTAAGGAGGTAATGCTCCATATTCATGGTTCCAGTTCCCAATAATTTTAAAGAGCAGGGAAAATGGCAATTCTTCAGTTACATATTGATCCTTTGACTCATCCACAGACTGACCCTAGGCATAGTCTAGCTCTAAAAAAAAAAAAAAATTGGACCTGTGTTTTTTGGGGGTTTTTTGGTATAGGGAATTCTTTCCATGAAACTATTCTTCAATTTAGAAATGTTCTTGGGGAGGTGGGGTAGCATCTAGAGATGAAGTGACTTTCCCAGGGTCACTCAAACACTTGCCCAGTATCCCTCAGAGTCAAGACTTAAATCCAGGTTTTTTCAGACTCCAAGGTCTGCTCTCTGATCTCCACTCCTTGATGCCTCTTTAAAGTCTGATTTCTAACCCTGTCCATGAACTGACCTCTGAGTGTGATCCAGATGGATACTTAGTCTAAGCCACAGACTGAATGGTTAACTCTGGTAAGGCACCAAACAGATGATTTCTTATTAGAAGGGAAACACATAAGTGTGGCCAGCCTAAAGCGGCCTATCTCCTCCTGGAGACATAGCTTGGTTAATGTTGTTTCAAGTGTGATTATCTGATGATATATCAGGCCCAGCTCCAGTGATTACAAGCTTGACATCAGGGATGACTGGTGTAGGCAGTGTTGAATTGGTAGAGTCAAAGAACATGAATCTTGTCGCATTCTTCTCATATCCCTTTCTTTCTCCTTACAAGACCTTTGTAAGAATCAAGAGTTGTCCAACAATATAAAGAGGTGTTCAAAAAAGTCTGATGATGATAGGTAATCAGAGATGCTGTACGGGGGATTCCTACACTGTGAAATAAATTGGGATTCAGTTGTTTTTCAGTCACAGCTGACTTTTCATGACCCCATTGGGGGTTTTCTTAGCAGAGATACTGGAGTGGTTTGCCATTTCCTTCTCCAGTTCATTTTACAGATGAGGAAACTGAGACAAACAGGGTGAAGTGACTTGCTCAGGGTCACATAGCTAGAGTCTGAGATTAGATTTGAACTCAGGAAGATGGGTCTTTCTGAGGCCAAGCCTGGCATTCAGCACTCTCTCCACTGCCACCTAGCTACTCCATAAACTGGGCTAAAGAACCTCTAAAGGTATTTTCTGGTAATGGGTTAATGAGAGAAAAAACAGGAGCATTACTTGATAAGAGAAAAGGAAACAAGGAGGGGGAAGCAAAGAATTTTCACTCAAAAGTCTTTAAAAGGCACCATGTGAAGGGAAGGTGTGGCATGATGTGGCACAGGAGTGCTGGTCTAGGAATCCATTTATTAAGTGCTCATTACATGCCAGGCACTTGTGCTGAATGCTGAAAAACCAGAGTTCAAATCCAGCTGGGTGATCCTAAGTAAAGTTACTTAACCTCCAGACATCAGTTTTGCCATCTGGAATCTGAAAAGATCTAGTGCAGCCAGATCACCTGTAAGATCTTTTCCGGCTTTAACTATGATGAAGAGAGCAGGCAAAAACAAACAGGTAGACACAAGGGGACAGAAGGGAAGGTGTGTTCAAGAGGAAAATGGACAGGCACTCACGGATAGGGAGAGATTAGGAGAAAATGCAGAGACTGAGTAGGAGACAAGACAGGAAGGCATGCCACATCAAAGTTGGGAGGGATCTAAGAGAATGGCTGTTCCAGCTCTGGTTCCACAGAGGTGCAAACCAATCCAGAGAAGACAATTGACCTTGTCAAGCCAGGACTCGGATCCTATCTCCCAGGCAAGGGTTTTTTTTTTTCACTGAATCTCTGTTCCTGGCACTCCCTCCTTTTTCCCACTGAGGTCCTTGTTCAGGTGGGGAAGGGAGTTGGCAACTCTTTTTTGGGACAAGGGAAAACTCCACCTCACACCTGCCTTCTCTCTCTCTCTCTGACCCAGCTCTTTGGGTGGCTGCTGATTGGTGTGGTGGCTGTCCTTGTCTTCCTCACCAAGTGCCTAAAGCATTGTTGCTCCCCATTGGGCTACCGCCAAGAGGCATACTGGGCTCAGTACCGGGCCAATGAGTCCCAGCTGTTCCAGAGGACGGCAGAAGTACACTCTCGGGTGCTGGCCGCCAACAACGTACGCCGTTTCTTCGGCTTTGTAGCCTTGAACAAAGAAGACAAGGAACTGGTTCAAGAGTTTGTTGTCGAGGGGACTCAGCCGAGGCCCCAGTGGAACGCTATCACCGGTGTCTACTTGTACCGTGAGAATCAGGGCTTCCCACTCTATAGTAGACTACACAAGTGGGCCCAGGGGATAGTGGGGAACGGGACTGGGCCGGACAATCTGGAGATGGCTTTCCTTGCTTCCTAGTCTTGCAGACATCCTCACCATCTCATGCCTGTTTGAAAACAGTGATGGCTTCTATAATCCTGGGTCCATGTCCCAGAGCTGCCCCACCCCCAAACCCAGTTTGGCTGCTTCTTACCATTGCCACCTACCTGCTCATATTTGGATGAGCACAAACGTGCCCCACAGTCTTGCACCCAAACCCACGAGTTAGCAGATACTCAACTGATTCTGGGGTGGATCAGAGGAAACTTTTACTAGTATCACTAAAACTGTCAAAGGATGAAGGGTGGTGGTGAGGGTGACCTCACGTGAAAGTGGCTCAGGTTTGGGGAGAACCTGCTGGGCAGCTCAGTGGTGCTGGGAAGGGCACTCCAGGATGTTGGATCAGCAGCTGTACAAGATGTTGTCTTTTCCAAAGAAAAACAGCCACTTATGCCAACTTGTAAACTCTGGGATACCAGCAGCTAAGCCCCTTCCAGGCTTTGTGGTGAGCTCCTTGCAAGAACACAGTTGAGTGCAGTTAACTTGTGTCTAACTGCATGAGTCAGGAATGACTATCTTTGGAAAGGGAAGACTTGAAGACTGGGGGTACCCAGTTCTCCTAGGACTCCCAATGACCTTGTTTTCTATTTTTAAACATTTTTGATGTGTGTGTATTCCCTTGCTGCTCTAGATACTGTAAATAGATCCCAAATCCCAAAGTAGGTAAAAGACAGGCCCCTGGGAGAAATCATAGAACTTTAGAACTGCAGGGGGCAGTGGCATTCACAAAGGAAACAGGTCCAGGGAGAGGAAACAATTTATATAACCACAGGGGTATGTGGATCTAGGTCTCTGGTCCACTGATTGCCATCCAAAATGCCCTCAAAGTCTTTCTCTCATTGTTTGCTCAGACCATATCCAGGTAACAATGCACCACTAAGACCTAACTCCAGACTCCTGCTCATCTCTCCCAGGGCCTAGACTATTACAGACACCCACTTGTTCTCCTCCTCAGGATCTGAAGCCTCTAAAACCCAAACACCCCTCATTGCTGGAGAGGAATGGTTGAGTCTTTCTCCACATTTCCCCTTCATTTTGGCCTCTGGAAATGGCTCCTCCCTTCTCCCAGTCCTGCCAATTGCAGAGTCTGACTGATACTCTTTTCAATTATGTATGTTACAGAAAACTGCTTTCTTGTTCACATGGTATTTCAGGCTCAGCCAGAACCAACTTCTATTTTCCCCAAGGCCAGAACAAGAAAGCAGCTTCCAAAGCAGCAGAAATGAGCCATGTAACCTTTAGGAAACACTTTGACTATCCAGAGGGTAAGCAAGGGAAGGTGGTTACCTATTCAGCTCCTTAAGTGTTCTAGGGACACCTGTGGCCATGCAGCAAGGGCTTGAATGAAACGTCTCCATGTACTGTTGAGGAACTGTCCCTTTTCCCTGATGCCACTCTTCACTTGATGTGCTCCTCTCTTTACAAGACTCCCAGAGGAAGACTGGAAGGCAGTGACTCCCCAGAACCCAGGTTCCCCAGTGCTGGGGCACTCTTATCCCCTTGCCCTAGCAGATTCCAGGAATCTTTCTGGGACAAAGCATACCTGGGCAAACGGTGCACGGCGATCTCTGTGATCTGGTAGAAGTCATGGCCCAGTGATTCCTGAGTGTCCTTACACCCTTCAGATGAGCTCCCAGATGTGATTAAATGAGAGCCTGATCAACAATAGATACTTCACAAAGCACTTTCTTTAAGGCAACCCTGGTGAAATAGCATGAGTACTCTCATTCCCACTTTACAGACTCTAGACCCAGTAAGTCCTCTTGACCTTAGACCACCTTTTCAAGGAAGGTCATACAGACTGGGGGGCGGGGGGGGGGGGTATGCCACAAACCAGACAGTTTTCTTGGGAGTTAGTCAGAGGATGACTATGAAAACAATGGGGCAAAGAAATTCCCCTCCAGCATTACTGGGAAGAGAAGTGGAGGAAACAAGCTGGTTCATTTGTTTTTTTTTTAAAGAGATCTCTTATGCTCAATCTAAAAAAAAATTTTCTAATCTTTTGCTTTTATATCATCTTTATTTCATAATATATCCCCCCTCCCACCCAACCATCCCTTAACACAAAAAGGAAAAAAGTTCAGAAAAATTATATGACAAATTGACCATACCTGACATACATACTGTTCCACACCCACACCCTCTCACATCCATGTACATGCACACACATGCACACACATGCACACACATGCACGCGCACACACACACAGATACAAGTTCTGACAAGGGCAGGTTACTCCTGGTTTTTACAGGGCTACCCTGTGTCACCACAAACAATACTTAAATACAGTCCCTCATTCCCTCCTCTCCCCCCATTATGGTTTTTAACTCTCCAGGAATGCTGGCTAGGAGGATGCTGGTCCGGGCCTGGCCAGGCCTTCAGCTCAGTCACTAGCAAGGGTGCTCTTGGCCTCCACGTAGTTCAAGGCCTTCTCCTTGACAGCCTGCACCGTCTCGGGTGTGCCGTGCTGTTTCTCATAGTCCAAGTAGCGTTTAAAGAAGAACTTCATGCACTTGGGGGAAAGACTCAAATGCACCACTCGCTCAAAGATGTCCCTGGGTAACAAGAATAGAGATATCAGGGAATGGGGGACTGGCCCTCCACGGCCAGAACTTGTCAGTACTGGAGAATCTCTGTGGTACAGGCACTGGGGAAAACTTGGCCTTACCCAAAAGAAAGTATGAATGAAGTTTTGCTGGGCCTGGGAGATGGGGATGGAACCCCAGGAGAAAGATCTGAATTTAAAATCAGAAGCCCTACATCCCAGCCTCAGCTCTGTCCTAGCCCCCACCCCCATGCACTGTCCCATGGAGAGGGAGTCAGGAAAAAAAATGAGATCATGCCTGAGAAAGTGCTAGAAATGAAAGATGATGCACAGATAATTATTAGGAGGGCCCAAGTTTTCTGGCTTCTAGACCACTGAGCCCATGTTGCTGCCCAAGGCCAAACAAAGGCCCTTCCCTACTGGACAAAATCTCCTTCTGGTGAAAGGAGAAATTGGAAGGTGGAGAGAAACAAACACAGGGCCACCTCTTTATACCCACAAAGCTGGTTTTGATAGAAGTAAAAAAGTTCTAGGTCACTAGGAAAGTGGTTGGTTGCCTTAGGGCCAATGAGCCTTCTCCCTCCCCACTCCAAGGCTGGCCAGTTCCTTGTCCCCTCTACCTCCCCTTACCGAACTTCCTTCTGGCTCCCATACTTGATGATCATGTCAATGTAGATGGACCAGATGTCTGTGCGCTTGGGGTAGCTACTCAGGATGCTCTCAAACATGGCCTTGGCTCGCTCTGCATCCCCCAGGTGGAACTCAAGCTGGGCAAATTTGGAGATGACATCCACATCTGCAATGGCAAGGATGACTCAAGACCCTCAGACCACTGGCCAGAGTCCTTTCTCTAACAGACTAAGATGACGGGAAAGGATGCACACTCCTACTCCTTGGTCACTGTTACCGGGATCCCAGCCTTTTCTGGAAGGACAAAGACTAATCTGGGATCACTAGGTATGGTAAGGACGGGGAAGGTAGAGTCAAGGAAGGCTCCTAATTGCACTGGCCACTAAATGGCTTAGGTCACTTTACCTAAGCCCACATAACATCTCAACAAAGTGGCTGGGAGTGAGGGTTAATTCTGATATCCTCATCTTTGGCAACTGAGACTCTGGGAAGGTCAATTATTATTTTATGCAAAACCAAGAACTACATGAAAGTCACCCTGACAAGGAGGTCTACCCTGTGCCAAGCTGAAGGAACCCCTAGAAGCTCCACTTGGGGAAGGCAGAGAAAGGGATAAAAAGGACAAAGAGGGCTTACGTTCTTTCTGTGGCAGACAAGTGAAGGCCCGCTGCAGCAGGCGGTGACTGGCGTCAGCCTGCCCCGTCTGAAAAAGGAAGGCCCCATATTTGATCCACACCGCCTTGTCTTGTCGGAAACGTTTCAGCATCCGACTGTAGAGCTCTTCAGCTGCCTGGGGGAAAAGAGAAGAGATGAGCAGATGAACATGAGAATCAAAGTGAAACTCAGGCCTACTCTACAGCCTGGAGGGCTGGGAAGGGATGTGTAACAGCTTTTGCCTTAATTTCCACATCTAGCAATTTACTTGACCTCTAAAAGGAAGGCACTGTTCTTCCCATCTCATTGATAGGGACAATGAGGACCAGGATTGTGAAAGAATGTCCCCAAGGTTACAGCAAGAGCCGAGGATTCTCTACTTTTGAGCTATGCCTTTGTGATACCCAGTGGGCACAGGCTCTGTCTCAAGTAAGGACAGGGAAGAGACTCTTCTGGGGCTTGAAGGGGAACATCTCCAATCAAGAGGCTGGGAAACATACCTGGTACTTCTCTGACTTCGTGTAGATGTCAGCCAGCTGGAGGAAGACCTTCAAGGGCTCACAGTACTGCACAGCTCGCTCAAAAACCTTGCTTAGAGTCTCTGTGGTACCATACATGTTCTCCAGGTTCATCAAAGCCACCCACACATTTAGCTTCTCCTGCTCTTCTCTGGGGGTCCAGAGGGGAAGCGGAATAGAGGGGTCACAACTCAAGCTCTAGTCTAATGGATCACTTTCACCTCTATCTGAAAGCCTACTCTCGATGTCAGACTACAGTCATCCCCCTACAGACTTCACATCCCCCACACCCCTCAATGTCAGAAAATAGGCTCAGAGATCAATCCCCACCTCCCAAAAGTTTGCTATAAATCTGGATCCTTGATTCTCTGGGCATGGGTTATTCTCTGCTGTTTCCTGATGGAACAAACTCCACCAGGGAGAACACAGCAGTATGTCCTTCCCTGGAGGGAGTGAGGGCCTTGACTCACAGACTGAGGTTGCAGACTGTCAAGCCCTGAGTATAAATTCTCCCTCCTCCTCTGAACCAGCACAGCCCGGATCTCATACCGAATGACCACAATTTACTTAGTATCACAATTACTTGTATCTATCCCTACAAGAAGATAATCACTATGTTTCACTCATCCATTCTTCTCATAAACAGAACAATCAGTGGCCCCCATCTCTCCCACCTCCCTTTCCTAAACAGGTGCTCACAACCTGTACAGAAGCCCCGAGCCAGATGGAAGGAAAAGGAGCGGCCCTCAGAGCAATTAGCCTGCAGAGCTAACTCCCGCCAAGTCAAACGTGCCCCTCCAAAGACCATTCACTCCTCCTCCTCATGGGAGCCGCTGGGTAGGAGCCTCTACCTAAAGGAGATGGACTTGAGAGCCCTCTCGGCCACGGCCCGGGCCTTCTCTATCTCTGTGGCGTGCAGGTGGAAGGCCATGTACTGTAGCCACAGGATGGAGCTGTTGGGGGAGCTCAGGACCAGCCGATCAAAGTCATCCGCGGTCTCAGGCTGCCAACTGGGGTCCATGAGGGCAGCCTCGATGCGAGACAGCTCCTTCTCTGCCTGCTGTTTCTCTAGCTCCTTGTCCTTCTTGCTTTTTTTCTTCTGCTACAGAGGAGCAAGGGGAGAGTGAGTGGTGGCCCCCAGGGCTCCGCTCCAACCCATCTTAGAGAAGCATGGAGGAGACAGCCCAGAAGGCATCCAGACTCTGGCCTGCCACCTCCCTCTCCCTCCTGGGAGCCCAGAGTCCCCACTGGGGAGCATTTCAATCACTATCATTACTGGGTCTACTAATCACACGCTCAACTCCAGGGCCCTTGAACTATCTTACTGTCACATCTTCCCTGAGCCCTGAGGCTTGTATTTAGCCAAGTTGGAAGCTTCCCATGAGGCTTCTTTGGGTCTTGGGAGGCAGATTTAGTGACTCCCCTCTGTCCAAAGTATCGAAGGCAGGGCCTCCCATTACAAGGCTAGGTTTTGGAAAACAGTCCTTGGGGAGACTATCTGAAAAAGCCCCAGGGGAAGACCAGACCGTAGCTTGACTCGCTTCCTCCTCTTCACTGTCTGAACTCTCCTCTCGGGGTGGCACAGCCGGGGTAAGCATGTCCAGACTCACGTCCCACGCAAAGCCAGAAGATAGCTGCAGCCTGGGGACTTCAGTGCGTTTGAGCTGCTTCTTCTGTGAGAACCAGAGAGAATCTGAAGCTAGAAGCTTCTCTGACCTGACACTCTCCCCAGGCCTGCCACATAACCACTCCCACTCCCCCTCCCCCAATCCCTGCATCTCCTGACTCTGGGCAAACAGCATTCACCCAACTATCATCCCCTGACAAGAACCATCAAGGACAAAAAGACAAAATGACGGCTCTCCCAGGAGCGCTGAACTGTCAGGTAAAGCCATGCACAGGGACACTCTTATGTCACCATGGGGCTTTGTAGCTTCATCTCTCTGATATGATCTCATCACCACATTTACACGGAGCTACAAGACCTGCCCAACCACCCAGTGAAGGAGCTGCCATCATGAGGTTACAGATGAGGATACTGAGGTCCAGAAGTTAAATGGTTTGTCCTGGGCCATAAAGCTACCCCATAAAGTCTGGAGATGACATTAGAATCCAGATCCTTCTAGACTTGAAGCCTGGCATTTTGTTTTTAGTTAAATGACTTGGCCACCATCACAGAGACGTTATGTGCCAGAAAGAGAACTTGAACCCATACCTTCCTATCTTCAAGACCCACCAAATCATAAGACAGAACTGTAACTATTATCTTCCTTCTTATAGATAAGGAAATGAAGAGTCAGAGAAGGGAGGGGAATTCCCAAGGTCGAACAGCTGGCAAGTGGTACAATCAGGAGCAGACTTAGGTCTCTGAACATCCATCCATCCATCTCCCCCTTCAAGAGCTGATCTTTCCTACCTTGAGCTGCTTAGGTTTCTTCTCTTTCTCCTCCTTATAATTAACTTCAACTCCACTATCATCTCCTTCAGGCGGAAGGTTTTGCTTTTTCTTCTTGTTCACTTTCTCCTGGGACAATGCAAAGAATGGAAATGGAAGTGACTGATTTGTTCATTCAACCAGAATTTACTGTACCTTATCCATCCCTAAAACCTCGCAAGGCAGATACCAAAGGGCATCCAAGTGCCAGTTCTGTGCTTAGTGGCCCCATCTCTGAGCTCCTGGAACATGTCGCCCACACTTGGTGCCCTTCCACCCTTGGCCTTCTCTCCAGGGCATGAGATTCTCATTTTCAATATTTCTTCTTTTTTAAGAGATCTCCTTCACACAGATACCTGTTCTCTTTCCAACTCTGGCAACTTCCGCTTCCCTTTATTTGCTGACTTCTCCTCCAGCGCCTGTTTCGGTTTGGTCCCAGATTCTCTGGGTGGCTGACTCTGTTCCTTCTGTTTCTCTTTTGTCTTGGGCTCCACATCCTCTTCTTCTTCTTTCAGCTTTGTCATTGACTCTTGCTGCTTCTCCTTCTGTTCTGTCACCATGTCGCCATGATCTTCCTCCTCCTCTTTCTCCAATTTCTGCTTCTTCTTAGGCTGACTGCTGAGCACCTCCTTCCCCTGGTCCCGAAGGGGCAGATCCAAAGACTCAGGAAGTACATCTGGTTTCCCAGTGTCTTTGGGCAGGAAGGACAGATATACCAGATTCTGCTTCCGGTTCACCCTGGATGGACACAAAGAGACAGTGACAATGCCAGTGAGAGAGGAAGGAGGAGAAAGAACTAGAAACAAAGACCACCTTCACTTGGCAGCGGTCAAGCTGAACTAAGAGCCTTCTTGTCATGTGGACTAGCTCCTATGGGTGGGACCCTGTGGGACGGTGGAGTCAATAGGGGCAGGGTCTGGGCTGGAATGGCTGCACTGGAAACCCATGGCTGACACTTTAGGACTAAGTCTCCAGACCTGCAGAGTCAGAGGGCCCCCAAGCAAAGTGTCTGTACATTAGATTCACCCCACCTACAATTCATCTTTTTAGGAATTTGCCTGAAAATAGTCCTGGCTTTATTTATGAAGGCCACTTAATTCAAAACCACAGGAGGAAGGGAGCACAGGGCAGCTTATTAACCAGGGCTTGGGGGTGGCCTGTGAGCACAGCCTCTGCCTCTATTTCTGAACCTACCTCAAGACCTTGGCTGAAAGCAGCTTGCCTTCTGGGAGGTAAGTTTGGTACAAAGTTCTGTCAGACACCAAGTACTTGGTAACATGCCGATACCTGACTCGACCCACAAGTGTGGGGCCAATGCTGTAGAAAAGGAAGGACAAAATGTACATTCAGGGGGAAAACCTTGGTCATCCTGCAGCAATGAGACAACTCTGGCAAAGTCTGAGATGAAGCAGGCACCCGCTGGTGACTTCAGAAGCAGAAACAAGTCATTTTACAGCCAAAGGGATCTTTTGGCAGACACAACCTTCCTCCCTAGGGCTACCCAATAAACTTCCATGAATGACAGAATCCCCTTCTCTAAGATTCCCTAAAAAGAGGTTTAGTAAGTGTACAGAACACTTATAGGAGATAGCAGAGGGGACAGGAAGACCTAAAGGTCCTCTGACCCAGGCATCTAGTCCCACATTTCTCACCGAAAGTACACCCCCAGTTTCTTGATGGCTTCCACATAGCCCCGTAGGTGCTGCCCTTCTTTAATGTCTTTGACAGAGTTCACTTCGGGGTCTTCTATTTTGCTTTTCATTCTCGGGTTTGTTCTAAAGGAACAAGAGGGAGAGAAAGATAGGGGGAAGGGGGGGGCATGATTAACTACTCCACCCAATCTTTTCACTATTTTTCCCAGGCTGCTTATAGTTAACAACACACCCTGCCCCTGCCTTCCCCTAAACTGGCCCTCCCCTTTGGCATTTTATATTCCTAACAAATTAGCCCACTTAAGAGTCTCTGGCACCAAACATTCCTTTGCACAGGCTGGCACGTTTTTCCCTCATCTCCACCTCTATAATTCCTAGCTCCCTTTCAAGGCTCTTTCAATTGTTAGAGCCCTTTCCTAAAATCTGTTTGTAATTTATATTTACTCTGTATGTACTCTGGACATGTCATTTCCCTCCAGTGCAACATCCTTGAAGGCAGCAATGATTTCATTTTTTGCTACTGTATCCCTAGTGCCTGGTACATAGAATTCTCTTAATAAAAATTAACTGAACAGAAAAAAGCTGAATCCATAACCATGGCATCATTAGCATCAATTTTAAATGCTAAGCAAACTGCCCAGAGAATGATCCTTCTCCTAACCACAGGCTAATTACATGCCCATCATGGGTTCTCCTGGTTTTTTGACCTCCTGAATTCAGGCAGCCAAGAAGAGACCCTGAGACCAGACTACCCCTGTCCTTGAGGGAAAAAAACCTAAAGAATTGGCATATGGGGTCATGCAATTAGAACAACCCTGGTTTCTTTACTCCAAGGGACCAAAAAAAGAGTACAGGGAGGCAAGGAGCTGAAAGGAACTCAAGTTATTGTTAACCTGGAAAATTGATCACAAGAGTGATCCTCTACCCTCTCCTCACCCCAAAAGAGGCCCAGCCCAAAGTCTACCTGGACTGTCGGAGTGAAAGAATCAGTACGGGGTCTTTGGTGCACAGCACACAACACCTGCAAGAAGGGGGAAAAAGAGTGAGATCTGGAGAATTTAGTGAGTTGCAAGCTTGCCACTGCAGGACTCATCCACTGGATCAGACTTGGAACCGTGACATCTAGCACACAGGTCACAGGGGCCAAAGTGAGGAGCTGCATGTCAAAGCTAGGCTGTCCATGACTAGGCCCCTGCTCCTCCCCCAGCCCACTGCCCAAGAACTCTAACGGTCCCGTCACCATCAGAATCCGATCCAGACGCCTCCAGTCAGCTTTCTGAGCCCTTGACAACCTAGTCCCTTCCTGTCTTTCTCCTCTCAGCTCTCTAATCCAGCCAGCCCAGCCCTCCTGCTGCTCCCAGCACAAGTCTCTCACGTCTCTAGCCTCTTTCCCAGAGGACCCTCTCTCCTCTAAACTTCCCTAGCTTCCTTCAAGACAGTTCAAACCCCACCTCCTGCAAAAGGACTTTCCCCTCCCCCCAGCTGGAGCCATCCAAGATTCCCTCTCAATTATATTGTTTGTTGTCTCCTCCATTAGAAAGTAGGTTCCTTGGCAGAGAGCAGGGAAGGTGTTTTTGACTTTCTTTGTATGCATAGTAGACAGCATACAATAAGCATTTAATAAGTGCCTGTTGGCTAAAGCACTGTGCAGCATTAATGTGCTTTACCAATGTAAGTTACTATTTCATGTTTGTCTTTGTGTCTCAGAGTTTATCACAGTACTCGGCATGACATAGGAGCTTAATAAATGTTTGTTGAATTCTACTATTAATGTTATTACCATTGGTAATTAACTGAGAGAACTGGCCTCTAGACCCAACTGTGCTGCTAATCCAGTGCTATCTCAGGCTAAGTCACTATCCCCTTCAAGTTCTTCTCATAAGGGGCAGATGACTCACTTACCCCACCTATGGGGAGGCAGGGGAGAGGGAAAGGGAATAAACTGAAACCAGGTGGGAAAGTGTTTGAAGGTTGTTACAAATGAGTGTCAGCTTCATAACCAGCTCTGCACCAAGGCCCTTTGGGAGTTTATGTTCTCAACTGGTCAGACAGGGCTAAAATACAAGAAGAACCAGAGACTGGAGCAGAACAGGGAGACAGACAGGGAACAAAAGGCAAATCAGTCTCACCTGACGATTTTCTCGGGGTGGAAGCTTTCCAGGGGCACCTCCTGATAACTGTCACTCAGGTGAAAGATACTAACTTTCCCAGTCGTCCCAAAGGGGAAGACGACTAGCAGTCCCTCTTTGGGGATGACCTTCACCACACGGCCCATGGCTACTTCTCCTTCTTCCAATCTGTGAGGACCTGGGAGGAGAGAACTGGACTCAGACAAGAGAAAGAAAAACGGCTACAAAGCTGACCAGCTAGGTCAGGTGGAGAAGCGCAGAGAAGCCAGGGGCATCTAAGGATCGGCCTTCTCTGACTCAAGACCAGGCCTCATGCTCCCAGAGTCACAGCCTGGTAACCAGTAAAAGCAAATAATGGCTGAAAGTAGGAGTGGGGCCTTGCTGACCTCCAGGAGGGGTGTGGTATGCCCACATTTAGACTCTTCCCACAATAAGGAGAATGAATTCTACCCCCATCCTGCCACTTTCCTGACCCAGCCAGGGGTTGTTTCATTACCATACCTATGAGAGACAAGGTAAGAAAGCCCTTTGAGGATTCTGAGCCAACCACAGTAGCACACAAGGCTTGGCCAATCTTGAATTTCTTCTCTGGATGCTTCAAAACCTAGATAAATAAGAACTCTGATTCAATTCCACAAACCCTGGCTGTGGGCAAAGCACTATAACTAGATGCTGAAAGTTTTTTCTTAAATTTGTGATACAATCCCTGAATTCACAAAGTTTACCAAGGGGGAAGGGTGATATATATAAAGGTAAATATAATACAAAACAGGGAGTGATAGGGGCAAAGGAGGGTTAGAAGATGCTATAGGAAAATTTGGAGATCAAAAAAACATTATTTGCTGAAGGAATCAGAAAACCTTGGGGGGAGGAGAGGAGAAGGAAGACGGCACCTGAAGAGAAGTAAGGAAGGAAAGGACTCTGAACGGTAAAGGAGGATGAGGAGGAGTGCATTCCAAATGCGAAGAGACAATGTCACATTCAGGCAATGGATATCAGTCCTATATGATTGAATTTTTGCGTTCAACATTTTATATATGTTTTATGTCTCATCTGATCTTTGCAACTAATATATTCAATTTTTTTATATATAATCTTTGCAACTAACAGGTAGATGTTAAGGTGTTAAATGATGAGAAATAAATCTGGAAAAAAATGGAGTTCAACTATGCGGGGCCTTAAGTGACAGAGGAAATTGCATTTCACCCCATGGGAAGGGGGAGCCACAGAAGGTTCTGAGTTTGACTAACATGATCAGACCTCTGGCCTTAGGAAAATTATTTTGGTAATTATGGGGTAGACAGACTGCAAAGGAAACAGGCTTGGGGGCAAGGAGACCAGTCAGGATGCTCTTACAACAATCCAGGCAAGAGGGGGAGGAGGGCCTGGTAGCAGCGTGCCTGGAGAGGAGACAGAACCAAGATGTGGAGGGACAATCAGCGACACTTGGCAACTGATTAAATGTGGGCCCGAAGGAGACAGAAATCCAGCCCATCAGCAGAAGTGGTGATAAGAGAGGCCAGTGTGACAGTGTGAGTCCAGCTCTGGACACAGGGTAGTGGAGGTGCTAACAGCCAACAGGTAATGCAGGACTAGAGTTTAGGGGAGACAAGGCAGCTGGACAGACAGACGAATAGACATGGTGTGACTGAATCCAGAAGAATGGCTGAAGATATCAAGGAAGAAAGAAGAGAGAAGAGGGGGTTTGGGGGGAAGTCATGCTTGGGAGACTAAGAAGGCTGGTTGGATAGATGGCAGAATTCAGGAAGTCACGGAAAAGAGCGCTAAAAACTTTTAGCTCCTCCCCAAAATGGAACATTCAGAAAACAGGCAGGAATTGACATCCCTCATTCCCTGTTACCCAAGTAAACAAAAGAGTTTTCTAGACATGTATATAATATGCACTACAAATGTTCCCAGAGGCTGAGGGTCCTCCGGCCTCCGGCCCACAGGTACCAGGACGGACCTTGAAACTGAGAGAGGTCAAGAGCTGAGGGATTCTTCCCCGGATCTCAGAAGTTACCTCCACCTCAAGCCATTTTTTGATCATGTTGAACTGAAAGAAAAGGGGGGGAACAGAGGAGAAAAACAGACAAGGGGAGAGGTCATGAAATTTTTCTCCCTTTTTGCTGTACTGTAAGAGACACAAACTCTTAGAACTATCTCCAATTCCTTCTAATGGAATACCATGGACTTTCCAGGATGAAAAGGAAAGCCCTTCCCACTCCTCTGCCACTCACTGCTTCTCTTCAGGGATTTCATTTTAAATACTGTGCTTCAAGTCATACAGCATGGACAGGTACAGATGGGCTGCACTCAGTGGGGAGTGCCCACACTGATGAGAGCAGTGCACCAAGGGCCTGCCCTAGTAGCTCCCACCCACCATGAGAACAGGTCAGCCTTGATTTCTTTGGGCTCTCCTTCCCAAACATGCATGAAATGGTCCTTCCATCTTTGGAGGGACGGAAGGTGTGACTGCCTTTGCTTCCAAATCCCACACTTTCCAGACATAGCCCTACATGCCAGAGGAATCTCAATGTCCAAGCTCTAATGCATCTTTCAAGGCCTGGCTTAAATCTTACCTCATCTATTCTGCCCACACTCACCACTGCCTCCTCTGACCTTCCCCTGTAGGTACAGTCTGCACGCTACATGATTTAACATATACACACATGATCTGGCACTGATCTCTCATTTTTTCAGGTCTTAGTCTTATGCCCCCAATTTAGACTTTAAATTCTAAAAAAGCACATAGATCACGTATTATTCTCCTTTTTTCTCCCCTGACTGGCTTAAGTAAGGTTTAATGCCAAACACTTATGAGATACCCCCAAAATACTTGTTTGCTTGAGTGATAGGTTTGGTTTTGTCTCTGCCCCCCACTGTTTCCCAATCCCTTCCCCTTTCCCCCCAAGAAAACACATTAGGACCAGAAGGTTCATTTCACCTTTTTCACAAAACAGATCACTGTCTGGCCAGGAGAGTACTGTTTGAGCTTGTCTGTAGAGGTAGAGGACTGAGTGTAAGAGTCACTACTGATGTCTTTCTCTAGTTCACTGTTGGCACATAGAGAAAAGAAAGAAAATGGTCTGGGTTTATTAAAGGCAGAAGCCAATTTGAAAGGCCCCTTAAAGACAGCACCAGGTCAAATACTATGCCCTCACCCCAATCCTGTCCACTCCTAAGGAACCCCACCCCCTCATGATACTAGAATATGAATGATTTGTTCACAAGTCTACATGAGCTAAATAAAATCTTCTAATTTTCTTAAGCATTTAAGAAAACAAACTTTTTTCATGATAATTTCTCAGATATCTTTCTCCTCTTGGAAAAGAAAAGAGGAAGTATGGTCTTATACTTGCCCACTTTGATGGCACCAAGACTAGATGAACCACCTAATCATGAAGAATGAAGTGTTCACTTTAACAATGAAAAGAAGGCTTTAATGTAAAAAGGAAAAAGAACCTTAAGAGTTAGAGAGAAATCCTAAACTCTGCAAGGAGACTAGAGAGTGGAAGAATGTGAAACAACAGAAAGTGAAAGAAAAAGTGTTTTCTCATTTACAAAATGACACAACTGGACTATGTGTCCAATCTTTTCCATGAAATGTCCAAAACTTCTTTTTCATGAAATAATTCTCTGACACCTAAACTGGGAAGAGATAAGTCAGAAAAAGAAACTATAACACACTATCTCTAATAAATGTTTATGCAAAAAATAGCAAATGAAATATTAGCAAAGAAGTAATAGTAACATATTCAAAAGACTTATCTTTATGAACAGGTTGGGTTTAAATCAAGAATGCAAAGAATGTTCAATATTAGGAAACTATACATATAATACTCATTTATGTTTAGAAAAAAACAGCTATCAGAAAATACAGGAATGGACCTTTTCTCAAAAATCATAACATTTCCGAAGAACCAGAATAATCTGTAATGGAGAAATAGTAGAGTTCTTTCCAATGTAATCAGAAGAGGAAGGGCAAGGCAAGGATAACCACTGTTACCATTGTCATTTCATAGTTCTAGAAATTATAGTTATATCAATAAGACAAGAAAAAGAAATTCAGAAACCATAGGCAAAAAAACAAAATTATTATTTCCAGATCATAATTGTCTACCTATAGAACTCTCTATATAGATTCAACTAAAATTAACTAAAGTAATTAATAACTTCAATAAAGTAGCAAGACAAATTAAACCTGTATTTCTCTATGATCTACCTTCCACATACTTGAACTAGGGTTTAAAAAAAAAAAAACAGTTTCACATCCAAAAAGGAGAAAGCTTATTGGTTACGCAGCAGGCTATTTGATAAAGATGGGGGGAATAAAGCCTCCCCTCACTGCCCCACCCCTCCAAAAAAATCAAATATAGCCTTTGGTTACATTAAAAGAGAAGTACCATGCTTGTTCATGACTCTGGAGGTGATGATCCTACTATCTCCTGCCTTATGTGCAGTACTAAGTTTAGTTAAGCTGCATTTTAGCAAGGATACTGATAAACTGGACAGCATCAAAGGCAAACAAGTGGAGAAGGGCCTTAAGATCATTTCAAATAAGGATCAGTTGAAAACTGGAATGTTTGAAATGATGAAGAGAGATCTTGCATTGGAAGGTAGGTATCAAGCTAGGGGACAGCTCGGTGGTACAGTGGCTAGAGCACCAGTGCAGGACTCAGGAGGATCTGAGTTCAGATCTCACCTCAGACACTTGACACTCACTAGCTGTGTGACCTTGGGCAAGTCACTTAACCCCAGTTGCCTTATCCTGGGTCATCTCCAGTCATCCTGATGAATATCTGGTCACTGGATTCAAATGACTCTGGAGAAGTGAGGCTGGTGACCTGCACAGCCCTCCCTCATGCAAAACAAAGTCAAGTGCAAGTCATGTCATCATTTCTCTGATGGCATGGTCTTCTTCAGCAACGAAGGACAAACATGCACACACATATGAAGCTAGTATCTGGAAGAAGGCATTGGTACAGTAGTGCAAGTCCCAGCTCTATCACACTAAGATGCTGTGGGACAGACCTCAGGCAAGTCACCTCATTTTACTCATCCAGAAGGAATGGATGGATTATGACACTGATTCTTAACTTCTGTTGTGTCATGGACCCCTCTGGTAATCAGGTGAAGCCCATGGATCCCTTTCAGAACAACATTTTAAATGCATAAAATAACATATATAGGATTACAAATGAAACCAGTTATATTGAAATAAAGTCATCAAGCTATTAAAAAACAAGTACATAGCTTCAGGTGATAGTTTCTAAAGTTCCTCTCAGCTCTAATACTTTACAAATCTTTGAACTGACACAGCAAGAAACTGAAACACAGAGAGGCTGGGATCAACCTAGACTCACAGAACTAGTTAAAAAATAACAACTGTAAGCCTAGGGTTCTAGGCTATTCCTAATTCCAACCACGTTCTCTTTATCCAACAGGCTAGTGTTGCCTATCTCAAAACTATATTCAAGGCTGGTAAAAGATCTAAATTCTCTATTGCAGATTACCATTCTCAATACAGTCCTAGTGGCTCATAAGAGGAAGGGGACACAACAAGTAAAAATGTGCTAAGTTTGAAAACAAAAGGGCTTTAAAAGTAGTTATACTTTTATGGATCTGCAAAAATTTGCTCATAACCACTGTTTAGAAAATAATTTACTAATACCGCACCAAATACATAAAAGCACAGCCCCTCTTACCTTGGTCTAATACTCAGCTCGGAGACAGTCTGTTCATTTGATGGATGGCTGATTGGGAGGGACCTAAGAAAGAAAAGAAAAGAAGTCATTTCTCTCCTTTCACTATCTCTACATCTCAGAATCCTTAGTTTGCTTTTTGGTTCATCTCAATGCCACCTTACACATAAAGCTATCCTTGATCCCCTTAACAGCTAGGGCCCAACCCCTCCTCCCAAAGTCAACCTGTATCTATTTCATATACCATTATTTATGTAAAGTTGTTTTCCTTGGCTAGGCTGTAAGCTCCTGAAGAGCAGGGGCTATTTTACCAGCACCCAGCACATGGCCTGGTATACTGTAAGTGCTTAATAAAATGCTTGGAGTGACTGATGACAACCTGAAAGCTAGCTCTCTCCAACTCTCATTCCCATTTCCTTCACCATGACAGTGAGTGGATAACCAACTCTCAGTGGTGGAGAGGCATTTCTGTTCCTTCTTCCCATCCCCCCTCTCCCCTGCCTGGATTGCTACCATTCTCAAAAATCAACTGAGTCATGGCGAATTCTTAAGTGCACCATCTGATGAGATTTAGAAATGTGTTTGTTCTTTTGTGCATTTTTACTGAAGCAACACAGTTAGGTCCCAATTGGTGCAGACAATAAATCCCCTTGAAGTAGTCACATGCATCTGAATTCACATCATGAAAAATTATGGTTATGTAAAATATATGGCAACTGGTTCTAGCTCAATGGAAATATGCCGTGTGAATTTAAATAATATAGCCATTTCAGGGGACTCATTATGCGAACTAACTGGGACTCAGCTTTATTTATTATAAAGGACAATGACAGAAGAGGGACAAAAAGCTATGGAAAATTGGTGTGAGATTCAACTAAATTAGCTTATTTCATAAGCATTTACAAATGAAACTGGACAGCAAATACAAGGAAAATGGGATAGACTCTAACATGTTTCTACAACGATCTTGTTTCATCCTGATGACAAAAAAAATTATGATTTGGACTCAACATTAGCTGAATTAGTTCTACCAAGACAAGCTCTATAAGGAAGTGGAAATGATACATGAGAAAATCAAGCTAGGAGAACAGGAAGATCTGATTAAATCTGTGCTACAGGTGACACACTTTTGAAGGCATACAGGGTTACATTTTTTAAGATATCTCAAAAAGAGGAAGATTTCAAAAGAATGGAAAAGATCTTAGATGGCACCAATACCCTAGTGAGGGGCCATCCAAAAGACACCATTCTTACATCTCTACAAGCCTTCATAAGCCCATTACTTGAGTATTCAAAGTATTCTCAAGAAAAATACAAGGTCACAAACAATACTCTATAGCACATTTAGTCTTCAAAGTCACATGACTACCCTAAATGCGCTCTAGAGAACATATGATCCTGACAGCACTCAAGCTGATCACAAAAAACCTTATTAACAGTGATAAGTGTAGCCTCCAAAGTCCTCTTTTACTGAGAGCCTCCCTCACTGCTGTCAGTATCATAAAAGAGGCTAATAACTAGCCACTCAACAGTTCTCTAACATTAATGATAAACCAAATAAGAAACTAAGAGACAAAGGTAACTTACTGCTGTCATGGAGGAGAAGCTTTTCCCAAAGCCTAAACAACAGAGGGCCCTTCTATAGAAGACAAGGCTCTCTGAATGCACTGGCATCAACCATCTAAGTAATACAGGCCTCTCAGGAAGAGCCAAGTGGACAAAGAAGGCACAATGCCACGACCATGGCAGCCTACTCTACCTATGAACTCTACCCTGAACAAATACTACGATAGCACTCAGCATGGTACCTTGAACACAGCAGATGCTTAATAAATGTACTGACTGACTGATTCACAATGAGCAGGAGCCCCAGCTGAAGGACTGGAGCAGGCTCAGCCATATTTGGGAAAGTACAAATGCTTACCATGATTCAGAACTGCCTGCATCACCAAAGCTATCTTCTTAAGAGGATACCCTCAAGTGATGTTATATGGCTCTGATTCAAGGTACAACTACAGAAATATGCATGGGGGTGGGTGGCTCCTTTAAGTAGCACATTACCAATGATGACTTACATGTGTGCCAGGACCTAAAAATCATGCCGGGTGAGGATCAGCTCAAGGAGCTGGACATGGTTAGCCTGACGAGGAAGAGGAGAGTAAGAGAAGGCACGGATTGCTGTCTTTAAGGCTTTGGCCTTCAGGAGACAGTTTAGGCTTGTTCTATATAAATCTAGATGGCAGAAGTGGAAGCAGTGAGTGGATGCTGCAGAGAGGCAGATGTACGCTGGACAGAAGGAGAAACTTGCCCCCAAATGGAACACAGTCACTGAAGCAATGCCAAAGCAGAATGCCTCAGAAAACAAAGCATTTCCCCTCATCTGTGGAGTGGGGTGGGCAGGTGGGGAGCGACACCTCCAAGCAAAGGCTGGACTGGAGATACTTGTTCAGTTATATGTTGGATAAGACAAACTCTGAGATACCATCTTTAAAAAAAGAAAAAGTTTTTATTCAGAAACACACACGTGCACATGTACTTACAAAACATTCATATGCAAAGAAATCCACAAAAAAAGCAGTGGTTCTTAAAAATGTGGTTCCAGACCCTTGCCAGTCCCTGACTCTTGAGGGGGACCTCAAGGTCCAAACTATTTTAATAATATTAAGAACCTTTTCTAAAAGTGTAAATGCTGATAGATTGAATCCCACATAAACCAAAGTTCTTTGGGAGAAAGGGTCCTCAACAATTTTTAAGAGTTGTAAAGGAGTCGTGAGACTAAAAAGTTTGAGAATTGCTTAAAAAAAAGAGGATTTTAAATGAAACTGAATATACAGGAGACTAATTATGGTATTCTGCAGACAGGAAACAAACTGTCATATATCAAGAGGGAGGAATAACAAGGTCAACCCAAGTGTGGTTCTGGTCTCCACAAAATATTAAAGGACTAAGAGAAGGGCTCAAGAAATTGGGTACATCTTTCACCGAGAATTTATGAAAATAGAGGACAGCACAGGATGAATGTAAGTGGCCTGTGACTGGCTTCACCCATGCCAATGAAATCCCAACTCCACCCATCTTTAAAGTAGCTTTCTTTGAAAACTTGACTTGCTCCAAGCAAATCTGATTTTACTAAGAATCTAACAGGGGTGAGAGGTGTGAGATACATCTTATGAAAGAATCTTAAACACCAATGCCTTTAGGAAATCCACCTTATTCATTTAAGGTAGAATTCGATTTACAGAAGTCTGATTTAAACACAATTTTTGGAAAACATCTCTACTACTTAAATGAAGCACACATGGATAGATACTTTCCCATTTCTAACTCCAACATCTCCTTAACTCAGACTGACTTCCCTCTTGCCCCACCCCCCCAAAGTCTCCTTACCTGTGAGTTGACAAAGTTCTCTGGCCAATCACTCGAGCAGTGACTGACTTTCCAACTTTAAGCCTGGTAGTGGGCTGGGTACCAAGAGGCACATCATCCAGAATCTGGGAGGCATGGATACAGCCAACAAGACCATTTTCGAGGGTCACAACGACATGGGTGGGCTTGACAGACTTCACAATCCCAGTGACCATCTCCCCAGTGGGGAGGGTAGGTTTCTCCAGCAGGCTGCTCACCTCTTCTGATTCTTCCCCTGAAGACTCAGGAGTTACTGAGGGCGAAACTGGAGTCCTCTTCTTGACCGAACTCTCAACAGTTAAGAAGAGGCCAATGTCACTGGGTGTTGTACTCTTGATGATCAAAGACACCCTCTGACCAACCTTCAGTTTCTCTGACTCAAAACGGAAAGTGTCATTGAGGTGAGAGGTCACCGAGAAAGCCACTAGCTGGCCAGTTTCCACCAAGGAGGCTATGGCAAATGTTGTTTCCAAATGCTCTACAACTGCTCGATGCTCGGTGTCTTCCTTCAGCTAGGAATAAAACAAAAGGGAAAATTGTCTCAATTTTTCTCACTGAGCAACTAATTTTTGCCTTGCAGCAGTCTTCACTCATGTATCTGTGCTTTTTCTCATCAGCCCCCTATCTTGAAACGTCCTTCCCCTCTTCTCTTTGTCTATTCAATTCCCACCGACCCTTTAGAGCCCCACTTAAATGCCACCTGTTCCAGGAAGCCTTCTCAAATTCCTCTGACTGGTGATGACTTTTCCTTCCACAACTGGACCTTAATTCTGTAACTATTTAATATTTATTGTGTATTTTTGTGCATTCTTGCTATCTGTATTGGTATCATACCCCCTACTTCTAAGTAGACTACAAAGGAACTGTATCTAACTTAAATTTTACATCTTGGCACCAGGCTCTAGCTGCAGGAGCTACTTAATCAGAGATGCCTAAAGGTGAAATGTTCTAACAGACTGGATGACAGGCCTATTACAGTGGGGAGGGATTCCTGCTTTGGGAAGAGATCTCTCAGGCCCCTCCTAGGTCTTCACAAACACTCTTCCCATAAATGACAGGAGACAGCACAGTACACCAAGAGTCCTGGAGTGAGGAAGTCTGAGTTCTGATCCCACACTCTGCAACCCTGGGTAGGTCCCTTCCCTCTCTGAACCCCAACTTCATCATCAAAATGAGGGATTTGATCTCTTGCTCTCTTTTTCTTGTTTGATTAGTGTCTAATTTTGGGCTTTCTTCCTTCCATCATTCAACATTCACTAAGCACCTTCTATGTGCAAGGCACTGATGCAAACCAAAAATTCCACCTGCTCCCTGTCAGGCACATAGAGTAGGTGCTTCATAGGCACACTGATGGCCAGAATGAACATCATACAACATCATGCTACTCATTGTGGGTTACATGTGTGCATGCATGCGTATGCATGTGTGTGTGCGCGTGTGTGTCTTGCTCTCTAGGTCTACATCGAAGCTAGTGCCTGTTTTAGAGATTAGAAGCTCCCCTAGGAGAAGGGTAGGGTACAATTCTTTGTAAAGCACCTGGCTCAGTGTTATAACATCTTTCATAAATGCTACAAGACAATTACTACCAGGCTGCAAATGAAGAAATCGCCAAAAGGAAGCTGAACTCCGAGTAGCCTTGGCCTCATGAGGGATCAATCTCAATCCTGGGAAGCAGATGATGAAATTTACCTCTCTTAGAAGGTGTGACAGGGGAGGCTACAGGTTGAAAAAGGGTACACACACTGTGGAATGCAACCACTGTTCCAGCTGGCTTTCTTTTTCATAAAGGAGAGCTCAAAATTGGGTGGATGGGGACCCGATGTCAAGGTGACGCACACTCAGAAGTGAGTGGTATAAAGAGGCAACAAAGACTTCTTTAAAAATCAAGTTTGAGAAGGATATAAACTTATCACAAGGAAAATGCAGTTAACATCCTATAATCACACTGCTAGGCTATCCAGTATCCCAAAAGATATCAAATGATTCGGTAAACCTAGAGGAAGCAACTCCTAAGAACAGAAGCCATGAGTCAACCTACCTGCTTGGCTTTTCTGTTCACCAGCTCCTGGCGGAGGGAAACATGAACCTCTGACTTCAGCGTATCAACATGAAGGATGACAGCTTTTGTTCTTTGCCCAGGATCCACCACTTGCCCTGCAGGACCCAGGAAGAGCACAGAATTCAGCCCCTTCCTAGGAGAGAGGAGCAAGTCCCCTTGCCTCTTGGTGCCCCATCCACCCACACTGGCAACACCCCTAAGCTGGGAGAAAGGCAAATGCTTCAAGAAAGGTTCTGTCTCCAGGCCTTGATACTGCCCAGCACGCACTGGAGGCCAGTCTCTAACTTATATAGGCAGAAGGCAAGATTGCATTGGTGGCAAGCTCCTATTTAGGCAAACCAAACATATGAAAACTAAAAACCCACACTTTCCCAACTATAAATCAGGAAATGATTTCATCCTGCAAATGGACTCACCAAAAGATTATTTTAAATAAATGGCATACTGTAGTAAATTGGGAAAAAATTTTTACGGCTAAGCTTGGGGACAAAGGCCTCATTTCTAGAATATATAGAGAACTGACTCAAATATATAACCATACAAGTCATTCCCCAATTGATAAATGGTCAAAGGATATGAACAGGCAATT